>CM076574.1:1055247427-1055864307 GCA_034641835.2 Pinus albicaulis
CAGAGACATAGAATGCGATGCCGACATGGTCGAGGCAGGGGCCAGTCCTCACGGTCGCCCATCTTAATTCATTCAGACAATTTCTCCCCGCCTCCTTAATAAAATTCTTCTCAATTCCATTATGAATGCTACATCGACAGACCTCGAGTCACCACCACCATCAGTGTCAGCTTTCAGGAGACGCCTTTGAGCTCTGCTGAGTCTGGTTCTAGAGAATGTCCCAGGAAAACTACAATTTATCTAGCACCCCCTCAGCACTCTCAGAAATTTGAAGCTCTACCAGTCAAACCAAAAGCGCACTCCTCAAGCTGCGAAGGTAGTGGAAGCAGAAATCCAAAACGCTCTGTGGATGAGAAGAGGAAAGGTAGTGGCAACCTTGTGCGCACCGCTACCACGCCTGAGCCCAATGCATAGAATTAGAAGAAAGATGAGGATTCTTCTGATTATTACAGGTGTCTTATCATCAAAGAGCCTCCACCACAGCCTCATGACACATAGCATGACATGCAGCCACAACAATGAGAGGTTACCTCTCTCTTTTTTGTTTAATTTCTCAGATATCATGTTTTTCCTAACAATTTGGCAAATTTTTGGTTTTTTCTTGTTAACGCTGGTTTCCCTACTAAGCGCAGTGATTTTTGGACCAATTTCCCCATCTGAGGCGGTCATATTTTTTTCTTTCTGAACTCTACTCCCTCCAGAATTGGCTGGCATAGCAATGTGTAAATTAATATAATAGTATTATTTAGAAAATAAATAAATAAATAACTTACCATTAATTAATTGCAATTTTTTAATATATAATTTATATAATTTTTTTAATATAAATATTATTGCTTTTCATTCCTATTTTTTAATAAGAATGTTCTCCAAAAATTTAATACAAAATTTCAAGAAAAAACTACTACTTTCCATTTTTTTATTAAAAATATTTCTTCAAAATTGTAATATAAAATTTCTGAAAAAATTACTGTGTTTCATTCTGTTTTCTAATAAAAACTACAAATTTTTAAAAAAACTACTACTCTTCATTCATTTTAATTTAAAAGGCGTCCTCACCCAAAAAGAAATTCAATCAAGATCATAAAATTTTTAAAAAGATATTAAATTTAGTTCATTTTAATAAAAAAACTCATTATTTAGCAAGATCAACGTATCGTATAAAAAATCAACGTATTTTTCTGCGAATTGAATCGTACCGATGAATTATCGATTTTTTCTGCCCAATACGAGTGAACTTGGTAACTAGGATTTGAATGGAAATGGAGGACTCAGTGTTGGCCTTCCTTATCCAAAATGACTATGGAGAATAATAGGTAGCAAACGAATTAAAAATTAATTTAATTTAATTTGTTATTTTCTCATCTAATAAACGCAAAACTATCAATTTTCGTTTCTCAAATCTTTAATCTTATTAGTTGGATTGTGATATAGAATAAGAATATTCTAGGCATATTAAATCAAAGACCATTCAAACAATTTTGTATTCATGAAAAAACAATTTCATGATCCCAATTCCAATATAAACCGCACTGGCCTAATAACAATTTGCAACTTGTGTACCTGGGCTTTTCGAACTAAAACCAAAACATCACCTAATATAGTGTATTGTCTAATATATATCCTTGAATAAGATAATTTTCCCTTCGATGTACTTTCTCTATAGGAACCAAACACTTAGTCATATTCTCTTGTATAACATTACATTCAAAAGTGATATTGAGGGAAGATGAATTTGATCTCCGAATATGCTACAGTGTATTCTATGGCCACTTATTTTAATCTCCACGAAATTTAAATTTTAGCATAACTTGTAGTGTAGTGCAAGTAACGTTTAATTACAAAACATTGAAACTGTATGTACGAAGAATCATAGAATACCCTCACATTGACCAGTGCCTGACTTGAAATTTTAAGTCGGAGTTGTTTAATATTGACCAAAGTTCTCCGTACGATGTTAGACTGAATGTTTCTAACTCTGTTTACTTCAAAAGTGGCAAATTGTTATTATGCCGGTGTAGTTTATATTGGAATTGGGTTGATTATTTTTTTTTCATGAATAAAAAATTGTTTGAAGGCTCTTGATTTTATATGCCTAGAATATTTTTGGTCTAAATCACAATCCAATGAATAAGATTAAAATTTGACAAATGAAGGGTCAGGCTTGTCAATTTCTTTAAAAAAAATTAACAAATTAAATTAAATTAAATTATTCCTTTTCCACCTATTATTCTCAACCGTCATTTTGGATATAAGGATAACATTATGCCTCAATTTCCATTCGAATCAACGAACATTCAATCAATTAACACGTTCTTCCTAGCGAAATGTTTCAATGAGTGAATTCTTGAATGGATTTGTTTTGATTTGGCTTTCAAACATTATATTTTTTTCAAAACAAAAAGATGCCAGCACATTTTCATATTAATTCAGGTGTAAAATATTACATTCAGTAATTCGAGTTTGTTCCACATATCTATATCATCATCCAAAAATGAAAAATACAATTTCATGCACATATACAATAGGCATCGCAATTCCAGAGAGTCAGTTATACAAAAAGAAATCAAAATAACATGGAGAAGGTTGTAAGCAGCGTTAACCAAGACTTTGTATCCAATCTTCCAATCGGAAGCAAAAATATTTTATAACTCTGCCATTGCCATCCTATGAACTGAAGACTTGTGAAGGCAAAGAGTTGCATCGCCCCGAGGCCTTCCCAGTAGCTCATTTTTAGTATTTTTTATCAATATGTTCAGAAAAATTTAACAGTGCCTTTTGCTACAATTTCTGAGGCATCTTTCTATTAATTCATAATGTATTTCTCTGAATGTGCTTTGATTTTTTTTTTTTTTTGATAATCTATCTGCAGTATGATTTTTCTCCCTATATATGTGGTTGAAGGATATATGTGAGAAAGTCATGCACAATTCATGGATTCTGTCCAACTAGTTTGAGAGATGACCAAGGACCAGGGTGTTCATTTTGTTCATGTGATCAATCAGAGTTTTGGCGTCTCCAAAAAGCCACATTTTGTCAATGTATAATTGCGTCTCCAAAAACCTATATTTTTTCAATGTATAGTTTCTTCATGAACCACAGGAGACCTCAAAGAGCTAATAGTTCCTCCCTAGTGTTGGTTCCATGCCCCCCATACCAATGAATTTTGTAGTGGCATAAAGGACTTGATCATTAACCATGCACCACATCCACAACTGTAGTTTTGGGCCGCCCTGTCAAAGAAAACTGCCAGATAATGTATGTCAAAGGGTCTTAGTCGATGGGCAGTTTGTCAATGACCTTTGGTCCACCCCAACCCTTAATGACCTTCTCTGCCACCCAAGTGGGTGTGTTTCCCTTCTCCAAAAATATCCACTTATTTCAGCAACACCATACGTACGAATGAAAGTGTATAGGAATGGTCCTATATTGTTCTCCTTTGTCACACCACCAGTTAATACATTCCTGTACTCACATGAAAATCTTCAGTTAGAATTTCAAGTCTCTGAAAAGAATATTCCAATTTTGCCTCCCAAAATCGAAATTGTAAAAGAGATGTGTGTTGTCTTCATCATGTTGCATGCACAATATGCATATCCCTGGCCAATCCTACCCCTTTTCATGAGGTTCATCCATGTAATATTTTTATCTTTCCATACCAACGCAGAGGAAGAGGAAGACGATGACTTAAGTCTACACATTTTCCCTCCATATGCGTAAAACTCAGCAATATTGTGCATGTCCAAACTTTTGTTTGATGAAATTGTGGGAGCTAAAATATTTGGAGAAGAAATCACAATAGAGAAAGGGAGAAACACATATAATGGAAGCCCTGGAGAAGAAAAATTCAACCGCGAAAGCCCCGAAGAAGAAATAGACAACCATAGAATAATCGTTGCAATGGTTAGAAGAAATATGGAATTGGGCGTGATTTGTGATCTGAAATGGTATATTTGCAATGGCATATTGGCAAAATTGTATTTTATATGGTTGACATTGTGATGGATTAATTGGGAAACAAATTGTTCCTTTAGGTTTTGATCATGATATCATATTTAGGCCGATAGGCCTTCTCTTTTGAATGAGACCACTTTTTTTTTTCAACATATCTTTTGTGCACACAACACCTATTACAAATTGAATAGATGAAAGGTGTGCTTGCTCCGATAGTTACTCATTAATAATAGAAATGATGCACTTTATTCACCCGTTGATAGTGATCCCTCTTAACATTTTAAATGGCACATTCCATGGTGCGTCTCCAATTAATTTTAGTAGGAGTTTTTTACTTTCTTGAATTATGCTCCGAAGCACAGAAGTATCGTTCTGTTAACTTGGGAGGGTGGCTTGTTGTTGAAGAATGGATGAAGCCATCATTATTTTATGGTGTCCAGGACAAATATGTCATGGTTGGTTATTCTACTCATATTCCTTTTATCTTGTTTTAGTTTATTAGTTGTTGCAAAGCCCATCTTCCATAATAATCCTGTAATGTAATTTAATTGATGCTTATAGATTTTGACACATAAGGGACCACAAACAAGAAGAATCCATTCACTTGACATCTGGCTAGACTCTGAATTTAAATTATATTATTTTTATTTTTATTATATAATATTAATTATTCAGAGAATTTAATTTATTTGATCTCTTAATCACTCAGGATGGAGCACAAATTCAACTTAAAGAAATTAAGTTGGGTACCTACATTGTTTCAGTAGATGGAGGCGGTAAGAGCCTTGCAGTGAACTATAGAAGGGCTTCTGGATGGGGGAATTTTAGGGTTTGTATAAAATTTGCCAAGATTTTTGAACCAATCAACATAAAATTTGCGGTTTCTAAGGTGAGACAATTAATGTGTTCAACTAACTACAATTACAACTACATATATGGCATGTGACAGATGGTATGTACTGTTGGGCCTTGAAATTGTCATTCACTTCCATTACATTTTCACTTATATTTCAATATTTCCATCTTCACTCCACCTCCATTCCATTACATTTACCTTACCATTACCACTATTGGGTTACATTTATGTTTTTCCAAACCTTATTAATTCTTAGCATTTTTAAGTGAATTTGTGGTTAAAAATTAGAAAATAATGTGCATATGGTTATACCTAACAAGTGGGATGAGATTGTTGCCTTGTGTAGGTCAAAAGGAAGCTTCTAAAAGACCTTTATGTGGCCTACCAAAACCAAATTCGAATTTGAGTGGAGAAGATCACGGGATCATGAGGATATGTGTTTCATTTCCTTTTTGTATTAAAACTCTAAGAAGATATGTGTCTCATTTCCTATTTTGTATTGAAATTCTAAAAAGACATGTGTCTTATCATTTCCTATTTTGATTGTAACTCTAGAGATAGAGGGAGAGATTCATGAACTCTCATTAATGAGATAACTTGTCATATTTTTGTATAAATAAGAGAAGTTTTCTCCTATCAAAGAATGTGAAAAATAGGAGAAGAAAAAAAAGGATTATAGAGTGTTTTGTAACAAAGCTTGAGATGGAGTGGGATGTAGATTTGTGAGTTTATCAATAAAGAAGTTCTTTGATGCTATTTTGATCACATCTTCAAGGAGCTAAGGAATTCACTGAATTGGTAGCAGAGGGCTCCTGCTGCTAAGGAGGTTTCATGCGTTTTCTAGCTAAGCTCATTCTAGTTTCTGTTTAGTATTTCTCTGTACTTTTTTCTCAATTTACTGCTTTCATAATTTGCAATTATTGTATCCAACTGAGTAAAGTTTTTTGATGAATGGATAGTGACTCATAGGTGCAGTAGTTGCTTAGGTTTCATTTCTTGTCTTTCATAGTTAAACAGTTACTATGCTCGACCAAGTAAAGACCATTTAAATCTTACATTAAAATGGTTAGTGACTTATAGATACAGTATTTGTCTAGGAGATCCTCATTACACTGTAATTAATCTTTTTCAAAATCTCTTCTAATAAATCTCAATTAAATGAATTGGATTTAGTTGTAATGTTTGAGTTATTAATTGTTCTAGCATTTTATTTCATATCATAAGAGATCCTCATTACACTACACTTAATCTTTTTCAAAATCTCTTCCAATAAATCTCAATTAAATGAATTGGATTCAGTTTTAATGTTTGAGTTATTAGTTGTTTCAGTATTTTATTTCATGTCATAGGCATTATGGGGATTTTGAGGTCTAAAATGGGCCTCCTAAGGAAAATGTACAATCAAAATTCACTTTATGAGAACCAATCAGATTTTAGGGGATGACATCATCCCTAATGGTTAAGGTAGCATTGCTTGAGTTAAAGGTACTTACTTGTCACATTCTCAATGGTGGATAAAAACTCATGGTTAACTATGGTAGTGCTCTAAGTACTTTTAAAGTCAAAGTAAAGTACTCATAATAAATGTCATTTCACACTTTTTGAATAAAATTCGTACATAAAATAATATATTACATTTGTTATATTATTTTTATATAGTACATTAATTACATGTTATTATACAATTAAAATAATATAAATTTTAATCAATAACATATTATATAATTAAAAATTTATGAATTTATATTTATATTTTATTTTAAGTTAATCAAGTACAAAGAACAAATGCATTAGTTGTTCAATGATAATGGATTTTTCTTAAAAAACTCATTCTTATTTATAGTCACATCAATACAATTTTTTTATTAATTTTATTTTGGTACAACTTTTGAATTGAATTTAACCATGGTTACATGGATTGTGGTGCAAAAAGTGAATTGCAAAATCATAAATATTATTTTATTGATTTAGCTATTATTTTATTATTTCCTTAGGAGGCCCATTTTAGATCTCAAAATTCCCCTAATGAGATCCTCATTACACTACACTTAATATTTTTCAAAAGCTTTTCCAATAAATCTCAATTAAATGAATTGGATTCAGTTGTAATGTTTGAGATATTAGTTGTTTCAATATTTTATTTCATGTCATAGGAGATCCTCACTACACTACACTTAATCTTTTTCAAAAGCTCTTCCAATAATCTCAATTAAATGAATTAGATTCATTTGTAATGTTTGAGTTATTAGTTGCTTTCATTTCTTGAATTCTCAATTAAGATGCAATATCCATGGATTAGGATTTCTAGCTTTCATCATTTGTTAATTAGCAAATAGACTCCAAAAACTTGTAAATAAAACTCTGCTTTAATTCATTTGACAACATTTTCCTTTCCTTCCTTTTTAAATAGATTTAATCTCATCTTTTTTTATAGAATGCTAAGGATCAAAATATAAAAACTCCCAAAAACATCAACAAAACCTTCAAACAACGAAGTAGGAAAAAGGGATACTTAGGCACATATAGTGCATTACACTTCATCAATTTACTAGTCCTGGTTGATAATTTATATTAACAATTTAGAACACTAAATTGACTAAACATTTTGGCGTCGTTGTCGGGGAAGTGTAACTAGGTAGCCTTATTTTTTACATCTAAAAAAAAATTAATAATTTCTCGAGTATGCTCTCATCCTGGACTTTGTGTGATCTGGAGGATCAGAAAAAGAATTTTATGTTAATATATATATGTGTGTGTGTGTGTGTGTGTGTGTGTGTGTGTGTTTCATCATTTCATTTGATTTAATAAACTTTAAAATAAGATAAATAAATAAATAAATAAAAATTTTCAATAAATTGTTTTTTTCAATAAAATATATATGTATATCTTTGAAAATACAATATATAAAATTTTATTAACAAATCAATTAAAAAAATAAAAAAAATTAAATTTAAAAATATTTTGGCTCATGGAAATAAGATGCATGCATATGAGGCCAGCCTTTAGCTTGGCCTTATGCATATATGCAGGCCTTCAATCCACACAACGACTTATGCATTGCAATAAAAAAAAATGGAACCTTCTCTTTTCCATATTCATTTTTCGTCAAAAATTTTTTATTAGAGATCATTTGTAAAATTTGTAGACAATGAAGGGATATCACATGAAGAAACTGTTGATGAGGAGAAGATTGAAAATTTTTGATGAAGAGAAGATTACAAATTCAATTGCAGGGACAAACAATGGAAGTGTATCACACGAAGAAATTGCTGATGAAGAGAAGATTTCAGACTGTTGTTGAAGAGAATATTGCGGATTACATTGCAGGTAATTGAAATGAGGGAGATCAATTTGAAATTCTCTATGAGATACAAGCCATTACACTTCAAAACCTGGAAATAAAAACAAATCAATCCAGAACAATTTTATTGCAGAAGTAATTGCCATAAAACGAAATGTGTAATTGTTAAAAGGACTCTATTTTAAAACGCATTTTCTGAGTAAACCGAGGCGAATTAGGAAACAATAAAACATGGGTTTTTTTGGGAATGGAGTGAGTTAGGTAATCCCACAATAAATTTTTGAAATTTTTAGGCATTTGGGAGAAATTAGGGGTTCTTCGGAGCACTAATTTGCAGTGTGCGTGAGAGAAAAATGTTTTTTTTTTTTTTAATGTAAACAGTCACAGTTTTATAAAATTCAATTTTGAGAAATAATCAAGGATCTAATTTCCTTATCTGAAGGAAAATGTGGCAGGATTCATCTGTGGTGGCACATGATGAGTGAAAAATGGATTATTTGAGGAAAAGGCATTATCACATGTGCATCAAATGCAAGTTGTATAAATTGAGAAGGATTCTGCCTCCATCTCTTTCATAGTCAGGAACTTGACTTTAGAAATTTCAAGCTTTTTATTTTTATCTTGCATGAAAGAGGCATTGGCATGACTTTGTTTCAAAAATATTGATAAAGACGATTATTTCATCCATGCTATATTTCATTAAAATATATATATATATATATATATATATATATATATATATATATATATATTTTAAAAAATAATAAAAAATAAATAAAATCTTTATTAATAATTTCTTTTTAATAAAGAAAAAAAATATTCAAAAAATAAAAATAAAAAATAAACAAAAAAATTATTATAATTTCTTCTTAATAATGGTTTTCAGGACAATTGGAAGATTATTTAGATGATTTCTGAACAATTGGCATTAATATTGTTGATGTGTATTTTTCTATGAAATTTTAACTTGCACGACACAACAAATCTTTGTGATGCCAATTGTTTTACTCACATAGTGCATGAAGACATCTGACAACAGGGAGTTGATTTATTTTTCATGGTTATTCTTTAAAAATGGATTATTATAGATAGCATGAATTGGACTAGATATAACACTTTTTATTTTCCTTAATCTGTTTCAGTTGACATTCAAATTTTTTGGTAAGAATCATAAAGGAATTGGCCATTTCTTTTTGAACACACTTATGTTCTTTATGTCAAGTGTTTTTGCAGATTTTGGATGATCGAATAATCATTGAAGGAAACTAATTGGGCACAATTGGTTTTCAAAGGACCGATTTCATGAGAAACATAAGAACAAGTCCATGTTCATATATATCAAGACCTTTAATTTTCCTCCCTTTTTGAATTGTAAATCCAACCAAGAAATTCAAAGCAAACCACCATTATGTTCCCAACAAGATTTAACTGTTCATTTTCCTTCATTCACGTACACTTTCCATTACTTTTTGTCTGCTCCACAAATAAAAGAAAGAATTTCACCTACATGCTTATTTCCCATTGTCATTTTCCATTTTTCATCGTCCATTTCGTCCATTTCCATTTTCATTTTCCTATCATTTTCATTTTGTAAATAAACCTTGCTTCAATGCAAATTATTGAATCCATAGTCCTTAAAAAATTATTCTTTCATGCTCACATTAGATGATGGAGGATTCTTTAAGGCCTTCCTTCTAACAAGTCTTGGCCTATCGACATCAGCACATTATCTAGGTTTAAGACTAGAGTTCTTAATAGTACCTTGAGGCTTGTATGCAGTAATGACAAGTTCTCTCGCTAAAAATTATGGGAATACATCAATGTCCCTTGATCGTCAGATCTTGCAAGTAGCTCGACATCAACCCATCTATTCGCACTTCGCAAGATGTACTTAGGTACCTTGGCACTCATTGACATTAATGGTGAGTTTACCTCGCATTGGTTAATGACATTCATCAATGGTCGGTAATACAATGACTTCTCTTCATGCTTTACATCAACACATTTATTTGCATGACTAGAATTGTACCATAGAATTTTTTAACGATTGAAAACTACATCATTTCAGCAGTTTGCAGCAGGAATCAATTTGTATCAGCAGCAAATAAATATCTCAATCTTGTCATCAGCACAAAGAGAACAAAGAATCAGATCAAATTCAATTGTTTAGATAGTCCAACAACATCCACAGCCACACTCTTTAGTACACACATGCAACTCATCCATTTCCAGAGGGTAAGTTAAGGTACATCATTTTCTAACTTTTTACCATAGAATTATTTGAAAAGCTAAAATGATAATTTTTGGAAAAAAACATCTCTTCCTCATTACTAATACCATCAGTTGGGGGGCAGGGGAGAGAAATACATTCATATTCATACTTTGACACATCCATATCACATTTAGAAACCCACATACTTCCAAAATATATTAACTATTACATTATTATTATGAGCATACAATGGCTTTTCAAAAGTGCTCAAAAGATGATTGGATACAAACACAATCATGGTTGTCACACAAGAACCAACCATGATGCAAACCAATAAAGATATACTTTGCAATAAAAATCAAATTATCATTATGCAAATATCAAAGGTCAAAATTGAATGCAACAACAAAATATGGTTGTAACACAAGAACCAACCACGTTGCAATTCAAGTAAAACACTTTGAAGAAGTATGAAGTTATTAAATGATATCACACAAAGTCAAGTCGAAGCTCAAGGATAAAAAAGAATTAATGTAATAGATTGCATGAGGACATGCAATAGCTTCAGTTGGGGGGTATGTTGGGCCTTGAAATTGTCATTCACTTCCATTACATTTTCACTTATATTTCCATATTCCCACCTTCACTCCACCTCCATTTCATTACATTACCTTACCATTACCACTATTGGGTTACATTTATGTTTTCCAAACTTTATTAATTCTTAGCATTTTAAGTGAATTTGTGGTTAAAAATTAGAAAATAATGTGCATAAGCTTATACCTAACAAGTGGGATGAGATTGTTGCCATGTGTAGGTCAAAAGGAAGCTTCTAAAAGACCTTTATGTGGCCTACCAAAACCAAATTCGAATTTGAGTGGAGAAGATTATAGGATCATGAGGATATGTGTTTCATTTCATTTTTGTATTAAAACTCTAAGAAGATATGTGTCTCATTTCCTATTTTGATTGTATGTGTCTTATCATTTCCTATTTTGATTGTAACTCTATAGATAGAGGGAGAGATTCATGGATTCTCATTAATGAGATAACTTGTCATTTTTTTGCATAAATAGGAGAAGCTTTCTCCTATCTAAGAATGTGAAAAATAGGAGAAGAAGAGAAAGGATTATAAAGTGTTTTGTAACGAAGCTTTAGATGGAATGGGATGTAGATTTGTGATTTTATCAATAAAAAGTTATTGGATGCTGTTTTGATCACATCTTCAAGGAGCTAAGGAATTCACTGAATTGGTAGCAGAGGGCCCCTGCTGCTAAGAAGGTTTCATGCGTTTTCTATCTAAGTTCATTCTAGTTTCTGTTTAGCATTTCTCTGTATTTTTTGCTCAATTTATTGCTTTCATAATTTGCTATTATTGTATCCAACTGAGTAAATTATGTTGATGAATGGATAGTGACTCATAGGTGCAGTAGTTGCTTAGGTTTCATTTTTTGTCTTTCATAGTTAAACAGTTACTGTGCTCGACCAAGTAAAGACCATTTAAATCTTAAATTAAAATGGTTAGTGACTTATAGATACAGTAGTTGTCTATGAGATCCTCAATACACTACACTTAATCTTTTTTCAAAAGCTCTTCCAATAAATCTCAATTAAATGAATTGGATTCAGTTGTAATGTTTGAGTTATTAATTGTTCCAGCATTTTATTTCATATCATAGGAGATCCTCATTACACTACACTTAATCTTTTGAAAAAGCTCTTCCAATAAATTTTCATTAAATGAATTGGATTCAGTTTTAATGTTTGAGTTATTAGTTGTTTCAGTATTTTATTTCATATCATAGGAGATCCTCATTACACTACACTTAATCTTTTTCAAAAGCTCTTCCAATAAATCTCAATTAAATGAATTGGATTCAGTTGTAATGTTTGAGTTATTAGTTGTTTCAGTATTTTATTTCATATCATAGGATATCGTCATTACACTACACTTAATATTTTTCAAAAGCTCTTCCAATAAATCTCAATTAAATGAATTGGATTCAGTTGTAATGTTTGAGTTATTAGTTTCTTTCATTTCTTGAATTCTCAATTAAGATGCAATATCCATGGATTAGGATTTCTAGCTTTCATCATTTCTTAATTAGAAAATAGACTCCAAAAACTTGTAAATAAAACTCTGCTTTAATTCATTTGACAACATTCTCCTTTATTTCATTTTTAAATAGATTTAATCTCATATTTTTTATAGAATGCTAAGGATAAAAATATAAAAACTCCCAAAAACATCAACAAAACCTTAAAACAACAAAGTAGGAAAAATGGATACTTAGGCACATATAGTGCATTACACTTCATCAGTTTATTAGACCTGGTCGATAATTTATGTTAACAATTTAGGACACTAAATTGACTAAACATGTACCAACTCAGAGCCTTTAATAAACAATTTGTTCGAACCGTTCGCTGGTATTGTTTCATGGTAAGTGTAAAGTTCCTATTTACTATATAGTATGCAGACAGAAAACCTGGTATAGGGAATGTTAATATACACGCACAACGAATAGTGTTGTACAACCACTTTTCTAGTCTTATTAACAAAGAAAAAAAGGTTCAACATTGATGGAGAGATGGGTAAAGTATTAATTATAAATGTGTTGTGTTTGTGCCATGTGAAAAGCTCAAAAAACTTATGGATTTGAATTACAGATTTATGTTCTGAGGGAGATGAAATGAAGTTGCAATAGTAGAATTGAAGTTGCATCGAGGAGTTTGTGTTCTATTTAAAGCATCTTGAAAGTTATGTAACAAGTGTTCAAGTATAGTGTTCTTGGGAATTAAAAATTATGACCGAAATTTCATACTCTAAATGCAAATATTCTTACAAATTATTTCCTTTTCATAACGTCCTTGCATGAAGTACTTCCATTTCCCTTTATTATCTAAAGATTTAATGTGGAAAGATTTCTTTAGTGTATTTTTCAAAGTAACTTGATTGCATTGATATCCAAGAGTGTACACAAAGTTAGACCGCTTCACATATTTTATTTTCGTTGGTAAAATGAACTTTCTCACCCTAACCCTAATTTTTTTGCATTAGAAACATTTACTTTGCTTTGGTGCTCACAATTGCATGTATAAGAAGAGCTTAATTTGGAAAAAAGTAAATATGTAATGGGGATAACGGATTCACTGCTTTTTCAATTTTGACATTTGAATTAATGGTTTCTGCTATCTTCAAGTAAAAAGAACAACATTCTTGGCTTTACATGAAGATAGTGGAAAGCTTTGAGATATTTTGATAACTAATTCCAAATGAGGGTTGTGTATGTTAGTTTAATTAATATATGTTGTCATTCTTTAGTAGTTACAGTAAATTATATTAGTTTTATTACTACATTAAGAGTTAGATACCGTCTCTCTCCCCCCTTGTATAAATGTAATTTATATTCTTCTCAAATATATTTTTTTTACATGGTCTCAGAGTGTAGAGGTTAGAAGAAACCAACGTTGAAAGTGGGTGAAGACCTAGAGATTATTTCATGAAGTGATGGTTTTATGACCTACATATTTTTTTTTTTAACAAGAACAAGAATATTATAATAATAAGGAACAATTGCACTCAACATTCTAGAGTTTCAAAAACAAACTTAGTCAGATATTTGTTACTACAAATGTTGACTCCACCCGATTTGTGAGAAATATTGTATCCACCAAACTACATTCAAGATTCTCTTGGGTGAAAAAATTACAACAAATTGCTTACGTAACATGATAAAAAAGTAGTTCATAACCCAGTGTTGTGTTACTGCTATGTTACTGCAAGAGGTTTTCTCTTCTTTAATGCTATTATCCAAGCTTCAATGAGTGTAATAAATTATGAGAAAAACGTGGTCATCACTTAAGGAGGAATTGCTAAGCTAAAAATGGAGTTATCAGGGACAAAAACGCCGTACAAACCAGTTGTAGCCATAGAAGCAGGATAAAAAGGACTAAAAGTTGAATGAGGAGTGTCGACCATACTAGGCCAGACTAGCAAGGAAGGTCGAGGATGCCATGTGTGCATGGATATGGCCGAACCCTAGCTGGCATCGCGATTATTAGTCATAGAATGACTAATTCTACTCAAACTGCAATTTATTTGAATAAAGGTATGTCGTTTTAACTCTGGGGGGTGAATGAATTCTGGATGGATTATTTAATCAGACATTGTATAGATTACTTGATTGAACGGTATACAAAATGTTTAATTAGTGAATATACATATTTTTTCTCTACCATTTCTCTTCATGATGTGTGAGGCATATTTCCTTAGCAAGTAGTTATATATTTATGCTAGTAGGCCTTTATTTTGAATATGTTCACCTGACCATTTATTCAACTAACTTTAATTATATCTAACATATTTTGTTTTAATTTCCAAAAAATATCTTTTTATGCTTTTGATGGTAGAGAGAATTGAATGGGGATCCATTGGGGTTGAGAGAATATATAAATTAAGTGTCTGGATGAACACAGTAGATATAAGTCTGTTTTCTTTAGAATAATGATGACAATCAGAATATATACTAAATGGATTGAATGGGGCTCTCAACATTCATTGAAATTTTTTGAAATGGCATCTATGCAAATCCAGGGTTTTCTATAGATATCAACCTATTGAATTGGTGCAAAGACATGTTCTGTTGTATGAAAGGGTTGCATATTACACAATAGTAGAATTTTGTGTTGTATCTGTAGTCCGAGATGGTATGAATTTTATTCCATATGAATACGTTCTTTACATCAAGGTATTATAGAATTAGATAGAAAATTTGGAATCACATCTGATAACCTGAAATAAAGAATGTTGGTAGTGTCCGAATTTATTGGATGGTCTCCCTCATTAAGTGGAGCTATTCGTGTAAATCTGTGGAATATGGAAGCTTTAGCTGATGCTATCAGTTAACAAGAATCCAAAATTAGATGTCGTGACAGTGCTAAACACCCTTTGTAATGATCCAAATAATGTGGTCTTTATTGTAACTGGACGAGGGAAACAAACTTTGAATGACTGGTTTTCACCCTCTAAAAATGTTGGAATTGCTGCAGAGAATGGTTATTTTTTCAGGTTTTTCAAATCTAACTTCATATGCTTACATTAGAAAAAATGAAATTCGTTTCCCACCTTTCAGATGTTTTCTTTCAAATGGGCATTTCTTTTCTATCATTTAGTAAGTAAGAAATTAAATTATCATTGACTTGCTTCATGATATTGCACATTATAAATTAAAAAAAAAAAACACAAATACACAAAACAATATAGATTTAATATATTGTTTATTGTTTCAAATAAAACTATAATTACTTCAAGTTAATACTCCTATCGGCCTCTCTTTTCACCTTTTGGAGCAACTGCTAGTTACAATTCATTACCAGAAAAGGTTGAAAAAGTTCTTAAGAATGACAAATTGTTAGCCATCATTTGTTGAGGAGGGTTCTTCAAGGTGCTTCCAACCTACCTTCTATTATAATCGATGGCATCAACAAAGTGAAAACAAGGAAGGAAATAAACTCCGATGTGTATTATGTTATATTCTATTTTTTCATCGGATGTTCTATAATTTAAAATATATTTTTAATAGGTTAAAGCTAGGTAAGATTACAAAAGAATATATTTGTTATTTTAAGGGGCATAAATATGATACACAATTTGCAAGAGATTTACATCATTTAATCTCGAATTGTGAAGATTATATAACGATCAAATCCTATAGCAAAAAATTGTTTCCCACTCGATCCATCACAATGTGCACCATATATGATGAAATCACCTCTTTAAATCATTTACAATATGTAAGTTCCATTTACTCCTAAAAAAATGTATTTCATGGTTATACCAATCCAAAGCATTAAAACATAAAAATATATAGAATTAAACTAATGAATTTGAAACCATACTGAATTGACAACTACCTACATGCTTTGGCCAAATATAATTAAATATAATGGGACCGTCCTCTTAAGAGATTACTACTCATGAAATATAAGTTTAGTGTTTTTTTTCTTTTTTTTTTTCTTTTTTTTGTTTTTTTTGTAAATTTCACAGTATCTTACCATTTTCTATTTATCAAAAAGGAGAGCAAGTTGCAACATATACAAATTTGGTGGCCACAACCTGCACGAAGGAAACCAAGTCTGTTGGGCACCTTAAAGCGTTGAAAGCCATTCAATACTAAAATAGTTTCTTTCGTCTACTAGCCGCTATGTCAATTTTACTATAAAAAGAAAAGTATTGCTGAAAACATGAAAAGTAAAAGCCATCCGCAAAATTCATGGAAACTTAGAACATCATTGGTTAACCATATGAAGAGTTTATAGGCGTCGGGTCTTTTGTAGTAGATCTCGGCATGTCAAATTGCTGCATAGATTGAAGTTGCCTTTCGATTCTTCCAATATTATTTTTGGCATGATAGTAAGATACTCTTATATCATAAATTTATTTTTTCATCTCTTGGAGGATTGAGACCATAGTGGAATTTCCCTAATTTTCTTGTAAACTTTGCAGGGCTTTAGCCAACACACATTTGAGAGTCCAATATGTGTGGATGGACCAGTGAAAGAGGGAACATATCCCTCTTGTGTTCCCAGGGTCTGAAATGAAATCCATGTTGTCCTCCTGAACTTCTATATCTTCTACCTTGTTATTTATTTCCCTCTTCCTACTTTAGATTACATTTCGGATATCTGGTGGATTTCTTGAGGAGTAAACATTGAAGAGAATCTTCATTACCTATTTCTTCATCTTTCTTCCTAGCTTTCTTGGGCCGGTAGTGGTTTTGGAAAGCTTCTGCTTCCCTTTTTCTTTATGTTGACGTTTGACATGTTGACCTTTAACCGTTTTTGTTTTCGGACAAACAAGCACGAACAACAACTCAGCTACACCTATGATATTTGTAAGTAGTCATGTATAGGGTGAGAGAGAATAAAAAACAGAATGCATGGGAACTCTTATGGGTCCCACATCTTCCATCGCAGTTGAGATTACAAAGAAATTTTCCATGCAAGTATTGAAAAGGTGGTAAAACCAGTGCAGTCACAGATCTGATAGTCGAAAAAAACCAATTGACGGTGGTTGCAAATACCACCATAATTCTCCCTACCGTACAGACCCCAATTGAGACTCCACAGTACTGCAAGAGAAGAAATTGAGGTAACTAACTGACAAACCTTCCTGCTTAGTTTACACAGAGAAGGGGTTTTAATTCCTGACTAACCCGGCCATGGTGGCCAGAGGTGAGCTTACTGGTGCAGGCCAGTTTATCATGGCACCCCATGCAAGCAGTCTCATAGATTTGAGATTCAATTTCAGGGTTACAGAGCCACAACACAGAAGCCGGAGAAAATTTGATCGAAAGACTCGGGGTGAGAACATAGAGAGGCTAGTACGGGGTTCTGAAACACGGATCAATTGACGTAGCCAGGATGACCAAAATCACAATATACTGACAGTTTGATAATCTAAAGGGAATGACAAACTAGAAGAATGCAAATGTCTTCCTGAAATCAGAAAGAGAAAGATACCTACACTTCCAGCAACACCTTCCATACAATCTTTCTAGCCTACCAATGAATTTACTTCTCTAGTGTTATTAAATTGAGCAGGAGGGAAATTAACACTTAAGAGAACCATAGCCATACATACCAAAGGAGTTGGAGCCGTAACCATTGCAGACCAGTTGTTGCGTTGCCTTCGAGTCCTCCGCAAATTTGCCAGGCAAGAAGAATGCTCTACAGGTTATTCCTTTCATTCCTTAACCAACAACTCTACTTTTTTAAATGCCTTTCTGACATGATTAGTTGGCGCTCAGTTGCTACCATTATTATCTGGCATGCGAGGGTACCAGCGTCCATCCAACTGCAGGGTTATGTTTTAATGGCTAAGTGTGATGGTGTGGTGCACTCCGTCGCGTGACACCAACCATTGGTCTTCATTTGCCACTTGGCACCCCAATCGGGGGAAATATAAGTTTTGATAAATATCTTACCTAAGATTTCCATATTTCTAACTCATACTAAAAATAGTAGATTGTTGCGTCAATATTTTTTTATAACTCATATTGCCTATTTTCTATTTTTTTTTATCATTTTCACCTACGCCATACACAATCATACTATTAACTATGATAAACATTATTTATGATAAAATATATTTCTCATAAATTATTTATAAGATAAACATGATATGGGATAATTCCATACTATAATCCTAAGATAATTTTTATAGGTGGCTTAATTTCTGATTTCAATAGATTATTTGAAAACTGCTAAGTGGTAAATTTATGATATAGTACGGTCATAATGGGTAAAAATTCTATTGATTGTAGTGTGGTCGTAATTGCAATAACACTTCAATGATATTTGTAATTTATTTCATCTATTTGGCTAATGTATTCTTTTATTTATTTATTTTAATAGTAAATTATTAATATATTCCTACATATCTAGTGATATTGTAATAGATATTGTAATTTGGTTGGTCAATAATACAAAGATACTCACTATTAACGTACAACTAAAAAATGATGCAATACATTTGACCTATTTAAAATATAGTAAAATAAGTATTTTATTTTGATAGTTTTTGTTCGATACATGTATAACTTAATGACGAAGAGTTAAAATAAAAAATATTATAAATATAGTGCAAATGGGACCAAAGGATTATATGATCCTTTTGCCGAAATCGAGTGTAAACTAGGGCTCAATTTCCATGATTGAAAAGAAAAAATATAACCCTAATGCATATAAGTCCAAAAAATTAGAGATGTTTTGGAAAAAAATGAGTGGAGGTAAGGATAAGCGAATTTCATGAATGAATGCCATTGAATGTTATATGGCGTTTTAAATAATTAAATCACGAAAATTATATTAGTAAAATGGTTGATATATGTTGATGGGTACATTTTTATATTTATAATGGTATTGATTGGTTTATGATAGTTGGAAAATGATATATTGTATATCAATTATGGTTGTATATAAGATATTATTAATGTGGTTGTGCTAATTGCTAGTAGGAAATGTTTAACATTGTGAGACTATGGTTAAAAATTGTTGATGGGGTTGACCATGGTTGAAAATGGTTCAACATGATTTTCTAGGGTTGTTGATGGTTGACTATGGTTGAAGAGGCTTGAAGATTTTGACCATGTGTGACTAAGGCTTAACATTAATGTAAAAGTGTATTTATGTTACATTAATCTTGAGCATTGTTACATTAATGTTTGTCAACATGGTTGACCATGTTCATGTTGCATTGCTCTTAATGTTAATGTTACATTAATTTTTTCAATAAAAGTTGAAGAGCGTTAATCAGATTGACAATAATTGACAATGGTCAACCATTAATATAACAATGTACTTATGTTACACTATTGAACAAGGTCAATTGTGGAAAAACTTTGCTACCATGTTTAATGTTTTACATTTTATATGTCTCCGAATTAAAAGATAATGAAAGGTTAAAATTAATATAAAACATAAAATTCAAAAATTTGTATTATAATATTATTTTGTTAGGCATCCTAGCCCAGCCAACTCAATTTAGAAATTACGCTCTGGGAAAAATTACATAAACAATTATAAGTTACATTGGTTAATGATAAATTAATAATGGTCAATAGAAAAACCATCTTGCATAAATTGTGGTGGGTAGTAACCAAAGATTGAGAATAGAAAGTCACTACACAAATATCTAAAAATCATGCATTAATATTGCAACCATGTCGATAAATTATGGCATAAACTATGTAAGGCACTTATCCACATTGCATTATATTGTGCAAAAGATGCATTAATACCTTTAAGTTAAGGTCCAATCAAATGTTTGGATTATTGAGAAATAAATATTGTTTTTTCAAAGTTAAACATTATAATTTGCATTGGTCAATGTTTAATTAATAGTGATCAATAAACAAATATATTTTTAGAGTCATTCCTTGGAAAGGATTAATAATGATTCCATAACAACATAAAAATTTAATTAATAAGCATATAAAAGTTTAATACTTACAACAAAATTACAATATAACAAGTTTCTTAACCATGGATATCCACCCACACCCTAATATAGATATTATTAACTTGTAAATATATTTTGTTACAATAACATGGCTTATCAGTACCACATACTAAAAAAACATAAATCATTTTACAATAAAAAAATGAATTGGCATTAATTACATAAAGTGCAATTTTTCCATCATATGGATGGAGGGGAAAGTGGGAGAGAGAGAGAGAGATGGAGTAGAGAGGGAGGGGGCGAGATAGAAGGAGAGAGGGAAGTGGAGGTTGGAGAGAGAGTAGGTGAAGAGAGAAAGAGAGAGAGAGAGAGAGAGAGAGATAATTATGGAGAGTAGAGAGAGAGAGGGAGATGTAAGAGGGAGAGAGAGAGAGAAGGAGGTGGAGGGGGAGAGGGGGGTGGGGGCGAGGAAGAACAAAGACATAGAGATATAGTGGTAGATAGATATGGAGATAGAGGGAGAGAGAAGATGAGGTAAGAGAATGTGAAGGAGAGGAGAGTGATAGGAAGAGAAAGGGAAAAGAGAGAGGGAGACATGTAGAAGGAGGCGGAGAGGGGGGACGTGTGGAGAGGGAGGAGAGAAGAAGATAGTGATAGATTTAGAGGATAGAGAGAGATAGATGGGCAGGAGAGACATAGGTAGGTGGGAGAGAAATGGAGAAATTCCAAGGAAGATAGATAGAACTTGAGAGAGATAAGGATAGAGGGAGGGAGAGAGCAATGGAGTTTGAAGGGCGGAGACAAAGAGAGGGAAGAGCAGAGACATATAGAGATAGAGGTGGATAGAGAGAGGGAGTGGAAAGGTATAGATGGAGAAAGAGTGACTAAGAGAGGAGAGGATGGAAGATAGAGGGAGGGAGAGGAGAGAGGGAGAGAAGGGAGAAAGGGAGATAAGGGAAAGAAAACGAGAGGGTGAAACAAATATGGAAGGTGGTGAGAAGGGGAGAGGGAGAAGGAGAAACAAATATGGAGGGTGGTGATAAGGGAAGAGAGAGAAGGAGACAAGGGGAACATAGTGAAAGAGTTGGAGGGAAGAGAGATAGTGATTGGGTGGAGAGAGAGAGAGGAAGGTGAGATGGAAAGGGAGAGAGGAAGGAAAAGAGAGAGGGACTGAGAAAAATAAGGAGAGATGAAGGGGGAGAGACGAGGGAAGAAGAAATACATAAAGAGTGAGTGGTGGAGAAAGAGAGAATCACAAAAGAGAGATAGAGGGAGTGAGAGAGAGAGAGATGGATCCATATTAACCCTAAATATATAAGTTTCCAGAGGGATACATTCTATTTTTAGTTTAAAATATGTTTGTATCTGAAGAGGTTTCATCCCTCTTGACCCTTGATAAATTCACGGATAAGTCGGATCTAAACTGGTTTTATTATTTAATTTCTTTATTTATTTTCGCTAGTGAATTGGCATAAGCCAATATTCACAACTATTGATAGAACTGGTATAATGAAATTTATTTTGTTACTTAACGGGAATATTGTCAATCGGTCATCCTCATTTCAAGATATCATATTTGGGGTATGAAGCACTTTTTTTTTCCATTATTTAATCATCCATAGACTTGATCACTGGAATCTGATGGTTGGATGATGAAATAGAGTGGCCAAAATTTGAAGGTTTATTTTATTTTATTTGTATTTATTTGGGGATGCCAACACCTAGCATATCAATATTTCAGGCCTCGGTAAAGTAATTTTGAGATGTGGTGTACTGGGAATTTGGGAATTTTTGTTTCCATATTAGTTGCACGGGAACGAATCCTTACATGTAGGGAACCTATCCTAGAGGTCCTTGTGTTCCCGGGAGCATTGGGACACGAAGGAAACGTTTTTTTTTTTTTTTTTCCCATGGAGTGGCAACAAGAGTGATGGTACGTTTCCTACACTATAAATGATCTAATCTAGGAAAACGGGAACTATGTTTTCAGCGTTCCCACCACTGGGAATGACCACACACCTTAAGTGATATATAAATCCCCCGAAAGTGCCATCATAATTGGACAACTAATTTCTAAAAATCATTTCTAAGCGGAGTGTTTGGGGTCAATTGAAATGGAAACACATAATGCATACATGAAGTGGAAATATTTCACACTATTTTCTTCGTGATTTGTCTGGACCAATGGAGAGTGCAACAACCCTACACTTCCTATTCACTTTTGGTATTTTTGGGGACTTGCTTTCGTAATAAAGAATGCAACTTCAAATTTCCTCAATCTCATATGAACTTTAAAGAATTTTAATATTTTATGAGTGTCTTAACGATGCAATGTTTGGAAATCGATTGGTAGTATGCATATATCCACGTCTTTTATTTTATACTTTTGTGCACTCTTGTACCTGTAAAAAAACAGTTGCCACTACCAAAAAAAAAAAAAAAAAAAAAGTGAGTGGATTCCATCTGAAATTTAAAACATTCTCATCAAATCTTTCAAAAATATTTCATGACTTGACAATTTAGATGAAAAATGTAAATAGTGTTGTTCAATTAAGTACTTTTTAAATGCAATATGCCATTAATGTATACATGTATTATATGTTTCCTTAATCTTTATAAATATATAAACCCTTCATTCTCAATTTATTAGTTACTTAAATCTCTATAAATTGATTTAAAATATATATAAAATAAGAAATTAATTTTTTATTATCAAAATTGTTTTATATTTAATATAATATTTAAAAAATTTGTGGGTCATGGGAAGATTTGTATTTCTTTTTAGGTTCAATTTTAAATTGAAATATATTATTTTAATAAAAAAATTAAAATTTTTATTAAATATAAAAACAATACCCACTCTAATTAAAAAAAGAAGAATAAGTACACATATGTAGTTAGTTTTAATTAAAGGTGGTATAAACGATGTTTGATTAAATTTTGAAAGGGGTTCTAAACTAATTTTAATTATTATTGAATAGATATTATAGTTTGAGTCGAACTAATGGTTAAGAGCGTGTGTTTTCTCCTAAGAGGTCACAGGTTCAAAACCAGAAGGGTTAGAGTATGTATGCCTTCATAGACTTAGCAGTCAAAGCATTGTGTGGAGGTGTGTCCCTTGTCCCACAAACAAGGGAGTCTCATAAATCAAGTTTGTGTATGGCTTGGAAAAATCCTTAAAATTATATAATAATAAAATTAATTTCCTTAATATGTATATATATATATATATATATATATATATATATATATATATATATATATATTTCTAAATTCCGTAGATCCTTTCCATTTTCTATTTATAAAAAAAAAAAGCAGATTTCTATACATACGCTGATGCCATTGGTAGCCTCAACCTGCCTGAAGGAAACCAGGTCTGTTAGCCACCTAAGTGAATTAAAATCCAACCAGTATTGGAATTGTTTCTTCCTTCTACTTGCCACTATATCTACTTTACTATGTTCATAAAAGTTAAAGTTTATCCTAAAGCTGTAAAAACTTACCGCAAAAATCATTAAAAACAGTTAACATAAAATGTCACCCATCAAAAGAGTTAATTGGAGTCTGGCCCTTTGCAATACAACTCCAAATATCTACTTGCTGCGTTTCTTGAATTTGGTGTTCGATTCTCCCAATTCTTACCACTGCATGATACTGAGACATGGCAATTTCTTGGATTTCCTGTTTAATTTTTTGCAGGACTGAAACCACATTTGGGTTTCCTTCTGTTTCCTACATGCTAGTCATGGCCTTTGCCAAAACACATTAAGTTTCCAATAGGTATGTACTAATTGATGAAAAAAGGATAACCTCGCTCTCGTATTCCCGGGGTCTGATAGGAAGCCCATGGTGGCTTCCTGCTGCTTGATGTCATCTTCATCATGGTTACTCTCTCTTGAATTGTATTATGAATCTAAGTTGGGTTTCCAGCTTCATAAAGATGAAAAATATTTTCCATAACTTCTTTGTTTGTTTTCCTTCCACTCTTACTTGGTCCCACATTATGAATTGGTTTCTTCTACTTCCCTTTTCCAGTTCCCTGTAATTTCCCGAGTTGACCTTTTGCCATCAGTTTTGACTGGTAGGCAGACCTTGGTAGCTCTGCTAAAATCCCTATAAAACTATGGAGCATGCCTATATATGGCAACATAAAATGAATAATAGAATCCTGGTGTACTTTGGTGGAACCCACTACACCCTGATATACAAGTCGATCCTTAGGCATTGCGGTGAAACCAACAGCATGAATGGTAAACATGTAAAATATAGAGACATAAAATATCTTTGCAACAGGTAAGATTCAGATTACTACTGAGGCATTTACAAAACAGAAACTGAAGGTAGGGAATCGTCACACCACACGACATAGAATTATGTTGAGAAGGGCGAATATGGGTTTGGAAGTTATCATTTCTGAGCATGCAAACCTGCTCATAAGCTTGATGGAAGTCTTCATTACAAGGAGCCCAAACCGTGGGACAAACCTCCCGTAGAAGAGGGTTCCAAAGGACCTGCATATGAGGCTCATAGGGAAGCGATGAAGTGAATTTAGGATGCAGACCAACTGGGCTGAGACCATTATTTGGTCATGCTCTATAATGAAAAATCCTACAAAGTTTAAATTGGGTTTCGCTACCAAACTGAGGACTTGGCTGGGCTATATAGAGGACTTAGGACGGGCTTCTAAAACATGGCTTAATTGCTAAAGACCCTTCATTAACATTAGAACAAAGAAAACCAAAAGTTTCATACTCGCTAGCAAACCCACTACATAAACGAAAAACATCATGCATGGCATTACAACCTTCTCCCAACTTGATGCCACATTCATTACTGATAACAGGAACAGGAAATTGAAAGATAAAGGTGGGAATCGCCATGACATGCCAAATTACCTGACATCATCATATCCCTGCCTTTGTCTCCTCGGACTACTCTGTGGATTTCTTACTGGGAACCTTACCTCTCTGTGGCTCTTTTCCTACCTTAACCCTATTCGCAAGTTCTTTTTCCAACTCCATTTTGACATAATTTTCTGGCATCCATCTTTTCTGCAAGTTTCCATAATGTTTAAGCATGTAGACGTGTACCATCCTCCAACCTTCTACATTTATATCGACTATTGGATATGATGGACGGTCAAGTGCGCGTCTCCCCGCGGCACCGACCTATGTCCATTCTTGACAACGTGGCACACCAATCGGGGGTTAATATCATTATATTAAAATTTTAAAAATATACATTTTTGAATTATATAATTATTATTTTATTTGTAACAGGATTCTCAGATTATCCACAGTGTAAGATGAATCATGTCGACGTTTCTAATCCCAATGGGGATCCATCTCCATTTAATTTTTAATTATATAATATTCGAATCCCAATGGGGATCCATATCCATTTAATTTTTAATTATATAATATTTCCACTCCCGATCAACCGTTTCTTGTAAATTTTAGGAAAAATTAACACACGTACCCAAGTTCCCATTGTTCCTCGTTCCAAAAACACTTTTTCTTTTGTAAGTTTGGTAGGACGACATCTCTCATCAACATGTCCAGGTACATCATCCCAATTGGAGGAGAGAATTTAACCTGTGATGAGTAACTTAACAATCTGCCTCATCACCATTTAACTAAAACCCCATAGATCTCGTTCCGAAAACTTGTGCAACATAAGTTTCCATGTTTCAATTTCTTTTCGCAACCCAACAAGCGAATCACCAAAATCGAGTGCCTCGATGACTAAAATCTATGGCATCATAATAGAATCCGGTGGTTATGTAATTATTTATTCTTTTATTTAGTTATCGATTTATTAGTTTATTTTCATGTCATTTAAAACAAATCATGCGGGCCCATTAGTTCATGACCGCAATGGTTTGAGGCAAACTAAGCAGATCAAAAAAATAAAATAAACACCTCATCGTGCAATCCCGAAATTTATGAGTTAAAAAATTAAACTTGTAGATCACTATTTCTGGGGTTATATAATGAGTTTTAAGGCCAAATTAGGTTCATCAAAAAGAAAATTGCGGGTGTGACGAACATGTTTGGAATTTTTTAATCTTTTCCAAATAAATAATTAAAATATCTAAAATCTTTAAAAGAAGAAATATCGAACATATGATATATTAAAATTCAATAAAACAGGACGAAAATCTCTAGAATTATATCATAAAATTACACTGAAAATATATCACAAATTCAAAGGAGATTCATAATTTATTGAATGCAGTAATAATGGTTGAGGAGAAATTGTTGCATTAAATTTTAAAAAAAATTATTAATATAATTTGGTTGTTGTTTTATTTTGAATTATTATTTTAATAGTTAGTTGAGAGGACATGGGAATTTAAGATATACATAAAATAGGAGTCATAAAGTACATATTTAAAGCTTATGTTTTTATCAATAATTTATTAAAAATATCTAACTTATAATGTAATTAGTTAAAATATTATATTTATTTGAAGCTACTACTAATATTTTCTAACCATTTTAGGGATATAAAAGTGGTAATACTAAAGAGAATGAATGAGTATACTCATACTTTCATTACCTTATGATTGAATTTCTCTTCTAACGTTTTAGAATCCTTTCCATCTAATAATAATGAAATGCCTTACTTAATATATGAATATTTATAAATGTGTTATATGTTAATTTCTTTTTGATAAATGGGTAAAAAAAAAAAAAAACCTCGAAGAGTAGGAAATTTGTAACTACGCTAGAGAAATTTTGAATTTTTTATTTTAAGGAGAGGACAACCTTGAAATGAATATTTGATATTTTTATTAGTTTTAGTATAATTTTGAAGACATGTAGATTGGAAAATCCAATATTTAAATTAGTACATGTGTTGGAAGGTTTATATAAGAATTAAAAATTGTATGACTGGAAAATATATATTTTATTTTTGCATATTTTTATTAAACTTGTATTTTTAGATTTAACGCTCACTTTTGCTTGAATCTAATATTTAGTAACTATTGATTTATAAAGATTGTATGTCTTGAAAATATATATTTTACTTTTGTATATTTCTATTAAGCTTGTCTTTTTAGATTTAACTCTTACTTTTGCCTGATTTTGATATTTAATAACTATTAATTTAATAAATGTAAAAGATAGTTCATGATTAGTTTGTACAATTGTGTAATTGTGACCATTATTTTATCAATTTATATTAATTATTTAGATTTCTTAATGAAATATAATAATATTAATATGAACTTAGTTGCATGAACATGTTCTAATATCATTTTATGTGGAATTTCATTTCTTTCATGTTAATTCAATATCTCAATGTGGTTTACGATGTATAAAAATGATTTTTTTTTCATCTTTTCTAGTATGTAGTGGAAGAATATTGTATTAAAGTGCACTAAGTCTTTTAGGGTCACATCAATAACTCAGATCACACTATCCCCTCATATAATTGCACATATATCATGTTCTTAATTTTTCAACCCGACTATGTAACATTAAGAATGAACAACTTTCATGTTAGCTATCTCACTCTCTTACATGAGAATCATTTGAAGCCATTTTAGCACCACCATTAGCTTCTTCAGTGGTGACTAGCTTATTTCCAAACACCCATTTATATGAAATTCATGCAACTCGATTATAGACTACTTTTTCATGATGCCAAGAGTGCACCATGGGGACTTATGATTCCTTGCACCACATCAAAAATCAAAGGAAGTGTTGATCTAACAGTTTGAAATATTAAACTTCTTCAATATTAATATTTTTTGAATCTACGCTCCAAATCCCATATATTGGATGATGCGTATCCTTTTTCTAAGCATCTGAACTGTTTTCAATTCCTAGATAGACTATAATTCTTCATACATTTATGTGTGGTACTATATTCCTGTATCCACATGTGCAACATGTTTTCTCTCCAGAAACACTTAAGAATTTGACATCAACAACAAAATATAGCATTACTAATGCGTAGATCCACATGATAGCATTCACACCATTCAATTATCTATCTTATAACTATTCTATTTCCAATTATGCCTCTTCTTATTATTCCTACTTAGCATTGCTAATCATGTCTCATGATATTTTTTTTCTCCTTACCACCATTCTTGAACAAAGAGAAAACCATTCCTAAACAAAGAGAAAAGAAAAGACACTTTCAAGCTAAATCGAGAAGAATTAATAAGGAGTGCCCTCCCTTAGCACACCACAACATGAAATTGCACCACGTAGCCCATTCTTTTAGAAATAGAGTAATGCTTATTAAAAATGTCTATCTTTCAACTCTTGGATTGCCTATTTTGCATTATTTATCATTTCAGTCACAATTCAAGCTACATATAATTTCCTCTATCATTTTAGCTATATCCACTTAGTTATTATTTCTTTTGCATTAAATAGTTAAAACTAAAAAAAAAAAACATACAACCTATATAAATCCAGAGCTATGTCCACTTAGTTATTATTTCTTTCAGCGAAGCAGTTAAAACTATAAAAGGAATTTTACAACATCATGTAATATATCACAATCCAAATAATACATCGCAATCCGTTCTATGTCATAGTTTTATTGTTTTCTAGATTTCTTATTAAGTAAAGTGTTTCACTCTATTTATCTATACTGAGATCTCACACTCATTCAGCCAAATTAAGTAGAGTGTTTCACTCTATTTGTCTATACTGAGATCTCACACTGCTTCAGCCTTATACAAGATTAACGGTCACTTGAAAAAACAGACAGAAAAAAATTACAATCAAATCAAATAACATCATATAACTTTTTGTTAATGTTCAATATTTTAAAAACCCATATACAAATCAGGAAGTTAATTTGACAAAAGAGGGAGAAGACAAAGGTATCCACGAGGATGGACAACATTGGAACCTCTAATTAATCACCTCAACCATGCACAAAGTCTAGTCGCATAAGCATTATCACTATCAAAATAAATGGTTTAACAACATAAAATAAGGGATCAAATCTTATATATAAGGGCATTACTAGGATGTTAAAACATTAGTTTATGAACGAAAACTATTAAGCGGATAATGGAAATTAAACGTCAAACCTCTCCAAGTATTAGTAATACTTTGACAATTTCCTGCAACAAGTTAAAGGTTAATAGGATTTCCTTCGACCAATGATTCTTACTAAATGTCTAATATAATCAATTCTCATAAAATGCAACACAATTGCGAATAAATTACTACGTAAAGCAGTGATTAAAAAATTTATAATCAATTTTAATATTTCAGCGTTTTCATTTTGAATATTTCTTTTGGTTTACACTTCCATAACATTTTAAGTAAAATTATTTATAAACTTGTTACTTTATTTTATAAAATTCTTATTCAATGTCTCTCACTTATTCATAAAATGTATTCATGGTAAAAATTAACCCTTAATTATACATAAATCTATATTATTATATACTAATTTGTTGATAAATGTGGATAGGTATTTGCTTCTAATAAAAATCAAAACTAAGTATTTAACTTTTTATGTCATACCTCTCAAATTACTAAATTAAAATAATAAAAATAATTTTGTTTTATTTAAAATAATTAGGACTTACTATGGCTAGATTACATTCCATCAACCATAAGGCATGCATTTCCTATAAGACCTTAGGTGCTTGTCAAGGCATTCACAACTCCTAGTTATTTGCTGCATAAAATTACAAAATAAATATATCAAAACTATTATCATGGGTGAGGGTGCAGGGGGGCAAGCGGATGAGTCATGAATAGACGATGTTGATGGTGCATATGGTAGCCGATGTGACCCACTTGGGTCTCCAGGGCTCGGAGGTGGTCTTGGGAGCACCTCAGTAAATGGCTCAGACTCTCCAGAGCCTCAAGGGTATCTGTCTGCAGTTTTTGAACAACATTGAGGTAGGCCACTAATTCGTTTCGATCATCGTACCTCTGTTCACGTAGGGTGTCTAGATTGAGTTGGATCTACTGGAGCTAAGAAGAAATGGCTCCAAGGGTGGCCGAAGCCTCAATATGGCCTGGTGATTGGGCCAGAGAAACTGTTAAAGAATGTAATCGCAACCACCTGCTAGGTGTCGAAACCGTCAGTACAAGTGTCCAGTTCACTTTCTAGTTAGTACAATTTAGTCGAGTTACACTACAGTCATTTATCACTGATGTTTCCAATGTAATATATTTAACTATTTCGTAATATTGAGATGAGCAATCCTCTGCTCCACTTATCTTCAGTTTTTCAATTCTTGTCATGATATCAGAGCTAGCTTGCATAAGCCTCCCTAGAGAGCAACAACAGAGACAAGTTGGAGCAGTAGAGAGGAGAGGCGAGCCTGCATAAGACTCTTTGACAGAGTAGCAAAAGTTTGAAGAATGTAAAAGACGCCTCATGAGAAGAAGCTGAAGAGGCAAAAAAGGTCAGGCCAAGCAAGTGAAAGCGTCAAAAAATCAAATAGAAGAAAGCCCAGAAATTTATTTTGCTGTAGTAACGCATTGTTTTTAAAATCTTCTCTGCGTTATACTAACGCACTGGTTGTTGAGAATCTCCGCGTTAAAACGTGGGAGCCGAGAACAAAAGCCGCATTAACAGTCGTTCACTCGCCGCGATTTCAAGTGGCGTGAATCCTCCGTGGGTTGATTGTGTTACGCTAAACGCGCAACAACAGTCCATCACCTGCGTTAAAATGATTTTCGTGATTTACGGAGTAAGTGAAGCTATGTGGTGATTTTAAAAGTCTTAAATAATGTTTTTAAAAAGAGATCGATTCATACAAAGGGAAAGTTCATTTTGAGAAATTCCATGTAAATTTTTTTCAAAGCTCCATGTGATAAAAAAGAGGAAATATTTTATATGAAGAAAGAATTTTGTTTAAGTTAAAAAAAAAAAAAAAAAAAAACAAAATTTTTATGAAGGAAAAAATGGTTTGTAAAAGAAAAGGTTTTAATGGAAAACGTTTTTTAACAGGGAAGAAGTCTATTTTTAAAAAGGTTTTTTTCATTATTTTGCCATGAATTTTTTAAAAAGAGCTTGTGTGAAAGGATTTTATGGCATGTGAAAGGAGAGAAGATTTTTTTTTATAGGAGTTTAAAAAAAAAAAAAAATACTTAAGTCTTCTGAAAGTGAATGTTTAAAAGGAAATTATTTGAGGAAGAGAATTTTTAAAAACAAGGTATTTGATGCATATGTAGACTCGTCTGTTTGTGGAAGCCAAACAACGAGGTCATGGGAAAAGCCAAGAGGCTAAAGCAGAAACAAAATATGTTCGAGATATTTTTAGATTTGGAAATAAGAAGGCAAAAAAACGTCTATGCATTAAAATGCATAAAATAATCTGTCGATGACAGCATACTCCCTCTGATCTCAGATGCCAAGACAACCAAGGAGGCATGGGATACGAGGTTTTTTGGTAGAAGGGGGGGCATTGAAGTTAAAGATGAAGGTAGATCTGTAGTAGTAGATCTACATCTAGATGAAGAGTTTGTTGAATCCCATTGTGCTCAGTCGCAGGTGGATGAAGTCTACGAAGTAAGTGCAGAAGAAGCAGAGAGAGAGCACAAAGATGCTTGTGAACCCCACTATGCACAGCCACAAGTGGATGAAGAGAATCCATCAATAGAGTTTGCTGATGAATATTTGATGATAACAGCAACAGAGCTTGCTGAAGATGAAATGGTGAATACAACAATAGAGCTTGCTGACGATGTTATGATGATTCCAGCAATAGAGCTTGCTGATGAAGACTTGATGAATCCAGCAACATAGCTTGTTGATGATGTTTTGATGAATCCAGCAACACAACTTGCTAATGAATATTTGATGGTTGATGTAAACTTTGATAATGAATTTTTCACTAATGATAACTGGTTGCAGATAATGAAAGAAAAATATGATATCGACATGATGTTATTTGGTGAGATAATCCCACTTTAGTTAGTGGAAGACAACCTGTTTGCAACAACACATGTTAGTGAGGAAGAGACAAAGACATAAACAAGAAAGAAGTAGAGACAAAAACAAAGAAAGAAGTTTACAAAGGGAAAGCAGAAACAGAGATAGAGACGGAAGAAGAAAAAGAAACACAACAGGAGAAAGCTCTCACTGCAGAGCAGAAAGACTAGAACGAATGTTGTTCTACAAATATTTTTAATTCTAACATTGATTTTCAGTGTGCAGGTACACAGATTGATTATGAAGGAGAGCTAAAGTTTATTGAAAAATGGCTTGCAAAACCGTGTCTGGATGAGATCTACATAGAAGATGTAGATATGAATGTTGAAGATGACATGCATGACGAACAAGTCAATGAAATTTTTAGGTATTGGAGTTTTGAAGAGATAAGATATTATTCTAATCGTATGCTGCAGCAGATTGATGATGAAAAGCACACTACAGAAGACAATATGTGGTAGCAGCCCACATTTCTTGAAGAAGTCCAGGACATGCTTAGACAACCTGGAACAGTAAAAGACCTGCACCAACAAATCAATAAATTGAGTTTTGAAGGATACAGCAAAGAAAAAAATCTGAAACAATTTAGAGGCTACAAAATCTGGAAAAAGAGAAGAAGAAAACTAAATCTAGTTGAAAGTCAAATTTTAAATTGTAAGCCTTGCTGGGACATAGACCAGCGGGTATCTAAATTAAATTTTTATGTGGTTGAAATTAAAGGGGAGTGTTGAAGAATGTAGTCCCAACCACCTGCTAGGTGTCGAAACCGTCAGTACAAGTGTCCAGTTCGGTTTCTAGTTAGTCCAGTTTAGTCGAGTTACACTACATTCATTTATTGCTGATGTTTCCAATGTAATCTATTTAACTATTTCGTAATATTGAGATGAGCAATCCTCTGCTCCACTTATCTTCAGTTTTTCAATTCTTGTTAGAAACTGGCATGGCTACTGCTAATTGTTGGGTCTCAGTAGGCTCTGAGTGGGAGCTCAAGTCCCCGTGCAGCTCGTGGTTTTCCATGCCACATCCAAGACCATCACGTTGATCTCGAACAAGTACACATGACATGGAGTCACCCTCCACTTCCGGTCACTCTGTTAGGCTGTAGTGCCAAGTCGCCCCAGTTCCCACAGCCCGTGAAACCTACGCTCCACCCCTGCACCCTCGGCTGAGCTTGTCACTGACCACGTCCCAAGCCCCATAGACAAGAGAGACATGACTGCCACCAGTCTCCACACTGTCATCCAATGAGGTGCAAAAGATCCACCACCCGCAGATTTGAATTATAGGAGAGCATGAATGTTATGTGAGCCCAAGGCTCAACCACCCTCGGGCGAGGCCAAGGAGGAATTTCTACTGCGCAGTCTACAAATTTTGACCAGATGCCCAGGCTGAGTACCCGAACCTCTCGTCCAGAGACACGCCCTCCACAGTAAATTCACCTCCACCACCTTTGTCTGCCTCTTGGTGCAGCGTGCTCGTTCCTATGCCATTGACAGGATGCCTCCTGGCCAACAACCTCTCGCCACTGCTATCCAAAGGACCTGTCACCCTCCTTGTCTCAAGCCGACAGAAACCAAAGGCCCTAAACGACGTCCATCTCACCCTTAACAATCATCTTATTTTTCTTAGGAGCGCCTGCCCCAAGGCCCTTTAGTGCTCGCGTGTGGGAGGGTGGTGAGTCGGCGGGCACGTGTCTGGGGACCGAGCAAGCCTTAACTGCCCACCTCCCACTTGTCCCGATGATTGGACAGCCCGAGCGGGCAAAAATCATTCTTACTATTATTAATGATAAAAATAATTAATATATAAGTTAAACATCTATACATTTTAAAAATACCTACAAAACTATTTTTAACCATTACATCCTCTTTATTATTCAAATTCTTAAATATACTATGTTACAATACTATTGCTTCTCAATACAACATGCCCAAAAAACTATATCTCATTTCATATAAAACATATTCATATAATATTTTTAATTAATAAATTTAATTAGAAAAAAAAACATAGCTAGTTTAGAGATAAATATTAATTTTTGATTTATATATACTCATTAAATCTCCACCATCCATAGTTATTGATACATAAATTAAAATTCTGAAAAAACTTAAAGACAAACATGCTTCTAAACCTAATTGTATTTTGAATGCATAAACTCTATAATGAATATAACTTTCTTATTTTTTAAAATCATCCATAATGAAAGTTAGGCGTTTTTGTCCACTAAATTTTGGTGAAAGCATCTTATACTCCTCTAGACTTATGTACATTACGCGTATAATTAATATTTCTGTGTATTTTTTCAACGTTATCAAGTTTATACATTTTGTAATCTGTGAAAACGATGATGATAAATGCCTGTTTGATTTTACTGTAAATATGGTTTCTATAAAGCATTGGATCGTTGATAATGAGAGCCTCCGTATTTTTTATAAACTGATTTTTCATTATAATAATAGTTTGCAGGTTGTGCACGCTTAAACCGAAAATATCAGCTAATACAATATTTTGTCAAATATTTTAAGTTCAACGAGAGAAAATTTTCTTTCCGGCAATTTCTCTACACGTACCAAACACTTGGCATGTGCTGGATACCATTTTCGAATATGAACCACTGGCTTCTATGGCCATTGACAGTGAAAGCAACGTGGACACTGAAAGCAACGTTTGGATTTCTATAAGATGAAGCCGTGGGTGCGACGATTCGGAGAAGACCCTGTCCTTGATTAGAGCTCCACGTGAGAATTTTAAGTCAGTGCTGCTCAATATTGACCAGAGACTGGATGTTTTCAAATCTGTTTACTTTGGGTCGATCCATATTTTAGAATTGGCTTCAAAGGCCGCCATGATATTGAAAGGATTGATGCATCCCGGTCCTCGCTTTTAGTCAGTCCGGATATATAAATTTGTGTGACCAAGGGGGTTATAACCCTACAAGTGGCAATGATCGTATTCTGTATCAAGTAGGATCCACATTTTGGCCTTTCAGTTTTGATCTGACCGGAAAAATTATAACCACCACTAGTATTAGTAATAGTGGCCACCCTTGATCCCGCTTAAGGAATTTGACTGGGATTTTCCAAAGTCTTTCGGAGCTACAAAATGGATGTTTGTTCTCTCCTTTATGAGATTCGACATGATTTTCTCTCTTAGTGCCAATTTTGGTTCCCTCATTTAGGGACAGGGTAATATGTGTTATATGTTTCATTACCAAAAGGTAGCCCTTTTAATTAAATCAAAATAATGTGTTTATCAAGGAAAACATAGTCTATGTTAATAGTCTTACAGAACTTAAAAAGATGGAGAAAATTGAAATTCAACTGAATAGTTAGATTAGATTGGGCATTTTCTTGTTATCTTTGTCTAACTATTTGACATCATAAAATTGTTTTATGTTATAATTTTTTTTGAATATTTGTTTCTTAAAATTAGAAATTGATTTATGTAATTCGTAGAATTTAAGTATTTTAGGTGTTTTGAAGTCCTGGATTCCAAACACTTTAAATAATAAGAAATGACAAGAAATCATTAAAAAAAAATGAATAAATAAAGAATAATAGTTTGCACCATTTTCTTATGAGGGTATTATAATTATTTAATATTTTTTTCATTCTCTAGTATATATTTCTATCAATTTTATTTGAAAGTCAAGAGAGACTATATAAAATCATAAGTTTAAGTAATGTAATATATGAAATTTGATTTTTTTTTTGAAACATATAAAAACAAATCCTAAATAACAAAAAATCACAATCTTTTTAAAAATTATATGAAAAAAATGAAAATATCAATAGTTATACTTAAGTATTATTCATATTTAAACAATCAAATTATAATATTAAAAAATTTTAATTGATAATTTTAGGATATTTAGAAATGGAAAATTAGGATATTTATTAATATAAGAATATGTTAAAAGCAATTAAAATTAAAATTTTATGAAAAAACAAAAGATATTTAATAGTTAGATTAGACTGTGCATTTTCTTGTTATTGTAGTTTTACTATTTGACATAATTGTGGAGATTTTTTCAAAATATAATGTTCGTTGAATTTAATTTTTTTTTAAGAGATTTAAAAAAAAAATACACAGAATAACAGATTGCATATTGCACCATTTTCTTGTTACGATATTTTAATTGTTTGATATTTTTTTCTTTTTCGATATATATCCCAATGAATTTGATTTGAAATTTAAGAGACTTCTTATAATTAGAACTTTCAATAATGCAATTTGTGGAATTTAGGGTTTTTGAGGTTTTCTAAGATGTTGAGTTATTTACTCATTTAAAAACACATTTTAAATAATAAGAAACCATCATTTCATTAAAAATGGTTTGAAAAAAAAAATCAAATAGTGATATTATAATATTGATGATAATGATGATGATGATGGTAATTGTCTCTTGAGACCAATGCACTCTATTGGACTTTAAGAAAGCATAAAGAATCTAAGTTTGATTCTTCAAAATCTTTTTTCTATGGTCAAAGAGAATGGAAATAAGTGTTCCAAGATCGCTATAGGTGGGTTGGCCTAATAGGTCAAGAAGACTGGAAGTGTGGGATATGGTAGGAAATTGAGAGCGAATATGAGTAGCAGTAGGGAAGTCTAAAAGGAATTTATTTTCATCTTCCACCTGGTTAGAGTGGAAAATATGACAGATTCTATCATTCCAAGGGGTCTTGGGAATAGACCACCGCCCGGCCTCACTCCGAAGCTCATGGGAATTATTTCTTATCTTAGCAATGTTCATTTTTTTCTTATTGTTGGACAACATAGATAGATAATTATGAGTATCAAGGGTAAGGTTGATAACTTCCTTATAGTATCTAAGCTTCATTTTACTCTCCAACCTCTGATCCTCGCACAACTTCTCTTTAAAATTGGAGATAATAGTATTTTTGATATTATATTTGCTTTCCATCCTAAGTTCCTCCTTAATTCCCCAATGTTTGAGCCAGGACTGGGCATCCTTTTGCCACCTGCACTTGAGGCGAAGGTGAGGGTTTTGACTACAGTTAGAAGCAATTTTAGGGAGCCCTTTTTATTCCATGTTTTCAAGCTTCTTCTTATACACCACATATCTAAACATAGCAGTACTTTGAATGGGGGACAAACTAGATTCGATCAAGAGGATAGGATAGGGAGTATTTCCCTTGATATTAAGGTTGTAGGTTATGAATTGATTTTGAATCATCTCAATATTCCTCCATGACTCTCTGGATATACTGCAACCCTAAGCTTCACATTCGTATAAGACAACAGGGGTGACATGGGTCTCAAAGAGGAACCTCTTTTTACTCCAAATGTAAAGAGCGACTGGCTTACAATTGTTTTCAAGCCCATAATAAGCTTTCCAACCTCCAATAATCTTTTTCCCAATGCTATAATTCCAGTTGAGATGATGAGGGAAGTCAATACCCAAATACTTATAAGAAGAAACCTACTCTAAGTACTAGTTATTATACACGCTACTACCATGGGAGATATCTTTGGATTTAATGATCATGAATTTAGTCTTGTCGGTAGTAACTGTCATACACATCTTGGAACAGTAATTTATATTCAAATAATCAAATTAAAATATGTAATAATTATAATTTTATAAATTCAAATAAATATTTTAATTCTTCTATAGAAACATAATTTATAATTTATTTAAATTTTTTTATGATTATAGTTCATTAGGTGTAGAATATATGGTGATGGGACTTATTATTAAGGTACTCTTTGATGTGAAAGACACCAATTTGAAACTGTGTGGGCATAAATGCAACCATATTTTGGGTTAGTGTGTGAGTGCTATCCTTTTCATGTGATTTTGAGAACTTAGATGCCCTTAGGTCGTGGTTTCTTAAGCCAAAGTTCATATATGTAGTCATCTCAAAACTCACACAACCTAAGGAAAAAAACAACTCAACTCATCATGATCATAATAAATAAATAAATAAATAAAATCTATATTAAATAACATATTTTAAGAATAATATTATTTTCTAGTGTAACTTTCCTATATTTTGAATTTTATTTGGCTATATTTTTTAGCTAATTCTTTGAGTTAATTATTGATTAAAATCAAAACCAGAAATTTTAAAATAATAAAATTCATTCTACAATTTAAAAGCACATTTAAATAACAAAAACACAATTTAACAAAAAAAAATTACAAGTTTAAATTTCATTTAAAAAAAATAAAACATCAAAAAGAATTACGCAAAATCAATATTATTCCGAAAAAAATATAATTAACAATTCAAATAGAATTATAATAAATAAACATAAAATTCATAAGATAATTAACAACTCCCTTAGAATCATAATAGACACAAACTTCATAAGACGAAATGGAAGATATCGTGGTATATAAATTGCCCCTACAAATTATTTCACCAAATGAATATTGCTTTTTGTGTTTCTAATTTTTCCGTTAATCTACAATTTAACAAAATATCGTTATGATTTTCCTTAGTGCTATCATTGTTTGGAAATTAAACAACATGTGAAGAAACCGGTAGGTCGCCTCACGTTTATGCTTCTGGTGATGATAACTTAAAGGTTAAACCGGACATCACCATTGAGTGGACGTTACGCACGAGGTACACCACTACCACGTCACATGTTAGTGTTATAGAAAGGTAACCTCTCTCCATCATGATAAAACAATGCGAGGCTTCTCCCCTAATCATCCAAAACAATCATGACAAATTATATTTGACCTTATGGAAAATGCATTATTTCATCCTTTTCCACCTCTCATTGGAATCATAAATTAAGTGATCATTTATCTCGATTCTTAAAGAAATTCACCTATTTAAATTTAAATATAATTCTTCAATTCTTTTGTTTGCTTTAGTTTATATTTAGTTTATTTTTTATTAATTATTACATAGTTTTAATTTTATTTTTAAATTTATGTAGATGTTTAATGAGCTTGTTTTTTCCACATTAACCTTTCCATCTCTCTAATACTTTAATTTAATATTTAAAAAAACTGAATATTTATCCATTTTTGATTTATTTATTAAATAAATATAATTTTATATCTTGAATTCAGCCCATAAAAGAAACACTTATTACTGGTATACATTCATCTTAACTAGAAAGCTTCTATAGCAAACAAATTTTCTACCTGTCTAATTTCGTTTTTATATCAAATTACAGCTTAAAAAAATGTTGTTTTTTAAAACAATATTAACTTAATATATATATCTTAAAAAAAAATCCAAAAAAAACTATTTAAAATATTTTAAGATAAATTAAATTATATATATATTTTATTAATGATCACTATTTAATTTATTATTATTATAAACATTAAACACATTTTATAAAAAAATTAATTAAATTTTATTATGACAACTTATTAACACATCAACCTTCTTCATTTTATTATGGTCTCCATGTATGTACATATATTCTCTTGTTATATATATATATATATATATATATATATATATATATATATGCATCATATTTTTTTATGATAGAGAAATATTTTTAACACATCTCGAGTATTTTGTTGCAATATCAACAGGTAATTTAGTAAGCACACTGAGATTTTTTTATTTAAAGTAACTTCTGACATACCACAACTATATTCTTCACTTGACTATATATTGGAAAATATCTCTAAAAATCACATCTTTCCAAACCCGTACTTTTATTTGATATTTTAGGTATAAATTTTTTAATTAAGATTTTGTATACAGCTTTATGTCTTTTCCATTATAAATGCACTTGGTATGGCATTGATCCCCCAATAAAACTTTTGTGGGGGAATACACATCCCCCACATATACCAGGTTCCCACTTAATAAACATGCCCCACATACTAGGTTATTCAATAACTAATTAAGCGAGCACAATGAGAGTGGAATTATTGATATTTTAAAAATATTTTGATTAAAACTAACCAAATATGTCTAATTATTTTTTACAAGAAAATTATTTACAATAATTTTTTTAAAAAGACCTAGTTATTATAGTAAATCACATCGTTTCCTAATTCTCTTGATTATTTTCTCCCTAGTACAATCTCTTCTTATCTTATGAGTTGAGATATTAAACAAGGGCTACATAATAGCTGGCTTAGCTTAAATATAGTTTAATTAAACTAAAAATATTATAAAGACAAATATTTCATAAAAAATAAAACAACTAATAAAATATTGTAATGTGGAACCACCACCAAAAAATAAGAAATATGATTAACTAATATTGTTAGAGATTAATATATATATATATATATATATATATATATATATATATATATATATATATATATTTATTTATTTATTTATTTATTTTATATGTGTGTATTTTATTTTCTACTAATATTTATATTTTTTTATAATTAAATTTATTAAAATATATTTTTAATATGATAATAAGTGATTTTAAATTGAAAATATGGATATAAATCTATAATTCATGAAAATTGAAATAATAAAGAAGGAAAAAAAAAAAAAAACTAAAAGTTAAATAAAAAGCAAATAAATCTAAAAACAAAAAAATTTGTAACAAATAGAAATCAAAGTTACTAAATATTTCATCATAAAACCTTAAACAATCACTTTACAAATAAATAGTTTTAATAATAATAATAAAAAAAAAAAAAAAAACTGAATTCTCAATGTGCAACTATGAATAAGGGACACAAACTTTTGGTCATGGAATTTGAAGAGTATATTGTTTTTCAATTCAGTTAATAATTATTTTTAGAAAAAAATATATAAAAATATATTTAATATATTAATAATGTATAACCAAAAAAATATTTTTTTATTAACATATGGTTAATTTATAAAATTTATTTAAGAAATTTCAATGAAAAGTTGAAATTCATCTATATTTGGAATATGAGGTAGGTAGATGGATATGAATAAGGATCATGGGGAAGTCTTCGATTTCTCTAGAAAAATAATAAATATTATGAATAAACCTTAATAATAATGATGATGATGACGGACCAGACCTTAAGAGAGGAGAAATAATCTAAATTTGATTCTTCAAAATCTTGTTTCTATGGTCAAAGAGAAAGGAAGAAAAAATATAAGTTTCATTCTTCAAAATCTTGTTTCAATGGTCAAAGAGAAAATAAATAAGTACTTAGATATCCCTATAAATAAATTGACTTAATAAATCAAAAAAATTAAATTATATGAAATAATATATGTAATTATTATTAATAATAATATTAGATTAGTGTTAAAAGAACAGAGGCAAGCATTCTCAAGTATATCTTAACACAAAAGTAATATGATCGAATCCTCTCAAGTATATCTTTACACAAAAGTTGTGTAATGTGATCGAATCTTCCTTTTATAACAGTGGAGCGTAAGAGAAAACATCTTTATTTCCTGTTATAGTTTATTTTAACCAAAATTTCCGGGATTATCGATTTTTTACCCCTTTTCCGTGAGATTTCAAAATATCCGAAGAATTAACAATCGAATTAACTTTAGCAGCTGATCTTTGGATCATATCTTCGCGTTCCTTTCCACAACCGTACGACTTCACGAGAGCCGAGAGTTAAATATTTGTAGTGGAGTGACCTCTATTCAGGAGCTCGTACATTCAGAACGCTGAAGGGTTATTTACATGGTGTAAGGCTTTAAGCCTGTTCTGCAGATTTGCATCTAATCAGTATTGTTAGATTCTGATATATACGGTCTACGCAGGGTTGCTTGAAATAAGTTTCGAAATTAAGACATACCAGAAAATTATGGCGGACAAGGTTCTTAATGGGATAAGTTCAACAGCACAATCCTGCAATTCTAAAAGATCCGCAGCTGGAGCGGTGAAGGTGCTCCATATCTCAAACCCTACTAGCCTGATCGTAACCAGCCCATCAGAATTTCGTGCTGTTGTTCAGTCCCTCACTGGACGAAAGAGATCCTCCTCTTCCAGTAGTCGATACGAAGAAATGAAGTTGTGTTCTCATGATGAATACCGCCGTCAAGGAAAGGCACCCAAACTGCTTGAAGATGACTTGCAGTGCTTGAATGACATGAAGTCGTCGAAATCTGCAGTTACTGATTATAAAACCACCGTGAGAGTCTGCTGCAATGACAGAGATCCTGGCGATGTTAGAATATTCGAAGAAATGGGGTCCCTGCCTACTCTAGAACCTGATTATATAGTATCGCATCAGGTGCGTGGGACAGATGAAACCAGTGGAGACACCAGACATATTTTCTTTGACAATTTTTCTCCGTCGATCCTTTTCTGTGATTTTGAGCCATGGTAGAAGGGAGGAATTCTTTTGAATAGCTCCATCTCTATTTCTATTTGTTTGTTTGTTGAACAATTTGTTTTTGTAATTTTCTGTAAAAGGGAGAAATATTGGAATATTGATTCGGTGAAGAATTTGTTTTCGCAATTTTGAGAGACACTGGTTTGGTGAACAATTTGTTTTTAGCAATTTTCTGTAGAAGCCAGCAATTCTTATTCAACATAGTACGTCAATAGCTCCATTTCCACTGGTTTGGTGAACAATTTGTCTGCATCTGTTTAGTGAACAATTTGTATGTACCGGTTTAGTTTAGTGAACAATTTGTTTTAGCAATTTTCTGTTGTATTGGTTGTAATAATGATAACGCATTATTCCAAATTACAGAATCTACCAGACTTATAGTTAAAAAAGAGAAAGAGAAAGAGAGTTGTGAATTGAATTGTCAGGGAGAGGATTATCCTGTTGCTTTGTGAGAGTGATAAGTCTTACCCAACGTCTTGGTTTTCATGATTTGTGAAGCAACTGCTTCTGCCTGGCATTCTTATCAAAGCCATGGAAATACTGCTGTCCACATGTTTTCTCCACTTCCAACAAAATCCGTTTGCTCCTCTGGATTTTTTTGTGAGATTCCCACAATTTTCTTTATTGTGTTCTTGCTAATTTGGAGATTCTCCCTATCTCTATGGCCGTGTGATTTGTATATGAGTTTAGAAATGTTGAGAAAGCGTTACTGCCCATAACGCTGTTGTAATCACTGCGCCATATGCCTGATTTAAAGATAGATGACAATTGCGGCAGATTTTCAGTGTAAAATTGAAATTCACTGTGGCTATGATGGCATTCAATATTTTGGTAGATAAATTTCAAGCTTCTTTTCTTCTTCTTCTTTTCATTCTGGTTTGAGTCTGTGACATTATTATGAGAAAGCTAATGTGATAATACATTTTTAAGAAACTGGGGTTATATTAAATGTTGTTTCCCAAAAACTTTGTGGGAGTTCATAGAAAAAGAGACTGAACAATCATTGTTTGCCTAATCAGAAATTTAAGCAAGAAAAGACAACATAAAATACTTACGATTCTCAAACCACTCATCCCAATCTTATGCACAAAAGACAACATAAAATACTTCATGATTGTCAAACTATCTAACCCCAGTGGTAATTAGCTACATTAGTGGGTAGTGCGAATTTAAGCAAAACCATGTTCACATATAGCATACCAAGAACATAACGACTTCCACGGTAATAGAGGAGAAATCAGCCAAAGGTATATACAAGAATGAGGAACCAAATCATAAAATACTATGTGTATAGTATAATGATTGGAGAAAGAGCATTAGAAATTTTTTTGGGTGAATCTTCTTTTGGTCTGGAGTGTGAGGCTGGACTCCTGTGTTGTCAGAATTAGTGAACATTTAGGTGTTAATTTTGTGACAATATCATCCAAATTGTATTTAATGTTTTAAAGGATTTCAATTTTTTTTTTTTTAATGTAATTTGGGAAATTTGGGGAGCAAGGAATCGACTTATTTTCCAAGACATTCCTTTGGGCATAAATAGAATCCATAGTAAAGTTATGAGATGGCTGGGAGAACGCCCTGGTTATGTACCTCCTGTGGAAGATTTGTCTGTTAGAGGACGGCCCCATCATATCCAACTCCCTGCAATATTTTTTAATGGGGCTCATAAGGAGGTTGTATGTGGCTGTGGGGCTTGGATCAAGCTATCAGCTGCAGAGCGATATCACATATAATGGAACACTGGTCCTAGCTCAAACAACTTAGCTGAAATCATGGCTCTTTGATGTGGAATTCGGGTTGCATATCATCTTCAAATTCTGACCATAAAATAAAATTCACGATCTCTTGCTTTGTGGATGGACTGACCGGATTCGATATATTCTCTCTAAATTCCATAGATTTACTATTCAGCACATCTATACGAAAAACAATACTTGAGCAAATCTCCTATTGAAAAAAAGTTTTCTTGCACTTTTTGGTTCTATCTATATATCTCACTACAGAAACAATGCAGTGGTGGAATCTTTTGACATTCCTCTACCATAGTTTGTAAATATTCCTTATTTCTACACGCCCTTGTTTTATATCTTCTGCCTACTGTTCCTGTCCTTTCTACAAGCGAGCTTGTCTTTATCATCTGTTGAGCCAGAATACAGTATCTATACAAGCGAGCCTGGTTTTATTAATACAAGCGAGCGTAGGAACTGGTTCTGTGTTTCTATCCTTTTTGCAAGCAAGCCCGTTTCTATTAATAGAAGCGAGCGTGGGAGCGGGTTCTTTGTTTTTTGTTTTTTGGTCCTTATATATTATATCTGCAGGATTTTTCACAATGGTGCGGTTTATAGCACACTATCAAGCGAGCCTGTTTATGTACCTATTAAGTGACGAAGTAGCACATTTACAGTTGAATGGTTACCTCTCGGCTACATAGACTATTATGGACTGATTTTATTTTATTGGATGATCGTTTTCATGGAATGCTCGTAGCTTTTTATGCATTGGATTCACGCTTGCTCACTTTCTTATGCTTTATACTGGACAATAGGGACTGTGTATTCATCATGATCTTTACATATTTCTTTCTGATGGATTGATGGGAACCATGTAGTTGTTTTTTTTTAAGGATCTTCCCATATAAAATGTGTATTACATACATCTGAGTTTTGATATAACATATGATGAGATTATGTACTGTTTTATAATAAAGAGCGTTTTTTCATCTAAAAAAACTCGTAGTGATCAACTTCATGAAGCAAGGTTTGTAATTTACAATGGCCGCATCTATGACGTAAAGCACGGTCTCTAATTAACGACGCAGAACCCTAAATAGAAAAAGTGAAGTTTTCTTTTTCGAATTTTTCCAAGATCCAGAGTACACCTCCAAGTTCCTCCACTAATTTTAATATTAGAAAAACATATCATGTCGCCAAATTCATTAGCTACCCACTGAAAGATTTATGATTTAATTTCCACTCTAACTTCATAAATTCTAACGTTTTAAGGGATTTGTATTACAGATTTTGTGTTAAATTAATTTAAGAAACATGACACGTAATGTGTGTAATAGAAAGATTTTTCTTTCAACTATGAAATTTATATAATTTCGTTTAGCTACAATTATTTTCTAATTGCGTCGTGTGTTTTTTAACTATTTTAACTAAGATTAATATTTTGTTTCTTATTTATTTTAAAGATTTTATATTAAGTTACATAATTTGTATTATAAAGATTTTATATTGAGTTACATAATTTGTATTATAAAGAATTTTTTATTTTGATTTTAAAATATATATATATATATATATATTTTTATTATGTTAAAATTGATTTTTTTTGAAAGGATATATTTAGCAATTGTACCATATGTTACAAAAGAAACATGGTAAGGCAATAGCATAGAAAATAGTAGTCTAGAAAAAATAAGAAGGCAATAACATAGGAAAGAGTAGCCTAGAAGAAATAAGATGTTGCAGAAGAAGAGACATAGTGAAGGAATTATTAACCAGAACATTTTCTTATAGATTTTGAAATAGACAATTGGGAGTGAAAACATATATGTAAACCAACATAATCTATTCACATGTATACAAATTTTGTTATAGATATTGAAATAGGAAATTAGGAGTGAAAATCCTTTGGTAATTAATAATTCTATGAAACAAACATGAAATGAGCATGTAACTCAAATAAGATATTGTAAATACATTCAAGTACAATATATCTAGCATAGATGTAAATAAAGAGATTATTTATTAACAAAAATAGAGTTTACTCCAAGTTCATCTATGTATCCCAGGGCCAATTGCATCTTTATCAGAAATTGTATATGAAGAACAATATTCTTGGTATACAAGAAAGTGAATGTCCTTTTAATATGGAGACATTTTTGGAAGGAGATATTGTTCTTTATGTTATGGTTTATTTTCTTAACTCCAAACTTGGTTTAGTCTTTCTCTATATACATAAGAAAATAAAATACAAAGTAAACTCACAAATTTAAGTTATAGTTTTATATTTTATAATTACCAATCTAGTTTCTTATTAAAATATTTTACAAGTCTTAGGTTATTCTAAATTGGTCAAGAGTATAGAATTTATAGGGTAGTGTTCTATGTGCAGTAAAATTCCCATGAGGTCCATTACTATGTATGGGGTTCATTGCAACCTTGGATATATTTTGTGAGTTGTTGTGATTTTTTGCTTGTGGCTACAACTTAGTTTTGGTTTCACCTAGTTATCATGATTGAAAACTTTTTTATAAGCTTAGATCCTTATAGCATTAGATATATGTTGTGAGCTAATGTGATATTCTGTTTGTCACAATGATTCAAAAATATTTTATTATACCACAATATTGACTTTCTTGTTGTCCATTTTGTTTATGAACCCTTTACGAAAACTAGAGGAACATTTGATTTTACAGTGTGATCTCCCTAACATGGGTGGGGGTTTTAAAACTTGGAGAGTAAATTGAGTAGTTATTGTTAGAAATTTTTGTATAGGATGGGAAATTTGGATGTTTTGTAGACAATATGGATGTCATAACAGATACCTTTATTGAATTTTTTATTGTATTTGGCCACCATGCATCTAATAGGATCCATTTCAATTAAGAATGAGAATACATCATTGTTTGAATGATAACTTGTAACATCCCTAGCCATTTTATTTGGTCGTGGATCAAGTTATAAACTAATAACTGTGAAATCCTTAGCCATTTTCTTTGATTGTGGATCAAGTTATAAACTAGAATATACTCTCTCTTCAAAAGACTCCACATTATATATTTGATGGAGGGAAAGGTTATGATAAAACTTAAGTTATAAACTAGAATATACTCTCTCTTCAAAAGACTCCACATTATATATTTGATGGAGGGAAAAGTTATGATAAAACTTGTAACAAAAAAACCCTTAGGGTTGTCTCAACTTACTCTATTTTTAAGAAGACTCCACATTATATATTGGATAGAGGGAAAGGTTATGATAAAACTTGTAAAAAAAACCCCTTAGGATTGTCCCAATTTAATCTATTGTTAACCACAGAGTGTCAATTGTGTAAAACTATAATCTACACTAAGGACTAAGAGGGTTTTTTCTTTTGAAATTTTTGTTTGGAATTCAAAAAAAAAAAATTATAAAAGCTAAAACTATGTAGTGAAACATTTTGTTTAAAATATAAAAAGTTGAGAAATTTTGACATCATATAATATGAACAATGTTTATAATTATAAAGTAAAAAACATGTAATATTTTCTTAACTGCAATTAGCTAATTAAATATATTTATATATTTTTGTGTTTTTTAAGAAATGAGAATGATGAACATTCATCATTATTGCTCAAGATAAATCATGTCTTGTGAAATATTTTGGAAATTTAAAAAAGATCACATATCTTAAGAATTTTCATTATTAATTTAGTTTTTTATATATTAAGAAATATTAATCATGAATAATAAAATAGTTGTAAAATAAATAATATATAACAAAAAAAACTATGTATTTTTGGAATAATAAAATAGTTGTAAAAAAAATAATATAGAACAAGAAAAACTATATATATTTGGATGTATGAAAATTTAGATACATTTTATTAAGTAAATTTTTAAAAGAATAATGGTTATAAACATTTAAAAATAATTTTATTAGATAATTAGTTTAGATCTATACTATTGATGAGAGGGATCAATGAGGTTTGTATATCAAGAGATTTGATCCCTCTTGGCTCTTGGTAGATCCAAAGTTAGGTCATCTTAATTTCTCCCTTTAGATAAACTACATTCCACATGAATACCATGGGCCAATACCATGGGTTGTTTTTATAGTTTAGTGTTATTTTATTTTATTATTTTATTATTTTTATTTTATGTTGACCTAGTTAAAATGTTCACTACATTATGTCAATATTTTTATTTAATTTATTTCTATTTTTATTTTTGTGTAATATGACAAAGTCACCTAAAACATTATATAAAAAAGATAAAATTATTAAAAAAAATATAAAACTATTTACTTGTGTATCTAATGGCCTAAAACATTTCAATTATCTAACATTTAATTCAGTGGTAATTAGAGGAGTTGTTTTCAAAGAAAAAAAGCTTACCGCATTTTTATTTAATACTTAATTTAGAAATAAAATATAATTAAATTATAAATAAAATATTTATTCTTATAAATAAAATATTTACATTAATAATAATAACAAAAACCATAAATAAATAAATATATAATAATATAAGATCGCAGAGTAGAATTAATATTGAATATTTAGAATAGTTAAAATAGAGATGAAGGTACTTGTTATGAAAAGTGCACATTCGTTAGGCAAGGTTTGAATCAGGGATGATGAAGGAATGCCCTAGTACACGTTGTCCCCAACTATTCCACACCTTTAACAGGATTGAAATATTCAATATGATTTGTACTTTACTGTAATTACTACGTGTCAACTCTATATATATATATATATATGAAAATATAAATATTTTATTTATAATTAATATTAAAGCATGTTTAATATTATTACAATTTTTTTTATTATAAGAAAATTATATATTTTTTTCATATTAAATTTCATAATTTTTTAATAGATTTTTTTAATTTTATTTTCCAAAGTTGATTTTAAAAAAATTCATTTTAACAAATATACAAATATTTTTAAAATATTGTATTATCATTGCAAAAAAAAATTATATAAACATTATAATATTATAGAAAATTGCATAAAATCTCTATATATGAAAATATAAAAATTTAATTTTGATATCTAATTTTTTTTATTATTAATATGAAACACTTAAAGTTGTTTTTTTTTAATTGTGTATCAATTTCATATTTAAGATTTAAAAGGTGATAAATTCTCACCATAAATTTTAAAAATAAATGACAACTTTCTCTTATATTAAATTATGTCAAATATTTTTGTAAAATAATCTCACGAAATCACTTAATTAAAAATCACTATTATATAAACCATATAAAATTTAAGATTCAAATCCCTAAAATTTAAGATTCAAATCCCTTAATTAATATATATAATTTAAGATTCAAATCCCTAAAATTTAAGATTCAAATCCCTTAATTAATATATATATATATATATATATATATATATATAAACCCTCATCATTAGAATAATGGAAATTAAATCATAAATAAACATTTTATTATGATATGATGGTTAGATATATTGCTTCCCAATTTTTAATTCTCGACATTAAACCCTACCAATTGTCAATCTAACATAAGGTATTGGTTAAGTTTTCTAAACATATCAATAAAAAAAAACTACCTCAAAATATGAAGATATTAAAGCTTTTAACTTTCAGATGTCTAACCATATCACCAATAAGATGGACGCGTCCTTAAAATATACCACTTAAAAAAAAAACAATTATTGTTTTTAAATAATGTTCAACTTTAATACATCTTTCCGTAATCTAAGGTTTGTTTAAAAAACATTCATCGATATGATATTTTCTTTCTAATAGCATCGGGAAACTCTAAAGTGGAGGTGTCTGCTATAGCACGTGGTTAGATAAGGGACATTTAATGTCGGAAAAAACAAAGTGGTGAGAACAAATTAAAATGAATTTTAAAGTACAAGATTAAATGTATACTTTTTCAGTTTTACTTCAATAATTTAATAATATGTGGCCATATTCCACACCATAGGATATTCCTACTTGACTTTCATGTTAGTCCCTCCCTTACCAATCATTTCCCCAACAACCAACCACGGGGAGGTAACCCATCCTTGATATTTGACACCTTTTACCAAAAGGTTGTTATTTAAGATTGATGGGTTTCCTACTTTCTTTAACTCACATTAAAGATAATTTTTTTTCAAAATACGCTATTTATTTAAAAGTAATACGATTTAAAAATAAATATGATTGAGTTTTTTAGTTCTTTAATTTCAACGGATTAGAAATATGTATAAATGAATATTTAACTTTTTTTAGATGAATTATAATTAATCAAGATTTTTCTTCCAATTATGAAATTTTTATAATTTCGTTCAGCTACAATTATTTTCTAATTGTGTTGTGTGTTTTTTAACTATTTTAATTAAGATTAATATTTTGTTTCTTATTTATTTTAAATAATTTATATTAAGTTACATAATTTGTATTATAAAGAATTTTTTATTTTGATTTATAAAATATATTTACTTTTCTACTTTTGATTATGTTAAAAATGATATTTTTTAAAGGATATATTTAGCAATTGCACCACATGTTGCAAAAGGAACATGGTAAGGAAATAGCATAGGAAATAGTAGTCTAGAAAAAATAAGAAGACAATAGCATAGGAAAGAGTGGCCTAGAAGAAATAAGATGTTGCAAAAAAAGAGCCACAGTGAAGGAATGAAAGACAAATTTTGCTTTCATGGAAGCAGGTAGTGGAGGTTTCAAAGATATTGATGATAAGAGTTATCAACCAGAACATTTTGTTATAGATTTGGAATAGACAATTGGGAGTGAAAACATATATGTGAACCAACATAATCTATTCACATATATACAAATTTTGTTATAGATATTGAAATAGGAAATTGGGAGTGAAAATACTTTGGTAATTAATAATTCTATGAAACAAACATGAAATGAGCGTGTAACTCAAATAAGATATTTTAAATACATTCAAGTACAATATATCTAGCATAGATGTAAATAAAGAGATTTTTTATTAACAAAAATAGAGTTTACTCCAAGTTCATCTATGTATCCCAGGGCCAATTGCATCTTTATCAAAAATTGTATATGAAGAAAAATATTCTTGGTATACGAGAAAGTGAATGTCCTTTTAATATGGAGACATTTTTGGAAGGAGATATTGTTCTTTATGTTATGGTTTATTTTCTTAACTCCAAACTTGGTTTAGTCTTTCTCTATATACATCAGAAAATAAAATACAAAGTAAACTCACAAATTTAAGTTATAGTTTTATATTTTATAATTACAAATCTAGTTTCTTATTAAAATATTTTACAAGTCTTAGGTTATTCTAAATTGATCAAGAGTATAGAATTTGTAGGGTAGTGTTCTATGTGCAGTAAAATTCCCGTGACGTCCATCACTATGTATGGGGTTCATTGCAACCTTCGATATATTTTGTGAGTTGTTGTGATTTTTTGCTTGTGGCTACAACTTAGTTTTGGTTTTCACCTAGTTATCATGATTCAAAAATTTGTTATAAGCTTAGATACTTATAGCATTAGATGTATGTTGTGATCACAATGATTCAAAAATATTTTATTATACCACAATATTGACTTTCTTGTTGTCCATTTCGTTTATGAACCCTTTAAGAAAACTGGAGGAACATTTGATTTTACAGTGTGATCTCCCCAACATGGGTGGGGGTTTCAAAACTTGGAGAGTAAATTGAGTAGTTATTGCTAGAAATTTTTGTATAGGATGGGAAATTTGGATGGTTTGTAGACAAAAAGGATGTCATAACATATACCTTTTTTGAATTTTCTAGTGTATTTGGCCACCATGCATCTAATAGGATCCACTTCAACTAAGAATGCGAATACATCATTGTTTGAATGATAACTTGTGACATCTCTAGCCATTTTATTTGATTGTGGATCAAGTTATAAACTAATAACTTGTGAAATCCCTACCCATTTTCTTTGATTGTGGATCAAGTTATAAACTAGAATATACTCTCTCTTCAGAGGACTCCACATTTTATATTGGATGGAGGGAAAGGTTATGATAAAACTTGTCAAAAAAAACCACTTAGGGTTGTCTCAACTTACTATATTGTTAGAAGACTCCACATTATATATTGGATGGAGGGAAAGGTTATGATAAAACTTGTAAAAAAAACCCTTAGGGTTGTCTCAATTTACTCTATTGTTAATCACAGAGTGTCAATTGTGTAAAACTATAATCTACACTAAGGACTAAGTGGGTTTTTTCTTTTGAAAGTTTTATTTGGAATTAAAAAATAAAAAAATTATAAAAGCTAAAACTATGTAGTGAAACATTTTGTTTAAAATATAAAAAGTTGAGAAATTTTGACATCATATAATATGAAAAATGTTTATAATTATAAAGTAAAAAACATGTAATATTTTCTTATGTACAATTAGCTAATTGAAGATATTTATATATTTTTGTGTTATTTAAGAAATGAGAATGATGAACAGTCATCGTTGTTGCTCAAGATAAATCATGTCCTGCGAAATAATTTGGAAATTTAAAAAATATCACATATCTTAAGAAATTTCATTATTAATTTAGTTTTTATATATTAAGAAATAGTAATCATGAATAATAAAATAGTTGTAAAATAAATAATATATAACAAAAGAAACTATGTATTTTTGGAATAATAAAATAGTTGTAAAAAAAATAATATAGAACAAGAAAAACTATGTATATTTGGATGTATGAAAATTTAGATACATTTTATTAAGTAAAATTTAAAAAAATAATGGTTATAAACATTTAAAAAATAATTTTATTAGATAATTGGTTTAGATCTATATTCTTGATGAGAGGGATCAATGAGGTTTGCATATCAAGAGATTTGATCCCTCTTAGCTCTTGGTAGATCCAGGGTTAGGTCATCTTAATTCCCCCCTTTAGATAAACTACATTCCACATGAATACCATGGGTCAATACCATGGGTTGTTTTTATAGTTTAGTATTATTTTATTTTATTATTTTTATTTTTTATTGTATCTTGATCTAGTTAAAATGTTCACTACATTATGTCAATTTTTTTATTTAATTTACTTCTCTGTTTTTTTGTGTGTAATATGACAAAGTCATCTAAAACATTATATAAAAAAGATAACATTATAAAAAATATATAAAACTATTTACTTATGGATCTAATAGCCTAAAACATTTCAATCATCTAACATTTAATTCAATGGTAATTAGGAGAATTGTTTTCAAAAAGAAAAACTTTACCACATTTTTATTTAGTACTTAATTTAAAAATAAAATATAATTAAATTAAAAAAATGATTTATGGTTATAAATAAAATATTTACTTTAATAATAAGAACAAAAACCATAAATATATATATATATATATATATATATATATAAATATAAAAGATCGCAAAGTAGAATTAATATTGGATATTTAGAATAGTTAAAATAGAGATGAAGGTACTTGTTATGAAAAGTGCACATTCGTTAGGCAACTTTTGAATTAGGGATGATGAGGAATGCCCTAGTACACGTTGTCCCAAACTATTCCAGACCTTTAAAAGGATTGAAATATTCAATATGATTTGTATCTAAACATAAATTTACAGTAATTACTATGTGTCAACTCCATTAGTATGTAGTCTATTTACTTAAATAAATATATATTATAAATACCTTCTATATATATATATGAAAATATAAATATTTTATTTATAGTCAATATGAAAGTATGTTTAATATTATTACAATTTATTTTTCAATAGGAAAATTATATATTTTCTTCTTATTAAATTTCATAATTCTTTAATAAACTTTTTTATTTTACTTTTCAAAGTTGATTTTAAAAAAAATAATTTTAAGAAATATACAAAAATTTTAAAATATTATATTATTATTGAAAAAAAAATTGATATAGATATTATAATATTATAGGAAATTGCCAAAATATAAAAATTTAATTTTGATATCTAATTTTTTTTATTATTAATATGAAATACTTAAAGTTAATTTTTTTTATTTCTGTATCAATTTCATATTTAAGGTTAAAAAGGTGACAAATTCTCCTCATAAATTTTAAAAATAAATGATAACTTTGTCTTATATTAAATTATGTCAAATACTTTATAAAATAATCCCATGAAATCACTTAATTAATAACCCCTATTATATAAACCATAAAATTAAAGATTGAAATCCCTTAAACTATATATATATATATATATAAACATTCATCATTAGAATAATGGAAATTAAGTCATAAATAAACATTTTATTATGATATGATGGTTAGATATATTGCTCCAATTTTTAATTCTCGACATTAAACCTTACCAATTGTCAATCTAACATAAGGTATTGGTTAAGTTTTCTAAACATGTCAATAAAAAAACTACCTCAAAATATGAAGATATTAAAGCTTTTGACTTTTAGATGTCTAACCATATCACCAATAAGCTGGACGCGTCCTTAAAATATACCACTTAAAAAAAAAACAAATATATTTTTTAAATAATGTTTAATTTTAATACATCTTTCCGTAATCCAAGCTTTGTGTAAAAAACATACATCGATATGATATTTTCTTTCTAATACCATCGGGAAACTCGAAAGTGGAGGCACGTGGTTGGATAAGGGACATTTAATGTCAGAAAAACAAAGTGGTGAGAACAAATTAAAATGAATTTTAAAGTACAGCATTAAATGTATACTTTTTCAGTTTTACTTTAATAATTTAATAATATGTGGCCATATTCCATAAAGGTTATTATTTAAGATTGACAGGTTTCCTACTTTCTTTAGCACACATTAAAGATATTTTTTTTTTCAAAATACGCTATTTATTTAAAAAATAATATTATTTAAAAAAAATGTGATTGAGTTTTTTGTTCTTTAATTTCAACGGATTAGAAATATGTATAAATGGACATTTAACTTTTTTTTAAGATTAATTATAATTAATCAAGTTCAAAATCTTGAAACTTGACTATGGGTTTGAATTTGTAACACATTACATTAATTTCCATGGTTTGTTTTTTTGGTAACAAAAACCTTTCTTCCAAAGTAGATCCCAAGCGAAAATTTATTTTATTTTATTTTTTATTTTTATTTTTTCTGAATAAGACTAATTTTATTAAGCGAAAATATAGTACAAGGTGAGAATACAAACAAGAGAGGCAAGAAATGGACAAACCAGAAATGATGAACTATCAACCTTGGTCCCGAAGAGAGTAAGAGAAACAAGCCAAAGAGCTATGAATCGTGACATAGAGAACTAGAAGATATAAGCTGGGCTCTACCCCAAATGGGCCGAAGCCTCCATGCAAGGTTTTTTCCCTTTCTTTTTGATGACTTCTACCCATCCAGCTTGGTGTGGATGGGCAAGAACCACTTGTAGACTGGTGTTGACTATGAGAGGAGTCTCCTTATCTGTATCGGAGGAGGAGGGCTCATGGGTGCGTTTCTGAGAGATTGTAGTGTCTAGAGGATCCTCAGGTACAGCGGAGGACAAATCATTCATCTGTTGTGCATGTTCCATTTCTGCATCATTCTCCTCATCCTCTGAACTCGAGGACTCTGAGTCATCCATGGGAGGCAAACTATATGGTAATCTTTTGGATTTGGATTTTAGATTGTTTTCCTTTTTTTTGGCAAGGAATGTGGGGCAGGAATTCTGAAGGTGCCCTGTTTGGTGATAATGGCGGCAGCAGAAGGCAATATTATCATAATCTAGGATCTGTGTCCATACGAAGTCACCTATCTTGAGATTAATTTGGTCGGGCAGACCTTTACTTATGTCTATTTCCACACATATTCTGCTCTATGTGTATAGGCCTTGAGACTCCCGAAAGTGATCTGTAGTCAGATAACGGCCTAGGGTGTTTCCTATTCCTCGATAGAATGAAAGGTGCCATAAATGGGTAGGTAAATTGGGAAGCCGGACCTAGGCATGAGTCCTAGTGACGATTGTTGTTGCTGGGTCGAAATTAGGGAATGAGGGGGTGATGAATAGCCCTGTCGTTCCCCAAAAACATAGGCCTTCTATTAGAGCCTGTTGATAATCCCTGATGTGATCAAACAATACTATGAAGAAACCCTTTGAGCATAATCTGATCTTGTAGTGCTAGGTCCAGTTGTTGCAGATCCACTCGTAGAGTTCCTTTGTGTGAGGCCACAATCCATTGAATTTGCAGATGATAGCAGTTTCTGCAAATTTTTGAAGTTGATCTTCCAGATCTGGATAGGAGATCTCAATAGAGGGGACATCCTCTAATTTATCAACCAAAAAAGGCTTGGGGGCCTCAGGCGGTTGGGCCGCTTTCTTGGGTTGTGCATGGACAACATCCTTGTAGCAGAAATCTGGAGCAGAAGAGGGATTTCATGTGGGTCCTCCTCTCAAACGAACGGATAAAACTAAAGTAGCATCTCTTTCAATGTTGTAGAATGAAAGGGGGAAAGAGGCATAAAGTTTTTTACCTTCGTAAAGAAGTCTCTGAAGTGCTGTGGGAATCCCCAGCCTATGCCCAAGGGCATGCAAGAGCTTCTAAACTTTATCCGTTGAGTGGACCCAAAGAAGCATGGTTCTGCTTGAGAGAAGAGAGATCTAGATTTGAAAGGCAGGAGAGAGTATATTTGGGAAGTCCTAACTGCTATTATTCACAGTGCAAGCCAGATTGATGGTTCTTACCTGATCTATTTTCTTAGTGAGGAAAGACTTTTGCCTGCCAATGTTGATCAGTTGAGACTCCTCGGCACATCCAACATGTAGATCTGAGAGGCATAGCTGCAACGAGGCGTAGGCAGTTGCTCCAGCTGTAGTGTGGAGGACTGCTATACAAAACTAGACCATGATCACATCTTTGATGTAAACACCATCATTATCTGGAGCTAATGCTGTAGCAGCAAGACAATGTGTGGTTGTGTGTGCTTCCCTATCAGCGGCGGTAGAGAAGAGGGTTCCCGCATCAATGGCGATAGTCGTAGCGCATGAGGAGAAATCGACCAGGACGAGGTCTCCTCTTGGCAGGAAGTAGTAGCCTTTGCAGTCGTGAGCTCATCCCCGACCTTGATGATGGAACAAGGAGTAGCTGGAGTTGGAGCTGTGACCTTAGTTTCAGTGGCAACGACCACAACAAAGCTGAGAGAAACCCTAGCGCAATCCATTTTATCTCCCCCTTGCAACGGAAATTCTTAGAATTAGAAGATTACAATAGCTTTTGTTTTTTTTAGTTGAGGCATCAAAGTATGTACATTAAAAATTATCCAACATAGAAGGATTAGTCTTATTTTCAACATGTAACCATAAATATCATCATGTACGGAAACAATAAATTTCATCATGTAAGAGTTGGAGGCATATCTTATTACATAAGAGATAATTGTTCTCCTCACATTCTATTGGATAAGATATACTCTCTCTATTGATTCATAAGGATTGAAAAACATATAATTAGTGCTAAAATGGTTTCTAAATTAAATTGTTGTTTTCAACCATTAATTGTATTTTTTATAAGGAAAAATAATCTAGAATAATTTGTCCCTACAATAACCATCAACATGATATTTACAATTGGAATGTTGAAGAGAATATTCTCTTACACGGAGATTTTAATGCTAGAACTAATCACGCTATTTCATTAAGAATTTATTATAACCCTTATCCTTTATGGCTAGATGAGAAAATTTTTTTAACTAATGATTACGAGAAAAAGAAAAACTCTAAATAGATGATTGAATACTTGTTTCGTATCGAGCTAGTTATGCTTTGTAGTTTCCAAAACATAGTAATTTTCAATTATATATTGAAATAGCCAAACTCCAAATATATGGCTTGTATTTGTGGGCTTGTGAGTAGTTCCATGCACCTAAGATATTAGATATCCCCATTTCCAAACAAATTGTAGATTATTTCTCTTTCAATGACCATGGACTTCACTCTAATTATAAATTGTTAACCCTAACTCTAGTCTCTCTCATGAACAAAATCATCATTGAAAAAAGATTGATAATCACATATGCATGTGTTTTGACAAATTTAATGAGGATATGTCATCAAGGGATTTAAACAATCGATTAAATAGCCAAAACTATACACACGACATTGAGGACATCGACCATAATTTTATAGCAACCAGATCTACCTCCATTAACATATTATGTTTTATGGTGTAATCTTGGAAGATTAATAGAAAAATTAATCCTTGGCGTTTTAAGAAATGTAAAATTGTGAATAAATCAATTATGGGTGCTCCTAATGGTGGATAAAGAAATTATAAAATATGTATGTACAAAGCCCCAATTGAAAGGAAAAAAATGGAAGAAAATTGTAATTTTCAAGTTAAAAGAAAATCATGTAATCCCCTTGAATGAATTGAACTCTTAACTTAAAAATATTTATTAAATAAGTAATGTTGTGGACACCATCCAAAACATCCCTATAGAAGAGAAAGATTAGCTTAACCTCATATTAGTCATGTGGGAAAAAAGATTAGCCTTTAGATAAAAATCCATGGAAAAAGAGTTAAAGGAATGTCTAGTCTTAGGAGATATTCTTTAACTATGGCCTAGCTTCTTACAGTTATGAGAATTACGAAACAGTGTTGCAGTAATAAAAATAATATCATGAGTTATTTTTTTGACATTAGAGAAGCATGTAGGCATTATATCGAGGATCAAACTTTTAAATAGGATGAAAGAGATTAAAATGCTTCTTGAGTTGAGGGATATTGTGGTTAAATTGTATGAGAAAGTTTTTTTCTAAATTTATTAACAATGAGGGTTGGGAAAGAGAAATTAATTGCATAATTGGTGTTAGGAAAGATTTTCACTTGTCTCTGACTCTTTTCGGCATATGCATTGACATGTTTGAATATATTTTAAAGAAGCAAGCTTCAAAGGTCTCACATTTTATATTATATTATTTATTATTCTTATTTATGAAAATTATATTGTTTTTATGGTGAGTATTCACCATTAACTTTGTAAGAATAGTATGATTCTTCAAGGATTTTGACTCCAAGGTCGGTTTAGTACTTAATACTATCAAATTAAAGTTATGATCTTATAATATCCCCAGTTTCTCAGATTCTTTTAGATAGTTGAATAGTCAAAAGGGTCAAAGTGGACCCAAGAGAAAACAATTATTGTGGACATATTTTATTATTTAAATTTAATAAAATTAAAATGGAATTAATTGTGAAAAGACTTCAGTATAATTAGAGATCATGAATCCAAGTCCATGAGGATGGACAAAGTTCCCAACACTTTACCAGTTCTCCAAAAATCCTTGGAGAAAAAAAAAATATTGAAAATTTGATTGGAGATAAAAATCTAAAAAGATACCCTAGTAAAGAGGAAATTTACTTGGAAGAGTTGGAATAAAACTAGAAAGAGGAAATAGCTAGTTTTAAAGTAATTTTGTGGAAAAAAAAAGGAAAGCCTAGGCAAAAAGGAAAACAACATCCTGATTAACTAGACACAGTTAGGGAAACAAGCTGATGGGAAAGGATGCTTAAATAAGCAAATTCTGGGTAGACAAGAAGTTGTCTACTGCTGGAAGGAATTGATCTCTGCGTGGCGAGAGTTGTGGAGAAAGAGCTCATAGGTTGGGTGGAAAATAGTCTACCAGAATTGGTATGCAAAATTTAATTCATTTTATGTTGTAATTGTGTTATTATATTGAAGTTGAAATAGTGGTGAAGAGATTAGCTAGATTTGTCAAGTATTATATTCTGCGTATGAAAATAATGTGAAAATTTCTATTTGTTGTAAACTGTTAGATCTGTGCATTTAAAAAATAATTATATAATAAATATAACATAGATCTGTAGGGTTGCATAGATAATAATGAGATTATTACCAACTCTCAGAATGTATAAAACTTGAAGTAGGTTTAAATCTGAGGTTAGGTGAACTATCTAAATCAGTTTATGCAGAAAATAAACACAGTAGAATTAATTTAATAATGATGAAAATCTGTTAAATAATCTAGTATAGAATGAAAGCAATTATGCCTGGTAATGAAGGAAAATTTAGAACATTCAAAGAAAATCTTTAACTGTGGTAAAATTTGAATGTTTGGATACTATACCAAAATCATAATATTTTGTCATAATTACAGTAAGGAATTCATAAATTATCAACATATTTGAAATAAACGAAATCCCCAAGGACGTTACTGGACCAACTTGTAAAAGGAAATCCAAAGTTACTATGTCACTGTTGGATATATATACTGCCAAAAAAAATTGTAAAGTGAGTTATTATGGTAGAGGTTACTTGCACAGAATTGAAATTAAGAAATTAGTATTGGTTCATATATTTCAAACTATAGAAATAATTGAAAGTATATATAAAAACAAAAATGTAGGTAATAATTACCTTACTGACCGTCATGGTGAAATAAAGCTGCAACTGAAAGAGAATTTGAAGTCGGTAAAATGAAGAATATGAGGAAGCAAAGAAATTTTAGTTAATTTCAAGAAAATTCTTACCTGAAATCTTCGATAGCTTAACAAGTCAAAGTGGAGAAAAGTGGAATTGTGAAATGCCTGTACAATTTAGAGAATCACATTATTAGACACTGTCTGTACAAAGAATTAAAATTCAATAAATATTATATCATGACAGATGAGAAATTCAATTAAGGAGAATAATTGTAAAAACAAATCGAGTTCAGAAAGGTTCTAGGCATGTGGAATAAATGGCATAGTAGAAATCTGCGAGATTGCAGTAATGGAAAGAAAGATTCATTAACTCAGAATACGATCGAAATTATTATCTCTGAATTTAATTACGTTATAAACCAAAAATCTACGCTAAACTTTGAAACAATTTAGTTGGATAGGTCAACTAATTATTTCGTAAGCTAGGAAGGTGTCAGATTCTCTAAACAGAGAAGAGGAAACCAGAGTTATAGTTTAGAAAGGAAGTAATGTTATGGAGGCATAACGTTTACCTGAGAAGGATTGTAAATGCCGCAAGGAGGTTAGCAGTTGAACAATTCCGTGTGTGGGAGAGGGAATGGTTCTCACAAGGTAAATCCTCACCCGCATTTAACTAAAATCCATTAGATAGATAGAAAATTAATTGGAAATTGAATTAAAAAGAGAATAGCATGAACCCAAAACTGAACTCAATTGTCAAACAAAATGAAAATGAAAATTCTTAGCCAATGTACGATGGTACCCAAAGGCATAATAATATTTGAGGAATACAAAAACATAGGAGTCTTTGGCTTTGCATGGAAGAGGAGATTTAACCATTTGCGTTTTCCATGCGATATAATAAAGTGACCAAAGGACTCTCTCTGAAGGATGAAACGTGATGGGGTTGAACCCGTCACTGCAACCCTGAGAGACAAAGAGATTCCAGAGATAATGGAAACAAAAAAATTATAATCAATTTAGATCAAAATGAAGCAAAAAGACAGAGACCTACAAGTTTAAATCAACATCACATATAGAGTTTAAATATTACCTGACAAATGTGAAGAGAACGAGGAACTTAACCTCGATGCCATGAACTGAGTTTGTTCGCATAGGTAAATGAAAGATTTTTGAAGCTGAGTGACTACTGCTTAAACAAAGAGAAATGATAGGAAAGAGAGATACATCAATACACAAGGAAGGAAGGAAACCCTAACCGTAGATATGGCCAGATCTCAACCATCCACGTAGAACATAACCGACAATGGAGATTAAGCTCATAGCTGGAGGGTTAAATCAATAAGGGACTGAGCCATGTGATGGCTGTCATAACTAAGTACTGTGGAGTAAATGAAACAACATCCCAAGAAAAAAATGTGATTAAGATATTTTGTGTAAATCCATACGGAGCCGGAGTTCCATTAAACCATTCATAAATGCCGAAATCGTTTTATATCTATTGACATGTCCCATAGTTAATGACGTGGAGAACTCCTGAGAACAAATAAATTTATTCCTATACATATGAGAGTAATATGTATTCCCGGAGTTCCATAATGACAACGTGGAAGGAAAAACTACAAAGCATACATGTAAATGCAAAAGTAAAAGTCGAAACTAAGGATTCATATATATATATATATATATATATATATATATATATTTCGAAAGGTAATTAGTGTAGTTCCATAAATATGTAACGTAACACCTTAATAAAGGTAAAGGATATGAATAAAATATGAATTGGGTTGAGCTAATGATTATATTGTTGTGGATAGAACTTATGAATGAGTAATGTGGGAAATTAATTATATAGTAAGAGTTAAGAATGAGACCTTAACTACCAATTTCCATTATCCATTGGAAGAGAATTGGTCAATTAAATGACATGGAAACTAATTAAAAATATGTTGTCGGGCTATGGTCCTAAGACGAACATTTCAATAGTAATAAAAAAATCATGATAGTAGTATTATGCAAAAAAGACGTCGACATCAAAATCATGGTCTAATGACACAAGGAGTAAGAAATGTCACTCATAGTAATTGAGAGTAAAATATAATTGACGATAATTATTGAATGAAAATTCAATAAGTAATTAGACAAGAGTACAACAAACAGAATGGTTTTTAGATAGTGTTCGTCAGAATGTGAAGGAACACATTAATTATGTTCTATGTGAATGGCATTAATTCCATAAATAGAAAAAAAAATTGGAAGAGGAGTTGTTACAAATGGTATCAGAGACCATGTCAAAACACTAGGCCTAAATGTGTGCTCACACCAGAAAATAAAATCCAAGAATTTTTTTGCTGTAAATTGTTTAAAAAAAAAATTACACACTAATATTTACTTCTTTGAACATTGAATTAGTTCAAAACCATACAGCTAAAATCATGAGTGAAAGCGATGAGTAGTATGTATATTTGGGTGGTGCATAAAATCCACTAGATCAAAATGCTCCGATTCTGGCCATGATACATTATATGCAAAGAGAAATTATGCAACTAAAAACCCACAATGAAATATTATCGTAATCCAAAAAAGAGAAAGAAAGGTTATTCAGAGAATTAACCTCCAGGACTAGTGACGAAGGTGAAGGTTTTGGTAGAAAAATAAAGGAAACTTAAAACCACTCAGAATAATCTGAGGGTGGTGAAGCCTTTAGACATCAGTCCAGAAAGAAAATGGAATCACAAGGAGAATTCCAAAAAATCAAACCTCCCTCTTATGATGTTGAGAAGGAGGAAGATGAAAAAGCTTAGCTTCTAAACATGGTAAAATAGTTCCAAGTTTATGAATATGGAAGTAAATTGAAAGCTAAGTTGGCTATTTACCAATTACAAGGTAAGGCTACCTTGTGGTGGGAAGAAACGAAAGGAATGTTGGTAGTGTCCGAATTTATTGGATGCTCCCCCTCTTTAAGTGGAGCTATTTGTGTAAATCCGCGGAATATGGAAGCTATAGCTAATGCTATCAATTAACAAGACTCCAAAATCAAATGTTGTGATAGTGCTAAACACCCTTTGTAATGAACCAAAGACTGTGGTCTTTATTGTAACTGGATGAGGGCAACAAACTTTGAATGACCTCATATTAGTCATGTGGGAAAAAAGATTATCCTTTAGATAAAAATCCATGGAAAAAGAGTTAAAGGAATGTCTAGTCTTAGGAGATATTCTTTAACAATGGGCCAACTTCTTACAGTTATGAGCATTACGAAACAGTGTTGCAGTAATAAAAATAATATCATGAGTTATTTTTTTGACATAAGAGAAGCATGTATGCATTATATCGAGGATCAAAATTTTAAATAGGATGAAAGAGATTAAAATTCTTCTTGAGTTGAGGGCTATTGTGGTTAAATTGTATGAGAAAGTTTTTTTCTAAATTTATTAACAATGAGGGTTGGGAAAGAGAAATTAATTGCATAATTGGTGTTAGGAAAGATTTTCACTTGTCTCTTACTCTTTTCTACATATACATTGACATGTTTGAATATATTTTAAAGAAGCAAGTTTCAAAGGTCTCACATTTTATATTATATTATTTATTATTCTTATTTATGAAAATTATATTGTTTTTATGGTGAGTATTCACCATTAACTTTGTAAGAATAGTATGATTCTTCAAGGATTTTGACTCCAAGGTCGGTTTAGTACTTAATACTATCAAATTAAAGTTATGATCTTATAATATCCCCAGTTTCTCAGATTCTTTTAGATAGTTGAACAGTCAAAAGGGTCAAAGTGGACCCAAGAGAAAACAATTATTGTGGACATATTTTATTATTCAAATTTAATAAAATTAAAATGGAATTAATTGTGAAAAGACTACAGTATAATTAGAGATCATGAATCCAAGTCCATGAGGATGGACAAAGTTCCCAAGACTTTACCAGTTCTCCAAAAATCCTTGGAGAAAAAAAAATAAATATTGAAAATTAGATTGGAGATAAAAATCTAAAAAGATACCCTAGTAAAGAGGAAAGTTACTCGGAAGAGCTAGAATAAAACTAGAAAGAGGAAATAGCTATTTTTAAAGTACTTTTTGTGGAAAAACAAAAGGAAAGCCTAGGCAAAAAGGAAAACAACATCCTGATTAACTAGACGCAGTTAGGGAAACAAGTTGATGGGAAAGCATGCTTAAATAAGCAAATTCTGGGTAGACAAGAAGTTGTCTACTGCTGGAAGGAATTGATCTCTACTCAGCGAGAGTTGTGGAGAAAGAGCTCATAGGTTGGCTGGAAAATAGTCTACCAAAATTGGTATGCAAAATTTAATTAATTTTATCTTGTAATTGTGTTATTATATTGAAGTTGAAATAGTGGTGAAGAAATTAGCTAGATTTGTCTAGGATTATATTCTGCATATGAAAATAATGTGAAAAATTCTATTTGTTGTAATCTGTTAGATCTGTGCATTTAAAAAAATATTATATAATAAATATAGCATAGATATGTAAGGTTTCATAGATAATTATGAGAGTATTACCAACTCTCAGAATGTATAAACCTTGAAGTAGGTTTAAATCTGAGGTTAGGTGAACTATCTAAATCAGTTTATGCAGAAAATAAACACAGTAGAATTAATTTACTAACCATGGAAATATGTTAAATAATCTAGTATATAATGAAAGCAATTATGCCTGGTAATGAAGGAAAATTTAGAACATTCAAAGCAAATATTTAACTGTCGTAAAATTTGAAGGTTTGGATACTATACCTAAGTCATAATATTTTGTCATAATTACAGTAAGGAATTCATAAATTATTAACAGATTTGAAATAAATGAAGTCCCCAAGGACGTTACTGGACCAACTTGTAAAAGGAAATCCAAAGTTACTATGTCACTGTTGGACATATATATTGCTAAAAAAATTTGTAAAGTGAGTTATTATGGTAGAGGTTACTTGCACAGAATTGAAATTAAGAAATTAGTACTGGTTCATATATTTCAAACTATAGAAATAATTAAAGGTATAGATAACAACAGAAATGTAGGTAATAATTACCTTACTGACCATCATGGTGAAATAAAGCTGCAAGTGAAAGAGAATTTGAATTCGGTAAAATGAAGAATATGAGGAATCAAAGAATCAAAGAAATTTTAGTCAATTTCAAGAAAATTCTTACCTGAATTCTTCGATAGCTTAACAAGTCAAAGTGGAGAAAAGTGGAATTGTGAAATGCCTATACAATTTAGGGAATCACATTATTAGACACTGTCTATACAAAGAATTAAAATTCAATAAATATTATATCATGACAGATGAGAAATTAAATTAAAAGAAGAATAATTTTAAAAACAAATCGAGTTCAAAAGGGTCCTAGGCATGCGGAATAAATGGCATAGTAGAAATGCGAGATTGCAGTAATGGAAAGAAAGATTAATTAAATAAGAATAAGATCGAAATTCTTATCTCTGAGATTTAATTACATTATAAACTAAAACTCTACGCTAAACGTTGAAACAATTTAGTTCGATAGGTCAACTAATTATTTTGTAAGCTAGGAAGGTGTCAGATTCTCTAAACGGAGAAGAGGAAACCAGAGTTATATTTTAGAAAGGAAGTAATGTTATGGAGGCATAACGTTTACCTGAGAAGGATTGTACATGCCGCAAGGAGGTGAGCAGTTGAACAATTTCGTGTGTGGGAGAGGGAATGGTTCTCACACGGTAAATCCTCACCCGTATTTAACTAAAATCCATGAGATAGATACCAAATTAATTGGAAATTGAATTAGAAAGAGAATAGCATGAACCCAAAACTGAACTCAATTGTCAAACAAAATGAAAATGAAAATTCTCAGCCAATGTACGATGGTACCCAAAGGCATAATCATATTTGAGGAATATGCAAACATAGGTGTTTTTGGCTTTGCATGGAAGAGGATATTTAACCATTTGTGTTTTCCATGCGATATAATAAATTTACCAAAGGAATCTCTCTGAAGGATGCAACGTGATGGGATTGAACCCATCACTGCAACCCTGAGAGACAAAGAGATTCCAGAGATAATGGAAAAAAAAAATTATAATCAACTCAGATCAAAATGAAGCAAAAAGACAGAGATCTGCAAGTTTAAATCAACATCTCATATAGAGTTTAACTATTACCTGAGAAATGTGAAGAGAACAAGGAACTTAAACTCGATGCCATGAACTGAGTGTGTTCGCATAGGTAAACGAAAGATTTTTGAAGCCGAGTGACTACTGCTTAAACAGAGAGAAATGATAGGAAAGAGAGATACATCAAAACACAAGGAAGGAAGGAAACCCTAACTGTAGATATGGCCAGATCTCAACCATCCACGTAGAACATAACTGATGATGGAGATTAAGCTCATAGCTGGAGGGTTAAATCAATAAGGGACTGAGCCATGTGATGGCTGTCATAACTAAGTACTGTGGAGTAAATGAAACAACATCCCAAGACAAAAATGTGAATAAGAAATTTTGTGTAAATCCATACGGAGCCAGAGTTCCATTAAACCATTCATAAATGCCGAAATCGTTTTATATCTATTGACATGTCCCATAGTTAATGATGTGGAGAACTCCTAAGAAAAAATAACTTTATTCCTATACATATGAGATTAATATGTATTCCCAGAGTTCCATAATGACAACGTGGAAGGAAAAACTACAAAGCATACATGTAAATGCAAAAGTAAAAGTCGAAACTAAGGATTCACACACACACACACACACACACACACACACACACACACACACATATATATATATTTCGAAAGGGAATAAGTGTAGTTCCATAAATATGTAACTTAACACCTTAATAAAGGTAAAGGATATCAATAAAATACGAATTGGGTTGAGCTAACGATTATATTGTTGTGGATAGAACTTATGAATGAGTAATGTGGGAAATTAATTATATAGTAAGAGTTAAGAATGAGACCTTAACTAATAATTACCATTATCCATTGGAAGAGAATTGGTCAATTAAATGACATGGAAACTAATTAAAAATATGTTGTTGGGCTATGGTCCTAAGAGGAACATTTCAATAGTAATAAAAAAATCATGATAGTAGTATTATGCAAAAAAGGCGCCGAAATCTAAATCATGGTCTAATGACACAAGGAGTAAGAAATGTCACTCATAGTAATTGAGAGTAAAATATACTTGACGATAATTATTGAATGAAGATTTGACAAGTAATTATACTAGAGTATAGAAAACAGAATGTTTGTTAGATAGTGTTCATTAGGATGTGAAGGAACACATTAATTATGTTCTATGTGAATGGCATTAATTCCATAAATAGAAAAAAAATTGGAAGAGGAGTTGTTACAAATGGTATCAGAGACCATGTTAAAACACTAGGCCTAAATGTGTGCTCACACCAGAAAATAAAATCCAAGAATTTTGCTGCTGTAAATTGTTTAAAAAAAAAATTACACACTAATATTTACTTCTTTGAACACTGAATTAGTGCAGAACCATACAACTAAAACCATGAGTGAAAGCGATGAGTAGTATGTATATTTGGGTGGTGCAGAAAATCCACCAGATCGAAATGCTCTGTTTCTGGCCATGATACATTAGATGCAAAGAGAAATTATGCAACTAAAAACCCACAATGAAATATTATCATTATCCAGCAAAGAGAAAGAAAGGTTATTCAAAGAATTAACCTCCAGGACTAGTGACGAAGGTGAAGGTTTTGGTAGAAAAATAAAGGAAACTGAAAACCACTCAGAATAATCTGAGGGTGGTGAAGCCTTTAGACATCAGTCCAGAAAGAAAAGGGAATCACAAGGAGAATTCAAAAAAATAAAACCTCCCTCTTATGATGGTGAGAAGGAGGAAGATGAAAAATATTTTCTTCTAAACATGGTAAAATAGTTCCAAGTTTATGAATATGGAAGTAAATAGAATGCCAAGTTGGCTATTTACCAATTACAAGGTAAGGCTACCTTGTGGTGGGAAGAAACCAAAATGGTGCATGTGCTAGATGAGAAAACTATCACTTGGGAAGATTTCCAAACCAAATCTAAATCTGTATATCTGAATGAATGATACTATGATGACAAAACCAAAGAGTTTCATGAGCTTAGGTTGGGAAAGCTTACCATCGATGATTTTGTTACCAAATTTACCAACCTGATTCGCTATGTACCTTATATTAGAGAAGAGAAGGCCAATTTACAATGATTTTTAAACTACTTACCTACAATCTACAAATAGAGGATAGAATTTTATAACCCCAAGACAATGGATGAAATTGTACGCAAGGAAATACTATCTTATCAGTAGTTCAAAGGCAGAAATGAAGAAGCAAAAAACTAGCAGAACAAAGAAAAGGGCGACTCTAGTGGAAAAAGAGTAAAATCAACATACTTAAAGAACTTTGGGAAATATCACCAAAGGAAGAAGTTTAACAAAACTGGAGGAAATCAACCAGCCCAATCAAAAAAAGGATCTCAACAAATGGATGGAAACAGTAAAAGAGATGGAACTGTAAAAATGAGGGAGCCACTAAAGTGTTTGGGTTTTGGAAAACCTCATTTGCTACGAGACTATCCTAATCAAACCATTCAGAATATACAAGTGTTGAGAGAGACAACTACTATAAATGACATGGCAAGAAACATCCCCAGAATCAGTGTTGCACTGGAAGATCGTCAAGTTGAACACCAATGAACCATGGTCGAAATAGAAGGTATGATTTCTGAACAACTTGTTTATGTTTTTATAGATCTAGGTGGAAATTTAAGTTTTATAAGTCCTGAGATGGTGGAAAAGTGAAAATTAAAGTCAACAAAATTTTAGCAAGCATGGTTTGTTAAGTTAGCTACAGGAACAAAAAGAAAAGTGACCCATAAGTTACCAAATATTGCTGTAAATTTAAATGGGTATGAAACTAAACTGAATTTGAATATTTTGCCTCTGGGATTCTATGATGTGTTAGTAGGAATGGATTGGTTATAAAAATATAAATCCATACTAAATTGTTTAGATAAAACAATATACTATATAGATGGTGAGGGAAAACCAATTATAGTGAAAGGGAAACCCAAACCAATATCAGTTAGACAAATTTTAGCACTTTAGTTGAAAATGACAGCAAGAAAAGGCCACCAAGTGTATTTTGTACATGTGGAAGAATTGGGACAACAAACATAAAATGAACTTGAGGAAAAATTACCAGTCATCAGATAATTCAAGAATGTATTTCTAGATGAAATTCCTCACTTACCCCCTAAAAGAGAAATTTATTTTTCAATTGAGTTAATACCTAGAGCTACAAAAGTCTCTAGAGCCCCATACAAAATTAGTACCCCAGAGTTGTTAGAATTAAAACTGCAGCTACAAGAGTTTTTGGACCGAGGCTATATAAGACCAAGTGTGTCCCCATGGGGAACACTGGTACTGTTTGTTAAAAATAAATATGGTACATTCAGAATGTGTATAAACTACTGAAAACTGAATAATAAGACAATCAAGAATAGATATCCTCTACCCAGGATATATGATTTATTTGATCAAGTGAGAGGATCAACAATATTTTCAAAAATTGATTTAAGGACAGGTTATCATCAACTGTGAATTAAAGATGAAGATATAAATAAAACTGCATTCAAAACTAGATACAGACACTATGAGTTTCTAGTTCTACCTTTTGGGTTGACTAAGGATAAAATTTAGTACTTGGGACATATAATTCCAGAGAAAGGATTAGCAGTGAACCCAAAAAAGATACAAGCTATCATGGATTGGCTTGTGCCTACTAATGTTTCCTCCATAAGATATTTTATTATAATTGCAGGACACTATAGAAGATTTTTAGAATGATTTTTAGATTTAGCATATCCTATCACATCTCTATAGAAGAAAGGAGTGAAGTTTAAGTGGACAGAAAAATTTCCACATAGTTTTGAACAGTTAAAACTTAAAGTCACAACTGCTCATATTATAAATATTGTTGATCCAAATCAGGCATTTGTAGTATGTACCGATGCTTGTGAAGAAGAATTAGGAGGAGTGTTACTGTAAGAAAACTTAGTCATAACATATGAGTAAAGAAAATTAAATAAACATGAACAAAATTACAGTGTTTATGACTTAGAGTTAGCTGCTGTAATACATGCCTTGAAGATGTGGAGACATTATTTGCTAGGAAAAAAGTTTTTGTTAATGAAAGACCACATAATTTTGAACTAATTTTTCACACAACTTGATTTAAATGCTATACAAGCTAGATGGTTGTCCTTCCTTAGTGAATTTTACATGGAGATAAAACATATAAAAGGAAAGGAAAATAAGTTTGCAGATGCTTTAAGTATGAATGCTTGTCAAAAATAGTGTTGGGAATAGTGCAAAATTTGACCTTGAAGGACTGATCCAAGATGTAATGAGTCAAGACCCAAACTATGAAAAAATCCAAGAAAAATTGCAGGAAAATGAGATAGTGGGGTGTACTAAAAAGTGGAAGGGATTGATTTGTTATAAAAACAGATTAAACATCCCGAAAGTGAACTCATTAAAAAGTGAGATTCTATATGAGTATCATAAAAGACCATATGCAGGACACCCAGGGTATTAGAAATTTATTTCATCCTTGAGAAATAATATGTTCTAAACAGGTAAGAAAAAGGATGTAGATAATTATTTATCTAGATGTTTGGAATGTCAGCAGGTAGAGGTAGATCATGAACATCTAGCAATATTGTTGAATCCTTTACCCATCCGAGAATGGAAGTGGGAAACAATTTACATAGAATTTATAACTGGATTGCCAAGAACTAAATACCAACATGATTATATAATGGTAGTTGTACAGACATTGACAAAAACTACACACTTCTTGCCAGTACAATCTACTTTTGGTACAACTCAAGTAGCTAATGTATTTATGAAAGAGATTGTACAATTACATGGTATTCCTAAAATGATCATATCAGACATATATGCAAAGTTTACTTCAGATTTTTGGAAGACTCTGTTTGGGGGAATGGGTACCAAATTAAACTTTAGTACTACATACCATCGCCAAACCAATGGAAAAACTAAAAGGACAAACAATATTTTAGAAGACATGTTGAGAATGTACGTGATGGACAGACCAGCAAGGTGGGGAGACTTTCTACATTTGGCAGAGCTTGCCTACAATAACAGTTACCAAGCCTCAATCAAGATGAGTCTCTTTGAAGCATTATATGTTAGAAAGAGCCATACACGTATTAGTTGGAGTCAACCAAAGGATAAGTTAATAGTTGGACCTGATGCATTGCAGGAAATGGAAAGGATTTTAAAGTAAATTCAGCAAAATATCAAGGCAACACAAGACAGGCAGAAAAGATATGCAGATAAAAAGAAAATTCATAGAGAATTCAATGTGGGTGATCATGTTTACTTGAGGATTAAGCTCAAAAATAGTTCTTTGTACACAGGTAGCTGTGCAAAATTAGCACCACGCTACTGTGGACCTTTTGAAGTACTAGAAAGAGTGGCCCTAGTAGCATAAAAGTACACATACATCTTGGTTACCCTTTAGCTGACTTAAAGTAAAGGTGACTCTCATGTAAATATTGAACCATTAGCTGGAACCTCACACACAGTGGATCTACACTGCCCACTGGGTGAGCATGGTGAAAACCCATTGTAAGGAAACATGAGACAATCACCCAATCTTGTATCAATGATATGCCACCCCACGTACCCCCTCAAGTTAGGTCATATCTCAAGTCTAAGATGCCCCTCAAGTCAGGTAACCTCTCGATTCTTGCCAAATCCATCGAGAGGCCCTCAAGTTGGGTAACTGGTTAAACTTCCCAGCCCTCAAGGAGGTCAGGTACACCACATACAAGTGAGGTTTTTTCGAGCCCCAAATATTTTTGTCTAGGAATGTTTTGCAAAAAGGTCTATACCATATCAGATAAAGGGTAACCAAAGGGATGTGTACTTTAAACCTTCATTTTAGTTGGCTTTACCTAGTCACATTAAGGTTCATGATGTTTTTCATGTTTCATTATTAAAAAATTATGCACATGATCCTACTCATTTCATTGATTGGAATGTGATACAGGTGGAACCAGAAGGGGAATTTCTTCCAGAGCCACTTTGCATCCTGGTACGGGAAGAAATTGAGCTCCGGAATAGAATAATTGCTAGGGTGAAAGTGCAATGGAGGCACTTTGCACCCAAAGAAGCTGCTTGGGAGTGAGAGGAAGATATGAAGGAAAATAATCCATCACTATTTTAAAAATGAATTTATATTTTTTCTTTGCAACATCGAGGATGGTGTTTGTTTTAGAGGGGGAATTTGTAATATCCCTAGTTTTTCTACTTTTATTAGATAGTTGAATAGTCCTAAAGGGTCAAGGTGGACCCAAGGGAAAAAAATTATTGTGGACATATTTTATTATTTAAATTTAATAAAATGAAAATGGTATTAATTGTGCAAAGACTAGAGTATAATTATAGATCAGGAATCCACGTCCATGAGGATGGATAAGGTTCCCAAGACTTTCGCAGTTCTACAAAAATCCTTGGAGAAAATAAATTAAATATTGAAAATTAGATTGGAGATAAAAATCTTAAAATATACCCCTGTAAAGAGGAAAGTTACTTGGAAGAGGCAGAATAGAACTGGAAAGAGAAAAAGCTAGTTTTAAAGTAATTTTGTGGAAAAACAAAAGGAAAACCTAGGAAAAAAGGAAAACATCATCATGATTAAATCGACGCAGTTAGGGAAAAAAGATGATGGGAAAGCATGCTTAAATAAGCAATTTCTGGGTAGACAAGACATTGTCAACTGCTGGAAGGAACTGATCTCTGCTCAGGGGGATTTGTGGAGAAAAAGCTCATAGGTTGGGTGGAAAATAGTCTACCATAATTGGTATGCACAAATTAATTCATTTTATCTTGTATTTGTGTTATTATACTGAAGTTAAATAGTGGTGAAGAAATTTGCTAGATCTGTCAAGGATTATATTATGTGTATGAAAATAATGTGAAAATTTCTATTTGTTGTAAACTATTAGATCTGTGCATTTAACAGAATCTTCTATAATAAATATAGCATAGATCTATAGGGTTTCATAGATAATTATGAGAAGAGTACCAACTCTCAGAATGTCTAAACGTTGAAGTAGGTTTAAATCTAAGGTTAGGTGAACTATCTGAATTAGTTTATGCAGAAAATAAATATAGTAGAATTACTTTACCAACCATTAAAATATATTAAATAATGTAGTATAGAATGAAAGAAATTATGCCTGGTAATGAAGGTGAATTTAGATCATTTAGAGAAAATCTTCTACTGTGGTAAAATTGGAAGATTTGGATACTATACCTAAGTCATAATATTTTGTCATAATTACAGTAATGAATTCATAAATTATTAATAGAATTGAAATACAGATCCTATAGAATACATCATATGAGGAAGGGTAAATATAATTTCAATACTGGAATTAGAGTCTACCAAATTATCATGAATTATATTAAGTCAGGAGACTCAGATCTATCTACATATACTGTCCAAGTAAATTTATGTCCAAATATTTATAAAAAATTGGGGATTCAATCCCATAAATTACAAGTATATAACCTCTCTGAGAATTATGCAGATGTATAATAAAAGAAGTCCTCAAGGAGGTTACTAGACAAACCTGTAAAAGGAAATCCAAAGTTACTATGTTAGTGTTGGACATATATACTGCTAAAAAAAGTTGTAAAGTGAGGCATTATGGTAGAGGTTACTTGCACATAATAGAAATTGAGAAATTAGTACTAGTGCATAAATTTCAAACTATAAAAATAATTGAAGGTATAGATAACAACCAAAGTGTAGGTAATAATTACCTTATTGACCGTTATGGAGAAATAAAGCTGCAATTAAAAGATAATTTGAAGTCAATAAAATGAATAATATGAGGAATAAAATAATCAAAGAAGTTTTAATTAATTTCAATAAATTCTTACCTGAAATTCTTCTATAGCTTAACAAGCCAAAGTGGAGAAAAGTGGAATTGGGAAATGACTGTACAATTTAGGGAATCACATTATTAGACTGTGTCTGTACAAAGAATTAAAATTCAATAAATAGTAAATCATGATAGATGACAAATTTCAATAAGAAGAATAATTGTAAAAACAAATCGAGTTCATAAAGCTCCTACGCATGTAGAATAAATGGCATACTATAAATCTGTGAGATTGCAGTAAAGGAAATAAATATTCATTAACTCAAAATAAGATTGAAATTCTTATCTCTGATATTTAATTACATTCTAAACCAAAACTCTACGCTAAACGGTAAAACAATTTAGTTGGATAGGTCAAATAATTATTTCGTAAGCTAGGAAGGTGTCGAATTCTCTAAATCGAGAAGAGCCAACCGATAAAGAAAAATGAAAAGTAAAAAATTATGAGAAACTAGAGTTATACTTTATAAAGGAAGTAATGTTATGGAGGCATAGCGTTTACCTGAGAAGGATTGTAAATGCCACAAGGAGGTGAGCAGTTGAAAAATTTCATGTGTGGGAGAAGGGATGGTTCTCACGTTGTAAATCCTCACCTGCATTTAAATAAAATGCATTATACAACTACCAAATTAATTGGAAATCAAATTAGAAAGGGAATAGCATTAACCTAGAACTAAACTCAAATTTCAAACAAAACGAGAATGAAAATTCTCAACCAATGCACGATGGTACCCAAAGGCATAATCGTATTTGAGGAATACGCAGATAGAGGAGTCTTTAGCATTGCTGCTAGAGGATATTTAACCATTTTCGTTATCCACGGGGTATAATAAAGTGAAAAAAGGACTCTCTGTGAAGGACGCAACGTGATGGGGATGAACCCATCACTACAACCCTGAGAGACAAATCGATTCCATAGATAATGTGAACAAAATAATTATAATCAATTCAAATCAAAATGAAACAAAAATCCAAAGACCTGCAAGTTTAAATCGACATCACATAGAGAGTTTAACTATTACCTGAGAAATCTAAAGAGAATGAGGAGGTTAACCTCGACGCCATGAATAGGGTTTTTCTGCATAGATAAATGAAATATTTTTGAGGCCGAGTGACTACTGCTTAAATAGAGAGGAATGATAGGAAAGAGAGTAACAACAAAACCTAAGGAAGGAAGGAAATCCTAACCATAGATACGGTCATATCTCAACCATCCACGTAAAACATAGCTGACGATGGAGATTAAGCTCGTAGATGGAGGGTTAAATAAATAAGGGATTCAGCCATGTGATGGCTATCATAACTATGTACTGTGGAGTAAATGAAACAAGATCCCAAGACAAAAATATGATTCAAATATTGGGTGTAAATCCATACAGAGCCGGAGTTCCATTAAACCATTCATAAATGCGAAAATCATTTTATCTCTATTGACATGTCCCATAGTTAATGATGTGGATAACTCTTGAGAACAAATAACTTTGTGCCTATACATATGAGATTAATATGTATTCTCGTATTTCCATAATGACAACATGGAAGGAAAAACTACAAAGCAGACATGTAAATGCAAAAGGAAAAGTCGAAACTAAGGTTTCGTATATATCTCAAAAGGGAATAAGTGTAGTTCCGTAAATATGTAATGTAACACCTTAATAAAGGTAAGGGATATGAAGAAAATATGAATTGGGTTGAGTTAACAATTATACTATTGTGGATATAACTTAGGAATGAGTAATGTGGGAAATTAATTATTTAGTAAGAGTTAAGGATGAGACCTTAACTTGTAATTACCATTATCCATTGGAAGAGAATTTTTCAATTAAATGACATGGAAACTAATTATAAATATGTCGTTGGGATATGGTCCTAAGAGGAAGATTTCAATAGTAATAAAAAAATCATGATAGTAGTATCATGCAAAAAAGGCATCGACATCTGAATCATGGTCTAATGACACAAGGAGTAAGAAATGTCTCTCATAGTAATTGAGAGTAAAATATACTTGGCGATATTATTGAATGAAAATTTGACAAGTAATTAGACTAGAGTACAGAAAACAGAATGGATGTTAGATATTTTTCTTCAGGATGTGGCAAAACACATTATGTCTATTGTATGTGAATGACATTAATTCCATAAATAGAAAAAAAAATATTTGGAAGCGGATTTGTTACAGATATAATTAAATATAATAAGATTACCTTAAATTCTTTCATATATTTCTATAACAACTTGGAGAAAGTTCCTTCATACAAATATCTTGGAACTGATATTCATCATTAACACAACTACAGCTATAGCGTTGAAAAAGGATAAATGGAGGATATAAAACTTTATATCGGATTCAAAAGAATTGTAAATAAATAGAAATTTGTATTTTGGTTAACACAATCCCCCTATTTAACACTCTAATTATCTCACTATTTTATATGGATGAGAAATTTTTGGATTTGATATTTCTAAAAAAATTTAGAGAAGGGTAAATCAATTCTGAACAAAATTTATTACTTATATTCTAAAAATTAAAGGAGATACACCTTATCCTATCCTCCTCATAGAAGAAATTATTTTCACAATTGAGAGCATAGCTATGATTAGGTATGAAATGTATAATAACATGTTAAAAAACATGGAATATATGTGGGTTCTTATAATTGTAGTAAATCCTAGACGCAACAATCTTATCTTAGGCATGGATGGTATAAGGATTCCTAATATTGGAAAAATAAAACTAACATATTACTATGTAGTGATCAACCATACTCTAGAATATGAAAAATGTCTCTTAATTTTCAATAGTGTAAATAATACAATAAACACTTCTAAAATAAGTACTAGGTCTCATTATTTCTGTCTCAGAATTTGATATTGGAATATTCCAAAAACAACTTGAGATGAAAGACTCTATCATAATCGTATCACTAAGATTTTTGAAGAAAAAATTACATTCTCTTAGAATGCTCGACATATATTTAGGATAGATATTATTTTAAAAATATTTGTCACAAGACCAATATCCCTATCTATTTAAATAAATGAAAAAAAAAGATCTTAGAATATTTTTTCCTATTAAAATTTCAATATAGAAATAAATTCTAAAAAAATTAAATTAATTCCTTTCCTTTGTATCCTATTGCCAACCAATGTTAATTGGGTGTAGCTCGGGTGGTAGGGAGGAGTCACTATTATCCTCCCCCCTAGGTTCCAGTCTCATCGAAGTTGCAATGGTCACTCCTTAGGAGCCACTTCATATAAAACATAACCACCTCACATAGACATGAGTAGGTTTTTTGTGGAAGTAGTTAGTATCAATCATGACATAGTGAACCACATGCACACACACACACACACACACACACACACACACACACACACACAGCTATATATATAGTAAACCAATCAGGTCACAATGGTTTTAATAATCATGAACATAATCATCATTATATTATGTTTTTAAATGATAATTAGTGATTTTGTGTTAATAGAGTCCATGTTTAGAAAAAATATGATAATAGATCTACAAAAATTTCATTGAAGTGTCTGTCCTGCACCAATTTTTCATGTTAAAAAGACAATCAACATAATAATAAGAAGAAAAAATGTTGTACGTTAGAAGTTTAATTCATATACAGGAAGCACACGACCCCTAAATTAAATTGACCAAAAATTTTAGATAAATCATGCTCCTTCATCCTATGAAGGAACTTGAATCAAGCTATAATAGGGACATTAATGTTTGTAAGAATATATGTATCTACATTAATAGATTCATTAGGGAAAAAAATTGTTTTCAACTAGCAATATTAAAATGCATATTTGCAATTTATAGTTATAAGTTATCAATCTCTTTCTACTCATGGAAACTACAATTTTCATTTAATTAGGATGTCTATAATGGTGGACACTATAGAAACTAACTGATTATTTTTAACTTGCAATTGCCACAATTCCTCCTAAAGCTTTGTATAGTTTACTCTTAGAGAGGGGAAGAATGAATCCTCAACTCATTAAGAGGAAAGAGTCCCATCCCTAAAATGTATCATGATAAAAAATTCAAATTAAATTTACCCTTCTAACTTACTCGAGTACATACATAACGCTAAAATAACCTTCCTACCATAAAATTTGTCATAAAATGATAATTTGGTTTTCAAGAATGCTTCTCCAAAAAAATATGGGGATTATGCTACCACACCTATCGAATTCATGAAACATGAACTTAATGAGACATAATGGGAAGGTAAAGTGGCTAGCACGTTGAGAGTGAAGATGGAACAACTTAATACTAAATTGAAAATTCACAATGGATGATAAATACATAGTAGTTCCTTTGTGTTGCTCATGGCTTGGTGGTTTGAGTCTCAACTGCTAAGATATATGTTTTGGTACATTTCAATTGTCTCAGATGAGCACAGTAGGCAATGATAGGAATTATCTTGCTTGTTCAGGGAAGACGTAATATTCTATCCCGGGCTTCTGCCACTGTAAAAGGTTATAGTCTTGTCTTTTGGGAGCTTGGGAGGTGGTTAACACACATGGTGGCTTGGTGTCGGACTGAGGGGTCATATAATCCATTTTCCGGGAGGGGTCTGGACATTTTGTGTGGTAGCGCTTTAATCAAACCATGTTCCTAGAGATAAACACCATGATTTTTCATATTATGATTTTGTTCTATATCCTATTATACATTTTATACTTGATAGTGATATCTCATTTCTCTCCTTATAAAAGATGCCCATATGTCAAATAATAAGTCTATCAACACCATATTTGGCCATGATAAGGATTCCCACTCCTCTCTGTCTTCTGAACAGTCAAAATTGTGTTATTTGTGGAAAAAATGGCTAGACTGATTAATTATTTCCAAACCCTGTAAGAACTTAGGCATTAATTATTGTAATCATTGGTGGAATTGTATGGGCTAATACTGTTGTTGTTGTTTTCATATCTAACCTTGCTTGGCTATTCTCTATTTCACCTCTCATCTCTGCAACCCCCGTCGAGGTTTTCCAGTGACCACATTTTTTTGTGGCACTCGACACTATGAAAACCACGTTCCTGATGGCTGCCTATTTTTTGAACCTACCTAGTCGATGTCCGAGCCTCGATCCTATTTCTTCAATATTTCCACTTACTGCCCCTATGGCATACTCTTAACTCCCTATAAGTATGCCTTCTCTATCCAATGCCCCTTTCTGAACATTCTGAACACCCTTTTAACTCAATCGTCACATACCTAGTAGTCTGACATCCTCTAGTGGAACATATTCATGGCTCATTCTCTCCAACCTTTGCACAATTCAAGGTTCCACTCCCCATGATAGTATTCATCATTATTTTTAAATAAATCCCACTTAGTTGTTTCTCAATAATTCCCTCATTTGGTCTATCTTACCATGTCAAGCCCATATCGCAGATCATTGTATCATTTATTTCCCTGTCAGCCCTGGGTCAGAGCCACATTGGGATTGGAATAAGATGGACATGGAAAAGAACCCCTTCACAACTGACACATATGCTAAAGAGGTTTTTATTCATGCCACACTAGAAGTTTAAAAGGAATTTTCAACATGGCAAAAACATCGGCCTAACATCTAACTCGTCGACGCCTAATTAGGTTTGAGTGTCTCATCGTTAGGAAAATTTTTTGAATCAGAAATTATCTCATATGTAGTCGCCTGCTCACTGAAGGAATAATGGTCAAGCCTCAAAGGCAAAAAAAAAAATCTTCTTGTCAGCTCATGAGATTGAACTCTTAAGATTTGTTTATGACAACTTATGGGGTCAGGTGACGAGTATGTTGAAGTGTTATCTTCTAGGTTGTTGCATTTTCACGGATATTCCAAGGAAACATATGCAAGGCTAGGTTAAATGCACTTGGGGACCTCTGGTCAGTTATCCCCTAGAAGTAAGTAGACTTATGAACTCCAAGTTTTGTATTCATTTTCTCCACTCAGAAGATGCCTCTAAAATACATAATAAAACTTGGGTTTGCAGTCGTAGCTTCTTGAAGGTTCATGAATTGTATATAGGTTTCAACTCAATCAATGAAACTCCTACGAACAATATGGGTTGGGTGAAACTTCCAGGCCTACCTCTCGAATACTAGACTAAGTCAGCCTTGTCTGCAATTGGAAACTCTATTGGAAAGCTCTTGTATATTGACCTAGGCTGCATGGGAATTATGGATAAATGAATTTCGTGGATTTTGGTAGGAGTTAATTTTGCAGGTGGTCTTCCGGGTAATATTGACTTGGCGTGGGATCGAGTCAGATTTCGATAACAGGTGGATTATTTGGGGCTTCTATTTTGGTGTCTCTTGTTCCACCGACTGGTCATATGATGAAAATATGTCCCTGGGCAAGACGATTGGCCAATTATCCAAGGTCTCAGGCGGCTCAAATCAACCTCAAGTTTGATGCCCATAGTAATGAATGTTTGGAACATGGTTCAAAAGGTACGCCTACTACTTCTCCACCTCATTCACCTCATAATATTGGAACTTATTCCACTCCTTCCTCTCTCCATAAATACTACCAGCTTTTGAATCTATCTTTGCTCAAATTATTGTCTACTCATCATGTAGTGGATCTGACACCCCCTACAGAGAATATTATTAATTATCATCCTTTTTTTTTGGTGTTGGGACATGAGACTATTTCTGAAAATTGGTACGATTCACCTCTTTTGCTCCAACTTCCCTCCATCCCACATTGCCCTACTTTTGATCCAATCACTCATTCATCCTCAATGCCCCCGCTTGAATGACCTCCCCTCCCCCAGAGCCTGCCCCTCGTGCTGGGTCACTCCCTTATTCCTCTCGTAATTAGGTTGAAAGTGATTTTGAATTTATGTTCATGAATTCTAATTTGGATGTAGCTGTCGTAACTGTACATGAAGGCGACTTTCCTGAACCGCGCCCCTCCATCTCTAGATACTCGGAATTAAATATCATAGTTCTTAAGAAAGAAAAATATGTAAGTAGACAATTTAGGGGAAAATAAAAGACTAAATCATATCTCTTGACTAATTTAGAGGGGCCTTGTGACATTCCCATCATCTCTACCTTTGACTCTTGGCTGCTTATAGCATGTATCCTAGCATCCCATGAACCATGAATCACATAATCTCTTTAAATATCTGGGACCTTGGGGATCACTCCAAGTTTTTAAACCTAAAAAACCTATTCTCTGTCTCGTCACCCTTCATTACATATTTCCAAGAAACCATGTGTCCTATTTCCAAAGGTATCCCATACTTCATCTCTTTATTTCCTGACTGGCATATTGTTGGTAACAACTCTACTAGTTTATCACATGGCCTAATTTCTATGTGGAGCCCTCGTTTTGCCAAATTCTAGGAATTCCATTTATTTGGGGGTATTCTCCTTTCTGACAGGATCCATGATTTTTGTGAGCCCTTTCATCATATTAATAAGTATGATCCATGCCATAACAGGAAATTTTTTTGTCCCACATTAGCACATCCATGATTCTTGATATTCACAATATCATCATTATGGGTGACCTTAATGCTACTTCGTCAGTGGTGGAATCTTCGAGTCACCATAGTGGCTCGGATCTGTTGGCTGATCGAATTTCACAAGTATTTGTTAACCACCACCTTGTTGACATCTACTATTTTCCTCTTTCCCCAACATGGACCAATCACTAATTTAGAGATGCCCTTGTGGGTAAAAGACTAGAATGGTTTTTGATCCATGAAAGCATGCATGAAATATTTGGGAATATGAAGTCATGTGTCATTAAATCAAGTCTGTCAGACCATCATGCCATATGCCCCAAATGGTGCACGGAACTAGTCCATAAAGGGTTTACTGTTCAAATTAAATATAATTTGGCTCGAAGATCCAAAATATTAGGCTTTGGTTCTTAGTCTCTGGAGACAAGAAAATAATATGCAAGGAAGTCCATTGTTTTCCTTTTTCATGCAAACGTTATGGATTCTGAAGCACATGAGATGATCCTCGGAGTGTCATGGGAAATAAAATATGATAAAATAACTCCAGTCTATTTCACATAAAATTGATGAAATATATAAATCAATGGAAGGTCACCTCCTAGCATCATAATTATTCTCTGAGCTTGCGACCTTGCAAAAGGGCATAACAAAAATTATCATAATTCAATAGGTGAGCTAGAAGCTAAAGAGAAAATATTCGTGGTTACAAAAAGGTGATCATAACACAATTTTTTTCCATGTGGAAAATTGAATCTATGGAGGGAACAATTGCTCATTCAACATTGGACATTCAACTAGAGGCTTTCAATTTCTTCTTAGATTTCTACAGTTTCAAGGAAGGGGAAGGTTTATCTATCCAAATTTGGGCACTTGAATTATACCCTAGCATGTTTGATGATGTTGTAAACAACGTTCTTGTTAAGCCTGTCATGAAGGAAGAGATACTTCCTGTCCTCAAATGTTTTTCCCGAGACAAAAGTACAGGCCCTAATGGATGGCTAGTGGAGGCGTTTCTACATTTCATTGAAATCATGGTGGAATAAATTGTTGGTGTGGTTGAAGAATCCAGAATATCTGGGAAAATTCTAGGAGACATAAATTATACTTTTCTTGCACTCATTCCCAAACCATCTCACCCAAAAAAATTATGGGACTTCAAACCAATATCCATTTGAAACATAATATATAAATTCATTTCAAAATTTATAACAAAAATAATATTGGGTGCTTTCTCCATCCAAATCTCTCGATAAAAATATGGGTTCCTTCTAGATTACCTTATATATGATGCTACTATAATAGTCCAGGAATGTATGCACACTATTCACACCAAAAAGATGGTAGCTTTAATCATGAAAGTGGATCTCTACAAAGCGTATGACAAAGTGGATTGGTCATTCATTAGGCTGGCTCCTCTCAATATTGTCTTGTCATATCATAATGTTTAATGGATCATGGCTTGTATCAATTCGGTATGGTATGTATTATTATTAATGGTCTCCCCATAGAATTATTTTGGGTAGGTCATGGCCTTCGAAGAGGGTTCTCACTTTCTCCCCTCATCTTCATATTGATTATGGGTGGTATAAGTAACTGTGTCAAAGAAGCAAATAGACATGGTACATTTGAAGGTATTCATATTTCTCCCAGGATCTTGATTACTCATTTTTTTGTGTACGATATTCTGGATTTTGGCATCTTATCAAGATCCTATTGGACTTCTTTGCATTATATATTCCTCTACTACGGTGTTGCATCTGGTGTGGGAATTAATGGGACAATATCTCTTCTTCTATCTGCCTCGGGGGATAGAGTGGACATGGAGCTCAAAGGTGGCCTCTTTCAGATGGAGCTAGTCTCTATATGAGATGGCTTCACCTACCTTGGTTTCAACCTAAAACCATGCAACTACCATACCAAATATTGGAACTGGCTCCTCGAGAAGTTCAAAAAAATATTGAACGACTGGACACATATATGGCTAACATTAGGGGGTTGTTTTGTTCTTATTCAAACAGTCGTTCAAAAACTTGCAGTATATTGGGCTCATTTATTCCATCTTCCCTCTCATATTATTACTATGATTCAGTATATAATTTAAATTTTTTTCTTGTTTGGAGATAAGTGATGAGTGATAAGATAAAGTGGAATTCGAGAATGAACAAAGTATTATATTGGATCTAGATCAATTACGTGGCTCTCCCCCATGTTTTACTCTGCGTTTTCATCTTCAACACACTCTCCCCTTCAAAGGAATATTTTTCGTCTATCAAGTAATTTCCCACTGCCCACAAGGCTAGCCGATCTAGAAATTAGTTGTTCAATTAGGACTCCAAGGATAGGAAATAGAGGATTGGAATAAATTTTATAATATTCTTAAGGTCAATGCACTATTCTTACATCCGAGGGGTGATAGAATGATGTGGGCTAATAAAACGAAGGGTGAGTCAATGTGGTCATTGATGCTTATGGAAATATCATTATTGAGAGTATGCAAAACCTGCAACTGTAATTTTTCAAACACTATTGGAGAGGGGAAATTCCAACAAAGATCATATTTTTTTTATGTCTTACATGGAGGAACAAAATCCTCACCTAGGAAAATTTCACAAATCGTGGATGTTTGGGGCCTGGGTGATGTCCCTTTTGCAAAATAGATTATGAATCAATGGCACATTTATTTTTAACTTGTCCTACAGTTCTTAAAATTTGGAATTTTTTCTCTCAGTATTTGTAAGCTCCTAACTATTAGCCTTGCAACATCAAACATTGTATCAACTCTTGGGAATGGTTGGCTCAAAAATATCACATATTACCTTTATTATTTTTATGGGAAATATGGTTGGCCGGAAAGAGTAATATTTTTTAGGGAAGGTTGATTATACACTCTCAGATATATTATGAAATAATTATTTGGCTTGATGGATAATCAAATCCCACCCCTCCTACAAAGGATATATTACACTGCGGTCATCCTTCTCTGTTGTTTCTTCTTGCCGAATAATTTGATGGAGCTGAAAAATAGGGGATATGTGGATGTGGGGCTTCGATCAAGCTTAATCACAAGGAGAGGTATCACAAATTCCGGAACAAAGGTACTAGAACGAACAAAAATGAAAAAATAATGGCACTATGGAGTCTGCTTTAGCTAGCCTTCAATATGAAGATTGGTCCTCTTCACCTTTATGGAGATTCCAAGTCAGTCATAGATGGGGTGAATGGTTTCACACTATCTCACCCGCCCTCCTTTCTGTTCTGGATCAGCCATATCAACTATCTTCTCCAATTCTCACAAGTTTCAAAGATCCAACATATTTTCAGGGAGGCCAACACAAGCGATGACTCCCTATCTAAGTTAGGATTAGCCGAGACTTTTGAGTACATATAGGCGCAACACTACATTGACAGACAAGTCATCGAGAATTTTTTTTTTCATCTCCCATAATAAATCAATATCTGGCTCTCTTCCTTTTTTTTTTGTTTCTTTTTGTATATCTAACTTATTTATGGAACCATATTAATACTAGTATTTCAGAAAGGTTTTGATTATAAACTGAATTAGGGGCAACAATTTGCTAAAAAATGACATTCTTGAGAATCACTCGAAACTAGAATTACCATGAAGTACTCATCTCCCTAAATCCAGTGCACTTCGTTTCATCAAAAACCGACCATGTATGAGAAAGTTAGAGCTTGTTGTCCCCTTTTCCAAGCAATCCAATTTTCAAAAATAGTTAAACAGGGTCAAATTTGGTTTTCCTTCGGCCAATGGTGTGTTGAGACTTGTCAGCTTCTGTTTGGCCTGAATTTATGGGCTATATGTTAGTTTTTGATTGGTTTGGTTAGGAAAATTAAGACATCACACATGGCTAGCCCGAAGGCTACCAAGTGCCCCTCCAAGGTCGAAATTGTGTTATTATGATCGAACAAAAAATTTATATGGTGGACGGGCAGAGGTCAGGCTCAACCCCGTGACCTCCCCCACACAAATGCAAGGTCTTACCACTATACACATAGGTTGGTTCATACCATACATTGCATCTCATATAAATTTGAATTAGCGTAAAAGTTTTGACAGGGGTAAAGAGCGCTAGCCCCGAAGGGCCAACCCTCAGTCCACAAGAATCACGCCCACAGAAATTCCAGCGGGGCTAACACTAAATAAAGTTTAATGTGATTAATTAAGTACCAATACATTTGATTATGCGCTAAACCTTATACTGAATGCAGATTATGCTAAATGCACTTAGCTCTAAACCACCATTTAATAACCAGTCAAACTGCACTTATCTTCTAATTAAATTGAACTTATATTGGCAGCTATTTTGGTAGAGTCAACCATTTTCGGAGCAACTCCCAATATAGTGGAGTTAACTGCAGTTATCTCAAGTTTTGGAGGGGTTTCGCTAAAAATTAAGGAAACCATAACTGGAGCACAATTCAACGAAATTAGGCTCAGAAAGAGTCTATCTTAGTATATTTTGATGCTCTGAGTAGTTTGGAGCAAGTTGAAAAAGCTATAGAGGATTTTGAACAACACCCTTTCCATTTTGAGCTCATACAAAGGACCAAGCAAAGGTATTGAAAGAGGCCTAACGTTTTCCCAAAGAGTCAGAATTTGACTCAGTCATAACCAAAACAGGGGCATTCGGGGTGTCCCAAAGACACTGGATTAGGTTTGAGAGTCATCGGAACACATTAATTAACAATATTCATATTTTTGGTCAGTTAATCAAAGAGGTACAAGCGATTGAAGTTGGTTTAAGGAGATGTAGCCCAGGAGGGGTGAACTTCTTCATCACTACTGTGTAATGTTCTCGTTGTGTATTATTGCTCTGCTATTTACTTGTTGTACATATGCTTTTAAAGATAATTTACATCATGAATTGCTCATAAAAGACACAAAAATTTGACACATAAACCCTCTCATAAATTGACTATTTGAGAAAATACTTAAGCACACTTTTCTTTTATATTGATGAGGAAGCTAGCTAAAAAAATCTAGTTTGTCCATATTTATATTGAGTTGGTATCAGAGCACAATTTAACTCATTTCAGCCCAAGTTTATCTCAGGTTTTTCCAAGGTTAGCAAGAAAATTAGCTATTGGTTTTGTATTTGTGCAAGGATAATTTAAATGTGTACAAGTTTATGTGTGTAACTTGAAGAGAGGAGAAGGTCAATATTGATGACACAACTCTCAAATCACAACAATGAATATTTTTATGCATTACCAGTGTGATGGCAACTTCATCAAGTGATGTTTCTAATCAATCTTCCTTAGCAAGACTCTTTGATGAATATTTGTTGCAGAAGATCTTCATCATAAGAGATATGGTGCAAGATATGTTTGAAGGTAGGAAGGAGAGCACTATACCTCAAGAGAAGTTGATGGCTATGAAGGAGGTGAAACAAGAGCTTCTTGAAAATATGCCTGAGATGGAGACTCAGCTCCATATTTCAAACGAAACCCTATCCAAGTATGTGCATGAAAATGAGGCATGCAAATCAATTTTATCTTAAATCTCCTCTCAAGATGAATTTTTTGGTGTTTTTAAAAGAGACACTAGAGGAATGGGGTCCAAATTGTTAAAAGAAAATGGCTATGAAGGTAAAGGATTGGGAAAACATGCATAAGGCATACTTGACCCGGTGGTTTTAGAGGAAAGGCCTAGGTATTTGGGTCTCGGTTATGGAAAAATTTATGGAGAATACTCCAAATCCAAGTTGGCACATGAAGGTGTTCCAAGAAATACTTTCGTTACATGTTAATTACCTGAAGCTTGTGAAGTTTGTGTTCATGAGGAATGCAAAAGTTTTACACCCACTTTGCAAGAAGATTCTCATAAGCCTGCAACATATGGAAATGAAAGACAAGAGGATGTTGAAAGATCTAAAGCCATTGAATTCATTGTTGGTATTCCGAAGATAACCACCACTAAATCAAAATAACCTCCTCAAGAAGGTCACAAAGGTGAATGTGAAAGTTATAAATATGCCTTTAATTATGATAAACATGGAGAATACTCACATAATATTTGGAGAAAATTTACATGTTCCTTTTCTATTTTTAATAACCATATTGTTTTGAGGTGTTGGAAGAAGATAGGCATACACAGGAAACTTTCAAAACAAGGGAGACATAAAGCCAAAGGTCCAATGGATAATGAAAACCATGTTGAAAAGAAGATGCAATTATTTTGCACTCATTGCCATAAGTAGGGTCATATTGAAAACAAGTTTTGGACTTTGTATCCAAAAATTCATCCACGACATTTGAAGAAGGTGGAGAGAGATTTTGACAAGAATGGAAAGGAAATTCTCATAGTTGATGTGGGTAAGGATGATACACACGATGAAGTGCAACTAAAATAAATTCCATTGAAGTGGTTTGGAAATATATAGTTATATTTCTTAACCAATTAAGGTCTTGCATTTATTTTGATAATTGATGAAAATATTTCCTTGTTGATGTGTTTTCTTTTAATATGAATTAATTTATTTTCTCTTGAAATTATGATGCATATTGCACGATAAATATGTTGGAAACATAGAGTTATGTTGACTCAAATAGATGCAACAAAGATGACAATTTGTAGTTTCAATCTGCATGATAATGCATTTCTTTCTCTCTAGAATGCATGTTTTATGTTTATGCCAAGAAGGTGTTCGAAAGTGGAGTATGTTGACTCACTTTTCTACAAAAAATTTGGTAATTTCCGCTCTTTAAGTAATCATACATACCAATGAGATTCATGTACTTGTGATTGTACTTGTGAGAGAGTTGAGCATTGTATACAAGAACGAGAGTTTTTGTGTGTGAACAATGAAAATTGTTATAGTGTCATTGTGCTTGACCATCCATGAGTGATTGACTTGTGTTGGTTGATTGCTTTTTTTATCAAGTATGTTTTTCAACTTTGGAGTGTTGATCATTTGCACATGCATGAGTGATCGACTTGTGTTGGTCAATTTATTGTTACATGTATGTATTATTGACTTGGAAGAGTTAATTTAGTCTCCAAGGATGAAAGGGAGATGTTTATGAATTGTTTCATGAGATGTGAAATTGTTGTTGTTTTGGGAAAGGAATCGTGAAGTTGTACATGCTTTTGTTTTACTTAAGATTCAATCGTTTGAAGTCACATGTTTTTTCAACTTATGTTTGGTCGATGGGTTTGTATACCAAGATGTAAGAGTGCATGGCGATGTTCACAGGATGAGACATTTGTTGCTTTGAAGGAGCAAAAGGAAAGGGTCGTCAAGTTGTGTTTCTTGCATCATGTGTTTTTCAAGTTAACATTTTTCTTGTGACACGATGTCTTAGGATTTTGCAAGGTGCACTCTTGATAGAGAGGCTCATGATTAGCCTTCATTCTCAAATCATGGCATGAGCAGCATGTCAATACCAGAGGATGATGGAATCAAGAAGTGGAAATAGGGACAAGATGACAAAATATTGCAGAAAAAACATCAATCCCTTTGTAGACCTGATGATGCATGACACCAAGAAGCAAAAGAGATGGCAAAGACATTCTTCTAGATGTGGAATTTGGAACCGTGGAGGTAAAACGAATGGTCATTTATTTTCTTGGGATTACTCATATTTGAATTCATTGTTATAGTTCACTTAGATGGGATAAAATGGGAAAAGAGTTTCCAAGGAGAATCTTGCATCGAATGCATGTGTGTGCAAAGGAAGAACATGATTCTTAGCGGGAAGGCCATGAGTCACCTTTCCAAGCACCGAGGGGTCCCTTTGGTAAAATGAGGTGTTTAATCAGTTAACAAGCAACTAGCAAGTTTTGGATTGGGTCAACAACGAAAGGAGGAAATTGATTGAAGTGCCAAGCTATTTTCAAGGCAAGGCATGCCAGTGAACCAAAGTGGTTATCATGGAGATTTTTCAAAGTAGAATCAAATTGAACTTGTAAAAGATAAGAGTATTAAACTCTCATCAGATAACCAATTTTTGTGGGTCCAAAAGCCTTTCAGTGGGTAGGAGTGATCGGAAACTGAATTTGGGGCAAAAAATTGTTAAAAATGAAAGTGTTCAGGATCACTCGAAACTAGAATGACCGTGAAGTGCTCATCGCCCTGAATTCGGTGCACTTTGTTTCGTAAAAAACTGACACCGCATGAGAAATTTAGGTCTTTCTCTCTGCTTTTCCAAACAAACTAATTTTCGAAAAAAAGTCAAATAGGGTCAAACGGGTCAAATGTTTTGTCAAAAGTTGGTTTTCCTCTGGCCAATGGTGTGCTGACACTTGTCATCTTGTGGTTCGCATGAATTTTTGGGCTACATGTCATTTTTTGATTGGTTTGATTTGGGCGAATGAGGACATGACACATGGCTAGCCCGGATGTCACCACATGCCCCTCGAAGGTCAAAATGTGTTATTATGATTGAAATTGTTTTTTCTATGGTGGAAAAAAGGAGGTCAGTCTCGACCCTGCAATATCCCCCAAACAAACTCAAGGTCTTACTGCTATACCCACAGGTTATTTCTTACCATACATTACATATCATATATATTTGAATTAGCAATAAAGTTCTGGCACGGGTAAAGAGCGCCAGCCCTCGGTCCAAAGAACCACATGAACAGAAATTCCAGCAGGGCCAACACTAAACAAATTTTAATGTGGTTAATTAAGCTCTAATCCATTTGATTATGCACTAAACCTTATACTAAAGGTACATTATGCTAAACACACTTAGCTCTAAACCGCCATTTAATAACCAGTTAAATTGTGTTTATCTTATAATTAAACTGAGCTTATCTTGGCCGCCAGTTTGGCAGAGTCGTCCATTTTCTGTGGAACTCCAAATTTAGCGGAGTTAAGTGGAGTTCTCTCCAGTTTTGGAGGGGTTTCCTAGGCCAAAAATTGAGGAAACCATAACTAGAGAAAAATTCGACCAAATTCGGTTGAGAAAGAGTCTATCCTAGTAGATGTTGATGCTATGAGTAGTTTGGAGTGGGTTTCAGGAGCTATAGAGGATTTTAAATAGAAAATTTTTCATTTTGAGCTCATAGAGTGGCCCAAGCCAATGTACTAAAAAATGCATAACGTTTTCCCAGAGAGTCAAAATTCGACTTGGTTAGAACCAAAAAAGGGGTATTGTGGGTGTCCCAGAGACATTGGAGTAGGTTTGAGAGTCATCAGAGCTCAGGAATTGACAGTATTCATATTTTTTATCAGTTAATCAAAGAGGTCCAAGCCATTGAATATGGTCCAAGGAGATGTAGCCCAGAAGGAGTGAACTCCTTCATCACTATTGTGTAATGTGTTTGTTGTGTATTATTGCTCTGCTATTTACTTTGTGTATATGTGTTTTTAAAGGTAATTAACCTCATGAATTTATCATAAAAGACACAAAAACTTGACACATAAACCCTTTCATAAATTGGCAATTTGAGACAATCCTTAAGCACACTTTTCTTTTATACTAATGAGAAAGCTAGCACAACAAAATTAGTTTGTCTATATTCAGATCATGTTGTGACATATATAGAACATATATGCTAAATATTGGGTTAAAATGCAACAAATTTTGTGATCCAGTTGAACTTTCAGTGTTAGTTTTGCTGACTTGCCTCCTATAGTAATTGTTGAACATTGATGGACAAATCTAAACAATATATACTCTTTTTTTATCAATATATTAAAACAAAAACAATTTTTTTTCTTCTCTGAAAAAAATTGGCTAACACGTCTTCACATGGTGCTATAAAAAATTTCTTCTCTAATAGCATGATGTCACGAGCTAAATTCCATGAAAATAAAGTCAAATATAAGGATATTGATTTTAAAAAATTGGCTAACACGTCTTCACATGGTGCTATAAAAAATTCCTTCTCTAATAGCATGATGTCACGAGCTAAATTCCATGAAAATAAAGTCAAATATAAGGATATTGATTTCTAACTAGCAATTGCACCAAATGTTGCAAAGGAAATGCTGTAAAGCAATAACATAGGAAATAGTAGTATAGAGGAAAAAATATGAATTATTTTATTTAAAAGAAATTATGGGTTTGGAGAATTGTTTGGATAAAAAAATTCGTTTTTTATAAGCTAAGGAGACTCTTCCTATACTAACAAATACTTGTTGAAAACTTGGTATAATATCTTCTATTTCTGATTCATAACCGTTAAAGAGAATAAAATTAATAACATTACGAACAAGATTCTTTTAACCTACCTCTCTAAGTTTAGTCTAAATCAGGGTATCAAAGTTACATTTATATGAAAGTATTTATTCAGCTTTTTCATTGGATTTTTTTGGAAATTATAAATGAATCTTTGAGTTAGTTTAATTAGTTTGTAATTTAAATAGATTGATGCTGAATCCCAATTGATTTATATTGAATTATTTATTGAGCTCCCCTCCATTTAGAATCCAGATATAGAAGTGAAGAGGGGGTTTGTGGTTAAAAGGGGAACTAAATATGGAAAACTAGCTTCGGGTTAAAACCTTATGCTAAACATATTACTCTTAACTGCACATCTATTAAGCACATAAATGGAATAAATTTCTTGAGGTGTAAATTCATACTCAAATTCATTAATGATTTAATATAAACCTCCTTGCAAATGAATAGAGTGGTAACAATATTTTTAATGTAAATATCATATTTATAATTCTTTTATATATGTATAATTCCAAAGTTCTCTTCTTATCTCTATATATCCATCCTTATATTAAGCCAACATTTTATAACTTTTAATTTTATTTATATTTATATTTGGCAATTTTGACTAACATATAGAATTACTCTAAGTATTATAATATTTTTTAATAGAAAAATAAGCCTAACATTTTTATCATACTAAATTGTAAATGCACCTTAATAGTGTCAATGAAACCCCAAATTCTCAAAAAAAAATTAGCATACAGCTATAAACAACAGAAATTGTAAAGGGCTTTCCTCACTTTAAAAAATGCAAATATATCCACTTCCAAAAAGAAATTACCCCCAAAAAATAGAAAATAAAGATGAATATGAGGCCTGCCTATTTTAGTCTAAAGGTCCAAATTAACACACTTGGAAGAGAGTAAAAATAAACGATTTTGCATTAGATAATGAAGGATTTAATATTTTATTAAATTTTAATGTTCTCGAATTTTAAAGAATTAGCATTGGCAATATACAAGAAGATACAACAGGAATGTAAATCACTGCTGAAATGCAGATTTTTTTACAATTTTTGTACTCATTAATCTTACACGTTGCGCCGAGGAAGGAGGTGGAATTGCAGTGATTGAGATTCGATAAAGTTTATGATTTGCTAAAGCCAATTTAAATTAGTTATAGTCAATTTCATTTTATGTTTTATATATTTGGAATATGATCACATGAACAAAGCTGAGTTTATTAATAGAAAATCAATAATTAATATAAAACAGAGTTGTGCGTTTTTAACCTCAACTTATATCAACACATAAATGTACTAGTTCAAATAATTGCTCCATATGACCAGAACTTCCATTGATAAGTATTCATGAAAATAGCTTATCAGTTCAATTACAATAAATATGACATGCTCACATACTTACTTTCTAAGTAGCTATTCACACAGGGGAATCTCAAAATACCTAACTCTGGCTACTTAACCATAGATTCTTGGGAGATCTTCGCTATCACTTCTCTAACACATCGCGCAGGCTAGATATTATCCGAAAATCTGCTTCATTTGGCTCATTTGTGGGAATTTGAAAATCTGCTTCGTTTGGCTCATTAGTGGGAATTTCCCTTCCCCTCGGGTTAAAACCTTATGCTGAACATATTACTCTTAACTGCACATCTATTAAACACATAGATGGAATAAATTTCTTGAGGTGTAAATTCATACTCAAATTCATTAATGATCTAATATAAACCTCCTTGCAAATGAATAGAGGGGTAACAATATTTTTAATGTAAATATCACATTTATAATTCTTTTATATATGTATAATTCCGAAGTTCTCTTCTTATCTCTATATATCCATCCTTATATTAAGCTAACATTTTATAACTTTTAATTTTATTTATATTTATATTTGGCAATTTTGACTAACATATAGAATTACTATAAGTATTATAATATTTTTTAATAGAAAAATAAGCCTAACATTTTTATCATACTAAATTGTAAATGCACCTTAATAGTGTCAATGCAACCCCAAATTCTAAAAAAAAATAGCATACAGCTATAAAAATACTATTAATAGGACAACAGAAATTGTAAAGGGCTTTCCTCACTTTAAAAAATGCAAATATTTCCACTTCGAAAAAGAAATTACCCCAAAAAAATAGAAAATAAAGATGAATATGAGGCCTGCCTATTTTAGTCTAAAGGTCCAAATTAACACACTTGGAAGAGAGTAAAAATAATGGCTATTTTATATTGCCTGCTATTTTAAGTTGTATTTAATATAAATTTGGCTATTTTAAATTTATTTAGTATAAATTTGGCTTAAATCCAAACAATTTTGCATTAGATAATGAAGGATTTAATAGTTTATTAAATTTTAATGTTCTGGAATTTTAAAGAATTAGCATTGGCAATATACAAGAAGATACAACAGGAATGTAAATCAATGCTGAAATGAATTTTTTTTACAATTTTTGTACTCATTAATCTTACACGTTGCGCCGAGGAAGGAGGTGGAGTTGCGGAGGAAGGAGGTGGAATTGCAGTGATTGAGATTCGATAAAGTTTATGCTTTGCTTAAACCAGTTTAAATTCGTTATAGTCAATTTCATTTTATGTTTTATATATTTGGAATATGATCACATGAACAAAGCTGAGTTTATTAATAGAAAATCAACAATTAATATAAAACAGAGTTGTGAGTTTTTAACCTCAACTTATATCAACACATAAAGGTACTAGGTCAAATAATTGCTCCATATGACCATAACTTCCATTGATAAGTATTCATGAAAATAGCTTATCAGTTCAATTACAATAAATATGACATGCTCACATACTTACTTTCTAAGTAGCTGTTCACACATGGGAATCTCAAAATACCTAACTCTAGCTACTTAACCACATATTCTTGGGAGATCTTCGCTATCACTTCTCTAACACATCGCGCAGGCTAGATATTATCCGAAAATCTGCTTCATTTGGCTCATTTGTGGGAATTTGAAAATCTGCTTCGTTTGGCTCATTAGTGGGAATTTCCCTTCCCCTCATTATAAATTCATTTTCCCTTGAAGGCAAATCACTGCCGATTCCAGCAGATCCTATTACAGTAACACCACGAAGGCTACTGACAGTTTGTGAAGCAGGCTGCTTGCTTGAGCTTGGTCCGTTAACATAAGTCGGAACCCTTGGTACGATCTGTGGGTTTGTAGTTGAATTCGATATATTTTTCGCCTATGCCACCAAAATCAAAGAATGTCCTTTACTTTGTAAATATTTCATTGTTGTGTTCATATCCTTCTGTGAACAGTATTCTCAAACTCTACACTATCTAGTGATAGTGAAGGACTAGCTTGAACCACAGCCGCGGATGGGTGACTGTTACATCCCTAAGAAAACCCACAAGCGATGGCATTAGCAAACAATGATACACAGGTAATTTCTCTACTTCTAGTGAAAACCCACAATTAAGCGTGTACCTCAACTGGAACATTCACAAATTGTGGCGCAACTGCACCTGTACCACCAAGTTTTGTTGTGCTCAAATCTTGCCAAACATTTTTTAGAACAAAAATTACTATCATAGGCTTCAAAAACTCAATATTGAAAAACATGTGTGTCAAAATGAAAACCTTTATTTGCTACTGATTCGAAGAAATTTACGATCATACTAGAGCAACCGGGACCTCCTTGCAGCCACGCAGAATCGGAATTTCAGACTTTTGCTACTCAATTGGAGGTGAGATGGCCTCGTAGCACGCATAAAATATCCGAGCACCTTTCTTTCCCTCTACACTCAGATATCCAGATTCCGTGGCCAGCGCCTCCCTGGGAAATTCCACACCGGCCACACCCACAACATCCCAACATATTATTGCTACCAGTTGTGCAACCACCACAACTGCTACTGCAACTGTAATAGAATTTCCGCGTATTCATCGTGCCCGCCTTCTACAGTGTTTCGTTTCTCCTCAGCGGCTTCATGGTTTCTTCGGGTAGGTTTTTATCAATTTTTTTCTGTAACCGTATTTTGTAACAGTATTTAATCCTAAGGTACACATTGTTTCAATCGTCTAACACGAAAATCAATGATGTACATTGCTACACGTCACAATTTAGCAAAGTTGCTTTCAAATAAAAACAATTTACAGCGTAATTATTTAGTTTTGTTTTACGTTCGATTGACTAGCTTAATTTAATATATTAATTTAACAATTATTGTGAAGAATTTATTTATTTTTAATTAATTTTATTTTAGGGTTTTAATTATTTAGTGATTAATTTGTTTATTCTTTCTTCATTCGACCTATCAGAAATTTATACCATAAATTTTATTTATAAGTTAAACCATAAACGTTATGGTTTATATAACAGTTATGGGCGCCCTCCCTTCCCCCGCTCCCCTCTCCTCCCAAAAAAAAACTAATATTATTAATTTTATATATTATATATTAAAAAATAAAATATATTTCAACATAAAATATATTTTTATTTTTTGTAATATCATTTATACTTTTCTAAAATTATATTTAAGTACATAGATATAAAATTTTAAAAATAATCCTGAAGAAAAGAATTAAAGTCGACAATTCTAATGCTGGGAGATAGTGAAATTACTCATGGGTAGGGTTTATGGGGTAGTCGTGATCTTAAAATAATGGTGTTACCTCTAGCGTAACATACATGAATGTAATGGCATACATGAATATAATGTTACAATGGTAATCAAGAATTTCTTTTATAGCAATAAATAAACTCTTTTTGTCTTTGGATTTTGTATATAATGGATTAAATTTTCAACTTCCCTAATGGTATCATGATATGTAATCAAACTTTGTTGATAATAAATAAACTTCTAATGTTTTTCTATTTTGAATATAATATATTAAAATACACATATGAATATAACGATATAATGGTACATGATTGTTTCTTTATAATTATCTTTTATTTTTATTTTTTTTTATTTTATTCAATTTTTTTCCTTGAATATTATATATATATATAAAATTTAAAAAACTAAATATATTTTATTAGAAAATTTTAAAATTATATATATGGTTATGAACATTTTATTTTCAATATTATTTTAAGAAAACTATAAAAAATGAAAAAGAAAATTAAAAAATAAAATAAAATAATGCCTTGAAGCAACAAAACTATTATAATATGTAGGATAAGTTCATACAAGTTCAATTTTTTTTTATGTAGATGACCAAACTCCAATGCTCATCATCTTAAATTATGATCAAAATGAAACTATCGAATGACAAAACTACAAGACTCTTTATCCTAAATTATGGTCAAACTAAAACTATGAGATAGAGAATTGTATGCTTCATTCGAATGTGACATAGGCGTTATATTTTGAACAAGATGGATAGCTTCGTAGTAGCATAATCCATGACTCTTTTGGTAGTTATCAATATGTTGGCGCGATTAAAGGCAATGTGGGGTCTATGTTTTGTCGTTATTCGAAAATGCTTATGTTTCCATAATCTATCATTATTCTTGTGCCTACACAATTCTTCTATATATATTAGCATTGCAGAAGACTTTTTTCACAAAGACACTACTTAAATAATTTATTTCCCACACTTTTCCTTTCTTGCACCTATGACCAATCATTTCAATTACATAGCTATTTTAAATTTTTATTAATAGAAAAATATATTGATATTTCGCCTAACCATTACATGGATTTTTTGAAGGACAACGTAGCCCTGGTAATGATTATGGATTTTAAAGACAATAAAAATGGTCGAAATCATCGTGTTTTCATAGTGAATACTCATATTCATTCTCAACCTGGTGACAATGACTTCAAATTATGAAAGGTTAGTTACCTATTGACTAATTTAAAGGAATTAGTCTGTAATAAAGATAAGGTGAATGAAAAATTCCCATGGTTCTCTACGGAGACTTCAACTCTATTCTAGGTAGTAATGTCCACTCGTTTCAATCATTGTCTTGAGCCTTCAAAAATAACAATCATTTGAACATGACTCCACATGAATGACTAAGAGTATTAAGGATCCATCTCTAGTGTCCATGAATTGTTGAACAACAACCATGAGGGACGTAGAGTTTTCACTGTAGATTCAAGGTTCAAGTCGAAGGAGAGATAATAAACAACAATTTTCATGAGATAGTACTTGGGAAATATAAGAGTGCATCATTTATGGAGTTTAACCATTTCTTTGTGATAATATTTCATTAGAAGAAAAAACCATATCAGCACATTATATAAACAAGGTTCTGGCCATTATAGTTGTCTTTGAAGATGATAAACCTGGAAAGGATTCTAAGAACAAATAAATCCACGAATTTAATTTGTTATTAAGAGGAAAATTAATATATACACATCGGAGAGAGAGACCATTGGGATTGACATTCCAATGTATCTTCATATTATTATCTTAAATTTATATATTTACAATATATTTTACCAATCCCGAAAGGTTAGGTGTCAACATTCCCCCCTTTAATCTACACGGGTGTTTGTAAGTCCAAGCATAATTTTGAATGTCTCAAACATTCACTTCCAACATATTTGGTGAATATGTCTACAGTCTTCTCATTTTTGTAACAATGGTGTAGGTGAATAGTCTTGGCCCTCAACATGATGTTCAATCAAATTATATTTTGTGTTTATATGCTTGGTTCGATCATGGAACTTTAGAATCTTCGTCAATTTTATTCAAGAAGTATTGTGAGTTAAAAGAGGAGAAAAAATCACTTATTTATGCTACAAATATTCAATAATATTCCAGATCCACACCATCTCCTTGGTTTCTTCTTCAATTGCCACATATTATACCTTTTTTGTGGAATCTATTGGTACTGATTGTTTTTGTGACCTCAAGCAGACAACCCTTGATCCAAGCCTCATAATAAAACCTAAAGTAGATACTCCATTGTCCTTATCTCCATCAAAGTCTGAATGTAATATTCCAAATTAGCTTTCAGCTAGTTGGAATATTAGTTTTTTCTTTTGTCATTTAGATAGATTGATAAGTGGGTAGGGATACCAATAAATCTCTTTAGTAGGAATAAAACCTCTTCCCATGTAGATGAGGATCATCATATTGGCTGAATAAATCACCTTAAGGTGTGAACAGGGGCTAAAACATGTGGATAGGGTCAAATTTGACCAAATCAACAACGTTGTTATAGAGGGAGTGGAACATTGAAGGAGGACAATGCAGTTATGATGGAGGAGTGTATGCATGAGAGTAGCATATTTACTGAGTGGGGCATAGGGTGAGGAAGCTCACCAAGCATAAAAGACAGAGGATGGAAATCATAGAAGGCATTCTGGTTATTGATATTCTATTGGTCTTTTATGGCTATTTTAATGCTTCAGTTGTTTAGCACAAGAGTGTTCCCGAGCAGGAATCCCACCATCATCATCTAGGGAGTTCAAGTGCCTACTCAACAGAGGTATACTAAGAATAATTTCCATTATCTGACATTAGGCCAAGATTCATCCATCATCCACAGCGTAGTCTCTTTCAGAGTTGTGTTGGTTTGTAGGGTAGTAGCAGTGGAGGAGGATTGGATTTAGTTCCTTAGCTTTTTCTCCATTAGAGGGATCAAACCTTCAACTAGGAGGATAGCAAGGGAGGTTCATGAGAATAATTTTGATATCTGGTAGCATTCCAAGTAGCTACCATCATCTACAGTGTAGCTACCTTCAGGAATTGTGTTATTTGAGTGAGCAACAACAGTGGAGGGTTTAGTGACCAAGTTGAGGAGTTAGATTTTGTTAGGTCCCTATATTACGAGTATAGTCCCTTATTGTTGTTAGTGTAACCCCCTTATTTTTATTGGTGTACCCCTGTAACCCCCATATTGTTATTATTGTCCTTAAATTATTATTGTTAGGTCGGCTAGGATTACATTGTGGCCCCGTGGACTCGTATATATAGAAAGGAGCTTTTGTCATTTGTATCGTCCAAGAATTGTCCATTTATGTAATGTATTTTAGGTTTCCCCCTTGAAGTGGCTGATTTCTAAGGCATTTATCTCTCTTTTCCTCTATTTTTGGAGTTGGTTTCACAACATTTGGTATCATAGCTTTGGATTCTAAGGTTTCGCTGCTCCAAGCAGGTCATCGTGGCATTTTTTCTATAGAGTTTTTTCTACGAAGGTTCATAAGCTAACATTTTTATATCATGAATTCGAACTACTAAGGAATATCATCACAAAATATCAGAGCTTGGTTCACAATATTGTCAGAGATATGATCTGTGGAATTTAGGGCTTTTCCAGGCTCCCGAATTTCATCTCAAAGAGGTGATCGTGGGAAAATATTCATAACTCTCCCTCTGAGCATCGGATTGGAATGATGTAAAGTGTGGCCATAAGTACGCAGACTGTAGTTTCTTGTCTATAAATTTCTGAGCCGGAGGAGGAAACAGTCACACGTGGAAAGTAGTACAAGTTTGCTCTACTGAACTAGTCCATAATTAGGTCATTGTGGGAGATTGGAAATAACTTTTCCTTGAAGAATCCAAATCAGGTCAGACCTGTGGCATTCAAAAGAGGATTCAGAGGGCTACCTCAGGGCTGCATTTTAGATATTGAAGACCTGAAATCAGAGAGATAATTCAGTTTCAATATCGAGCTCCTCAAAAGAAATAAAAATGTGTGTATTTGTTTTGAGAATTGCATAAGTCTTGTGTAAAAAATCAGTTTTAAGTGATTCCAAGGGCTTATTGAGCATATATTTCAGTACTGGGTTCTGAAATACCTCCTAAAAATAATTAAACACCCATTAAGCTCTTATAATAGTCTACTATGACTCATGAAGATGAAGAATTGCAACATGATCTATCAAAATGACAAGAGCAAGTGCACCAAAATTTTCTCTTGCAAAGAGCAACAAAAAATGAAATGGAAGTTTTGAATAAAGGTTTGGAAGTGAAGATGGATGGTTTTAGGAAAGTTGTGGAAGCTAAGATGGATGGCGTGGAAGCTAAGATGGAGGACATGGAAGAAAAAATGAAAGAAAACATGGAAAACATGAAGAAATATCTAAAAGAAGACATCGAAGGTTTGACAAATTTGATACAAGAAATGATTCCTAATGGTGAAAAGATAGTAGAGGAGAGTCATGATGAGAACAAAATAAATGTTAATATGATTTCATAAACTCTAATGTTGGATTGAAGAACCACCATATTCCAAAGATGGATATGAGGAAGTTTGATGGCAAGGATCCCGTAACATGGATACTACATATGGAGAAATATTTTGATCTCAATAATGTGCAAAACACATAAAAGGTATGAATTTCAACTTTACATTTAGAAAAAAATACATTTGTATAGTATCGATGGCTTTGCTCTCGTAAAAAAATTGTCACTTGGTCAATTTTTATGGAGGAAATGATAGCACATTATGAGGATACAAATAGAAACACCCTGTTTAGCCAATTGATAAATCTCAAACAAAAGGGTTCAGTGGCGGAGCACATTGAGGACTTCCAAAAATTGAATATAAGGGTAACTGATATTCTAGAGGAACACAGGATTTATGTCTTCATAGGGACTTTAAATGATAACATCCAACATGAAGTTCATGTTTGGGAACCTGATTCATTGGAGAAGGCATTCAGGTTGGCAAGAAAAATTGAATGTAAAATTATGGCGACAAGGAAGCCTACCACTCACATCTATAAAGATGGAAGTTTTTCTACTCCTAGACTTCCACAACCTACAAGGTTGACACCACAACAATTCGAAGAAAAAAGTACAAAAGGGCTTTTCTATAGTTGTGATAGAAAATACACTAAAGGTCATAAGTGCACTGAGAAAAAAACATTTTACATAGATTGTGAAGAGGAAGAAAATGAGGAAGAAACTTCAAAAGTAGAGGATATACACCAGGAGGAAACCCTAGAAGAAGAAGAAATGAGTCCGACCATATCATGTAATGCATTGGCAGGAATTACCACTCCTCAAACTCTTAAGATAGAAGGAAATATCCAGAAGAAAAAGTAATAGTGTTGATTGATTCGAGTAGTACCCATAATTTTATTCATTGTAAGGTAGCCAAGGAATTGAATTGCTTGCTATACCCAGCACCAGAATGTCAAGTGATGGTTGCAAATGGAGGAACTATAAATTTCTCTGGAAAATGCAATGATATCAAGCTAGCCATGGGGGAATATGTATTGAATAGTCCAATGCTTTCTATCCCAATGGGAGGTGTTGATGTTGTACTAGGAGTACAATGGTTACAATCTTTGGGGACGATAGCTTTTAATTTTCAAGAACTTTTCTTGAATTTTTTTACGGAAGGAAAGGAAATCAAATTATGAGGTATTGCAGGGAAAGATAATAAGCTCTAATGTCATGACAAAGCTTCTGAAGAAATAACAACAGGGTGTAATTGCACAATTATGCTCACCAGAAGTTCCAACATCAAAATCATCTATTTCTCCAGATCTCCAAAAAGTCTTGGACAATCATTCCAAGGTTTTTCATACTCCCAAAGGACTCCCACCTATTCGTGATCATGGTCATGCTATTCATTTGATTCCATGAAGTGTTCCTCCAAACATCAGGTCTTACATATATCCTTATGTCAAAAAGAGCGAAATTGAACGTATGATTGCATAAATGTTAGAGGCTGGTATAATTCAACCTAGTTAAAGTTCTTTCTCTACTACAGTAGTATTGGTGCACAATAAAGATGGATCATGGTGCATGTGTTCAGATTATAGGGAGCTAAATAAGCTCACTATTAAAGATAAATTTCCCATTCCTATGATTGATGAATTATTGGATGAATTACATGGAGAAATTTATTTTACCAAGTTGGATCTTCATTTAGTATATCATAAAATTAGAATAAAGACTGAAGATATTTTGAAAACAACATTTTCAACTCATGAGGGTCATTATGAATTTCTGGTCATGCCTTTTGGCCTTACTTATGAACCTTCTACATTTCAATTGTTGATGAATTCCATTTTCAAACCCTTCCTTAGAAAATTTGTGCTAGTATTTTTTGATGATATACTAATCTACAGCAGGTCTTGGAAGGATCATGTTCAACATGTTGAAAGGGTGCTCAAACTATTGGAGGAGAAACAATTATATGCAAAAACATCCAAATATTTCTTTGGAGTACAAGAGGTGGAATATTTGGGTCATATTGTATCTCACGAGGGTGTTAAGGTAGACCCTAACAAAATTAAAGCCATTAAGGAATGGAAAGTCCCCACAACCATAAAGCAGTTGTGTAGATTTCTCCGGTTAACAGGGTATTATCACAGGTTTTTTAAGAATTATGGGAGAATAGAAGCACCTCTAACAACATTATTGAAGAAAGATGCATTTTCATGGACTCCTGAAGCAACTAAGGCCTTTTAATATCTTAAAGAGGCAAGGTGCCTAGCACCAGTCTTAGCTACGCCAGACTTCACAAAAACCTTTATTGTGGAATGTGATGTCTCAGGAAATGGAATTGGTACTGTTTAATGCAAGAAGGAAGACCCATTGCTTTTTAAATTCGTTCAATAAAAGGAAAGTATTTACAAAAGGCTATTTATGAGAAGGAAATGTTGGCAATACTACATGCACTAAAGAAATGGAGACCTTCCTAATGGGAAGAAACTTCAAGGTAAAAACTGATCATGACAGTATTAAACACTTTTTGGAACAAACACTATCTTCAGAAGAGTAGCAAAAATGGGTCACAAAGATGTTGGGTTATGAATTTGAAATCATCTACAAAAAATGGAAGCTAAATGATGTTTCAGATGCACTCCCAAGAAAGGATGAAGAGGTATAAGCATTGCTTTTTTCCATTTCAATTATCCAACCATATTGGATAATCGAAGCAAGGGATGAATGGAAGAAGGACGAAGAAGTGTGGACTCTCATTCAAAAGTTGCAACAAGTTCCTAGTATTTATGATACATTTAGCTGGAAAAATGATTCCTTATGGTACAAATATCACTTATATATTTTCAAGAATTCCCAACTAAAACAAAATATTCTTTTGGAATCGCACACTTCTCCTTTAGGAGGACAATCGGGATTTTTAAAAACTTACCACAAGGTGAAGAAAGAATTTTTTTGGGATGGCCTTAAATCTAATATTCAAAAGTTTGTGGCAGAATGTTTGGTTTTCTAGCAAAATAAATTTGAGACAATTAAGACCATGGGTATTCTACAACCTTTATCCATTCCAAGTCAACGTTGGGAGGAGATTTCAATGGATTTTATCATAGGTTTACCTAAGTCCGAATGAAGGAGTGTCATCATGGTGGTAGTTGATAGACTTACCAAGTATGCACACTTTTGTACATTATCTCATCCATTTAAAGTCAGTACAGTTGCTACTGCATTTATGGAAATGATTCAAAATTTACATGGAAAACCGAAGATTATTGTAAGTGACAGAGATCCCATTTTTACAGGAAATTTTTGGACGAAGTTATTTTCTTGTTTGGGTACTCAACTAGCTCATAGCTCATCTTCTCATCCTCAATCTGATGGTTAAACAGAGATAGCGAATAAATTTTTGGAAGGATATCTTCATTGTTTTGTATCTAATAAGCAAGCACAATGGGTCAAGTGGTTACCTCTCACTGAATGGTGGTATAACACTTCCTTCCATACTGCAGCAAAAATGACCCCATTTATGGCACTTTATGGATACCATCCACCATCCATCACATCTTCTTTAAGGGAAAGTTCTAGGCTTTAAGAAGTGGAGGATCACATCAAGCATCAACAAGAAGTTCTCCAACTCTTAAAGGATAACCTAAATTTGGCACAAAATCAAATGAAACAGCAGGAAGATCAACATCGCAGTGAGAGAAGTTTTGATGTGGGAGACTGGGTATTTTTATGGCTACAACCATACAAAGAAATGTCCCTCAAGCAAGCTAAGAAGGATAATAAATTATCTCCAAATTACTATGGTACTTAAAAGGTTTTGCAAAATATTGGTACTATGGCATATAAATTGGAGCTTCCTGCTTCTTCGCGAGTGCATCCAGTTTTCCATGTTTCATGCTTAAAAAAGGTTATAGGGGATAAAATTTCAGTTCAAAAAATATTACCAGAACTTGACGAGGAAGGAAAAACCATATTGGAACTTGAAGAAGTGATAGAAACAAGAACTCGACAACTATGAAATCGATCAATTTCAAAGTATCTCTTCAAATGGAAGAACTTACCCACTAAAGATTCTACATGGGAAGATGATAATTTTATACAAAAGAACCCGGAGCTACTCAAGCATTGAGGACAACACTTTTTTGAAGGAAAGGAGCATGTTAGGTCTCTATATTACTAGTATAGTCACTTATTGTTTTTAATGTAACCCCTTATTGTTATTGTTGTACCCTTGTAACCCCCATATTGTTATTCTTATGCCCTTAAATTATTATTGTTAGGTCGGCTAGGATTACATTGTGGCCCCACTAGGATTAAATTTTGGCCCCATGGACTCCTATATATAGAAATGAGGTTTTTTCATTTGTATCATCCAAGAATTGTTCATTTATGTAATGTATTGAAGGTTTCTCCCTCGAAGTGGATGATTTCTAAGGCATTGATATCTCTTTTCTTCTATTTTTGGAGCTGGTTTCACAGCAGATTTCTATTGAGGGGATCAAGCCCTCATCCGAGAGATATATTGAAGGAGTTACATCTATTTTCTACATTAGATCAACCACTTCCTATCAGCAATCTAGTAGAAGTGAATATTTAGCACTAGGGCTGCATTTATTCATTTTGTATTTTGTGTATTTCCGGCAACCCTTTCTGGGTTGTCTTGGAAATGTGCTTGGGAGTCTAGACCTCTATTCCTATCACATTTTAAGCCATATATTTGGAGATATACATCATTGTATTTTCCAACAGCTGTTATACTCACTGAAACTGTGCATTATTGGTTCTCTAGCATTTTGTATAACATTAACATCTCATGATTGAGGGTGTTTGTTCATTGGGGGATTTTTTGCCTTGATTGTATGATTGTTTCCTTAGATATTGTACCTATTTGATGCTGATATTGAAAATAATATGGCTGTTTCATTGTCTCGTGTTTGATGTGTTCATACTCACTGCTATTTCCAGTTTTATGTTCCATATTCCTGTCTTTTCTATTTTGGAATATTACAATGGTATCAGAGCATAATCTTGGCTTATCCTGTGATACATCACATCTATGTCCTCATCAAAGAAGAAGCTCCTCACATAAAGGAGAAGGCTTACAAAATGGATAGAGGAAAGAATCCAATATCAAGAGAAATGAAGGGAAAGGAGTTTTCAAAATTTCTTCTCCAAACGATGCAGGATATTAATAGAGAAATCAAGTAGATAAGGAGAGAAAGGCATAACGATTCCTCTTAAGGGGTCGTACATGAAGAAGGCTCTGAAATTTCACATTATGGGTGTGAGCATTCAACCTCACAATAAGTTTCACAACGCTCTACCATGCCTACATTCCTAGCAAGAGAGAAAGAGGAAGGAGAAGTAGAAAGGGAGGAGACTCTTGGTGACTGCCTCCAAGAATATGAATCTCAATCTCAGAGGTTCAAAGAGCATTTGAACTTCCAAGGGTTTTGCCAGATCAAGGAAAATAGAATACCCAGTTATCACAATAGAATTAAGGGGTGCATGCAGCATACTTTGGGTAGATTCTTTCTGCCTACTTTTGATGGGTCACCCAAGTGCACAACTAAGGCTTGGGTAAGGAAGTTGGAAACCTATTTCTAGCTACACCAAGTTTTAGAAGTGGAGGACATTAAGGTAGAAATCTTGCACCTTGAAGGTAAGGCTCGTGATTGGTGGTTTCATGGTCTTTTTACATTGATTCATGCAAATGTAGCTACTTATGGAGAGTTCACTAGGAGGTTAGTGAAAATATTTGACCAAAGATATTCATAAACACCTTTGGTTTAGCTAGCCAAGCTCAAGCATTCAGAAACTTTGCATGAGTTGGTTGGATTCAGTAAACCAACTACGCTCTAGAATTTTATTAAGAAGGTTAGAGACTTGCAAAGTAATTTTCCAAGGGAAAAATCCCCCTCCAGCAATAGTTATCTTCTCAGTAGGAAGACATGAATATTCCTCCCTCAAGAGAGGGCAAAGACAAAGGGTCTCTTAGTGATGATGGAGTATTCTCCAACAATGATGTGGAGGAAGAGGAAGAGCTAGAAAGGGATACTAGTGCTCTAGCAGCAGGAGGAGATACACCACTACATGGAGATAAAAATGGAGCAATTTCTCCAACTAGAGGAGTCATTTTATCCTTGCAAGAAGTTCCTAGGAATCTAACATGCGAAGACCAGGGAAAAATCAAGGAGAATCATGGTCAGCATTGATAAACAATGGGACTAAGAAGTGGAGGAAGTGTGTTCCGGCATTGACTATAGTCTTGAGGACATACACCATGATAGATCACTTCCTTATAATAATTAATATTGACACCAATGTGACATTGGGTGTGCAGTGCTTGATTGCATTGGGTAGGGACACCTTATACTGGGAGAATTTGTAGATGAAAGGGGAAGATTAGAAGGATGGCCAACATCGAGTGAGTAGGGGAATACACACCTACCCATTCCAGGAGGTTAATGCACAGAATAAGGAGATTGAATTGCAGAGTGGAAGCATGGAGAAATCATTCCACTCAGATATACAGTCTATTTTAGGCCTTGATGTTTCATTACATGGAGGAATTCCACCAAGAAGGCCCCCTGACTAGAATATGATCAAAGAGTTCTCACAACAAGATGCATCATTCATGAATTTGGCTGAGGTAGGAGCCTTAGGAGAGGCTAGAATAGCACAAAGAGCCTTTTATTGGCTCATTGAAGGGATGATAAATTTTCTAATATCTGCATTTCCATCTCTCACCTAGCTACTTGCGCTGGAAGATGGTGATTCAGGAGTAGATGGTGGCACAATCATGGTGCCAAGGGGCTACTCCATGGCCTTGGAGAAGAAGAGGATACTTCCACATAGGAGGTCATTTCCTATTTATGACAAGGGGTCATTGGCACTCTTGCATGCATTGGCCAAACTTTGGAAGTTTTGGATGGGAAATGGCTTCCAAGGGAGGGTTGATCCCCATAAACTTCAGTATTGTCTTGGGAAAAAGTAGCTGCAAGTGAGCCAACAAAAGTGGAGTAGCAGTACTTCGACATGTGGCTTTGGCATGGAGCATGTCAAAGATGGGAGTTATGAGGTGTCAAGTACTTCATTACAAAAATAAAAAATGTTGTCATTGAGAAGTATAGATCCATTTTGGGAGTCATAACTATTGGTGGAGTATTCGAAGAACCTTTTCACATGTAAGGTGCTTGACGAGAAAGTGACAGATGGGAGATATATAGTGGTGGATGGATTCATCTATTACCAGGATCAGATCTTCTTCACAGGAGACTCCAAGCTCCAGGAGAAGATTATACATGCAGCACATGAGGCACTCCTTTCGGGACACACAAATTTTATTGGATATTATCAGACCATCATGGAGAGATTCTCAAGGGAGGGTCTCTAAGAGGATGTGCTCTAGCATATTACAAGGTATGTATCTTTCTTGATCAATGAGAAGGAAAACAACCACCTTGCAAGGTTGCTATAGCCACTTCACCTTTTTATAGAGACACTACAAGAAAAAAAGGACATTGGTGAGGGGCGGAAAACGTCACCATAAGCTCAATGGTGATGGTCAAAAGAGTCTTCGTCACAAAATATTGAATGTCACCAAAGTTGGCGCTGCTGAAAGTATAGGTTTTGTGGTGACATTCAAGGTTCATCACCAATAATGATTTATAATGATAGATAGTGACTGTTGCCATTTCATATAAGCAAAGGTGACGTACCATAACCTCAGTCACCAAAATATTGAACGTCACCAAAGGTGGCATCGCTAAAAGTATAGGTGTTGTGGTGACACTTAAGGTCCATCACGAATATTGATTATAATGAAAGATAGTGACCGTAACCATTTCATATGAAGAACAATGATTTATTGTGATGGACCTTTCATGGCCATCACTGTTGGTACATACATATGGTGAAGTTCGTTGACCGTCACCATTTCATATTTGGTGAGGGTGAAAAAATTTCATGATAAGCTCATTGGTGACTTCAAGCTCTATCAAGTATAATGAATATAATGAAAAATAGTGGCCCTCACCATTTCAAATCAATAACAACGATTTATGGTGACGAACCTTCCATGGTCATCACTATTAATGTGTATATATGGTAGTGTTCATTCACTGTCACCATTTCATATTTTGGTGAGGGCCAAAAAATGTCACCATAATCTCATTGGTGATGGTCAAAAGAACCTTCATCACCAAAAAATAACTGCTGCCATTCCATATGAATATTAGGGCATGATTGAAATGAACCACCAACCTCCTGCTTGTAAATAAGGTGCTATTCCATTGAGCTATCACCCTTTAAATAATTAGAATTTTAAAAATTATATCTTGAAACCTTATAGATTTTAAATTCTACAAATCTCAATAAATTAAAATCTCGACAATGAAACCAGACTCCAAGCTAGAACAAAAATAAGCAACTCTAGAATTGGGATTTTTGGTGCTTGAAACCACTGATACAAAGGCAAAAATTGAATGAATCCAAGCTCCTAGATAGAACAAAAACAAGTGACCCTGGAGCTAGGCCTTTTAGTGTTTTTTAGCTCTTGCGCTTAATGATACAAAGGCATTCATTAGTACATATATTCATACGTCGAGTAATGAATGGTAAATCAGATTTCTTCAAAGAAACACTAGGACTTCACCACTTATTCTTTGAGTTAGCCACATAGTAATATGCTCCATAAGCCATGGTTAAGCTAATATGTTCAAGTAGTCTAAACACACTAGCTTGTAATCCTGGATTAGTCAGTGAATTTCATAAGTTTGTAATCCTGACTATGACCTGAACATAGGCTAAGTTGTATTTACTGGTTGGACATGTAAAAAGAAGGAGATCAGAAACAAGGGACTAATTAGAATACCTCGTACTAGGCCTACAACTAAGCTTTTTATCCAAGAACTGTTTGCACAATGAAAAGGATTTTTGTCTATAACAACTTAATTGACTCACTCTTAGTTGACTTTAGTTCCTATATGAGAGACACATCAATAAAATTCAAGAAGCTAAGCCAGATGGAAATTGAAGAGAAGAAAATGTGCCCAATCTGGACAATTGGGTAGCCACGTGTAGCAAAGAGCTCAAGAGATCATGGCTAGACTTGTTAGCAATACATTTAGACTCTTACGAGAAAAAAAATGATGTTAACCTAAGTAATGCTAGAGTAATGCTAGCATTACTTGATCAAGAATTAAAACTTCCTTTTTTACTTCTAAGGTTTTCTCCTCTCCAACTCAAGAAGAGGCCAGTTAAGATCAAATTTTTCATTGGCTAACAAAAATCAATGTCAACGTTTGATAGGTGGAGAAAATAATTATTATAATATTTTCCTTAAGACATTAGGTTTTATGTGGTTTGATGTTTTAATTATCGTGGAAAGACTAATAATAAAAAAATGGTCAATTACTATAGTCCTTTTTGCCTTATGGCGGGGACTAATAAGAGTTCCCAAATTTGTTTCTAAATAAGTCTGATTTGTTTGAGTTTGGGCCAAACCTAGTCAAATATTTTCAAGTTCGTCGAAGATGCAATGAGCTTAATTATGTTTGCATAAGCTAGTCAACAAGCTTGACCCAGTATTTTGAAAATGGATTTTGATAGAGATTACTACTCTGACATATTTTAACAAATTTCCCTTTTTGTATGTCTTGAGAGGAGAGAATATAAACTAGCCTCCTCTTACCACAATGTGGCTAGCTAAGCTAAAGAAATCAAAACCAATAGTATACACTAAGATATTGTGAGTGAGGGGAATTTATTCTACAAAAAGATGCTCAAAACAGGGCATCAAATTTGATCACCCAATGTGTTAAAAAATATTACTATAAGAATCCTATCTTCCTCATTGCTCAGGTCTACCATACTTCTACAGTATAACTAGACCTTTGTGGCTACCATTAGGGGGATTATTTAGTGGTTCCTTATTTCGTATCATTTATGGGGTCCTTTTCACTTTTATGTTGTGTTTTTGTCATTTGTTTTGGGTTTGAGTTGATTCTCATTGCTCTCAACTCTTCAATATCAAGAATAAAGGGATTCACAGGCTTCATAGTGTTTCACATTTGAGCCTGTGCATTCGTGGCTGGAAAATATTTGGGCATGTGGACTTGCAATACTCCTGTTACCTATTGAAAAGCACTCGAATTAGCCTCTCAGACTTGTGATACAGACCTTAGGCTTACACTCTGCAAAAAATCAGACCTGTGAGAGACTTGTGCACTGGCAGTCTCAGGATCTGTCATATTTATTAAAGCTTAGATCTATGTTGTAACATCTGAAGGAAATTTTGGACTTCAGTACTTTCATATGTGGAAAAATCTTGGAATTTTGACCATGCCAAAGGATCTTGGTATAGATTCGGATGTGAGACATTATTAAAAAAACCTTGAATCTATGGACATATAAATATTGGACTTGTGACAGAATTCCTTTAACCTTGTGGATTGGAAGAAGTGTTGAACTAGTGACATACCTTGGATTGAGGAGCTGCAAAACAAAATTTTGGAGCAATAGTACTTCAAAGACATCATTGAAGACCTATGGCCAAAGGACAGTTCAGATTTGTGGCTTGTGTGACAAGGATAAAAACACTAATCATATCTGAGGTGTTTCTGGAAGCAATATTTGAAAAGGCTTAGAGCCGCTGCAGAGCTTAGTGCAGATCTTAGAGCTTGTAAGGATCTTGAATCTCAACCCTAGAGCTTAGAGCTTGGTACAGAGCTTAGAGCTTAGTGCAGATCTTAGAGATCATAAGGATATTGACTCTCAACCCCATCCCAGATCTATATTTCTACATAAGAAGTAGTACAACATAGGTGCTCCCAATAGTGGATTTCTTCTTGACCCTAGGGCAGTGTTCACATCTCTTGAATATCGATCCAAAATTTATGTGCAACCAAAAACTGAAACAAAGATATAGCAATAAATATAAGTGTAGTGGACAACAAGGAGTAAGTTCAAAATTCAAATTGTGGGAAAATTTTCTATAGAATAATGCTTCACATCTAAGGAATCTCTACTCGCACATCTTGGCACATTTCTTGCAAAAATACTCACACCTAAAAGATATTGTGGACTTGTGAAAGCACTGAAGCTCAAACCTACTCTGACATTCTTTTGACCTGTGGATATTGACACTTCCTCTCTTAGTTCTATAAATATCTTTTAAGACACATTACTAAGGGTTAAATGTATCTATAATAGAGCTATTTTGCGGACCTATGGAAAACCTCAACTGCAGACCCTGTAGCATCTTGGACACATCTGCAATTCGACTTGAGGGAATATAATTTTTGGATCTAAAGCACTATAGTTTTTACTTGAGACACTGCAATTCAATTTGAACCTATGCATATGTGATTGTGGAAAATATTTGGGCCTGTATAATTACCTATTGTAGAACACTCAAATTAGCTTCTCAGACTTGTGATACAGATCTTAGGCTTACACTCTACAACAAATCAGGCCTGTGAGGGACTTGTGCACCAGCAGTCTCATGATCTGTCATATTTGTTAAATCTTGGATCTATGTTGTAACATCTGAAGGAAATTTTTGACTTGAATACTCTGATATGTGGACAAATCTTGGACATGTGACTATGGAAAATGATCTTGGAATAGATTTGGACCTGATACATCACTTAAAAAACCATGAATCTATGGGCAAGGAAATATTGGACTTGTGACACAATTCATATAACCTTGTCGATAGGAAGAAGTCTTCAACAAGTGACATACCTTGGATTAAGGGGCTGCAAAACAAACTTATGGAACAATAGTATTTTGAAGATATCATTGAAGACCTATGGCCAAAGGATAGTTCAAATTTGTGGCTTGTGTGACAAGGTTAAAAATACTAACCATATTTGAAGTGTTTTTGGAAACAATATTTGAAAAGGCTTAGAGTTGGTGCAGAGCTTAGAGCTCGAAGGGATCTTGACTCTCAACCTCAGAGCTTAGAGCTTGGTGCAGATCCTTGAGCTTAGTGAAAATATTAGAGCTCATAGGGATATTGACTCTCAACCCCATCCTAGATATATCTTTCTACAGAACCAGAAGTACAACAAAGGTGTTCCCAATAGTGGAATTCTTCTTGACACTGGGGCACTGTTCACACCTCCTGAAGATTGATCAAGAATTTATGTGGAATGAAAAACTCGAACATAGATATAGAAAGAAATCGAAGCATAGTGGAGAAAAAAAATTAGGTTTAGAAATTGATTTGTGGGAAAAGTTTCTATAGAGTAATACTTTGCATCCGAGGAACATGTACCTGAACATCTTGGCACGTTTCTTACAAACATACTCACACCTCAAAGATATTGCAAATTGTGAAAGCACTGAAGCTCAAACCTACCATGACAGTCTTTTCACATGTGGATATTGACACTTCCTCTCTCGATTATATAAATATTTTTGAAGAAAGATTACTAAGGGTTAAATGGATCTATAATAGAGCTATTTTCCAGACCTATGGAAAGCATCAATTTCAGACCTTGTAGTAGCTTGGACACATCTATAATTCGACCCAAGGGGCTATAATTTTTGGATGTAAAACACTGTAGTTTTTACTTGAGACACTGCAATTCACATTTGAACCTGTGCATCTGTGATTGTGGCAAATATTTGGGCCTGTGGAATTGTAATACTCTTGTTACCTATTGCAGAACACTCGAATTGGCCTCTTGGACTTGTGATATAGACCTTAGGCATACACTATGCAACAAATTAGACCTGTGAGGGACTTGTGCACCAACAGTCTCACGATCTTTCATATTTATTAAAGCTCGGATCTCTGTTGTAACATCTGAATAGAATTTTGGACTTGATTACTCAAATATGTGGAGAATTATTGGACCTATGACTGTGGAAAAGCATCTTGGTATAGATTTGGACCTGAGACATCAATTAAAAAACCTTGAATATGTGTACAAAGAAATATTGGACTTGTGACACAATTCCTCTAACCTTGTGGATAGGAAGAGGTCTTGAACTAGTGACATACCTTCTATTGAGAGGCTGCAAAAAAAACTTCTACAGCAACAGTATTTCGAAGACATCATTAAATACCTGTGGCCAAAGGATAGTTCAAATTTGTGGCTTGTGTGACAACCTTAAAAACATCAAGGATATCTAAAGTGTTTTTTGAAGCAATATTTGAAAAGGCTTAGAGTCAGTGTAGACCTTAGTGCAGATCTTAGAGCTAGTAGGGATCTTGACTCTCAACCCCACAACTTATATCTTGGTGCAAAGCGTAGAGCTTAGTGCAGATCTTAGAGCTCGTAGGGATATTGACTCTCAACCTTGGCCAAGATCTATCTTTCTATAGAAGCAGAAGTACATCAGAGGTGCTCCCAATAGTCAATTTCTTCCTTACATTGGGGCAGTGTCCACACCTCCTGAAGATCGATCCATAATTTCCGTGGAATGAAAAACTCAAAAAAAGATATAGCGAGAAATAGAAGCGTAGTGGAGAACAAAGAATAAGTTCAGAATTTGAATTCTGGGAAAAGTTTCTATAGAATAATACTTCGCATCTGAGGAACCTGTACTCACACATATTGGCACATTTCTTGCAAACATACTCACACCTCAAAGATATTGTGGACTTGTGAAAGCACTGAAGCTCAAACCTAATGTGACATTATTTTGACCTATGGAGATTGAGACTTCTTCTCTCAGTTATATAAAGATTTTTTGAAGACATGTTACTAAGGGTTGAATGGATCTATAATAGATTTGTTTTGTGGACCTATGGAAAAACTCAATTGCAGACCCTGTAGGAGCTTGGATACATCTGCAATTTTAATTGAGGGACTATAATTTTTGGATCTAAAGCATTGTATTTTTTACTTGAGATACTACAATTCACATTTGAACCTATGAATCTGTGATTGTGGTAAATATTTGGGCCTGTGGAATTGTAATAATCCTGTTACCTTTTGCAGAACACTCGAATTAGCATCTCAAACTTGTGATATAGACCTTAGGCTTACACTCTACAACAAATGAGACCTATGTGGGACTTGTGCACCAACAGTCTCAGGATTTTTCATATTTATTAAAACTCATATCTGCGTTGTAAAATCTAAATAAAAATTTGGACTTGAGTACTCTCATATGTGGACAAATCTTGGACCTGAAATTTTGGCAAAGGATCTTGGAATAGATTCAGACCTAAGACATCAGTCAAAAAACCTTGAAGCTGTGGACAAAGAAATATTGTACTTGGGACACAATTCCTCTAACCTTGTGGATAGGAAGAAGTCTTGAACTAGTGACATACCTTGGATTGAGGGGCTGCAAAACAAACTTCTAGAGAAACAATATTTCGAAGACATCATTGAAGACTTGTGACCAAAGGACGGTTTATATTTGTGGCTTGTGTGACAAGGTTAAAAACACTAAGCATATATGAAGTGTTTTTGGAAGAAATATTTGAAATGGATTAGAGCGAGTGTAGAGCTTAGAAATCATAGGGATCTTGACTCTCAACCATAGAGCTTAGAGCTTGGTGCAGAGCTTAGACCTTAGCACAGAGCTTAGAAAATGTAGATTTATAAAACCTTTTGCACATCTCTGTCTCGTTATGTTGAACCATGTTGAGCAATATTTTTGAAATTTTGAACATACTTGTATTCATTATGTTGAAATCGACTGTAGGTTGTTATTCAAATTTTTAATTACAGTGATCACTTTTGTAGTATCTCCACTGTAGGTTTATATTAAATTTTTTTAATTATAGTGATCACTTTTGTAGTATCTCCAAGTTGTATAGCTCTGGATTGATGTAGCACTGAAGCATCGTCACTAAACCTTCATCATGGAATTGAATATCAAGATAGAAATAGCATCATCATGGCACCAAATATATCATGATCATAGGATTGATCACAGTAACGATTTTCATAATGTCATAGCACTGAGAATGACGACAACATCATGTCATACATCACTGAGCATCATAACAGAGAACAACACCATATCCAAACCATAGCGATGTTTCCTTCTTGAAAAACATCTGAACTCCAATATATGTAATATGTCTGAAACTTCTTTCTACAATATTACAATATCATTGTAAATTCATATTGAGTTGCATGATGAAACAACACCAAAAGTGTCTCTGAAATAATAGAGCTTGATCTAAAACAATAACCCTATAACCCTGTAATATGTAGTTCTGTGATAACTGCAAAAGATGATCTGAATTTTATACAGTGATCCAATATTTTAGAGAAGTTTGAATTCCGGGGGTCGAAATTTGAAACTATACCCCTATATTTATAGGTTAGGTCTGCATGTTGTCTCTTTCTAAGATTAATACAAATTTATAAACAAGTGACTGAAGAAGAACATCGAAACAAGACTGTAAATATTCAATATAGTGCATGAAATCGAGGATTTTTAAATCCATGGCTTCAAATGACATCATCAACATGAGATCCAAGTTTTATGAAGTGAATATTTAACTCAAGGCTAAAATTGAGGCCAATCCTGCTTTTGATTACACTGAGGACACACATCAATGGGTCAAGAATTCATTGTCATCATGCCTACAATAAAAAACCCTAGAAAAATGAACATGACAACAAAATGGGTCACATCAATGGGTCAAGAAGTCATTTTCATCATGCCAACAATAAAAAACCCTAGATAAATGAATATTACAGCAAAAGGGGTTAATGACCAAGCCAGGGCCACATTAGGGCTAGTAGCTACAATTGTAACCATAGAGAGAATATTGTTAGTGGATATATCTTGCATCTCATACCAAATGAGGTGCCACCATAACTTTTGAAGAGTCTTCACTTTCAAAACACTAGGGCAAGCAAGCCTCTTAGATCTAGTATGGTCTTTGTATAAATTTTATAATTGTGATACTATCTAACATGAATCTTCAAACAAGGGGGAGCCATAGCAGATCTTCACGTCTTTATGAGGTCCCTTTCAAAGGAAACCCTCCATATTATCCACATATTTTTTATATATATTAAATTCATAGAAATAATGAAGGGAGGGGATCCTTCCAATCCATCAAACACTGTTCTACACAAGGTTTACGATAACATTGTTTTTTCCAACTAATTAGCTAGTTTATATTTTCATGTTGTCTCTTTTTTGGGATTAATTAAGCAACTAGGAAGTTAAGAAAATATTCAAGAGTCAAGAAAGTTCATGAAATCAAGGGTTTGTAAATACATTTCTTCAAATTCTAGTGTCAACGTGAGATTCAAGTTTCACGAAGTCTATCTTGATCTCAAGGCTCAAATTATGGCTGATATTTCATTTGAGACATTAAAAACACTCATCAATGGGTCAATAAGACATTAGATGAGTGCTTTGTTATCACGATTGCAATAGTTTACCCTAATTAAATGATCATGACAATAAAAGGAGTCAATGGATGAGCTAGGACCACATTAGGATTGGCAGTTAAAACTATAACAAGGGAGAGCATGCAGTCACCGGATATATCCATGGAATTTCAAGCCAAACGAGGTGCCACCATCGCATTTTAAGAGTGGAAATTTACACAAATACTAGATAAGACTTTCAGCTCTAATATGTTCTTTATTCGACTAATACCATTGCACTCCTATCTAACATGAGTCTTAAAAACCAAGGTGGAGTCACTACAGATCTTCAAGTCTTTATGAGGTCCCATTCAGGGGAATCCTTCTATTTTCATATGAAATATGTGGGTTCTATCTCTATATATAATTCACGGATACAACAAATAGAGGGTTCCCTCCAAGTCATTAGAAATGACTCTACGCAAGAAGGCAACTCCTTGATAGTTTCTTTCTAGTTGATTTTGGCATAAGAAAGGATGTTATCGCTCTTTTGGTTTCAAGCCTTTTTGGAGGATCCCTATGAAAAAATATACCTTCTCCTCCCAATCCCATCAATTCAAGGGTGAGGTGAAACCTAGGATTTCTATTCCCTTAAAGAAAATGGTGCCCCTCAATCCTCCCTTCATAGTGGAGAAATGAAAGGATATTCTAGTGTTGGAACTTGCAGGTATATTCCCACAACTTTTTGTATTGAAGGGATGGAACTCTTTGTCATTTTAATGGGCTTTGGCCATCTACAAAAACGCTTCATGGGTGGAATAATCAAACCTAGATTACCAAAAATGAGCTCTTCCTCCATTCGAAGTATTACTTCATTGTAATTTTTAAGGCCATGGTGGATAGAAAAAAAAAATCAACCTAGGACCCTATTTCTAGGGGAAAATGCACCTCTCATTTCATCCCTAGTTCTAAAATTTTGATCCAAACACAATTATTATTACAGCTACTCTGGTTTAGGTAAGAGTTCCAAACCTCCTCTTCACTTATGGTATCCTAATTTTATTGTAACTATTAGGAACTCCCTGCATAATTCTATTAAAGTTAATGGAGCTCATATTGTCATGGGCTCAACATCTTTACCCATATATCTATAGTGCTCAACCTAAGTTGTTGGTTTCCCAACTAGTTGCTCATATAATGGGTTAATCTCACTTTTACCGTAATGTTAGACATTGAAAGCACAAAATTTAGATCTAGATCATGCCAACAGACTGTACACCTCTTAGAGACCTATTCATCTTCACTGACATCTTCTACATCCAATGGACATAGGAAAAATCTGAAAGGATGGTAAGTAATACAGGGAAACATGTGCTCCAACAAATACAATGGCTCAACCAAAAGCAAAGAAACATAAGCAAGTTCCCCTTGGTAATGGTGGGGAGACACACTTAAATTTGGTTCCATAAAATCTCTTTTGAGGTTTAAGGCATCTTTGTGAATCGAAAAAGGAAAAGCTTAGTCCTAACCACCTTGCGTTCATGATTCCCTTTCACAAATTAGTATATTAAAATGCCACTAACCCATGTCAACAAAACTGAGTGAATCAATATTAGAAAGAAAAAGTGACCCACATAAGACAAATCACAACACCTAGTGACCATGTAACTTCTTCAACTCTCTATAAATGAGTCAAGTTGTGTTTCTCTATGTTCTCTTCATTTATATCTATTTCATAGTTATGTTTCAATATTATGTTCAAAGTTATGGGATATTGAAGCATGAAAGAGGAAGAAGAAAACCATGTATCATCCACATTTGTCCAGTGCGAGTACCCCTTTCTTTGTATTGACTTCTAATCTAGAGAAGAAAAGAGCAAAGTATAGGCGTCTCCTTCAAGTTGGGTTTGTTCTGTATTGAGTTTTCCTAGGTTATATCTTGTATTCAATGTATGGATGTTGTATAATTGTTTGTCACCTTCATTTCACTTTTAGTTGATTCTTAGTAATTTCTGTGTTAAAGCTAATGATATGAAGTCTGCAATCTTGAGTAGAATAGTGATAGTAAAACACTTTCCTCCAAGGAAAGTATGAAATTCAGTTGGAGACTAGGGCTTTTGAGCTGGCAGGGCTGAAACTAGACTCCGGGAGAATTTGATCAACGTATAGCAAGGGTGACGTAGTCCCTTAGTGAGGGCCACACAACGTTACATAGTGGCAGTGTGGAGACTACACAGAGCTTGTTGGGGTTTCACCAGTGGCTCATCCAGATTAACTAGGACTTGCGGGAGTGAGGTAAAACTCACATTTTCTCTATAACCAAGGTTTCCTCTGTTGGGTGAGCCAAATTATGACACCTTAGATGTACTTAGAATATTTCTACTTAATAGTAATAAACCCTTTAATCTTTTGCACTAGTTTTCCCGCATTTGGTTTTTCAAGGGCCATTTTTCCGAAAAATATGTGTCCTTTGTCATATGTGCATGATGTTCAGTAAATTATATGTAATTTTGTAGGCTACAAGTTATGTTTACTTCTAAGTTTTTCTAAATATTTCTAGTTAAATAACTTGTGTATTATAAAATAAGTAGGTGTAATGTTCCTACTCAGCCTTAGCTAAGAGGAGACATTCAATTTTGATTTAATTTATGTTTTATGAATAAATGAATAAAGGAGGACATGTAAAACTCATAATAAGTGTAAATAAATCAATGCCCATGTGATAAAAGACAAATCAGGGCTATGTAAATAATCACTTGCAGGTGTGAAAGACATTTTGAGCCAAGACTGGGTCCACCTTGACCAAGTCAACTGCGCTATCTAGGTTCATTGCATCTCCAAAAGGGACTGCACAGTCCTAGAAGGGAGCCTCTAATTTGAAAAGGGCCAACACATCAAAGTGGTTTAGGGTTTGCAAGAGCTATCTCATGTTATAAAAATGAGGAGAAGGCACATGAAGAGGTTGTTGATGAATTATATTTCTGAAGTATTTGTCTACTTAGAAAAATACCATTCTCTATTGTTTAGTGGAGGATTGTGATTGGAATTCCTGTTTAGGGGTTTCATATCTTCCCTTGAGGATCATTGGAGGAGTTATTTGCTAAAGTGAGCCACTATCTTGTTTGAGACCAAGATCTATCTTTCATGAGCAGCATTGGCCCATTGAGGGTTTTGCAGCTACTACCTTTTGTAGCAAGTGGTGTTCTAGATCTACTTAGATCTAGCTTGTTTTGAGAGGCTTTCTCTATTGGAGTGTGTTCTTCAGCCTCCAAAGAGCTATATGATCCATATTTTGTATTAGATCTGTAATTTCATTGAAGTTATTCAGTCTCCTTCACCCTCTGTGCAGTTTCTGCTCAATACTGTGTTGTTTTTTGAGAGGGCTTTCTTGTTTCAGTTTGCTATTAGTTTGGAGGAAGATCTCTTGGTGTTAGGCTTGCCTTCCCTTGGTGATACATGGATTGGGTTGCTGATCTATGTCTCTATAGATCTGATATATTTCAGCAATAAAATTTATCTTCAGAAATTTCTGGGTTTTCTGCAGCACTGCAATTTGCAATTCAGATCTACAGCTTATTATGCAATATTTTGATGTAATTCCAATTGGATATTGTTCTTAAAGTCTCATAGTTTCCATATCGGTATTAGATATGATGTTTCATCCATAAATATGCCAGATATCTGAATTTTAATTTACATCAACTGAACCATCTGAAAAATAAAGCTATCTATGTATTTCTGCAGTTTATTCCTAGTTGCAGCTCTAATTTCTGAAGGGTTTTTTTCCCTAGTTCTCTTTGTAATCAGTTGTAAAGGAAATAAGCTCAAGTATAAATCTGATTTAATATTATATCTCTGAAGTATTAGATATTTTTCTATCCTCCTCTGAGTCTCGGTCAAAACTGCACAATTCTAGTAGCTGGGCTTTTCATGTTGCAGCAGCCTCTCTCTTTGGCTGATTTCTAGCTAGTCTTGATTTCGGGAGATCCGTTTAATGTGCTTAAAATTATTTTTTTATGATGAAATTGCATATTTAATTCACATACATCATAAAAGAGGGGATCCCAGCCCTTATCTACGTTATTATTTCTCATATTTTCTTATACATCGTTTTCATTGAAGACCTTGTTGAGATTCCTAAAAGGGATTATTCCAAGTTCTATAGGCAGAGTCTACAGTTGGCCAGGTAGCCTTTGGTTCTCTCCCTTATTTGGAAGGATACATAACCAGTAAATGCATTTTTATTCCATCTATGGAAAATAATCTTAAGAATCCCCAAAAAGGAATATTACAGTGGTATTGGAGCTCCACTCTTGGCACAACTTGTGCTAGCATTGGAGCCACAGTCATGCTGCATTCCGAAGATGAAGATCCTCTTTCTGAGAGGGAGAGGACATACCAAAATATAAGTCATAAAAAGTATAACTATACTACTGTTGACCTTGACAAGGGTTAAGACAGGGGGAAAGGCCCTAAATTGAATGATAAAGATAAGGAGGCAGAAGAGTTTGAAAAAAGTCTCTTGGAAACCATGCAAGATCTGTCCTAGGAGATAAAAGAGATGTGGATAGATAGAATGAGGGAGTCCCTTGGAAGACTCCATCAAGGAGAAAGTTCTGAAATGTTTCAGTTTGGGACTAGTCAACTTGTGAGCTTGACACAAGTCCCACAGATCTCACAACGCTCTACAGTGCCTACCTTCCTGGCTATAGAGAATGAAGGGCTTTAAGAGCCAACCTCTTTGGAATGCTACTTTACAGAATATTATTCACAAAGTCAGAGGTTCAAGGATAACTTGAGCTTTAAAGACTTCTGCCATCTGAAGGACCGGAGGAGGCCATTGCAGCAGTATAGAGATGGAGGGTTCCTTCATGGGAGGCACCACACCATGGGAAGTTTATTCTTGCCTGATTTTGATGGATCACCCTCTTGTTCTACTAAAGCATGGGTGGAGAAGCTGGACATCTATTTCCAGCTGAATAAAGTGCCTGAAGCAGAAGCCATTAAGATTGTTGCGCTAAATTTTTAGGGAGAAGCCCACAACTGGTGGTTTCATGGAATTTATAAATTGGGGCACAAAAATGTGTCCACTTATGTTGAGTTCACTAGGAGACTAGTGGAGAGATTTGATCGGAAGGATCCGGCGACCCCTTTCATAAGCTTGGCAAAGCTTAAACAGACAGGAGATGCTGAGGCCTATAACTCTAACTTCCTGAGGTTGTCTGTCATGGTTCCTGATATTTCAGTAGCAAGGAGAGTCTATATGTTCATTGATGGCATGGAAGAACCTTTGCATAGGTTGGTCAATTCTACCAAGCCCACCACTCTGCATGATGCCATTGAACGAACTAGAGATCTCCAATATGCCTTGCCAAGGGCAAAGGCAACCCTCCCAAGAAAATTCACTCACTCTTCCAGAGAGAAGGAGGGGAAAGTTGCTCCACCTAAGGAGAGCTCACTGAAGAAGTTCCTTGACAATGATCTTCGGAGGGAGTTGAGGAAAAATAAATTATTTTTCACTTGTCAAGAGCCATGGGTGCCGGGACATAGGTGTGCTGCTGGGAGAGCACACTATATTGAAGTCTTCTCCGATTGTGAGGAGGAAGAGGGAAATTATGGACCTAGGAGAGGTCTCAACACTAGTGATGATGAAGAGGAGGATCCATCATCATCCAAAGAAGAAGAAGGATCATTTTCTCCAATCAGTGGAACTCTTGCTTCTTTGAGGGGAGTGCCCAAGTATTTGACTCTTAGAGTGTAGGGTTCAGTTATGGACTAAAGAGTATCTATTCTGATTGACAGTGGGGCAACCAAAAACTTTATTGATGCTCACTTTGTGCAGAGGAGAGGGATCCCTACTGATTCTTTTGATGGGTTCTCTGTTTTGGTTCCGGGAGATAGAACTATGCAGTGCATGCAGTATGTTCCATCACTTTCAGTGACTATGGGTACCTACACTTTGAGGGACCACTTCTTTGTAGTGGACATACCAGACACCAACCTCATCTTAGGCGTCTAGTGGTTGATTTCTTTGGAAAAATTCACCACTAATTGGAAGGCCTTGCAGATGGAATGGGTGGATTTGAAGAGTGGGAAACAACAAGTTATTCAAGGCATGCACACCTACCCTTCACTTGATGTCTCTACCCACACAAAAAATATGTAATTTCACAGTGGGGGCAAGGACCTTACAGTTCCTTCTATCTTGTTTATGAGAATGCTGCAAGGGAAATTCCTACATCATGACAAGCCACTTGGGGTGCCATTATATTCTATGGGGAAAGCTTCACCAAGTGCTGAAACAATGGAATAAAGAGTCACAGCATTGTGGGAGGAAGCAAGGGGGAGGATCAGCCTTCCCACAAACAATTTTGGCATGCATAGTGCCAAAGAAACAATTAGGAACAAGGAAAGCACCACTTTAGATACATCAACAATGTTGTCTTTGTAGAGAAGTGTAGATCCATATTGGAGATCTCAACTCCTTGTGGAGTACTCCAAAGATCTGCACATCGGGATGATCTTAGATGGCATAAAGCAAGGAGGAGGCTATTTGGTCCATGAAGGGGTAATCTATCATCTTGGTAAAGTATTCTTGTCTCAAGCCTCCAAGCTTAAGCAAGAAATACTACAAAGGGCACAGAAGGAATTCCTTTCCAGCTACATGTAGTCAGCAAAAATTTACTCCCTAATCTTGAAGATTTTTTATTAGGAGGGTATGGAGGAAGAACTACATTAGCATTATGATTGGGAGGAACTAAGTCAACACTTACAAGAGTGCAATAGTTATGTGGAGATGGGGCTGCCAAGGGATCCTATGTAGGAGACATTTCAGCCATCTCTTTCTTCTCTCAAAAGAGGGGAAAAGGCCATGTCTAACTCTATGTGTGTGGGAGGATTGTATGGTAAGAAATTTGATCTTATGGAGCGAGTTTATTTTTCTGATTTGGCACATTCTCTTACAATATGTATGTAGGCCATGGCTCCTACAAGGAGTAATATTACATTCATATCTGATGGCAATGATGAGGCCAAGAAAAATTCCAAAGCTGGCCACTCCCTTGAGGTGCAAGGGTAGATTGCTTATCATGATGGGTGCTTCCCAAAAGCACCTAATGAGGGTTTGACTTTCAGCCATGTAAAAGTGGCCTATGCAGCAAATATGTGGTGGGAGTACCACCTATCGCATTCATATCTACTGAAAACAAGAGTGCACTGCGTTGGTACCTTATGTGGGATTGTGACCCACCTTCTCAAGTGCAAATTTCAGTTTGCCTATATGTGATTTTGCTTCCATACATAGATGAAATTTTGATATTGTTTATGGGTATGTATGGGAAAAAATTAAGTATTGTACATGTACCACATGGGATGTAACTTTATCATGTACTTCATGACACATGTTTCAGATGTGACATTGGATCACCCATGTTTATTTCTATTGAGTTTTACACTCCTGAAGGGGTAGACTATGTACCTATCATGTTAGCATTGGAGGAGTAGTTTTTGATGTATTGTCTTGGTGAGCACTTACTCCATGATGAAAGCTTGATTATTGATGGTGCCATCAATGGAGAAGGAGAAGAAATACAACTCTTTCCCTACCAGTTTCTTGAGGAAAAACAACATTTTGAGGGGGAGGACTGTAATGTTCCTACTTAGCCTTAGCGAAGAGGAGACATTCAATTTTGATTTAATTTATGTTTTATGAATAAATGAATAAAGGAGGACATGTAAAACTCCTAAGAAGTCTAAATAAATCAATACCTATGTGAAAAAAGACAAATAAGGGCTATGTAAATAATCACTTGCATGTGTGAAAGAGGTTTTGAGCCAAGATTGGGTGCACCTTGACCAAGTCAACTGCGCTGTCTAGGTTCATTGCATCTCCAAAAGGGACTGTGCAGTCCTAGAAGGGAGCCTCTAATGTGAAAAGGGCCAACTCGTCGAAGTGGTTTATGGTTTGCAAGAGCTATCTCATGTTATAAAAAGGAGGAGAAGGCACATGAAGAGGTTGTTGATGAATTATATTTCTGAAGTATTTGTCTTCTTAGACAAATACCATTCTTTGTTGTTTAGTGGAGGATTGTGAATGGAATTCCTGTTTATGGGTTTCATCTCTTCCCTTGAGGATCATTGAAGGATTTGTTTGCTGAAGTGAGCGACTCTCTGGTTTGAGACCAAGCTCTATCTTTCATGAGCATCACTGGCCCATTGAGGGTTTTGTGGCTGCTATCTTTTGTAGCAAGTGGTGTTCTAGATCTGCTTAGATCTAGCTTGTTTTGAGACGCTTTCTATATTGGAGTGTGTTATTCAGCCCCAAAAGAGATAGATGATCCATATTTTGTATCAGATATATAATTTCATTCAAGTTATCCAGTCTCCTTCACCCTCTGCGCAATTTCTGCTCAATACTACGTTATTTTGTGAGAGGGCTTTCTTGTTTCAGTTTTCTATCAGTTTAGAGGACGATCTCTTGGTGTTAGGCTTGCCTTCCATTGGTGATCCATGGATTGGGTTGCTGATCCATGTCTCTATAGATCTGATCTATTTTAGCAATAAAATTTATCTTTAGAAATTTTTGGGTTTTCAGTAGCACTGCAATTTGTAATTCAGATCTACAACTTATTATGCAATATTTTGATGTAATTCCAATTGGATCTTGTTCTTAAAGTCTCATAGTTTCCAGATAAGTATTAGATCTGATGTTTCATCCATACATATGTTAGAGTTCTTAAATTTAATGTACAACAGCTGAACCATCTGAAAAATAATGCTGTCTATGTATTTCTGCAGGTTATTCCTAGTTGCAGCTCTAATTTCTAAAGGTTTTTGCCCTAGTTCTCTTTGTAATCAGTTGTAAAGGCAATAAGCTCATGTAAAAATATGATTTAATGTTATATCTATGAAGTATCAGATCTTTGGATTTCCTCCTCTGAGTCTCAGTAAAAACTGTGCAATTCTAATAGCTGGGGTTTTCATGTTGCAGCAACCTCTCTCTTTGGTTGATTTCTAGCTAGTCTTGATTTCGGGAGATCTGTTTAATGTGCTTAAACTTATTTTTTTCTGATGAAATTGCATATGTAAGTCAAATACAACATAAATGAGGGGATAATAGCCCTAATCTATGTTATTCTTGCTCATATTTTCTTATACAGCGTTTTCATTGAAGACCTTGTTGAGATTCCTAAAAGGGAATATTCTAAGTTCTATAGGAAGAGTCTACAGTTGGCCAGGTAGCCTTTGGTTATCTCCCTTATTTGGAAGGAGACATAACCAATAAATGGCTCTATAGTCCATCTCTAAAATAGAATCTTGAGAATCCCCAAAAAGGAATATTATAATAGGAGAAGTAAATCAATATTTAGTAGTAGGATTTCTGTGCTCAGAAATTTTCTCATGGTATTAGAGTATTGTAGATAAATTTTAACCATTAGAAAAGGGGATGAAGATATTTTTTGCAGGGAGTGCAGCTGAAGTAGCATAGATCTAGAAGAAGGCAGTGCAGCACCAGAGGGACAACATAGACCCTATAAGGGTGATGCAGAGTCAGTCTGGACTCTCATCATGCAAAGGCTGATGCAGCTCCATAAACATGACGCAGAGCCAATATTATAAAGCAGAGGCTGATGCAAAACCAGGAGAGGGATTTTGTGCCAAGTTTCTCATGTAGAGGCTGACGCAACACTAGGAGGGTGACGCGGTCCAAAAGGGAGTGACATTGTGCATTTTGTCAAGGTTGGAAGTGAAACTTTTGATCTTCAAAAGTTGTTGGTGAGGCATTGCTTCTATTGGTTCATAATAGTGCCTAGCAAATCTGAAAAAGTGAGGAGAAAAAATTCCTTAGCAAACTTTTTCCAAGAAGTCTGAGATTTGATCAAGAGGGTGATCGTAGAGGGTTGATTCAGTAGAATTGGTGGAGGATTTCTTGGAGGGAAATAAGTTGGAGAAGGGAGTAGTATCTCTAGAGGGCTTTTAATTCCAAGAAACCCAGATCCAATCTTCTCTTGAGTGCAACAGTATTAGAAAGGAGAAGAGTACCTATTTCGACAGTTTGAGCAGAGATGGCCCCGTACGGACTGAGAGATTAGGATAGTTTGGAAAGTGTGTCCAACTTTGCGATTTGTAAGGTTAGAATCCGGATAGTGCTAACGGAGTATGGTATCAGAGACAATGCAAAAAATGTGCCAGGTTTGCTGACTGATGTGGATTCTCTGAATAAGTTTGACGAAAATTAGGCACAAGCAAAGCGCTTAATCATGGATGGGGTGGAGGGTCACGTGGTCCCACACATTTCCAAGGAGAATATGACACATGAGATGTGGAAATATTTGACCATGTTGTATCAAGGAAGCTTCGCCCAATGGAAGATGCTTCTAGAGAACCAGATGTGGATGTTCCAAATGCATAAGGGAGAGGAGATTGATCCCTTCCTCTTTAGATTGCAAATGATCCCAGATCAGTTGATTTCCATGAGGGAAAGTCTGAATGAAGGGCTCTTGGTGAGGACTGTCATGAATGCAGTCACTGATGATTGGGAGACCTTTTTACAAAGCATCTTAGGCAAAGCATAACTCCAAAATTGGTGTGACATTTGGGCTATCCTTCAACAAGAGGAGAACTAGAGGATGCCCAAGAAGGAATTAAACATTGAAAGTTTCAAGGTGAAGAAGGAGGAGGAGGGATATGCTACCCCAGCAGCAAAGGGACATCGACAACAAGGGAAGAGTAAGGACCTATCCAAGGTTTGGTGCTTCAGATGTGGTGAAATTGGACACTTCACCAGCACTTGCCCTAAGAGGAAGGACAAGGAAACTTCAGATTCCAAGGCAACAATAGCTAGAGGGGACAATGTTAGTGAGGATGATGTGGCCATGAGTTCTCATGTGCCTCAAGAGAAGAGGTGGGGTGATATAGATCTATAGAGCAACTAGAGACGAGTAGGAAGGATCCTTGAGGGGCCCAAACTCTTGGATCACATAAGAGATATGAGAGCCTTAAGGCAATATCAACATTATTGGAGAAGTGGCTGTAGAATATCATGGAGAAGTAGAGGCAATGTTGGGACGCTGAAGTATGGAGCAGCGCAGAGGAGAGGAAATAACGCAGAGGGAGTGCTTATGTAGTATAGTGAAGCAGACAACACAAAGCTTCAGAGGGTGCTTCAGTGATGAGATGCAGCCCGACTGACTTGTCTATCAGTGATTGGGTGCTTGTACTTCTCTTGCTTACTTCTGAGCAACTGAGTTTCATTGCAGCAGTTAGAAATGGTGGTGTTATGGGCAGGATATAGATGTGGCAGTGTCAATGGTAGTGATATGGGTAGCAGTATAGAGAGAAAAAACGTGGTGGATGGAGGACAGTAGTCCAAGCATCAACATGAGTATTGATGCCAAAGATCAGGGTGACACTTCAGTGGGGAACTATTGTTAGAGCACACTCCTTGCTAAGAGGGAGTGTTGATATTTTGGGGTAGCATCAGACGTGCTCTAGCTCCGAAACTTTGTGGAGAGGTTGGAACACATGAGATCTCCAAGTCCCAGAAATCATTTGGAGAAATTCCATCTATTGTAAAAGTTATTCAAATAATTAGATTTTTTAATGGCGACCGTAAGTCGATCTTAGGGAAATAAAAAAATTAAAGTGAATTAATTTACACATGTGATGAGAACATTCTAAGTGACTCTGATCAAGATTATTTTAATCTTAGCCATTTATTAGTGATTAGATCAAAACCATTGAATTTTCAACGAGAAAAGTACAAGGGAAGTTCTTGGGGTCAATTGGAGAAAACACACACAAAATCTAAGAGATTGAATTCTTCTAATGGAGGAGTGCTTAGACGAAGATCAGATCTGAGTGATTCAAAGAAGCAGTGAGGGACGGATGCATTGATTGGTTAAGAGGAAGAAGAGTACAATGGAGGTCAAGGGGAATATAGACACAGTGGAGGCAACACATCCATCAAAGGGTGGGACGTAGTCCCTAGAGAGGGTGACACAGGCCCATGAAGGGGTAGCGCAGAGCCTCGAAGGAAAGTTTGAAGTTCAATTTGAGACTAGGGTTTCTGAGCCGACAAGGGATGAAACTAGACTGCGGTATAAGTTGATCAGTGTAGAGCAAGGGTGACATAGTCCCTTAGTCATGGCCACACAACCTTACACAATGGTAGCATAGAGACTGTGCAAAGCTAGCTGGGGTTTCACTAGTGGCTCATGCGTATCAACGAGGACTTGCGGGAGTGAGGTAAAACTCACATTTTCTTTGTAGCCAAGTTTTTTTCTCTTGGGTGAGCTGGATTATGGCACCCTAGAAGTACTCAGAATATTTATTCTTAATAATAATAAACCCTCATATCTATTGCACCGGTTTTCTTGCATTGGGTTTTCTGGGGACATTTGTCCGAAACATCTATGCCCTGTGTCATATGTGTGTGATGTTCAGTAAATGATCTGTATTTTTGTAGGTTGCTAGTTGTGTTTACTTCAGAGTTTTTCTGAATATTTTGAGTTAAATATCTTGTGCATAATAAAACAAGTAGGAGGAGTAAATTAATATCTAGTAGTAGGAATTTTGTTCTCAGAAATTTTCACAGTATACAAATAAAAAATGGACTAAGAACCCAATGTCATGCATTAAATCCATTCATTATTTATGCTTCCCACAAATAAATACCATCAAAGAGTAACAAATCTACAAAGCAAGACGAAACTGCATATCAAAATGCACACTTGCATTTCTGACCCAAATGACAAAAACCTACAAAGCCTCCAATCTAAACAGAGTCAACTCCACAACATATGAGATTACTCACACTAATATCAAATGGAAATCAATATACACTAGCACAGACACATCTAAAATTGTGTTTGATATGTAAATCAATGTTCCAAAGCACGAGGTTGAATATCTCAAATTTCAATATTTAATATATCAGTCATTTCCCTGAACTGAAGATATGCAATATTGACCCTATTGAAACTAGAATTAGATGGATTTTGGATATTATATTTGATGCACCTAATAGAGTATAGATTAAATGTAATTACATGCAAATAAACTAATGATGGACTCACCCATCCTAAGCAGGATGTAGAACATCTCACATATTTCAGTACAAACACAAACAACTATTCATTAAAATACCACATTGTTTATTCTTGTGGCAAGGATATGAATCAAACTAAAACAAGAATTAGAAGGAGAAAAAAAATATCTTCGGTCCCTCTCTACAAGAGCGTGTTCTAAAAGTATAGCATATCCAATTTCAACAGTTGATGCATTTTCAAAATAATCCTTCCCCATACAAAAATGGAAAAACAAATCACTATCACATGGCATACATAAGAAATCTCAAAGTAAGCATTCGGAAAAGTTCTGTTCATAGTACCAAAATAATAACAATAAGCTAAAGCAGTCATTGGTGATAGAAGCATAGATCCATGTTCCTGGATACAATGGATTATCGCATTAAGTCCCCTGGATTACAAGTTATAAATCAACACCGAATACAACATACATCAACAGGTTTTTATCTAGAGCTCTTTCATGTTTTGACAGACAATAAGAAATTAAATACAATTCATGTGAAGGAACAGTTATAGAAAATTCAAACACACTTCAAATTCAATAATGAAAACTCAAAATCAAAAGAGCACATTAGAATCTCTAAAGAAGGTTTCATGATGATCACCAAAAGATGAATCTTTGCAAAATGATTGGCTCTAAAAGCAAACCATGAGAATATGGCCTATGATAGATCATAGGAAGCTAAGACATTAAATATATGGGATGCACGATATCATTTAATTAACTTGTGAGTAGTGATGATAAAGAGTTGAATAAATGACACCTACCTACCCCTTTTGTAAACAATAAGGAAAAAATTTACAGCTAGATATGCTTGGAAAAAGGAGGGCATGGTTGCCTCAACAATGACAACTAGAAAATGAAATATGGAAAGCCTATGCATAGTAGGTTGCATGGATAAATGATAATAATATATGTTGGAAAATGACATTGATCTTTTTGAGACAAAAAAAAATGAAAAATAAGTTACGATTGTTCATAAAGAAGTTTGAAACTGAATCCACTGGTTATAAATCCCCCCCCACCAAACAACGCTTCAGGTACCACTCAATTCGACATTTAGTATCCAAATTATCAAAATTCAGTTGTGCATAATTTTTTTTTTCTGTGATCAAAACATAGTAATAGCCACGCAAATGTTCAAAATGTAGAGCATATATACATACATTTTGTTTTTCTTCTTGAGGGCACGCATTGCACATATTGTGGCTAGGTTTCGAAGCCCATACTGTAAATGGGGTAATAAGGATAATCAAACACTTAAAATGCACATACTGTTCTAGGGTTCGAAGCCCATTATAGTTTTGAAGATCTTAGATGGCAACATCAGCTTCACAAATGGCTACTACCATAAATAGAATATTGGATCTTTTCAATACTTTCTTTGATGGATTGACAGATAAAATCATGGAGGAAAATATTAAAGTCATTGATCTCAATGTTAGAGCTCCGACACTCAATTCCCTGCTTCAAAATTGTCAACTCCAGGGTTTCAAGCAGGGTGATTTCATAGTTTACAAGTGACATATGGAAGAAGAATATGTAAGGTTTAAGGGCCTCTCATCTGAAGATATGCTCAAATATCAAGTCATAAAAAATGATGGAAATATGGGGATATGGACAAAAGATATGAAAAGAGAAACAAATTTACAACAGCCACAGGTTAACAAAGCATTGAAAAATGTAGAAGCTCCTGTCTTAATAAAAGGGGTGAAGTGTGTTTCTAACCAAGCAATGAAGGTGCATATGCTAGAAGAACTGACACCTTCAAAGGACATAAATGGAGGTGCATGGTACATAGGGCTAAAATTTGATATGGAATTCACTAACATTGTTAACCAACAGTGTTTGCAGTTTACCTTGCAGTAGGGTGTAGCCACTATTGAGAGTGTTGCTGATTTTGTGAGAAAATTATAAAAATCAAAGGTGGAATTGAAGGTTGAAGATCTCAAGCAAATGGTGATGTGGAAGAAATGATAAGAAAGAGAACCAGAGATTGCTACTATAGAGGTTCCCAAGCTGAATTTCAGGAGTCGTCATCATTTACGAGCATTCCTTGGATTTTTTCTGTCTTACGAGAGTGCATAGAAAGCTACATTATACATGCAATAATTGCCTAAACTCTTACCTTCTCATAGGCCTCTCAATAGATGGAGGAGGGGCTGCCTTATTATTCTTGAAACTAAGTAATTGTTTCATCATCTTCGCTCGATTCGAACTCTTCAATGAATTCAGTATCGATGAGAGGGTGTTAGGTCTACCCTCATGTAGCTCTACCTCTGCTCTACATTTTTGGTAACTAAATTCTCTATGTTTAGTTTGCTTGCCAATCCTCCATGACAATACCCTCTTGAAATTTAAATGGTGTGGGAAAATAATTTTCAGATTACTCAAAGCATTTTAATCGGAAGGGTCAAAATTTTTCATCACAATATAGAGAAAATTATTCCAATATAGTAAATATTTTAACTTCTTAAAAGTTATTCAAATATGGTAAATAATTTAATATTTTCAAAATAAAGGTGGATGCTTTGTTTAGTTTGCAAATCACTTTATTTTTTTATGATTTTTATTTTTTTCCATTTTATATTATTAATTTAGATTTATCTGAACTTTGAATTTATCTAGTGTCTAGAGATCAAATCTAAAGACGTTTTCACCTCAAGAGATTTGATTCTTCCCTCATGACCCTTGGTAGATCTAGAGTTAAGATAGATCTAGTTTGGTTTAATTATTAATTTTGTGTTTTTAATTTTAATTTTATTTTGATGGAATCAAAATGTTAAAGAGAACATTAAAACATCTTTACCATAGGATAATAATTTAGCACTAAAGAAACCCTAGAGGCCCACGGAAAAATTGCAGGCGAAGAAAGGGTCATAGTTTTGAGAAAGAGTGAAAAGGCTCTAGACAATGACAGGTTCTGATATCATTTTCAAAATGCAAGATAAGATTAAATGGTAACCATGAGTTCTTTATCCACATGATATATAGTTTGTAGAGATATGCTCTCCATGATAAACCCTTTGAAGACACACAACTACTAGTCAAATATGTTTTTCAGATGAGATGTCAATTGCTTACTATTTGACCCACATGGAGGAGGAGGAGTTGGTGGATTATGAACTGGAGGAGGAGGATTTTCAACAAATTTGGTCTATTCCCAAGGATTTTATCCATTTACATTTAAAATTAAACTTATAAGGTCACCATACCACAGTTTCTAGGCCTACCAGATCTTTAGAAAGCAAATTTAAGAATTGAATAGGCAACTATCTAGCAGTTTGAAGGCCCTAACCCTTGCTCCAGCCACACACTATTTGGGTCCTTTAGTTTCGGCTAGCTTGAGGCCTGAGGACGTTTGTCAAGGGCTAGAGAACTCTTCTTGGGGCGTTTCGCTCTAATTTTAGTTTCCATATTGTCCCAGATATTGGGGGAAGACATACAATGTGTTACTGCTTCCTTAAAGTTTTCAAATTCTTTTGAACGCAATGTGGGTTCTTCACTCTTAGAAGCCTCTCCAAATTTTTTTCATGTATATCCTTCATCTCAAGTGCCATCAGCCCCACCCTCCTTCGATGAATTAGTGAAGGAGAGACTTTCCTCGACAACGGAAGAAGGTCAAACTAACATCATGAATGGTCTTGTGGTTTTCAGGGAGAAACACTCTTGTGAATAATAAGGAATTAGGATTCAAAAGGAGTATGATAAAGCAAGGAAGAGGAAAATCCATTCTATTGTCAAGGAGAAGAACAAAGTCATCTTTTCTCTATTTTTTTGAGTCAACGTCACCATTCAAAATATTAAGGAAATGTCCCAAAAATCCTTTGTGGGGAAAGTAAGGGGTTGAAAATTTAGGTCCTCAACCCTAACCATGTGGGTAGATAAGGAAATCTTATCTATTGTAAAATTTTCTCCAGAGGTGTCACTGTTAGCCTGAGGTGGGATTTAGTTGTGCTTGAAAGATGTAACCGACACCTAGAAGGTAAAACAAATGGTTTATAAAATTGATTCATCTCCTATCCTTTTCAATTTCTAGATGTCCCTCTTCGATCCAAAGTAGGAGAGACTAGATATGGCCCCAATATAGGTTCATCTTCCAAGTCTCCCTCCTAACTATTAGGATGCCCTAATATTCAAAGATATAGGTAACTCATTGGGATCTTATCTATCCCATGAATCTGCATATTTAGAGACAAGGATTAAGGCATACACCCATATTTTGCTTAATATGGACCTCAGATAAGGGCTTATAGAAGGCACGGATATCAGGATTGGGGTGTGGTGTATTCAGATATTGGGTTATAAAGGAATAATGTAAGCGGGGACATAGGTATGGGCACCTGGCTAAAAACTATAAGCATTCCTTTTCTTTCTTAGGAATATCCATCTAGAGGCAAGGACATATTATGTTAGAAAAGGGTTCTAGATTTCAGGTTTTGGGCACCAACGAAAAGCTATATGGTGTAACTCCTTTCTGCAAAACATCCTCCAAGTCGTTGCTTACAATTTTAAAGATATGGTGTTTATGTTGTCAATTATCTAGAAGCCCTACTAAAGGGGTGGAGTTTCATTTTCTTGGATGCTAATGGAAGGTTGGGGGGTCTAGCAGTTGCATGGAAAGCCATAAATATTTTGGGTATCCAATTCTTGGGGTTTGGATTCTGGTTTTTCTATTGAGGATGGAGAGGGAGAAGTGGAGGGAGATATGGAGAGGGAGGTAGGGAGAAGGAAAGAAAGGGAGGGAGGGAGAGAGTGAGGGGGAGAGAAACAGAGAGTTAGAGACTAAGAATTATGCAAAATATTTATTTTTAATTATTAGAACAAAGGTTTGAGATTGTATTTTATTAAGGAAAAGGAGAGAGGAAACCCTATTTTTTTATGGGATGAAGTGGTTATGGTAGCAAGGAATCTTTTAAATGAAACATTTCTTTTTCATGTTATAAAATTCCACCCGTGTAAGCAAACTACAAATGAAGTTCAAACCAAGTTGTAAAACTCTAGAATATTTATTAAACGTAAAATCATTTTATTGTTGAGAACTATCTAGGCTAGGAATGAAACTCCAACACCTTCGATTGACCAATTTTCAGTACACACTTCATTAGAGGGCTCTTTTATACTCAATTTAATATCAATTTTATGCTTAAACGCTAGAACTTCCACACAACTTCCCTCATTCCATGATTTACTATATGCCTCTTATATATTCATAAGTTATTTATCATGTAGGAACCTCTAGGACACATGAATCCAACACATGAATCAACCCCTAAAAAATACATTTTATGATTCCTCATAATGAAGGGGTTTATTATAACTCTTAAAGGAAGTTTAGATTATTGGTTGTGGGCCGATCCAAACCTTTGTATCAAAGATATAGTTATGATGATGATCCTTATAAACTTAGCCTAAATCCCATGGAATTTGTCTATCTCCAACCCATAGCTAGGTTGATTACTCATATTTTCTTATCCTTAATAGCTTTTTTAGAATGAGATAGGTTCAGTATTGTACGTAGCCTAGTCATTAGCCCATGTGATTATCTAAAACTATGCTACATGCATTGATTATTGTACTCAAAGGTTGGTTTTGCAAGTGTGATTTTTTATCTTTGACATCCCATCTTGTAAAATTCTCCCAATTCTCCCACAAATTAGATTTATTTCCAAATAAAATGAAGCAAATATGATAGACCTTAAACATTCACCTATTTTCCTCGAAAAGCGAGACAATTTGAAATAAAATTAGAGTTTTCATTTCATTCATTCAATATTTTGAACAACATGTAGCTAATTATGGTAGGTATTGGAGTATTTCATTTGACATATGTGTTTATATTTATTTTCATTCTCTTAAAAGATTGTATCAAGGAAAAATAATTTGGCCATTGGTTTGAATTTGGATGACACAGGCCCTTAATATTTGTGCCCCTTGACATATTTTCCCTTTTTCTCTTGATTCAATTATTTTTGAACATTTTACCACCTCATGTATAAAGTTTATCCTTATAAATTGAATCACCTATACACCAATTTTAGTCATTGTTCTCTAACAATATTGGTCATTTGGAGGATGGGGATGGTGTAGTTCTAGGCCTTGCCTTTCAATTTAACATTTCTTTATATATTTGCTTGGGTTCCAACACACCTCCGTCCTAAATTCCATGCACCTTCATTCTTTAGGGCTTACAACCTAATGTTATAATTACAAAAATGGATGAATGACAATACAATGTTAAGGAAAGTTCTCTTGCATGCCTTAAAGTGCCCTGGATTCATATGAAGACTCTTAGCTATTTTTTTTTTCTTCTAAGCTCAAAGAATTTATGAGTGCAACTCCTTTGCTCACCATTCATTAGCTAGCATTCCTTCTTATTTTTCTTCTTTTGTGGACAATTTGTGGCACAGTGTCCATTCTCATGACAGTTGAAACATTTCACCTTTGACAATTATTGCTTCTTGCATGCCTTGTTGGTCTTGGATTTAGAATGGGACACCTTCCATTTTCCTTTATTCGCCTTTCCAGCCAAGGCACAGTTCTCCTCATCATCAGTCTTTGACGAGGATCCATCTCTAGTGCTCCACCAAATTTCTTCTTGTGCCAAATCAGACCATAGTTGCTCACATTTTGGAAGATTCTCCCTCCCATTATGAAAGTCCACGTATTTATGCCATCTCTTGGGAAGTCCTAGAAGAGCTAGGCTCACCAAATAATCTGAGGCAACATATATCCCAACACTTCCAAGCTCATCTCAACATTGAGTGAACTTGGTTAGGTATTTTTGGATCGTGTTGCCCTTATCCATTATGATCTTCTGAAGCTTGTCTTTTAGCTCAAGCTTCTTATGGTTGTTGCTATTATGATACAGGTCTATCAAGGGCTTCCACATTGCATATGGATTCTCCTTCTCATGGAGTCTCGATACACTACTGTATCGAACTCCCTCTAACGAGATCTTGCTCGCCTTTGAAACATTATTTTTCCATGCTTTATGAAGTTGGGCATCTGATATTGTGGACTGGGGACTATCAATAGCAATGAATTCCTTTAGTTTGTTGTCCTCAAGAACTGCCTCCATCATGTCCTTCGATGCCTCCATTCTTTTAGATTTTAAACCCCATATTCAGTCCAAAACTCCTTCGCTTGGGTTCTTTGCCGACAAATCCTTTTTTGACCAAACTCGCACAAACCCATCTTACTAGGCTTGTGGAGTACCTCCCAAGCTACATTATTCAACAACATAGTTTAGTTGTAGTAATCGTAACTTGGTCAAGCTCTTGTAGTCAAGCGAGGACTTGGTTGGGTTCCCAAGTTGAAAATTAAGTAAGGGTATTTGTGAGGGCATGATAGCTAGGGAGTGTTAGGGCATGCCAAGGAATGAAAAGGAGTGCTAAAACATGTCGGACAATGTCAATGCATGTTGAGGAGTGTTAAGGACTATTGATGCATCAAAAGGGAGAGATTGAACATGCTTGGAAACCTCCCTAACTATGGAATTATACTTATTTTATAATTGATTTAGAACAAACCCTATCCACCCATAGCAATAATAACAACTATTGACTCCATAAGAGACTCAACCTAAATCATATGGATCCATATATTCTGGGTATTTATTTGAATGAATCTTGACATGAAATTTATATATATATATATGAACCTCAAACTAAGGTTACGTCAATCAATATTACACTCGCGACTACTTTTTTTCTAGCCCTAAATTCTAGTGCATACCCTCCTCCTTTTGTGTTGGTCTTTATCATAGATCTTGCAACCTAATAAACACCACAAGATGCCAAGGAATACAGGGGTTGGTAACACGTGCCAGATAATTCCAAGGGATTCTAAGACATGCAAGGTGATATGGGATGTTAAGATGTAAACAATTCTTCTTAGTTGTTTTACTACCACGTTTGGATGTGAGCCTTGTCTTGGTAACTTGTTAAGTTGGATGAGTTGAGATTGGACATGAGTAGCATAAGATGAGTTATAGGTAGTTCTTAGGTGAACAAGGCATATGTTCAATTTCCACGACACATGAGAATCTAGGTTTTGTCTTAGAATATTTTGTGCAAACACACTCAAGTGCCACAACACATCTACTTTAATGCACAATGAAATCTACACAAATCAAGGAATCAACTAGTGCACATGATAATTTTACCTTTTTCAAACCCTTCTTCATTATATTACAAACCACAATACAACAGGCTAGAGCTCATGTACCAAGGATCTTGACCCTTTACAATCACATGGATACAAGCAATACAACTAGGGCTTGGTTTAAATCCTTTGACAACCAATCTATCCTAAACAAGCCAGCACTTGACCTACTTGCTGATGGTGGCCACACACAACCCTTTGAGTCCAGAAGTTTAATGCTTGGAGTTCAATTGGCCACCCCATTATCTAACACTTTTGATGGGTCCCACACATCATCATGGCACACATGGACCCAAGTATGCCTACTAGAAGGCCCTAGGACATAATTTGGCCTCTTATGAGGCTTATTATTCAATGTATGAGATAGTTTGGTGGGATTGTCACCAAAATTTAGGGTTACTTGCATATTATTTTATGTTTAGGGGCTAATGTAGGGCCATAAGATAATTCTATGAAGTCATAATAAATTTATAAATAGGAGTTAGTTGGATTCATTTGTATCATCACTTGACTTGGGATCTCTCTATCTTTAGAGAACTCCACATTTTTCCTTGGAGGACTATTTTGGATGATAGATGCATTTTGATGTATGGATTTGGGCTATTTGTATCCTGGATTTTTTTTTTGAAAACTTCAAGTTGGTTGGATATAATATCTAAAATTGTGAGTGTAAATTTAACACTATTATTCTTGTTGTTGCATACTATTTAATTTCGATATAACTAGGGCTAATTGCTACATGATGGAAATATGGAATTATGTGTCTATTTAGATTAATTAATTTATGGGCCATTGTTAGATGAATGAAATGTGTTAGATATAATTTTATCTCAATAATATTTCACCATTTGTATGAAGTATAAATGCTTGAAGGTCACTTTTCATTTTCCTCTAACATTGGACGAGGTTGACTTTCTTGGCCTCCTTGATCAAGAAACTGAATTATTTTTCATTATCATCCTTGAATCCATATCCCCAAGTTAATTAGGCACTATTCCCTCAAAAAGGGTGATGATTTCCCCCCTTTTTTTCACAATTTTCCATTTTTCCCTAGGTCTAGTCTTATTAGGTCACCTAGGGCATCAATTTCCCAGGAATATAGCCAAAGGAAAACTTAGATCTCTTAGAGGAAACCACGTTGGTGGTTTCCCTCACTCTCATATGAATTTGGGCTGATTCCGATGGTGGAAACTCCAGATACCTCAAGCCCTATCTCTAGGATCAACTTTTGCCTACCTCTTCCAAAGGCTAGAACCTAGTAGGATCAATTTGAACCATCGAAGTAAAAAATATTTCATGATCCTTTCCCCTCACATTTTCCAGGATAGGAACATCAATGGTTTCTAAATTCCATCCCTGAACCTGGGTTGGGTCCACTTGGCCCCGTGTGGTCCCATTTGGTGTTAAAGGCCTTTCATAAAGGACCATTTGGGAATCAAACTTCACAAAATATTTTAGGGATTGGGAAATTCCTTCATAATTATTATTCTTCTCCCTCAACCCTTAAATCCACCTCATCTCTCCCTGAAATATCAATTCCCTTTCTTAAAAGGAAATCAAGTCCCACTCCTTATTCTATATTAGGGAAAGGGTTTCTACGGTCCATTCCCACCTATTCATTAACCTAGACTCTATAAGTGACTTCATAAACTACCAAGACTCCTCCCATCCGTGAAAATCTATGAATAACAATGAGCCTTAGCTAATGGGCTAAGCCCCCATTGTTTCCCTTGTCCTAGCAGTTGCTCTCATAGGAACCCATTTTAGGTCCACTACTAGTTTGAGTGGTAACAAGTTGTTCACAACTCCATTTGTGAACAAATATTTGGTATGCCCACTTTTTCCATACTACGGCTCCAAAATGAGAAGTCCAGGGCTATGGAGGTTTCCCTTCTTCTCACGGAATTAATCATCTACAATATACTGAACTAGGGCTATTTGTATGGTCCACTTGACTTCTACTTTAGTCCTTCAAATTTTTCACATCATTAGTCGTTGTACACCTGCCCTTCTACCAATATTGTTGTCCTTCACAAGTACAAGTGTTAGGGCTCTTGTTTGACAGACACCAGACAACCCTCCAACTATACTTGGAATACCATAAATCTACCCAACCACAGTCAATTATTTTTACTGATCTAGGGCTTGCAATATTGTATTCATCTAGGGATCTTAAAATATTCCACCTAAAAATGGTTTGAGTCCTCTGAAAATCATTGTTCTTGTGTATAGAAAATTTAATCTTTGTTGTCCAATCTATGAACAAATCTGAACTACTCCTCTTATCATCCTTCTAACAATTTGTAGATGACTCAACTATGGTCACAAATCAGCCACTAACAGTCCATTGACTATTTTTTTGTAGTTTTATTTAGATCTCTATATAAAAATCTATGGATAGTCCACCAAAATAAACTCCTCTACATGTCAATCCATTCTTCATATGACACATTTCTTCTACATGATAAAATATTCTACTCAGGTTCCACCCTCCTTTGGATCTACTATCTCCACACATACTAAATCTGCAAACCATCTTCTAGATTTGCGGTCTATATTGCAGAAATAAACCTTGATCTAAGGGTCACAACTTCTCTTCTTCTATGCAAATCTGTCATATACTTAAGGGCATACCTTATGAACTAAACATGCTAGGAAACCCATGTCCTAACTAGGGCACTATACTTATGTACTTTTAATTGCTGTAGAACAAACCCTATCCACCCATAGAAAAATCCACGACTCTTTCCTCCATAAGAGACTTAGAAATGACCTCAAAATGACTTCGGATGTTCAGGACCTAAAGAACTGAGAAAAATAGTAAACTATGCTATAATTAAGGAAACTGGAAAATTCAAAGAGACAATGGCGAGGGCCCAAATGGAATAGGTAGGTGGCCACCAATATCCACCTCGATCACCTCAACTTGAATTTCTTGAGCTAACTGAGTCATCATGAATTAGTTAAATCACCCAAGTTGTTATGAGATGAAATCAAAGTTTATTGTCCAATTTATTTAAGGGAAAAATAAATTATATGCCTCACATTCCTCACTCTTGGTACATCAAAATTCCACACCAGTGTGGGTGCATTTTTTCTTACTTTCTGGTTGCCAATTTCAAACTTTCTTGTTGCAAATTTCAACACTCCCTCTCAACAATAAAGGAATTCAATCTATCTCGATCCAGTACCTTTGGAATTCCGCATGCAAAACTTCTCTAGTGTTGCTTCCACCTACAAATCTTGAAACTGAATAGCCTACGAAAACCTGAATCAATATAATACATTTGTCATCAGAGTCTTCTAACTGTTGCTAGCTACTGCACCTATCTAATGGACTCTCTGAGCTTCTGCTGACATCTAAATTTGTGCCCTTTACACTGTTGCCAACTTTGATCTTCACTCCAGTATCTGACATCTGCCACTTTTATTTCTTTCTTCCTGACATATAACTGCATCAATCTAACTAATCCTTCTTGCTATTGTTGTACTATGGAATCCTTGTAGCTAGGTTCGATCAATGAGACACATCATCTCAATGGAGCCTGCCCAAATTCCTTATCTTGGGATTATGTCTACACATCACCCCACCTTTCACCTGGAGGTATGGCTCCATGTGCTCCCTCTTCCCATTTGGCTCTCAATTTCCCCCTCATGGAGGTCTCTGCTTGAGTGGATGCTTCCACTTGGTCTTCTCTCTACTTCAATTTTGGCAGCTCCACAACGTTCTGAGACTACTTCTAAGGTTGCATGTTGAGAGGTAATTTGTAGTCCCTCTCAATAACCAAGTCTCTAACCTCTTCTTTTCTCCTCAAAGCTTTGCATGCATCTGGTACCTCAAGTGCATATATTTTCTTGAATCGCGCACATTATAATTTTCCTGTTGTTACAAAAGTTTCTAAAAAAGAGTTGATTTTAAATCGACGATATCTCCCTCATCCGATCTCTGAATTGATTTTCAATTTGGGTAGTTTTTCGAAAGGAATGCAAATATGTTATTTTTTTTAAATTTTACACCAAAATATTCAGATATTCTCTGCAAACTCACGACCCAAAAAATTCCTGCTTTGATACCATGTAGAAAATCTAACCAACGAGATTCAATCCGATATTGTAATGTACTAAAACAAGATATTTAGTCCTTCCTACAATTTTCGAAAACAAAACACGATCACAAAATCACATATAAGTAAGAGTAATAAATTATCAATCGCACAACACAATATGTATCTGGGGAAAGAAACTTCTCAAGACTGCTTTATCTCTATTGTGACTTAAGTCAAGGAATCATGAAACAATAGAATTCTTAATCTCCCGTGAGATTCTCCAGCACTCTACCAGGTGTCTCCCGCTGATCTAGGAAAAACTCGGTCTAGTACTTAGCGAATTCTCAGCCTTCCTTCAACCTGCCTTCCTCATGCAATTCCTAGGGAATCAACACCCTATTAATTATGAAAATCATTGTTCCTCAATTGCGCAATCGATCATGGAATCCCAATTACTTTATAATTGAACATCGAAAATTTTGTATAAATACAACTGATGTGTTCCCTTTAACCTCTGTCTCAATTGGGTCTTCCTCAGAACTCACATGCATGAAAATATCAATAGTGAATTATCGGTTATATGATTGATCACTCATTGTGAATTAAATCTAATTTAATTCACTGGTCTACCTCTCACTAGCTCATCACTTAGTTAGAAGTATTTAAACTGATTTTAACTCATTTAATTGAGTTAACTAATTCACACTTGCACTCCACAAATGCATAAACTACAACTAGACCCCAAAAATATTAGAATAATCCCTCTACATGCCTCATCTTAGACCCTCAACTCGAATTTCTTGAGCTAACTCAGTCATCATGAATTATTTAACTGAAAAAAGTTGTTATGAGATGAAACTACAATTTATTTTCCAATTTATTTAAGGGAAAAATAAATTAGACGCCCACATTCCTCACTCCTAGTGCATCAAAATTCTTCACGAGTATGGGTTCTTTTTGTTTTGTCCTTTTGGGTTTCCAACTTCAATGTTTCTTTTTGCATATTTCAAAATTTCAGAATTTGATGTGCCCTTCACACAAACACACCATTGAAATCACATGCCCAGATTCTCATGAGAAACCTATCTTAAGCTCAAACCTACCATTAAGGTATGCAACACTCTTGTGAACTCTCACATGATGATCTTGCTCTTGGAGGATGATCATGAACTCCCTTTAGAAACCCTTACTCGTCCCTCTTACTTGACCTACTTTAGGACTACATCTCTCTTCACCCCCTTGATCAAATGAGCTCCTTTTTACTTGATGTTATTTCCTTCATCCTAAGGCCTCCCTAAATAGTCTTTCCTAGACCTCTTAGAAACCCTCTAGAACTTACGAGTTTTATCCACTTATAATTTAGGAAATATTTATTTTCCTTTTTAATTTCCTTTTATATTTTAAACCCCATCTTGGGTCCAAAATACCTTTGCTTGGAATCTTTTCCCACAAATCCTTTTGTGACCAAACTCCCAGAAACCCATCTCACTAGGCTTGTGGAGTACCTCCCAAGCTACACAATTCAACAACATAGTCGAGTTGTAGTAGCTGTAACTTGCTCAAGCTCTTGTAGTCAAGTGAGGGCTTGGTTGGGTTCCCAAGTTGCAAATTAAGTAAGGGTAGTTGTGAGGGCATGATATCTAGGGAGGGTGAGGGGATGCACATTAGGAATGAAAAGACATGCTAACACATGTCAAACAATGTCAATGCATGTTGAAGAGTGTTGGGGAGTGTCGGGGCATATCAAGGGATAACCAGGTAAAAATTCATGGAAAGGAACGAATAAGAGTGTGTACCAGGGAGTGTCAATGAATTCAAGTGTGCTAAGGACGAAGTGTTTTAGGAGAAGTTCAGAATAAGATTTACAGGAGGCAAGCCTACAGTTATTATATGGGGCTCGACATAGAAGTTTTAGAAAAAGTGAGATCACTTTGTGCTAGGCACAACATTGTTTTGCCTTTAGCTATTTTTTTTATATGAGATGTGGCACACTTTGGCTACATGTTCATGTTTTAAACTATTCTAGTTAATTTCATATTATACATTTTTGTGTATAATTTTTGGGGCACTCGGCTTGTGTCATCTTATATCTTGTGTGCCTTGTGAATCTTGAAAACTCAGTTAATGTTATACTGTTTATATGAACTGAACATACATGTGAAATATTTATTATGTAAGCTATGTTGCTTAGTTGTTTTATGGGTAGATCATGTGATCCTTGTCTTATAGGCAGTTCTTAGGTGAACAAGGCACAATCTACTTGTAGTAGGTGCAATTGGTCAAGTTGTTGTAGTTGAAGCAAGCCAATATTGTCACATGAACTGTAGTAGCCAAGGAATTGATTGGGTCCCCAAGTTGTCAAAAAATGTAAAGGCTAGCTGTGAGGACATGAGTTCCAAGGTGTGCTAGGGAATGCTAAGATATGTTAGATAGTGTGAATTCATTTCAAACATGCTAATATGTGCGAAGTGATAAGGCATGCCAAGATGTGCAAGGGTGTTTTAATGTGTGTCAGGGACTGTCAAGGCAACAAAAGTGAGAAACAAGTTAAACTACAAGAAAATTAACACATAAGAGGGTTAATAAGTCATTAATTTACCTTTTCCAAGAGGGGCATTCTAGGCACACAAACACTAGGCGCCAATAGGTGCCCAGTGCAAAGTCGTAGTGCATTATATGTGCCAAGTATTCCTTTCTTGCTTCTCATCTAATTTCCAAAATATGATCTCAAATAAATTTAATATTAAACCATTCCAAATCATACCAATGCATGTCAACTTATTTTATACATGCTAATGCTTTCCAAGTGCCAATACATGCCAAGTGCCAATATGTGTCACAGAGTGTTATGAATTCTATGAAGTGGAAGGGCATGTTGAAGAGTGCTAAGGTGTGCTAGAGAGTGCTAATGCATGTTGAGGAGTGTTAAGGAGTACTAGGAAAAAGAATTAAGGGATAACTAGGTCAAAGTTCATGGAAGTTAATGAATATGAGGAATGTGTGCCAGGGACAAGTGCTAATGAGTGCTAGTTTTCATGCCAAGGAGGGAGTGACAAGGTATGCTAAGGATTGGTAAGGCATGATAGGGAATATCAAGGCATGTCAAGAAGTCACAAAGTCTGCTTGGAAGTTCTAGGGTGTACTAATTATATGTGCCAAATAGTGCCAAGATATGCCAATACATGCCAGGTGCTAAGGATGTGCAGGGTGCAAGGGTATTCAATATGTATTAAGAAGTTTCAAGGAAACAAAATGAAGAACCAATAAGACAGTTAATAAGTCGGTATTTTATATTTTTAAAAAGGGGCATGCTAGCCACACTAGTAATAGGTCCCAATACATGCCAACTGGAATTGGTTACCAAGTGCTAATGCATGTTAATGCATTCAACCAAAGTGTTCCAAGGCATGCTAGGGACGACATGAATGCTAACATAGGCTAGGATAGCTCTATGTTGTGCTAGCACATGCCACCACATGCTTGGGCGCCATTTTCATGACAAGATGTTCTAGGTACAAAGATGTTCCAAGACATGCGAGGTTCTAAGAAATGTTAGCGTGTTCTAAAGCATTAATTTAAGGCGTGCCAGGAATGTTGAGGAGTCTTAGGTCTTTCTCATTAATAGAATTGACAAAGCTTGATTATGTATTAAATAATATACTTCCTACACACACTAGTGGGACTTTCTCTACAAGGAATATTCTAGATAATAAACTTAATAGATATGAATCATGTGCTGACTAATAGGAAAACTCTATTCAACTAGTCATTACTAGAGGGAAATGATACACACCAATTACTTATTAAAAATTTGACTAACTTTAACCATTATGGCCTTGGACATATTATAAAAAATACTACACAATAATGATATTAAATAATTTATTTTGACGAAAGATATATTAACAAGCACATAATGTCATAAAATATTGATTGGAATGATCAATGATGACGAACATTTTTTGACCATTACCAAAAGTAACAAAAAGAGCATCAGTGAGGGTCATTAAAAGTTTGTCACTAGAAGTGTCACCAAAGAGAGAATTAGTGATGGGCCTTTAATGACCCTCACCAAAATTGTCATTGAAAATGGCTTTGGTGATGTACCTTAAAGGACCATCACTATATACCCTTATAGTGACGCTTTTTTAAGTTCCTTCACTACATGTGACATTGGTGAGAAACCTTAAAGGTCTGTCACAATCATGACCCTCACCAATGTCCTTTTTTCTTATAGTGAGAGGTGGTAAGGGTCATATATGGACCTCTTCACCAACTTTCCATCAATATATGGTAAGTACTGTTTATTTTTTCTTATTGGTAATCTAACCAAGTATTTGCATTCATTTGCCATACATTTGTAGTACATTGCTCCATAAGAGGGTAAGCCTCTCTTGGGATTTCATGGTCTCTTGGGACTATAGTCATTGAGGGGAATGGCCACTTCATAGAGGTATTTGAGCAAGAATTTCTTGGTTTGGATTACAGTTAGTTGACACCAAATACCCTTTACTACTTCCAAGCTTAGGAAAAGCTAGTGGTAGCAAGCAAGTGGTTGGGTAGCCACTTATCATATCATGTTTTGAGACAGCTAGAAGAAGAACTATGCTGGTCTAACTTGATGAAATATTTTCACCATCTGGTATGTCATATGAAACTTAGTCTATTTTTCCTTTGGATCCCATATTGTGATGACACTCTATTCACTATATGTGGAATGACTTGGGTAGGAGAGGTTCCTAGAACCAAAGAGTTGAGCCATGAGAGTTCGTATGCCTTTTTTCTTCTTGAGGAAAACATTTTTTCAGCACCAAAGAAACAAGAGCTCCATGCATATCAAAAATGGAGAGAAATACAACGTGGGGTGAAAAATTTTGCCTTTAATTTTCAGCCATACAACCCCTCTACATTGCAGGAGCAGGGACTTGGTGCGTTTTTCTATGAGCTACCTAGGATGATCCATTTCACTTGGCTGATAGCATGGGGATTGGATTTTCCCGTTTGGGTAGAGGCCCCTAAAATTTTTTATCTCTCATGACTCAAGGAGGCCATTGGACAACATGTAGTTTCCCCCATGGATCTCCCACTTCTTCATGATGAGAGCCATTTGTTTTATTTACCAAAGGATAAATTTCACACTTGGGAGGAGAAATTAGGAGACATATTGATTGGAGAGCATCTGGTTTAGTGTTGGGGACTATCAGATGAGGAGGCTACAGGAGGAGGAGAAAATATTTTACAGCATCCATCCTTGCAGTTGCTTGAGGATAAGCAACATCTGGGAGGGGAGGACTATAATATTACAAATTAGCTTTCAGCTAGTTGGAATATTAATTTTTGCTTTTCTCAATTAGATAGATGAATAAGTGGGAAAGGATACCCATAAATCTCTTTAGTAGGAATAAAACCACTTCTCATGTGGGTGAGGATCATCATATTGGCTGAATAAAGAACCCTCATGTGTGAATAGGGGCTAAAACATGTGGATAGGGTCAAAGTTGACCAAATCAACAATGTTTTTATAGAGGGAGTGGAGCATTAAAGGAGGACAATGCAGTTATCATGGAGGAGTGCATGCATGAGAGTAGCATCTTTAATGACTGGGGCCCGGGTTTAGGAAGCTCACCAAGCATAAAAGGAAGAGGAGGTCAGCTATAAAAGGCATTCTCGTTATTGATATTGCATTGGTATTGTATGACTATTTGCATGCTTAAGCTATTTAGCAGAGTTTTTTGTGTTTTTTAGCACAAGGGTGTTCCTGAGAGGGAATCCCACCCTCATCCTCAGGGTACTTCGAGTGCCTACTCAAGAGAGGTATATTGAGCATCATTTCTACTATCTGGCATCAGACCAAGCTTCAACCATAAACCACAGCATGGTATCTTTCAGAGTTGTGTTGGTTTGTAGGGCAATAGCAGTGAAGGAGGAGTAGATTCAGTTTCCTAGCTTGTTTTCCATTGGAGGGATCAACCCTTCAACTAGGAGGCTAGCAAGGGAGGTCGTTGAGCATCATTTTTATATTTGGCAGTAGGCCAAGTAGCTGCCATCATCTACAGTGCAGTTCCCTTCAGGAATTGCATTATTTTAGTGAGCAGCAACATTGGAGGGTTTAGTTCCCAAGTTGAGGAGTTAGATTTACATTGAGGGGATCAACCCTTCATCTAGGAGATATACTAGAGGATTTCCATCTATTCTCTACATTAGATAAGACAAATCCTATTAGATATCTAGTAGTACTGATTATTGAGCCCTAGGGCTAGATTTCTTCATTTTGTACTTTGTGTATTTTCGGAAACCCTTTCTAAGTTTTCTTGGAAATGTGCCTCGGAGTCTATACCTCTATTCTCGAAACTTTTTGAGCCATATATTTGGAGATCTACATAATTGTATTTTTCAGTAGCATTTATACTCATTGAAACTGCGCTATATAGGTTCTCCGGCATTTTGTATAGCATTAACATATCATGATTGATGGTGTTTGTTCATTGGGGGATTTTTTGCCTTGATTGTATGATTTCTTCCTGAGCTATTGTACCTATTTGTTGCTGATATTCACAATAAGATGGCTCTTTCATTGTCTCATGTTTGATGTGTTGATATTCACTGATATTTCTAGTTTTATGCCCCATATTCCTGTCTTTTCTATTTTGGAATATTACACTGAATGAGAGTATCTAATACATCTGAAGTCATCCACTTGTGTATAATTCATTCTAGAGTCTTGAGTTCCCATAAATTACCTTAGAAATCATTTTGTAACAAACTAATGACTATCAAAAGGTTTTTACATAAACCTAGAAAGGATTCGAATAAAAAATGAAACCATTAGTCTCGTAGTAGTGAGGTAGATAATGCTTCGTATGAGTTGTATTTACTTATTTTCATCATTAAATTAATTTTCCTTATTTGTATCTGAGCTTTAAATTTTGTTCCATTGGAGTGCAAAAAGGATTGCATTCATCCATGCAAAATTTGTTCAAAAAATCTATAATGTATTTCTTTTGAGAGAGGAATATGAATTTCTAATGTTGAGTTGTTTCAATACCTAAATATTACTCAACATATCCCAATTTTTTCATCTCAAATACTTTCCTCAATTATTTGTTTATGGATGCAATATAATTTTCATTGTTACCTATCATTAGTAGATCATCTACATATGCAACAAGATAGACAATAGTTTTTCCAACTTTCTTGACAAATAAAGTTGCATTATCAAGATTAAAGTGCTTAAAATTTAGTTTTAGAATATGGTAAGCTAATTTCTCATACCAAGCATGCAGTGCTTGTTTGAGGCCATTCAAGGATTTCATAAACTTGCATATTTTGTGCTATTGGCCCTTCATAAAAAAATATTTCTGTTTAAGGCATAAAACATTTCTCTTTTAGATCTGCATTCAATAAAGTAGTTTTTACATCCATTTTATGTATTTTCTGTCCATTATGAGCTAGCAAGCCAAATAGAAACTGGATGGTAGCCCATTTGGTGGTGGGGGGAAAGTCTCTTGACAATCCACCCCTTATTTGTGTCCAATTTTTTTTTCCATGAACATTTCCTTATTCTTGTCAAGTGAGCCATATGATTTATACCTTTTCTTGAAGACCAACCTAAATCCAATTGGTTTTGTTCCAAATGGAGGGTCCATCAACTTCCAAGTTCCGTTCTTTATAAGAGAATTATACTCTTTCTACATTTATTCTTTCCATTAATAATAAGAATAAATTATTTAAAGGAAGTTGGTTTGAAATTAGTAGAAAAAAATAATTCATAATCATAAGAAACATCCATGTCAATAGTTGAATCAGAATCATCTACATCACCTCCATTATGTCTAGTATAACTTATTCTTCATGCCTTTCCAAACTCATCGGGATGAAAAATTTCAATTGTATTAGTGATTCATTTTGTGGAACTTTTGAATATGTCCCAAGATATTGTGTTTTATGATAAGGGGTTGAATCAATATTTAACGTTACAATTCTCTTAATCACATCACTCAAAGTGTCTTCTTGATAAGCGGTTGGAGCTTCATGGTGGGGGGGAGATATTTTTAGGAAGGATATTCCGTAGATTGATCTAGGATAGGTATCAACCCTTCAAGATGTGGAATCTCATTATCAAATTCTTGAAACTCTTTTTCATGCTTGAATCTATCCAGGTGATCAATCTACCTCTAAGCAACATTGACAGTCTTGGAATATTTAAGAAAAAGTGCATCTCTATAAAATATAAACTTCTTATTTACTTCTTCATATAGATGATAAGTTTTTGATACATGCGAGTATCCCAAGAAGATGCACTTTCAACTCCTTGCACCAAGTTTGTTTCTTTTTTCCTTGGGATTCAAAGAATAGCACGTGGAACCAAAAACCCTAATATGTTGCACCGAAGGAATGTGACCATATGAAGTATTGTTTTTAAGATCATGATATGGAAATATGTTTTTAATATACATTTCCCATAGAGCTACAACAACCCAAAACATTAAATTTACATTTAAAAAAAAATCATTAAACAAACCATATTTAATATTTTCTTATTGATCCTTCCAGCTACACCATTTTGTTGAGGATTATAAGAAAATATTGTTTTATGTTGAATCCCATGCTAGTGAGGAATGTTTTCAAATCAATTTGAAGTATATAATTTTCCATTGTTAGTATGAATATAGCCAATATGATATTATCTATTATTTCTTTTCCCTGAATGAAATTTTTTGAAAGTTTCCAAATCTTTGGCTTTATTATTCAAAAAATATACCCGACAAATTATGGTGTAGACATCAATAAAATTTATCATGTATTTATTTCCATTTGTAGACGGAATAGGCATACCTAATAAATCAGTTGAAGCTTTTTGCGTGCTCTGGAAAGAGAATCGTGAAATTGTTTCTTGTTATGATTTGTTACCATACATGAATCACATTTCTTTAGTTTCCTAGGAATAGTTGGAAAACAAGTAACACCATTGCTCTATAATAAATGAAGACTTACATAATGCAAATTTCAAAATATAGCATGCCATAAGGGACTAGATGGTAATATACCTTCATCATGCTAAGAACCATATGGATTGTTTTGTGCATGAGAATATGTTCCTTGTAGCTTCAATAATATCTCTCCTTCTATTTCCATAATGACAAGTGAGTTGTTTGATGTTTTTCTCACTTCAACTTTGCCATCAAACATGTAAATGGAGAGTCCTTGCTGGCAGATGGGAACCAATGAAAGCCAGTTTCTCCACAACTATGGGGTGTAGATATCATCATGCATAATAAGGTAAATGAGTCTAGGAAGTTTGATGCTGATGGTGGCAAGTCTGAATGCCTTGAGTTTTTATTTGTCTGCAAAGTAGACTGCTCCATCTACATTGTCATTGAAATATTCAAAGAAATACCTATGAATGATCATGTGGTAGGTTTCATATGTGTAAATAAACCATGCATACTTCCACGAAAAAAATGGACTATTAAAAATGTCTTCAGTTACTCCAATATTGAAATGCTCCACAATATAATGAGTAGATTCAAGTGCTTTACCTTTCCTTGGATCTAATGTTTCAACTTTTTCTTCATTTCTTTCTTACTTTATTCCATCCCAGGAGATATTTCATATGCACGCATCATGTCGATTTGTTTTGCAATGAATATAATGGATATTAGGCCCCCCTTCATGGTAATCATGTTTACCCACCGCCCTCCTCCACCCCCTCCCCACCGCCTCTATTATTCTTCTCTTCACATCCTCTTCTACCACCTCTTCCTATAGAAGAATCTTGTACTTGATTCTTCTCTTTATGTGCAATACATAGAACTTATTCATAAGACTGTGTAGTTTTCTTCCTCTTCCCAAAATAATTCTCTTTTTCTATAAAATTCTCCAGAAGAGTGTCAAAAATAATATATTTAAGTTGGCCACTAGCTTGTAGTTATTCAATATGGTGAGAATATGTGGGATATAGTGCCTTGACAAAATTTGTTAGAGGAACATCCATTTTAACTCGTGTGGGTTCTACATCATGCATAATAGATCGTATTTTAGAAGCTAGAGCAAGGAAATCATTATATTTCATTTCAACATTGAAGAGTTTGATCATTATTTGGACTACCTAAGGCTCTAAGTGTGAGTCATATAAGTCTTTCAGCTTCTTTAAAGTACTAAAGGTATTGGGAACTAGTTCAATATGACGAATCACCTCTTCATTTATTGATGCAGAATTAATGACATAGGCATTGATGTTCTTGTTATCCCATATGCTGAGCTCTTTTTCTGAAGTGGGTTTTTCAAGAGGATTTCCATCTTCTCCTTCACAAACACTTTTCAATATTTCATTGAAAATGAGAGTATGCTTTATCTTTTTGTACCATTCATGGTAGTTATGTTTTCAGTAAGAACTGCTACAATTATTGAGATGAGTGAATGCACTAGTAAATAAAATTTTAAGGTAAGCCATAAAAAGTAGAATTACTTACAGAATATATATATATATATATATATAATTAATGTTGTTATTAAGTTTCAAGATCTCTATAACTTGCTTTCATAAAAAAGAAACACCCATAAATATATCTAAATATAAATTACTAGGAAATACAACGAACATATAACAAGGCATATGAATGGAGTGACTCTAAAAGAAAACACATTATAACCATTAGACCAATAATGCATACACATAACATTAACCGCAACTTAAAATCAACCAACACTCATATGAACCAACACCAATATACTTTACTGTGCATATGTGAATATAGTTAACTAGAAACATGAACTAGTGCATACATGAGGCTAGATTATTCAATGCACACAACATTCTTTATTTGCAGACTATTATTATATGCAGAAGAATAATAATATATGAATAGTTATGTGTAGAAGATCAACCAACACTCGGCTTTGTCGAATGGTTTTAAAATCTCTGTGACCCATATCTCTAAGCCTTGCGCACAAGCATCAAAATATGAAAATACTTCAACGGTGATAGGACTTCAACACAGATATAGACCTCGCAACACCATGAATCCAATATCATCTCAGGCATTCAATGGTGAATGTCCAACGACGATTGAGGAATGCATATGCCAGAGTTCATAATTAGTGCATAGAGAATAAACACACAAACGGTGGTAAGAGGGTTAAACATATGAAACAATGCATAAAACTCGGAGAAGTAAACATGACCTTCAAGCTAGGAGTTACAAGGTAGATGAATGACAAAATGGGACATAAACGCTGATACAATGGCAGGCTAGGTATTTTTTAATTCCACGAATTTAATTTTTTATTAAGAGAAATATTAATATATAGACATAGCATAGAGAACATTGGGATTCACATTCTAATTTCTCTTCATTTTCCTATTTTATATTTACATATTTACAATATATTTTCCCAATACAAGAAATTACGTGTCAACAAATTTAACCATGTTAAATTGAATAATGTGTGGGTTATGTGGCTTCCATCAAATTTAACAACCATTATTTTTTATTTATTTTTATATGTTTAAGTGGATATGAGAGTAAATGAAGGTCTAGAATCCACACTAACCTTAGATATCTTTAACCTTAAAACATCCTCAAGTGCATGTAAACTTAATATGTCTTTCAAATTTAATATTTTGATTATAATGAAACATATTTACAAAACAATTGGTATATCATCCCTACCATCATGCCTACAAATTCACTCAGAAATGTGAATGTGAAGTTCCTTAATACAATTAATTTGAGATTGTCACATGAGTATAAAACGCAATTGGATGGCCACTCTAGTAGCTACACATTTTATCCATTTCAAATAAATTTTCAATTGCATGGATTTCACAAAACTAAGTTCAGCAAAGCATTGAGTGGCGTCCAAACAAATTTTCGATTGAATGGATTTCTCGAAATTAAGCTTACGAAAGCATTTAGGGGTCCCATTGTTCCTTATAAACTTTGGAGTTGGTAGATTATTATAAAAATTGCTTGAACTTTTAGATATCGAGGCTTCATGTTTCATTTTAAGTGCATGTTTCAAGGAAGTCTAGTCTTCTCAATTTCTTGATGAGATGGTTTTCTTAATTTTTTAATATGGTGATGTAAACTAAAATTGACGCCATAAAATAAAATTGGCTAATTACAAGGTAATTATAAAAATTAAATTGCTTGCTTGTCATAAAATGCCCAGATTTATGTTTCACATTATTGCATAGAGAAAAAATGTAGCAGAGGTGAAAAAGTACCAGAGTGTAGAGGTGCAGGAATTCCTCCATGGATTTAAGAGAATGTAGATCCGTAATAGCAATAAATAAAGTGAGAAAAGCATGTGCAAAAGTAAATGAGTGCAGAGGTGCGGGAAGTCCTTGTAATTGTATTATAGAGAATTCTATTTCTACTCGGCATATGATTTCAAATCTGTCTGACAAAGTAGACAGAATGAGTTTGAAAAAAGTTGATAAGCCCATTCCAACTTCTTTTTTGACAAAAGGGAAAGCTATCTATACTCATGAACTTAGTGAAAGCCCAGTCTCTAAGTTTGCCTTTCTGCTCCCTAAAGAGTTTGTTGAATGTGAAAAGCCAAAGCAGTCAGAAAAGGTGCCTATCAAATCCCTTTTTGAGTCTGATACTGAACAACATGTCCTTCCTGTCTATGAGCCTCTTGAGCCTCAGTTCAGTAGACATCCTGCCCCTGATCTATATGGTGTTGGAAAGATTCCCCCAAGGGAAATATTTCATACAGATAGTCATAAAGAATGGAATTTAGATAATCTGACTACTGCTTAGATCAGGCAGATGCTTGATCAAATGATCACAGAGTATAAGCTCATGTGTGTTGCAGGCAAAAGTGAGGTAGAATCCTGCAAAACACTAATACAGTGTTTTACTGGAACACTTGCTCGATGGTGGGAGCTTGAATCTTCTCCAGCAATGCTTGACAAATTGGAGAAGGAAACTCTGAAAGATGAGCAGGGTGATATAAGGTTTAATCCTAATGGTACTGCTCAAAATAACATGATTGGTGCATTGACTGCTCTTATACAAGAACATTTTTGTGGAACTGATATTACACTTACATATAAGCATGAGATGGTTTTGATGAATCTGAAGTGTAGGAATATCAATCAGTTCGAAGATTTCCGCAGAGATTGGATACAGAGAATATATTTGGTCAAAGAACCAAAGAATGTTCTGTGGAAGCAAGTATACCTTGCAGCCCTTCCCTCAAAGCTGGTTGACAAATTGAAGTTGCAAGAAGTCTTCCCATTACCTCTTGAAGTTTATTTATGGGGAGAGATTTATTCTATCATCACCAAGGTGTTGATAACCCTTTGTACCAGCTCTAAGATGGCCAAGTCTACCGATAAATTAAATATATTGCCCTGGTACTAAGTCTTTCTGTAGCAAATATGGAATAACCATTGATGATCCTTTGGTCACTCGCAGGAAGACAAAGAGAAAAGAAAAGAAGGCTCAACACAGAACCAGAGCCACTACTTACAGACTAAGCTCTAAAAAGAGACGCGAGCTCCGTCTCCAGAGAAGAAGAACAGTTAAAGGAAGAAAAGGGTATATTAGAAATAACCCAAAGACTCATTATTATACTCCTTTGGACATCAAGCCCAAAGATGCAAAGCTTGAAAGAATGAAAAGTGTTGTCTGTTGGCTTTGTGGTCAATCTAGCCACACATCTAATATGTGTCCTACAGCTCTTGAGTCTAAACGGGGCCTTGTTAAGAAATCCAAGTCTAAACGTCCCCAACAGGCTAGTCTAGTACTGCTGTGAAAATTGAAGACTGATGTCACCATTGCCATTATTCCTTTCATAAATCTGAAGATTGTCATAATCACCTTGCTATTCAACAAGCCGCTAAAGATTCTGCATCTTCCTCTGACTCTTTAACTATATTAGAGAAGAATATGGCCAAAGCTGTCATGGTTAAAGAACAGATAGACAAAGTCCATGTGTCTATCAATGATGTAAATAATGTTTTAAACTTTGTACAGTATAATTCTACAACTGCTAAAGATTATTGTATAGAATCTTTCAAAAAGATTGATGAAGTAGAAAATTGTATTATAGAGAATTCTATTTCTACTCGGCATATGATTTCAAATCTGTCTGAAAAAGTAGACAGAATGAGTTTGAAAAAATTTGATAAGCCTATTCAAACTTCTTTTTTGACAAAAGGGAAAGCTATCCATACTCATGAACTTAGTGAAAGGCCAGTCTCTAAGTTTTCCTTTCTGCTCCCTAAAGAAGTTGTTGAATCTGAAAAGCCAAAGCAGTCAGAAAAGGTGCCTGTCAAATCCATTTTTGAGTCTGATACTGAACAACATGTCCTTCCTGTCTATGAGCCTCTTGAGCCTCAGTTCCGTAGACATCCTGCCCCTGATCTATATGGTGTTGGAAAGATTCCCCCAAGGGAAATATTTCATGCAGATATTCATAAAGAATGGAATTTAGATAATCTGACTACTGCACAGATCAGGTAGATGCTTGATCAAATGATCACAGAGTATAAGCTCATGTGTGTTGCAGGGAAAAGTGAGGTAGAATCCTGCAAAACACTAATACAGTGTTTTACTAGAACACTTGCTCGATGGTGGGAGCTTGAATATTCTCTAGCAATGCTTGACAAATTGGAGAAGGAAACTCTGAAAGATGAGCAGGGTGATATAAGGTTTAATCCTGATGGTACTGCTCAGAATAATACGATTGGTGCATTGACTGCTCTTATACAAGAACATTTTTGTGGAACTGATATTACACTTACAGATAAGCATGAGATGGTTTTGATGAATTTGAAGTGTAGGAATATCAATCAGTTCGAAGATTTCCGCAGAGATTGGATACAGAGAATGTATTTGGTCAAAGAACCAAAGAATGTTATGTGGAAGAAAGTATACCTTGTAGCCCTTCCCTCAAAGTTGGTTGACATATTGAAGCTGCAAGAAGTCTTCCCATTACCTCTTGAATTTTATTTATGGGGAGAGATTTATTCTATCATCACCAAGGTGTTGATAACCATTTGTACCAGCTCTAAGATGGCCAAGTGTATCGATAAATTAAATAGATTGCCTGGTACTAAGTCTTTTTGTAGCAAATATGGAATAACCATTGATGATCCTTTGGTCACTCGCAGGAAGACAAAGAGAAAAGCAAAGAAGGCTCAACGCAGAACTAGAGCCACTACTTACAGACTGAGCTCTGAAAAAAGACGCGAGCTCCGTCCCCAGAGAAGAAGAACAGTTAAAGGAAGAAAAGGGTATATTAGAAATAACTCAAAGACTCATTAGTATACTCCTTTGGACATCAAGCCCAAAGAAGCAAAGCTTGAAAGAATGAAAAGTGTTGTATGTTGGCTTTGTGGTCAATCTGGCCACACATCTAATATGTGTCCTATAGCTCTTGAGTCTAAACGGGGCCTTGGTAAGATTCTGCATCTTCCTCTGACTCTTCTGTTTCTTATTCTTCTGAAGAAGAAGTACATGCCTACTGCCAATGTTCTGATTCACAATCCTATCATTTTTATTGTTCTGATGATGATTCAGATCTTTCCTCAGCTACTTCTCTTCCCGAAGAATTCTCTGGAAAATTAAAAGTCCTCATGGCCCAGTTTGACGAGGGAGAAATGAAAGAATTTGCTCAAATTCGTGCCATGGAGGATGGAGAATTGAAATCTACGTTATTACAGGCATTTATGAAGCATGGTACTGGCTCCTCCAGTACATCCTCAGGTAAGAAGCCAAACTTTGTTGATGCTTCTTATGATAGAAATACCAGATCGTATCTCCAGCACAATTCTAGCAAAGCTCGTACACTCACTTTGGGGGAGGTGAGTAGGGAGATACACAATATGAAAACTGAAATTTCCGGTTTAAAAGCCAGAATTTCAGAAGTTGAAAAGAATAAACAGGTTCTATCCTCTCCTGTTTCTTCTCCTGTGTTTTCTAGTAGGAAAACAAACTATATTCTGCATGGTCCTCCTCAAAAAATTACTGAAGAAGTTGAAGTTGCAGAGGGACATCCTCATCCAAGTATGGGAATTAGAGATATGCATCTCCTGGAAATCCAGTATCAACAACATCATGTTAATATTAAAGTTTGGGTTAAAGGACAGATGTTTGATTTAAAAGCATTGATTGATTCTGGATCAGATGTTAACATGTTTTCAAAAAAGGCTATTCCTTCAAAATTTTGGGTTACTGATACTAGAAATCTCACTGGTTTAGGAGAAATAACTTTAGAATATGAAGTACCAGAAGCTGTACTTTGTTTTGAAGATAGGTGTGTCACTATGAAATTTGCTGTAGGTGACATTCCAGTTGATTGCATTCTTGGGAATGTATTTCTTTCTGCAGCTGAACCACATGGTTCAATGAGATTCCCTAATCGGAAAGCTGGTTATTTCATCACTATAAAAGGTAAAAGGTTCAATTTACCTTATATTTCCAGAACTAGAATGTCTACTATGGTACAAGCTATGCAAGAAGAACTGAACAAAGCAGAAACCAGTCTCACAGAACTCAAAGATCATAAGAATATGATCAGAATTGAAGATCAGCTAAGTTCTCCACAGATTCAGAGAAAAATCTCTGAAATTCAAAAACAATTTGAACAAACCTGCTGCTCAGAAGAACCAAATGCCTTTTGGCATCGCAAGAAGCATTATGTTGAGTTGCCCTACAAGGAAGGATATACAGGCAAAGCATGCAAATCCAAAGCTATTCCCATGTCAAAAGAATATAGGCAGCTCTTTGAGAAGGAAATAAATCAGCTCCTTCAAAGAAAGCTGATCCGGGAGTCTAACAGGTCTTGGAACTGTTATGGCTTCTACGTCAACAAGAGAAGTGAACAGATTAGAGGTATTCCCAGACTTGTTATAAATTATAAACCTCTTAATATTGTTCTTGCAGATGATACATATTCTATTCCGCACAAAGGAGATCTGCTGAGTAGGATATCTGGAGCTAAAGTTTTCTCAAAGTTTGATCTAAAATCTGGCTTTTGGCAAGTCACCATCAAAGAAGAAGACAAGTGGAAAACAACATTGAGTGTACCAGCAGGACACTATGAATGGAACGTGATGCCATTCGGGTTGAAGCATGAACCTTCAAAATTCCAGAAGGTAATGGATTCCATTTTTAAGCCTTACAATGAATGGTTGGTTGCTTATATTGATGATCTCCTAGTCTTTTCTAAGAATCTCCAGGACCATTTTAAGCATTTGAGAATCTTCATGAAACTGGTCCAGAAAAATCGATTGGTCCTCAGTAAGAAAAATATGGATTTGTGTAGGACCAAGATAAATTTTTTGGGTCATAGCATAGAAAATGGACAAATTGCTTTACAGAGCCATGCTCTTGAGTTTGCAGATAAATTTCCAGACATCATCTTGGACAAAAATCAGTTGCAAAGATTTTTAGGATGTCTGAATTATGTAAGAAATTTCTATTCTTCCTATGCTACTGATAGGTCTCTACTTAACTAGAGACTAAGAAAGAATCCCAAACCTTGGACTCAAGCACATACATTAGCTGTCAGAAATATTAAATCCAAGGTTAAGAATCTTCCTATTCTTTATGTTGCTGATGATGGCTCTTTCAAGATTGTTGAAATAGATGCCAGCAATATAGGTTGGGGAGGTGTGCTTAAACAAAGACCAAGTCGGGAGAGCCAGAGAAATGAAGAAAAAATTGTGCAGTATGCATTAGGAGTCTGGAGTAAAGGTGAGAAGAATTACTCCACAATTGAGAAAGAAGTTAAAGCTGCATGGAATTGTGTAAGTAAGTTCTCTATTCACTTGGTCAATAAATTCTTTCTGCTGAGAACTGATGCACGAACACTTGATAAATTTCTTTCCAAAGAAATAAAGAAACCTGAAGATGCCAAATTTGCAAGATGGCAAGCCTTATTTGCAAATTTTACTTTTAAAGTAGAGCACATAAAGGGTTCTGAGAATTTCTTGCCAGATTTTCTCAGTAGAGAATTCATCCAGCATCAAGAACAATATGATGATCAAGTAAAAGAAGATGAACATGTAATGGTCATCATAACCGAGTGGGATCATGCCCAACAGAAAGAAACTTTCAGATCCATATCTGACGATGAGTCATGGGCAGTTTACAAAGAAAAGTGGAGACCTACATCGCAACTCCGCAACACTAAAATACTTGATGCAGATCTGCAAAATCATACTAACATCCTGCATCTTGTACCAGAAAGGAAAGTATGCCCAAAGGGAAATCGCTGGATACATGACATGGTATACTCTACTAGTATGATAGCTTCACATGAAGCTGAAAGATCCCTCTCACAAGATTTCTGTGATCTGTCTGTCATTTGTACTGGTGGCAGTGACAGAACAAGGATTTATTATAAATCCTATACTATCAACCGCACACGGTGGCCAGGAGAATATACCAGAGGATTATATCAGACATGGCCAGGTAATAATCCTAACTTAATTTTTCCTGACACTGTGTACAATTTTGCAGGATATAAACAGCTCTGGTGGAATCTGTTAAATAAAGATGGTCGAGGTGAAACACATCACACTAAGCTCATATTTGGACCCACTTGGATCAATCAATCCCATTATGCATGTCTGTGGACAGAAGATTGGTGGTTTCACTATGGGCTAAGTGCTTATGGTATGGATCCACAGTTTTATGAAGCTTATTTCCAAAGACAATGTAATGACTGTTTAGAAAGCAGTTGGGGAGAATGTTTTCACAGTCCATGCCAAACAGTTAAGGATATGAGTCAGTTAGAATACAAATTGGTAAATCCTATTCTAAACTCATATAAAAAGATGCAACACCAATGGTTGGTCCTAACAAAGATTAAACATCAGATCACATTAAATAAACCCATGATTGTCCAGAGAATATATACTAAGGCATGGGATGATGATTATCCAAAAATCAGATTTCCTGGAATCACTATTCTTGATCAGCCGGAAACCAGTACAAGCAGTTCTTGTGGGCTCCGCTAAAAATAAAAGTCTCCACTGTGTAGTGATACCCAGTCACGGGTTTACAGTGACAGGTCTTTTCCCAAGGGCTTTTCATCTGTTTGAAAAAGCATCCTCCTTGTATGTAATAAGTGATGTTTCCTCGTGGGCCTTGTACATAAAAGGTATCCACAGTGTACTCCACACACATTTCACATGTTAGTGTCGGATGGACGAATCTCGGTGCGGCTGTCACTTCGGTGTTACCCGAAAGCCATGATTCTCCTCCATGTGTTTCTCATCCAGCGGATCGATTGAATGTTTGTCCCCCCCCAATTCCGATATATGGAGGGTTAAGGCCCATTCATTCGCATTCGGAGTTGGAGAGAGTCTAGAGTCTAGAGTCTTTTGTGTCTTGAGTTTGAGTCGAGCCGAATCTCCCTGCTCTACATCTGCGCGAATTCTTGCGATCTGCTTGCATCACGGTGCTAAGACTCAAATTCCTTAGGAGATCTGAGCAAGCCTACGCATTAGGACATATGAGCCTAGTGTGAAGCTAAAGTGGCGGGATCTATAGATCGAGTCTGTCTGTGTATTTTGTTAAGAACTCTGAGACAGAGCCTGCATCTGGCCAGATAGCCTCTAGTATCGCTCGCTCATTAACTGAGTAGCAAATCTGGTAAATGCCACTACAGTCAATCTTTGGAAAGAGATTTGAATCCATTAGTCTGTAATATGATTGTAAAATCATTCTAAAGATTAATAAAGAGAGAAGAATTATTTGTTCCGCATTGTCAAGAACTGTAACTCTGAGCTTTATGAAATGTCCACTGAGGTAGTATTGTCCTATTTTTGATCGCCGAAAGTTCACCAGAAGTTCGCCAAAGCACCGAGGGACACGGAGTAGGCCGTTATAGGTGAAGGAAGCCGCAGTAGAGCGGAAAGAAGTGTGAACGTGTGAGTAGGTTCATGTATGGGTTCGCATAGGATATCTTAAACAAGAAAGAAGATACTCAGTGAGCCAGCCTGCCTGTTGAGCAGTTTGCAGTGCAAATCTGTGAGAGGTCCCTGTAGTAAAATTGGTATCAGAGACAGAAGTCAAGGTTGACTGTGTAATCTGGTTCGAGAAAAGGTCAGTTCTTGAATTCACTCTCTCTTTATTGTGAAGTATAATGGCCTCAATGAGAAATTCAGTGTCATTTAGAGAACTAGAAGAGCAAGATAGGGCCACACCAGACCCTCTCAGAGAAATGTTTTCCTCTAGTAGTAGTTGAGTCACAAATGAGTCAGATCATTTGTATGAAGAAACTGAGCCACAGGCTAAATAGGTTCTACCCAAGATCTATGCTTCACAAGTCTATAATGATCTTGGTGTCTGGCACTTAAAAGCTGCCACTAGAATAACAATAAAAGAATCCATCAGTTCTATAGAAGAAAATTCTGATCGTGTACAGTTAATACCTTTGTTGAATCCTAAGGAGCTTCAAGCAGAAGCAACAAAATTGGGGACGCAATTTTTGCATCTCGGATGCATCAGGGTAGAAATCCAAGCCCTTTTCCATCAAGGAGTTGATTCATATGTGTTAGCCACTGTCCGAGACCTAGCACACACAAATACACAGATTCCTTAATTGGAGGAATAGTTGCCCCATTATCCAATGGTCCAGTATGGTTTGATTGTTATCTCAACTTCTCTATGTATGTGTTTGATGAAACATTGGACGATATTTTGCAATTGCAAATCAAAACTACTGGATTTGATATGAAGAAAAAGAGAAACAATATTTCCATCCAATTCAGAGGTTTCTTTTTCCATACTACCACACTGTTTCCTGCAGTCCTCCATGCCCCCAACAGAGAGTCAAAAACTAGTGTAGTTGTCATGACAGATCCTAAAAACCAGAAGGTTGAACACCAGGCCATTAAGTGGGAGGATCTATCTTTTCCTGAACACTGGATAGTGCCAAATCCTAAGCCTCTATCTATACAAAAATCACTTCTGCAAATATCACAGAAAATCAATCTACTGCCACTCTTTCTTTCCCGAGAAGATCTACCATTGATAGGCATAGAATTGAATCTGAATGTAAAAATTTTCCTATGTATATTGCTCCTGATTGTACAGATAATTCTTGTTCATCCCTTGTATCAAATTTTAATCATTTTTATTTATTTGAGTTGGCCCAGTTAGTTAATTTCAATCCTCTTAAATTTGACTGTCCACAATGTCACCAGTTAGTAAATCTCCAATCTCTTGCTTCACTGGTCCTCAAACATCAGAACCACAATCCTAGAACAGGCGAAGCCCCTCCTTCCACATCTGTTGCTCCCTGTCCTAATCCAAAATGTTCTGATATTTCTTTTCCACATGAAGAAAAACATGTGCTCATGATGTACTTGGTTCCCAGTTTGCAAGATGAAGACCCTAGACTGACTGAAATATTCATGAACATGCAATCTCCCAAAGATAAGCATGGTGTGGGATTTTACAGCCAAAAAGATGGATTGATTCTTGAATGCAGGTTCAAGGATCTGCCCTCTGACATTAAAAGACCATCTGTTCCTGAAATCCAAAAGTTTTATACTTTAATGGATGGTTGTGATAAACATGTGATCCCGGAGAAATGGATGAAGCTAATGCTAAATTGGGATCTTCATACTCATCCCCAAGCGGATGACTTTGCTGTTTCTTACAGCACAAAAGAGAAAAGAAATTTGGCCTCTCAATGGAAAGAGTATATGACTGAAAGAAATATTTGGATTTCTTTCTACTCATGGAAAAACGCCAAAGAATCAAAGATGATTTTGATGACTGATTCTGCATTCTCTTCTGGCCATTCTTGGACAGCTAGTGATGGAAGTAAAGTTGAAACCTCTTCCAGTTTCCCTCCTTTTAAAGGAATTGTCCTTGGAGAAGGACAAAATTCTGCTAAAGCTTATCCCTTAGTACAACAAGAAAATCTTGTAGGGATAGAAAGGAGAGTATAGATAGTCAGTGAGCAGATAAATTGGACAAACACTGTTATAACTGGATTAGAGAAGAATATGGCCAAAGCTGTCATGGTTAAAGAACATATAGACAACATCCTTAATAGCAGTAAATAAAGTGATAAAAACAAGTCACATTGACACATATTCAATAAAAAATTGATGGATGAGAAAATCATGTCGAAGGAAAGTTAAGTTAGTGGAAGTTTAACCGTGTTACATTGAATAATTTGTGGGTTATGTGGCTTCCATTGAATTTATTACCCATTATTTTTTTAATTTTCTGATATGTTTAAGTGGACGTGAGAGGCCATGGAGATCTAGAATCCACATAAACCTTCCATATCTTTAACCTTAGAACATCGCGAAGTGTATGTAAAATTAATATTTTTTGATGTGCGGAGTTTGGATTCTCCACCATATTTATTTTTTACATCTAAGTTTCGAGTCTAACCAAGACTCATCATCAGAACAAACCCTGCCAACAAGAGAGGAAGATGGATGAGATAAATACAAGAAAGAGCTGAAGGAGTGAAAGAGGAGAAACATGTGGCCGACCAGAAAAATACCAAAGAAAAATATAGTTAATTACAATTTTATTCAATAAATAAATATTTTTGTTTAACTAATTATTAATTATGTTAATTAATTCATTTTTAATTTATTTTTAGAAATAATCTAATGTAATTTATTTTGTTAAGAAGGGTATTCATTATGTTTATTATAATACTAAGGTTGCTATATACATAGTTTTATTAATATCATTAATGAGGGTTGTTTAATTAATAAATGATATTTATGATTAATATAAATTATCATTAATAATAGAATTAATATTGTTAATTAAAACTAATGTAAATTAATGATTGATATTATTAATATGATTGATTGTAAAAAATATATTATAATAATTATTATTAATTTTAATTTTAATATTAATTAGTAATAGTCAACTATTACCAATATTTTTTTTTAATTAATACTAATAATAAAGTCACAGGATTTTATTTTAATTTTAGATAAAATGAAGAGAATTAATGTGTGGGTTAATTTTAGAAGATTATTTAGAATTAACATCAAGGGGGCTAAAGGAAGGGGTTTATGCTAGGTGACAGTAAAGGGGGAAACTAGGTGAGATGGAGGGGTGATAGAAACTATTCAGAGGGGGTATAATGAACAAAGAGGAGGTGGAGGGGGGGGAGAATGAATGTTCTATGCCGGTCTCTAGGGAGATAAAAGGGGGGGAAGAGATCAGGTGCTAGGGGGTGACTCAGAGAAAGGAGGGGATGGGGGGGGGGGGGGGGGTAACGAACGCGAGAGCAAAGAGAAGGGAAATAATTTAAGAGCATGGAAATAAGGGAACCCAATTTTTTCCAACCTCCAAACCACCATCTCTATTGAGGTTTTTGGGGTGTTTTATGATTTCAAGCGCCTCACAGATTTTGCTTTTGAAATGGTGTTTTTAACTGGAAATCACCCTGAGATATTCGAGGGAGATATGGTGACAAGTATTATTAGAGTGATCAGCTAGAGCTGAGGTATGGGTTCTCCCATTTTTGATGTTGACACCATGCTCTTTAGGACTGATTTTCAAATTTAATGTTTTGATTATAAAGAAACACATTTACAAAAAGTTGGTATATCAATGCGACTGTCATGGCTATAAATTTACCGACTAATGTGAATGTGAAGTTCCTTAATACAATTACATTGACATTATCGCAGGAGCATAAAACACAATTGGATGGCCACTTCAGTACTTAATAATAATCTTATCCATTTCAAAAAACATTTCGATTACATGGATTTATTGAAGCTATGTTTGCCGAAGAATTTAATGGCATCCATTTTTTTTTTTGATTGAATGGGTTTCGTGAAAATAATTTTAGCGAAGCATTTAGTGGTTTCATTGTTCCTTATCAACTTTGTGGTTGGTGGATTGTTATATCAATTCGTTGAAGTTGTATATATTGATGCTTCATGTTTAATTTTTAGTGTATGATGGGTGGAAGCCTATTCTTCTCAATTTCTTGATGGGATTATTTTTGTGAATTTTTAATATGGTGAATCAAATTAAAGTTGGTGTTTCAGATTGAACTACTACATTGTTTGTTATCTATGTCAATGTTTCTAGAGAGGAAAGAGTGGAGAAATCAACTCTTAGGATCATTTTACTTATAATTTAGCAAATTAGGGTCTAAAACTATATGGGATCATTTTGAGGCATGAAATGACATTTATTGGTGGTAAAACAATTATGCTTTAGTTTCCCACATTTTTTTCCTATTCTACATACAAATATCTTTCCAAAAACATAATAATTATGTTAATGAGACTTCGGATTTAAATGTTATGCCACTTAGAAGCTGACTTTCCTTGTTTCAATGCCATAATTCGAGAGGATGACATGTCAGCCCCCATTATTCATGAAAATGGTTCTAGCCACATGATTATCATGTAGAAGACTCTAGAAGATTATATATTCTATATCTTTTTAAAAGTTGAGGTAGTTAAACCTAATCACTAGTAGGCTATCTAGTTGTGTTATAGCTAGGCCACTAGGAGGAAAAAGGGTTCCATTCTTTCAAGTGCATTTGTTCCATACCTGAGTAAAAATAGTTGAGAGGGATAGGAGATAAAGCACACAGAGATGATTTTTGAACTATATCATCCCATGGGCCACATGTCATATTATTTATACTCACTGCCATATTTGCATTCAGAGAAAGATAATAGAGCGAACTCACCTTCCTACTATGTTTTTCTCCCAAAAGGGATTCCTAGGTAATATCGTGCATTAAATGTTCTTCTGGGATTTTATTTTTCCATTCTTTATTTTATGCATAATTTTAATTTGCATGGATATACTATTAGCAGTATTATATGTATCTATAAATATAAAGAGATATAAATTTCTAATAATGTATATTTTTGAACTTTTAAGTATAATTTTATCAAATTTCTTGTGAGAAACTGCCTATTGGTATGTCCACTTCACTTTATCAATCATATTGGTATCATAGTAGGTTTCTTTGGGTATACTATGAATATTTGCATGGGATATGCATCAGCTGGGCCAAAAATCGTAAAAACCTAATCATGGATGATAAATTTGTGAATAACCCTTGTGATCTTGCAAAGGATGGTTTCATGGTTGGAATAAAAAGGTGCAGATATAAATATTAATTTAAATCTCCCCATTAGAGTCTACAGGAATACACATGGGATATTCACACAATATGAGGGTTCTAATGCATAGGAAAAATCAGATGGGGAATCATGAGATTGGAAAGAAATAAAGAACCAACAAAAGAAAGAACGTGGAAAATATAAACTGAGTTTGAGCGACGTTAATCAATAACACCCTATCAGGCAAGGAGTAACTTCGTGAATTAATCTTTTCCTTTTCATTAAGATAGAATATGACTATATTCAAGGAGAGGGAGAATATTGGGTTTCATATTCCAATGTCTCTTCGTCTTCAAATTTTTCTTATTTTCTTATTTTCAATATTTACATAGGATTCCTAATCCCAAATATTAGGTGTTCAAAATTGTGCCGCCCCCCACCGCCGCCCACCCCCCCCCCCCACAAATAATATGAAGGGATGTTGGTGAGTCCAAGCATCGTTTCGAATCTTTCAAAATTTCCCCTTCCAATCACTTTGGTGAAAATGTCTACCATCTTCTCATTTGTGAAAAAATGCCGTAGGTTAATTATTTTTGCCTCAATATGATGTCGAATAAAATTGTATTTTTTACTAATATGATTTTTTCAATAATGGAAATTTGGGCTCTTTTCCAACTTTATTGCTGAAGTGTTATCAATCAAATGAGGAATTTTATGTAGTTGTCTCTCCTGCAAATCTTCTAGAATTTTCCTAAGTTACACAATTTCTTTTTCTTCTTCTGTCGTTGCCACATATTTTTCCTCAACTATGGAATCTATTGGAGTTGATTCCTTGCATGACCTCAAAGAGGAAACTCCTCATCCAAGACTCATAACATTACCTAAAGTAGATACTCTGATTTCTTAATATCCATCGAAATCTAAATCTGAGTATCTAATGAAGCTTAAGTCATCCACCTATGTATAGTTGAGTCCAAAGTATTGAGTTCCCTTCAAGTACTTTAGAACTCTTTTGCAGTAGACCAGTGGCCCTCACATGGCTTTAGCATAAAGTTGGAGAGGATTCCAACAAAAAATGAAATGTCTAGTATGGTAGTAGTGAGGTAGTCAAGACTTCCTATGAGTTGTCTATACTTTCTTGCATCCTCAAATTATTTTCCTTTAGTGGATGTGAGCTTTAAGTTATGTTCTAGTGGAGTAATCTAAGGATTGCACAGAACCATGAAAAACATGTTCAACAGTTCTCCAATGTACTTCTTCTAAGAGATGAATATAAACTTCATATTTTGATTTACTTTAATACCAAGATAGTAGTGAACATATCCCAAATTTTTCATTTCAAAACCTTTCCTTAGTTCTTTCTTTATCGATGCAATGTAGCTCTCATTGTTCCATGTCATTAGAATATCATCTACACACACCACAAGATATACAACTGTTTTTCCAACATTCTTGACAAACAAATTTACATCATCAATATCATAAAGTTTTAAATTGAGTTTTAGAAGATTCTTAGTTAACTTCTCGTACCAGGCTTGTGGTGCTTGCTTGAGGTCATACAAGTATTTAACAATGTTGTATACTTTGTGCTCCTAATCCTTCACAACAAATCCTTTTGGTTGGGATGTAAAAATTCACTTTTATATATTCATTTAGGAAAGTGTTTTTATCCATTTGATGGAATTTCCAAGCATTCTGAGGTGCCAAGGAAAAACGTGTCTAGATGGTAGCCCATTTTTCTATGGGGGGGGAATTCTCCTCATAATTGACCCCTTCCTTCTGTCCAAAACCTTTTTCCACAAGTGTGGATTTATGATTTTCAAGTGAGCCATCTACTTTATACTTTGTTGTGATGTGACTTCCAGATCCACCGCACAAGATTTTTGTTAAACCGACGTTTCAAACCATCTACCACGGTTCATCATTAAGGTAGAAATGTGAGGAAAAAAGATCTCAAAGTTTAGGAATAAATAGGAGGGAGGAATGAATGGAAATATAAGAACTGACAAGTCTAAATTTTTATTTGCTTTTTTTATTTAATAAATTCATTCAATTTTATATTTTTATTAACAAATTCAATCTTATTTCCAAAATTTTCTAAAATAATTTATTTATAAAATATTTATAAGGTGTTTATATACTAAATAAATAAATTAGGTTAATGTGCATATTTAGTTGTGTAACTAATTATTAATTTAAATTATAATGTAATAATTTTAATATATATAATTTTTTTATTATTTTTAATTTATAAAATGGAATGATACAAAAAGATGAGCATATGTAATTAAAGTAATGTGTTATATAAAGGTAAGTTATTATTAAAAAGAATAATGTGCTATTTAAATGTGAAACTAGTTATTAATTTAATTATAATGTTAATAATTTAATTATAATGTTAATAATTGTTATATATATATAGAGGTAAGGTTTTTATTATATTATTAATTTATAAAAATGATTAATCATGAAAAGCATATTAATCATAAAAAGATGAGTAAATGTAATTACATTTACATTTACTCATCTTTTTATGATTAATCCATTTTATAAATTAATAATATTATAAAATTTTATTTATTTATTTATTTATTTTCTGAGGAATAAACTCGCGGACAACCCGGGCGCACTTCCCCATAATATCTGAATGGTATGCGCGATAAACCGTCGCGCTGTTTTACGACGCCTAACCCCGAGGGACTCAAATTCGAAATCGAGCCCATGACCTCCCTGATTACGGAGAGGACCCACGTCTGGCTCAGACCAGTTAAGCTATCCCTTGGGGCTAAAACTAGGTATTATAACTATAATTATCATCATTACTCTTTTTAACAATAAATTACCTTTATACAATCAATTATTTTTATCATTAATCGTATTTTCATAATTAGTCATTTTTATAAATTCATAATATAATAAAGACTTTTTTATATATATTACAATTATTAACATTATAATTTGAATTAATAATTAGTTTCACATTTAAATAACACATTATTGTTTTTAATAATAACTTACCTTTATATAATAAATTGTTTTAATTACGTATGTTCATCCTTTTCTATAATTCCATTTTATAAATTAATAATAATAAAAAAATTATATATATTAAAAATATTATATTATAATCTAAATTAAAAATTCTTTACAGAATTAAATAAGCACATTAACCTAAATTTTTTATTTATTATATAAACACCTTATAACTTTTTTAGAAATAAATTTTTTTAGAAAATTTCAGAAATAAGATTGAATTTATTAATAAAATTAAAAAATAAAATTGAATTTATTCAATAACAAAGACAAATAAAAATTTAGACCTATCTGTTCTTTTATTTCCATTCATTCCTCCCTCCTGTTTATTCCTCACCTTTGAGATCTTTCTTTATCATATTTCTACCTTGATGATGAACCATGGTATATGGGTTGAAACGTCAATTTAACAAAAATCTTGAGGCGATGGATTTGTAAGACACATCAGAATAAAATATTAATCGCAGAAGTCTGAAAAATGAAATTACTTTATACTTTTTCTTGAAGACTGACATGTAGCCTATTGGTTTGGTTCCCAATGGAGGATCAAACAACTTCCAGGTGCCATTCTTTACCAAAAAATCATATTATTTATATGTTTCTTGTTTCCATTCTTCATGAAAAGAAAATTATTGGAACGAAGTTGATTTTAAATATGTACAAAAAATCATTTCACAATCATATGAAACATCCATATCAATAGGTGAATATGAATTGTCTACATAATATCCATTTTCTTCTCTTTCCAACCTCATCAGGACAAACACTTTCAAGTGTCTTTGTAAGCCAATTTGAAGGACCTTTCTGAGATGGTCCAATATTCTCAGTCTACTGTGATGGGGTTGAATCAAGATTTAGTCTCCCAATTTTTTCAATCACAACACTCAAATTATCCTCAATGCATAGCACTTCATGCGTGGAAGAGAATGTTTCAAAATAAGATTCCACCAATTCATCCAGTATAGCAATCCCCCCTTCAATATGTGGAATATCATTATCAAACTCCTGAAAATACTTTGGATGTCTGAATTTATCGAGGCTTTCAATTTTCCACTCAACACCATTGTCAGACTCTAAAGATTCAAGAAACTCCACATATTTAGATATTATAGAAATTTTATTCACTTCATCATAGAGAACATATTACTTGGAGGTATTTGAGTACCAAAGGAAGATGAATTTGTGACACCTTGCACCTAGTTTGTTCTTTGTTCCTTAGGTATGAAGGCATAATAGGTGGAACCAAAAACCCCGAGATACCTCACCGAAGGAATGTAGCCATACCAAATTTCTATAGGGATTATTGTTTTTGATAAAATTATATGGACACCCATTATTTATATACAAATTTATAAAACTACATCAACCCAAACATCACCTTAACATTCTTGAAAAATATCATCAAACATACCATATTTGAAATTTTCTTACTCATTCTTTCAACTACTTCGTTGTGTCGGGGATTATAAGGCAAAGTTGTTTGATGTTTGATCCCATGTTGGTGAAGATAGTTTTCAATTTAATTTGATATATATTATTTTCCATTATCATATGAATAGATCGAATACAATGTTTTGAATCATTTTCAATTCACGTGTGAAATTTTTTGAATGTTTCAAAAGCTTCAGTTTTTTTCTTCAATAAATAAATCCAACACAGTCTGGTGTAGTCATTAATAAATTTCATCATATATTTATTACCATTTGTAGAAGAAATATACATTGCACCACATAAATAAAAATGAATGAGTTCAAGTTTATTGTCTTGACTGGAATGAGAATCATGAAAATACTATTTGTTGTGCTTTCCAAAGATACAAGCATCGCATTGCTTAATTTTCCTAGGAATTGTAGGAAAACCAATAAGACCATTTTACTTCAACAAACAAAGGTTGTTATAGTCCAAGTGTCCAAATATAGCATGCCATGGAATAATTGATGGGAATTTACCTTTATCATAGTGAGAGTTGTATGAAACGTTATGTGTGGGAGCAGAGGTTTCTACCAGCTCCATAAGTCTTTCTTTTTCTATCCCAATCAATTAAAGTGAGTGATTTGATGCTTTTTTGACCTCAAAGTTTCCATAAAATATGTCAATGGGTTTTCATTGGTAGCAGATGTGTACCAAAGACAACAAGTTCCTCCTTATATGTTATAGGTATAGAACATCAAGCAGATGAAATTATGGAATACCGAGAAGCTTGAGCCTAATGGTGCCAAGCCCGAGTGGATTGAGTTTTTACTTGTCTACAAAGTGTACTTCACCATTTCATTGTTAGTGAATTATTCAAAGACATATATTATAAAAGCCATGCCACAAGTTTCTTTTGAATCAAGCAACAAATCATCTTCCCATGAAGCAAGTGACACATTGATTATGTATTTAGTTACTCCAATGTTGCAATGTGCCACAACATAATGATCAGACTCGAGTGCTTTTCCTTTCCATCTACTAGTTGTTTTATCATTTTCTTTATTTCTTTCCTCCTTGATTAAATCCCAAAGAATATTACATGTGGAAGCATCATGTCGATATCTATTGCATCACATGCAATGAATATCTGACCTTTTGCCTTAAAAATGTCTTGCCAGTTGCCTCTACAATTCTTCCTTCCTCTTCCTCTTCAACCACCTCTTCCTCTAGAATAATTTTGTGTATGATTCTTCTCTCACTATGCAAGGCACACAAATTCTTCTGAATACTGAGTAGTTGTATTCTTCCAAAAATCCTTCTCTCTTTGAACAAAATTCTTCTCAAGGGAGTCAAAAGTAATCTCTTTAAGTTTGTCACTAACTTCGAATGACTCAAGATAATTTGAATAAGTGGGATATAGTGCCTTGACATAAGCTATGAGAGGAATATCTATTTTAACATTAGTGGATTTATGTCATGCATAATCGATATTACGTATGATCCTAAGGATAGAGGGTCATCATTTCTTAACTCAAGACTAAACAACTTAATCAGGAATTGTACAACTTCAAGTTCAAAGTGTGAGTCATATCATTCCTTCAAATTCCTTAAAGCATCAAAAGCATTGGAAAATGGGCAGATGTGAAGACTCGCCTCTTCATTGAGTGATGCTTCAATCAAGGCATATGCCTTGTTATTCTTGGTTTCCCAAATGGAAAGTTATTTATATCAAGCAGGGTTTTCAAGTGCATTGTCTCTTTCTCCTTGACAAACCTCTTTCCACAGCTCACTAAAAATGAGAGTGTGTTTTATCTTCCGGGACTACTCATGGTAGTTCTCCTTGCCAGTGAGAACTACTAACACAATGGATATTAGTGAATGCATCATAATATAGTCTAATATTGCCTCAAAATAATTATAGTGGTTGAAAAAAAAACCTTGATGTATTAATAATAAAATATAATGACTATGTCTTCAAAAATTCATTCATATACCTCCATCATATACATAATTCATATGAAATACCAACTATTTATACTTTCAGCCTTTTATATATATATATATATATATAACAAAACTTTTATTATATATATATATATATGAATCGTATTCAAACTTTATTTTATATATGGTATTCCATTAAAACATAACCAACGCATATTCTTTCACCATTCTAGAAAAAAATTGACACAAAAAATTACACCATTATATATTACAACCAAAAGACTTCATATTACCTTCATGTAGTTCAATTTATAAAACCAACATATAATAAACAATGACCCTGCCCACGGTCCTCACAGATTTTTCAACGCAGATCCAATGTCACATTCACCATAAACATTCAACATATTTAAAAAAATATTCCAGGTTGTCAATGCATATCTCTATATGCATTTAATAAATGTAGAGAGGTGTAAACAATGCACAAAGTTTCCCGAGTCAATGAAACATTCCACGACCTTCCATAATAGTTTCCCAGAAAAGGCAACGAACAATCATCGAGCAGGAGACACTTCACGCTCATGGCATCATTGCTCGGTCGTTTCAGCACCACAACTTTCAAAGCTATTCAACACTTTAAAATGCACCATTATACCATTGTATATGGAATTAAACGAAGAACAACACATTATACGCGGCTTAGCTCCATCCTGGTATCCAGCTTCTAGTGCACAGTCACGTATTGTTTCCCCAATCACTTAGAACACAATGTTTCTACCATTGTTAAGTCTCATTCTTCATACGCAAATGACCAACGCCGTTGTGGGTGACTTTCGAGTTTTGGTATGGTTTGCCTAGCAGTCAGAGGAGAGTGACCAAGGAGGATCCAAGGAAATCGATTGTGAACAGCTGGGACAACGTATGGTTTGAGACAACGAATCGACACAACATTCAATGAAAAGAGCAGGCAATCAATGTAAATGGACAAAGCTCTTTCATTAATGAATTTTACATGGGACACAAATAATAATGGAAGAGAATGCAAGAGTTTCAGGGTATAAAATGTTAAAAATTGTTTTGGCTCTGATACAATGCCAAGCCACGAGTAACTCTACGAATGAATTGTTTCATTTTCATTAAGATAAAATATGACTATATATAAGGAGATGGAGACTATTTAGTTTCATCTCTCAATATCTCTTCATCTTTCAAATTATCGTATTTTTATATTTACAATATTTACATAGGATTCCTTATCCCAAAGTTTAAGTGTTCAAAACAACCCGTTTTCAAAATGGAAGTGAATGTCGATATCATGCCATACCATGATGATATTGATGCTCTGAAGCTAAATCATTGTTTGTAGCAACTAGAAGTATATTTCGATGTCTATCAAATTGAGGAAGAATAGAAGATTTCATTTGCATGACTGAAATTAGAGGGTGATTCCATAAATTGGTGGGTAAGCAAGAGGAAAACCTTGAGGTTGGAGGGAAACCCTCCAATGTATATGTGGGAGGAATTAAAATTCCTCATTAAGTCACAGTTTTCCCCTATTGGGTACATAGAGGACCACTGGATATAGTGGAACAACATCATGCAAAAGTTGAGGAAAAACGTGTAGGACTATACAATAGTGTTTAGAAAGAGAGCCGTGACATTGGGTATCTTCCCAGATCCCCAGATGTACTAATAAAGTATTTGGGGGGTCTACACTGCCATCTATGGGATAAATATATGTTGTTCAAGCCCAAGTTTGTGTACAAAGCTTGTATACAGGAACACTGGCTAGAGGACATGGGCATAAAGAAAGTGAAATAAAGCAAGTTGAAGAAGATGGAGCAACAAGAAACTTCTGAGGGGAAGAAGAATAAGGAAGGGGGGAATATAAAAATATTACACTAACAAGACACTAGTGCAAAGATCCCAAAGACCACTCCAAGAACAAAAGGAAAAACAATAAGAATAAGAATATCATGGCCACTGATTTGGGCAGCAAATTTGAAATAATCTAGGACATGGATGAGAAGATTGTCTATATGCCATTGCAAAAGGAGGTGAATCTAACTAGACTTTAACAATAGGAGTAGAAAGAAATGACCAAACTCTTCCAGATTGTAACAACTCCACTTCCACAGAAATTTTTTATTTTTTTTTATAATCTAAAGATTAACTGTAGACAACTACATTAATGTATTTTGCTGCTCTTTGACAAAATCGTCTAATAGTTTTATGTTTACTTTACTATTGACGCATTTAATTCCAAGAATTGTCATCAATAAATTTTCATGGAAGCTTGATATTAATTACATCTCTTTACCATCTTGTTTTCATATATATTTCTATGCTTCTTATGCAATTTCTAGCATAATATAACTCTTATATTATGTTCTAATCATTTACGTCCCATTCTGGTTGTAATTGTGAAATGTATATTTATTTTGTTCTAATTCAATATATTATAGCTACTTGATTAGACATTATCAACTCTCCCTAGTTGAAAAGTCTATATTATATGTTATCATGCTATCGTTAAAAACATGCCACTGTGTGTAATATACAAATGAATATATGTATATCCTTACTTTACAACCCTTAGCTACATCTTTCACTTTATGATATATGTAAATGTTAACATTTTTATGTCCATATCGTATGAACCACTCGAATCTCAACTGTGTATTAGTTCTTTCTAACCCTACGTGGGATTGTAGTCATAGTATAACACTCAAACATGTAGGTTACGTGTACATCTACTCTGGAATTAACATGAATTTCATGTCCCTCGTAGCTTGCCACGTAACTCACCTACGATATGTATTAACATGTCACAGTTTCATATGATACTTACGCATTTATAAGTTTTGGATTGCAATCACTATCTGTAACGTTTATAGTCAGATATTTTTAACACTGATATCCCATCACGATTTTTCTCATTAGTACCATGCTCATAAAGCCATCACATGGCTCTTCCCTAGCGACTTGACCTCTTATCTACATGGTTAAGTACCCTCGTTCGATGTGTTACAAGTGGACTATCATGATTATGTCGTATCCTTGATTAGGGTTAACTCTTCCCCTGTCCTACTTTTGGCCTTCTTAGCCTTTTGGCACTGTCATTTGACATTTCGGCTCTGGTTCTTTGGCAAACTTTTGGCTTCAAAGAGGTTCATGTTAAACTCATGACACAGAGCCAAACCCATGACGCAGAAGGTTAATGGTTAATTTTTTTCGTTTTGAAGATGAAATTAATGTAATATTTCCCTTTCGATACAAATTTTATGAATTGAAGGTCTCTATTTTGTATGGCATTTCTGAATTTAATTTTCCTTAAATAGTTATCTTTGCAGCTGATGCTTATTTCCTTATTATGGTTGCAGCATTTATTTTTCTTCCGGGATTTTACGTTTTTTAAGGTTGTCCTGGTAAATCTCCTTCCAGATGCACGAAATCCTAAATGTAATCATCTTTAGTATATACGAAGTTATAATTTCTCCCCCAGTCACTTCATACCTTATAATTTATGGATATTTCATTTTAGAGTTATTATGGTATAATTCCTCCTCCATCATTTCGATGTATACCCATGATAATTTATTTATCTTTTTCCTTGGTTTTATGGTTACCTATTGTAATTCGTTATTTAAATCTCTGAACTAATATTCGTTGGTTTTGGTTGGCATACAAGTTGGAGGTTTCTTCCATGAAAACAAAGACCTCACCTACTACTATGCTAAAACTAATGAGTTCCTTTACCTCAGGAATTCATACCAATCGTTGATTCTTATCGGCATCACAATACCTCTACCGGTATGAGTATTCATGTTAACCTGCTCTTGGTATCTATTCATTCCGTGTTAACCATCTGTGGTTATATACTTTTATGATTTCTCGTTAAAATTAGATTTTCGTTTTGGCTTTACTCTACTTTGAGAGCCATTATACTTTTTAGTATGAGTACTTGTGATAATAGGCATAGAGTTTATCGAGGTACTAGATTTATCATTTTGTATTACATTACTCAATTCCATTCCCAAAATATCTGCATTGAGAATTTCATTTGTTTGGTGTTTAAGTGTTTTTAGGAATATGTAAATGAAATTCCTCAAGGTTGTTGACCTTGGTTACATTAGATGGATCCTTATAGTGATAGCACGTTCGCCATTCATTGTTACTGTCGATTTAGGAGTAGATTCATAACTCCTATTAACTTTTATTCTATCTTCATAATTTTCTATTTTTTGAGTCTATATAACTCATCGTTTTAATTGTGAGAAATCGAGAATATCGTTTATTTTCAAATTGTTCAACTTTCTTTCGAGTGTATGAATTTCCATGTCTACTTATATGTTTCTAACTAAATCAATACCACTATATTGAAAATGGACATCTTGTCAAATTTTCTAAGATTTAATTTCATATAAAAATTTCACAGTATAGGGTCTAGTTACATTTGTTTCTAACTTGTATAGGAATACAAATTGTTTCACAATCTCTCAGAATAGATCTAGTCCTCTACTGCTACCAATTTTAGGTTATCATTCTTCCTTATTTGTATAAAAATTCCTTCATACTATTTTATTATTCTTTTTCCAATTTTTAAATTGTTTTCCAAATTATTTTACATGCATATTTACCTTCCTTCTCTATTCCCTCCAGTAAGGTAATAATTACAAGTTAAATTACCAATATCACTTCTTCCAATATTCACTACTTTATTGAATTTAAGAAAATTCATTAATTTCTCTAAATTTGTTTATGTGCAAGTACCCTTTCTACCTTCCTGTTCCATTATACAGTAAGGTTATCATTATGTATGTCATACAGTGACAAAATTATTAGATTTCATTTGTACAGGTTGGTCCAGAATTCCTTAAGGACTTCCTCTAATTAAAATCTGAACAATTTTTGAAATGATAATGTGGTTTTTATTCAAGGGGTTGAAGCCCAACTCTGTATAAAAATTGGACAATATTTACTTTGAAATTTATGTATCTATAAGTCTCCTAACTTATTTTGAATTAGTATAATATAGTATACTTTATTTCCAGAAGTGAAAATATGTTTAATTTTTTTCATATTTTATATTCTATCTAACCTTAGCTTCATTTATGAGATAATACTATAGCTCATGTAGGAATTCAAATTTTTCTAAATATGTTACAACAGAAGATAGGATTTGAATTTTCTAAATTCATGTATAATAAAATAACGAAGTTCCCTCATTCTATATAACTTTAATAGACAGGTTTTCATATTTAGTTGTATAATTTAATTATGTCTACTCTCCTTATGTGTTTACTTTTTGTATATATAAAATAATATTTTCTACATAACCTCAGATTTAAACCTATTTCAAAGGTTTAGACATTCTGAGAGTTGGTATAATTCCTAAAATTGTCCGTGCAACAATACAGGACTATACTATATTTACTATAGTAGGTTATGTTAAATGTGAGGATCTGAATCAATTACAACTAACAGAAAGTGCAATACTATTTAAATACAGAGAATATAATTGTTCATATATCTTGCTATCATGTTCATCACCACTATAAACTTATTCATAATAACACAATAATAAGAGAAAATTAAATAACTTGTGCATACTAATTCTGGTAGACTATTTTCCACCCAACTTTGAAGTCTTTCTCCACAGCTCCCCCCGAGCAGAGATCAATTCCTTCTAGGAGTAGACAACCTCTTGTCTACCCAAAATTTTCTTATTTAAGCCTGCTTTCCAATTAGCTTGTTTCCATAATTGCGTCCAGTTATTCAGGATGTTGTTTTCCTTTTTGCCTAGGCTTTCCTTTTGTTTTTTCCACAAAAGTACTTTAAAACTAGATTTTTCCTCTTTCTAGTTTTATTCCACCTCTTCCCAGTAACTTTCCTCTTTAATGGGGTATCTTTTTACATTTTTATTTTTGATCTAACAATCATTTTAAATTTATTTTCTTCAAGGCATTTTGGATAAACTGGGAAAGTATTTCGAGCCTTATCCATCATCATGGACTTGGATTCCTGGTCTCTAATTATGCTCTAGTCTTTGCACAATAATTCAATTTCCATTATTATTCAATTTAAATTAGTAAAATATGTCCACAATAATTGTTTTCCCTTGGGTCCATTTGACCTTTAGGACTATTCCATTGTTTAATAAAAGAAGTAAAAATAGGGATATTACATATTCCACCTATAAAAAAAAACATCGTCCTCGGTGTTGGAAGATATAAATTCACTTTTCAAACAATGATTGATATTTTTCCTTCATATCTTCTTCCCGCTCCCAAGTAGCTTCTTTGGGTGCAAAGTGCTTCCACTGCACTTTCACCATGGCTACTCTCCTATTTCGGAGATCAATTTCTTCCCGTGCCAGGATGTGAAGTGGCTTTGGAAAAAATTCCCCTTTTGGTTCCACCTGTATCACATTCCAATCAATGACATGAGTAGTATCATGTACATACTTTTTTAATAATGAAGCATGAAAAACATTGTGAACCTTATTGTGACTAGGTAAAGCCAACTTGTAAGCTATTGGTCCCACTCTTTCTAGCACTTTAAAAGGTCCACAATACTGTGGTTCTAATTTAGAACAACTACTCATGTATAAGGTACTCTTTTGGGGCTTAATCCTCAAGTAAACATGATCTCCAATGTTGAATTCTCTATGAATTCTGTTTTTTTCTGCATAGCTTTATTTCTTGTCGTGTGTTGTCTTAATATTTTGCTGAATTTTCTTCGGAGTTCTTTCCATTTCCTACAATGCATCTCATATAAGTATTAACTTATCCTCTGTTTGGCTCCAGCTAAGAGGTGTGTGACACTTTTTTCAATACAATGCTTCAAAAGGAATGATATTTATTAAGGCTTGATAACTATTATTGTATGCAAATTCTGCCAGATGCAGAAAGTCTTCCCACCTTGTAGGTCTATCCATAACATACATTCTCAACATGTCTTCTCAAATCTAGTTTGTTCTTTCAGTTTGTCCATATGTTTGGGGATGGTATGCGGTATTAAAGTTCAACTTGGTACCCATTCCCCCAAAAAAAGTCTTCCAAAAAGTTGAAGTAAATTTTTCATCTCTGTTTGATATGATCATTTTAGGAATACCATGTAACTTTACAATCTCCTTCATAAACACATTAGCTACTTGAGTTTTACCAAAAGTAGATTGTAATGGTAAGAAGTGTGCAGTTTTTGCCAATGTGTCTACAACTACCATTATAGAATCATGTTGGTGTTTAGTTATTGGCAACCCAGTTATAAAATAGATGGAAACTGTTTCCCACTTCCATTCTGGGATACCTAAAGGATTCAACAATCCTCCTGGATGTTGATGCTCTACTTTTACTTGTTGACATTTCAAACATCTAGCTAAATAGGTAGCCACATATTTTTTCATACTTAGCTAAAACATATTCATTCTCCGGGATGATATCAATTTCTGATATCCCAGATGTCCTACATAGGGTCGTTTATGATACTCATCTAAAATTTCACCTTTTAATGAGCTCACATTGGGAATGTACAATCTGTTTTTATAACAAATCAATCTTTTCTTGTTTTGAGTATATCCCACTATCTTAGCATTATGCAAATTTTCTTGAAGTTTTTCATATTTTGGATCTTGACTCATTACTTCTTGGATCAATCCTTCAATGTAAAAATTTGCGCTACTCCCAATACTATTCAAATTTTGATAAAAATTCCTACTTAAAGCATATGCAATCTTATTTTCGTTTCTTTTTATATGTTTGAACTCCATGTGAAACTCACTAAGGAAAGAAAACCATCTAGCTTCTCTAGCATTTAAGCCAGGTTGCGTGAAAAAATATTTCCAATTTATGCGATTTGTCATCAATAAAAACTTCTTCCCTAACAGATGATGTCTCCACATCTTCAAAGCATTTATTACAACAACTAACTCTAAGTCATACATAGTGTAATTTTGTTCATATTTATTTAATTTCTTGACTCATATGCTATGACTGAGTTTTCTTGCAATAATACCCCTCCTAATCCTTCTGCACAAACATCTGTACATACTACAAATTCTTGGTCTAGATCAAAAATCTTCAAAATAGGAGAAATTGTTAGTTTTATTTTTAACTATTCAAAACTATGTTGACACTTTGATGTCCATTCAAAATTCACTCCCTTTTTTTGTAGATAGGTAATAGGATATGATAAGGCTGAAAATCCCTCTACAAATCTCATGTAGTATCCCGTAATCCTTATGAATGATATTTTGGATGAAACATCAGTAGGCACAAGCCAATCCATGATAGCTTGTATATTTTCTCAGTCCAATGTTAATCCTCTTTCTGAAATTGCATGACCCAGGTACTGAATTTTATAAAGTTCACATTTGCAAATTTTGTCATATAACTTATGTTCTCTAAGTGTTTGTAAGAAAATTTTGAGATGTTCTTTATGTTCTGCTTCATTTTTAGAATATAATAGATTTTCATCAATAAATACCAGAACAAATTTGTCTAGATACTTACTTAAGATAGTGTTCATTAGACACATAAAGGTAGGAGGTGCATTAGTTAACCCAAAAGGTAGAACTACAAACTCATAGTGTCTGTATCTAGTTCTGAAGACTGCCTTATTTATTTCTTCATCCTTAATTCTCAATTGATGATAACCTGCCCTTAAATCAATTTTTTTTAAAACAGTGGCTCCTCTCATTTGATCAAATAAATCATCTATCCTAGGTAGTTGATATCTATTCTTCATAGTTAATTTATTCATTTGTCTGTAGTATATACACATTCTGAATGTACCATTTTATTTTTAACAAACAATACTAGTGCTCCCAATGGGAACACACTTGGTCGCATATATCCTCTGTCCAACAGTTCTTGTAGCTGTATTTTTAATTTTAATAACTCAGGGGGGCGCATTATATATGGTGCTCTAGAGACAGGCATGGCTCTCGGTATTAATTCAATTGAGAAACCTATTTCTCTTTTCGGGGGTAGTTCAGGAATCTCCTAAGGGAACAAACCTTTGAATTCTATGATTACTGGTAAATTTTCTATAGTTTCTTTTTCAGTTTTTTTCCCCATTCTTCCACTTGTATAGCATACACTTGACAACCTTTCCTTTCTATCCTCTTTAACTATATTGCTCAAATCTGTTTGAATGATAATGGGATGGTTTTTCCTCTAACTATCACTAGTTTTCCCTCACCATCTATACAATGTATTGTTTCATCTAAGCAATGAACTACTTTCTGTTTTTCTAACTAGTTCATTCCCACTAATACATCATAGGAACCTAGAGGAAAAATATTTAAATTTAGTTCAGTTTCGTACACATTTAATTTTACAGCCATATATGGTAATTTATGGGTTACTTTTCTTTTTGTTCCAGTAGCTAACTGAACTAACCATGCTTGTTGAAATCTCTCTGATCTTAATTTTCACTTTTCCACCATCTTAGGACTTATGTAAATTAAATTTTCTCATGGATCTATCAAAATAGAAACAGGTTGTTCAGCAACCATATCTTCTATTTCAAGCATGGTTGATTGGTGTTCAGCTTGGCGATCTTCTAGGGAAGCCCTGATTCTTGGAATGTTTTTTGCCACATCATTTACAATAGTTTCCTCTCTCAACATTTGAATATTCTAGATGGTTCGATGAGGAAAATCTCGTAAAAGATCAAGTTCTCCACAACCCCAGCACTTTAATGGTTCCTTCATTTTTACATTCCATCTCTATTGCTGTTTACATCCATCTGTTTAGATCCAGTTTGTGATTGTGCTAGTTGATTTTCTCCAGTTTTATTAAACTTCTTCCTTTGATGATTTTTCCAAAGGTTTTTCAAGTAGTCCAGTTTTGCTCTTTTTCCACTAGAGTCACCTTTTCCTTTTTCTTTGTTCTTCCAGATTTTCAGTTGATCATTTATTCCTTTGAACTGCTGATAACATAGTCTTGCCTTGTGCAAAACTTCATCCATTGTCTTAGGATTATCAAATTCTATCATCTCCTTGTAGATTGTAGGCAAACAGTTTAAAAATCGTTGTACCTTAGCCTTCTCTTCTCTAATATAAGGTACATATCTAAGAAGATTTGTGAATTTTATAACAAACTCATCTAAGGTAAGTTGTCCCAATCTTTTCTCATTAAACTCTTTGGCTTTGTCATCATAGTATCTTTCATTCAGATATCTAGATTTAAATTTAGTTTGCAAATCTTCCCAAGTGATATTTTTCTCATCTAGTACATGCACCATTTTGGTTTCTTCCCACCACAAGGTATTCTTACCTTGTAGTTGGTAAATATCCAATCTAGATTTCAAGTTACTTCCATATTCATAAACTTGGAAGTATTTCACCATGTTTAGAAGCCAATCTTCTGCATCTTCCTCCTTCTCACCATCATAAGTGGGAGGTTTGATTTTTCGGAATTCTCCTTGCAATTACTTCTTCCTTCTGGACTGTTGTCCAAAGGATTCACTTTCCTCAAATCCTTTTGAGTGGGTTTCATCTTCCTTTCTCTTTCTTCAAGAGCCTTGAACTTCGTGACTGGTTCTGGAAGATAATTCCTTGATCAATCTTTCTTGCTCTTCATTGGATAGCGACAATATTTCATTGCTGGTTCTTAGATGCATCATTTCTCTTTGCATCTGTTGGAACATAGACAACAACAGACCATTTGGATATGGTGGATTTTATGCACCACCTAGATCTACATACAATTCATCCCCTTCATTCATAGTTTGTTGTACTTTTCTGCATTAATTTACTGTACACATAAATAACATTAGAGTAATTTTTTTTCAAATAAAAAATAATAATTTACAGAAGTATAATTCTTGGATTTTTAATTTTTGGTGTGAGGACACGTATAGGCCCAATGTTTCAACATGGGCTCTGATACCATTTGTAACAGCTCCACTTCCACAGTTTTTTTTTAAAGTCTAAATATTAACTGTAGACAACTGCATTAATGTATTTCGTCGTTCTTCAACAAAATCGTCTAATAGTTTTATGTTTACCTTACTATTCGCACATTTAATTCCAAGAATTGTCATCAATATATTTTCTTGGAAGCTTGATATTAATTACATCTCTTTACCACTTTGTTTTCATATATATATTATATGCTTCTTATGCAATTTCTAGCATAATAGAATTCTTATATTATGTTATAATCATTTAAATCCCATTTTGGTTACAATTGCGAAATGTATATTTATTTTGTTCTAATTCAGTATATTATAGCTACTTGATTAGAAATTTTCAACTCTCCCTAGTTGGAAATTCTATATTATATGTTATCATGGCTATTGTTAAAACCATCCGACTATGTGTAATATACGAATGGATATATGTATATCCTACCTTACAACCCTTATTACATCTTTCACTTTATGATATATGTAAATGTTACCATTTTTATGTCCATATCTTATGGACCATTCGAATCTCAACTATCTATTAGTTCTTTCTAACCCTACGTGGGATTGTAGTAATAGTATAACACTCAAACATGTAGGTTACATGTACATATACTTTGGAATTAACATGAATTTCATGTCCGTCGTAGCTTTCCACGTAACTCACCTATGCTATGCATTAACATGTCACATTTTCATATTATACTTACGCGTTTATAAGTTTTGGATTGCAATCACTATCTGTAACGTTTACAGTCAGACGTATTTAATATTGATATCCCATCAGGATTTTTCTCATTTACGATTAGTACCATGCTGATTAAAGCCATCACATGGCTCTAGCCTAGTGACTTTACCTCTTGTATACATGGTTAATTTCCATCGTTCGATGTGTTACAAGTGGATGATCACGATTGTGTCATATCCTTGATTAGGGTTAACTCTTCCCCTGTCCTGTTTTTGGTCTGTTTAGCCTTTTGGCACTGTCATTTGGAATTTCGGATCTATTTCTTCTGCAAACATTCAGCTTCGAATAGGTTCATGCTAAACTCATGATGCAAAGCCAAACCCATGACGCAAAAGGTTAAATGTTAATTTTTTTCCTTTTAAGGATGAATTTCAGGTAATATTTCCCTTTCGGTGCAACGTTTATGAATCGAAGGTCTTTGTTGTGTATGGTGTTTTTGAATTTAATTTTCCTGAACCATTTATCTCTACAACTGATGCTTATTTCCTTATTGTGGTTGCAACGCTCATTTTTCTTCAGGGATGTTACATTTTTTAATGTTGTCTCGGTAAATCTCCTTCCAGATGCATGAAATCTTAAATGTAATCATCCTGAGTATATAAGAAGTGAGAATTCCCCTCCAAGTCACTTCATACCTTAGAATTTACAGATATTTATTTTTAGAGTTATTCTCGTATAATTCCTCCTCCATCGTTTCGATGTATGCCCATGATAATCTATTTACCTTTTTCACTCGTTTTGTGGTTACCTATTGTAATTCATAGTTTAAATCTTTGAACCAATATTAGTCGGTTTTGGTTGGCATACAAGTTGGAAGTTTATTTCGTGAAATGAAGACCTCACCTACTACTATGCCGAAACTAATGAGTTCCTTTACCTCAGGAATTCATACCAATAGTTTATTCTTCTCGGCATCGCAATACCTCTACCGGTACGAGTATTCATATTAACCTAATATCGGTCTCTTTTCATTACATGTTAACCATTCATGGTTATATACTTTTATGGTTTCTCGTTAAAGTTAGATTTTCTTTCTGGATTTACTTTACTCTGAGAGGCATTATAATTTTTAGTATTAGTACTTATGATAATAGGAATAGATTTTATCCAGTTATTGGATTTATCATTTTATATTATGTTATTCAATTCCATTCCCAAATTTTTTGCGTTGAGATTTTCATTTGGTGGGTATTTAAGTGTTTTTAGGAATATGTAAATGAAATTCCTGAGGGTTTTTTACCCTAGTTACGTTAGATGGATCCTTACAGTGCTAGCACGTTGGCCATCCATTCTTACTGTCGATTTAGGAGTATATTCATAACTCTTATTAACTTTTATTCTATCTTCATAGTTTTTGATTTGCTGAGTCTATATAACTCATCGTTTTAATTGTGAGAAATCAAGAATATCATTTGTTTTAGAATCGTTCAAATTTTTCTCCGGTTTATGAATTTCCATGTCTATTTATTTGTTTCTAACTATATTTATACCACTGTACTGAAAATAGACATCTTGTCAAATTTTCTGAGAATTAATTTCGTATAATTAATTTCATAGTATAGGGTCTAGTTACATTTGTTTCTAATTTGTATAGGAATACAAATTGTTTTGCAATCTCTCATAATAGATCCATCCCTCGGCTGCTACAAATTTTAGGTTATCATTCTTCCTTATCTGTATACAAATTTCTTCCTATTATTTTATTACTCTTTTTCCAATTTTTAAATCGTTTTCCAAATTCTTTTACATGTAGATTTACTTTCATGCTCTATTCCAGCCAATAAGGTAATAATTACATGTTAAATTACCAATATCACTTCTTCGAATATTCACTACTTTACTGAATTTAAGAAAATTTATTAATTTCTCTAAATTTGTTTATGTGCAGTTACCCTTTCTACCTTCCCGTTCCATTATACAGCAAGGTTATCATTATGTATTTCATATAGTGACAAAATTATTGGATTTCATTTGTACAGGTTGGTCCATAATTCCTTGAGGACTTCATATAATTGAAATATGAATGATTTTTGAAATGATAATGTAGTTTTAATTCAAGTGGCTGAAGCCCAACTCTGTATAGAAATTGGACAATGTCTACTTTGAAATTTATGTATATGTAAGTCTCCCAACTTATTTTGATTTAGTATAATATAGTATACTTAATTTCAATAAGTGAAAATATGTTTAATATTCTGCATATTTTATATTCTATGTAACCTTAGCTTCATTTCTAAGATAATACTATGGCTCGTGTATAAATTCAAAATTTTATAAATATGTTACAGCAAAAGATAGGATTTGAATTTTTTAAATTCATGTATAATAAAAGAACATAGTTCCCTCATTCTGTATAACTTTAATTGACAAATTGTCATATTTAGTTGGATAAATTCATTATATCTACTCTCTTTCTCATGTGTTTAATTTTTGTATATATAAAATAATATTTTCTACCCGACCTCAGATTTAAACCAATTTCAAAGGTTTAAACATTCTGAGAGTTGGTATAATTCCTAAAATTGTTTGTGAAAAAACACAAGACTACATTATATTTACTATAGTAGGTTCTGTTAAATTCACAGACCTGAATCAATTACAACTAACAAAAAGTGTAATACTATTTAAATACACAGAATATAATTGTTCACAGATCTTTCTATCAATTTCATCACCACTATAAACTTATTCATAATAATACAATAATAAGAGAGAATTAAATACCTTGTGCATACCAATTCTGGTAGACTATTTTCCACCCAACCTTGAGCTCTCTCTCCACAGTTTCCCCCAAGGAGAGATCAATTCCATCAAGGAATAGGTAAAGTCTTGTATACCCAAAATTTTATTATTTAAGCCTTCTTTCCCATCAGCTTGTTTCCATAACTACATCCAGTTAATCAGGATGTTTTTTTCATTTTTTCCTAGGCTTTCCTTTTGTTTTTTCCACAAAATAACTTTAAAACTAGTTTTTTCCTCTTTCTAGTTTTATTCCACCCCTTCCTAGTAACTTTCCTCTTGACTGGGGTGTCTTTTTAGATTTTTATCTTCAATCCAATAATCAGTTTTAATTTAATTTCTCCAAGGATTTTTGGAGAAACTGGGAAATTCTTGGGAACCTTATCCATCCTCGTGGACTTGGATTCCTGATCTGTAATTATACTCTAGTCTTTGCACAATAATTAAATTTCCATTTTTATTCAATTTAAATTAATAAAATATGTCCACAGTAATTGTTTTCCCTTGGGTCCACTTGACCTTTAGGACTATTCCATTGTCTAATAAAAGCATTAAATATAGGAATATTACACATATAAAGATACAGGACAAGAAGACCAAGATCTATGCTCTATTTGAATTAATATTACATGTGAATCTCACTTCTGCGGTGCTAGTCAATAAATTATGATTGAAATTTTGAAATATTCGAATCTCATGTCCACTGGGAGGGGTAAACAAGGATGCAAATCTAAAGGTAAACAAATAGTGAAAAAATTGATTCTCCATTAGTGTTGACTTTATTAATGAAGTAAAAATAAATTTGGTTCTAAATGTTGTACATGAAATCATGTTTGGGAATCCCTGCATATGCATGCAAGATGTGATATTCATGTGGATAAACAAGTTCCATTTTCATCTAATCAAGGATTGGAAATAATGCACCGTCAATGCGCACAAAGGCAAGTCAAAATTGTCACTGGTAAGCTCCAAGAAGCTAAGAAATTGATCAATTACAGCAAGAATTATGTTTTATTATTTTTAAGAGAAATCAAAGTGTAGAAGAATCATTAAGAGGCAAGGCATCACTATAGGGGTGTACTAAGATAGCCTAAAGTCTTACCACCTAAGAGGGTTTAACATGCCATCGCACATTTACCAACTTTCACTGTCGTGTTGAGGTAAACATGATCTAAGGGATACTAGGACATGACTCAAGATTCTAGGTACAATTAAGGAAGTGTAATAAAGAAAGTGGAGCCTTACAGACCCTCCTCAAGAGGTACAACACTTCCAAGAGCCAAACAACCACTCCCAATGCCCAAACCTGACCTGGAATACTTTTTCAGTGATATGGGCTCCCTACTACATGCATGATAAGGCCTCCACATGGTTGAGGGCCTCTAGCCGCATGTACAAGCCTACTAGGGTGTGGTTATGGCCCAAATTCCATAGTTATAAGGGTTAAATCCTGAATTCTGAGCCTAAATTCTAGGTCATCCTCTAGACCACTTCTTAGAACTTAATAAAACTTTCTAGACTAGTAAATAACATCCAGATAAAAACATGCATACCAAACTTTATCAATTAATTGACCTAACCATGCCCAAAAATTATAATCATTTCATCAAACATATTGAGAACATGAAATCTACAGGTCCTAAATCCATATTTGAACACAAGGGTATGATACTTATTTCAGAATCATCAAGAAGGTATAATTCCCTCTCATCATAGCCACAATAACATTTTTTTTCTCATGCATTCCTTAGCCATTTATCAACTAATAAAAACATGGCAAGAGCCATAGCTATAACTTGTTATGAAACCATGCTTATAGCCAACATATAATAAAAATAATAACCATCAAATAACATAAGAAAAAGTACAAGTACTCATGAAAGACAAGAAGAAAATAACTCTTATTAACATATGGAAAAAGCAACCAAGTCAGGGAGTTCCATGTTCCACCTGACCATAGATTTGGATAAACCAATTATTTCTTTCAGTGAATCACCCCTATGCCATATTTCAAGAATCAATGTCAGACTCAAGACACAAAACCACTAGGGCTTCCAAGATATTAAACCACCTCCACCATAACTCTTTACCGCAATCCCGTCAAAACTGGTCAATGGATCACTAGGCCAAAAACAATAACATAAAAAAACCAGGGATTCCAAAATATTAAACCACCTCCATCTTCAGGATTTACCACTATCCCACCAAACCAGTCAAGGGATGACTAGGCCTGGAACAAGCTTGGATGCCTTATAATTTCCTCACCAATACCTTGAGTAATTTTCCCATCTCAACCCTCGGGCTTTATTGCAATCCAGCCAAAACTGGTTAAAGGATTCTTAGGCTCTTGGGAGTTTTCTTGGGACCACCTCACCTAGTTCGAAAACCATATGGAAATCAAAATCTTAAGGAAATGAAATAACCCCGTCACACGATAACTATCCAGAAATTCCAAGGCGAGGATAAAACAAGTGTCGCGCCTAGAAAACCAGCTAGGAAATCACACATGGTACCTTTTACCTATAATTATTCATGTTGAAGCTACATGATCAAACTATTCCTTACTTTTCCATTTCTTTCCTTTGCTTCCTTTCTCCAATGATAGAGTGCTCGAGGAGTGCTCTAAGTGTTAAAGAGTATGAGAGAATAGAAAGAGCTCCAAACTAAAACTAACAAAATCTTTGTGAACTAAGCCTCATAAGCCTTTTTATTATTGATGCCTCTACTTCCTCAATTTCATCTACTTTTCCTTCAATTTCCCTCCCATGTAAATCGGTGACCTTTCATTTTCCTTTTCTCCTATTTTCCATTATTTTCATAAATACAATGCCAATAAATTCCTGTTTTCCTTTTCAAAGTCTATTCCAATTGCTTTTCTAATTTCCTCAACCATAATAAACTATAATTAACACCCACTAGGATTTTTTTCCCAACATTCAGCTTATAGTACGTGCGCTCAGACCTTCGTCTTATTTTTCCTTTATTAACGTCATTGCATGAAATTTTAACACGGGTTTTTTATAGACTTCTCCCCCTTAGGGTATCTCCATCTTCGATGTTCTATGACACCCATGATCAAAAAATTTCTGAGAAAAATCTTACTACCCATGGACATTTATAACCCAACTCAATGTATTATCTACAATTACCACTATTGAAAAAATAAAAAACATATAATTTACTAGAGGTTGATAACATAACTCATTATAGTATTTAGAATAACAACAACATATACTTATGAAAATTTTCTTCAACCCAAAAATAACCATATTTTCCAGGAACTTTATAAATATATATCAATATAGTATTCACCATAAAATACACATATATACATATGAACATTTTCTCTAACCAACAAATAAAAGGATATGATTCCAACATCCTCAACTACGGAATCCATAGGCTCACACCTCCACCCTCAAAAGTAGTACCAGGATTCACCTTATTCCTAGTAAGTCCTGAATCTAATACCAAAATAAAAATCTTCATCGAATGTCCAATTCTAAGATACTTGTGGTACATGTTCCCTTAGTGAATAGTTATTGCCTCATTCTTCCAGGGCACACTCCCAATGTGCTTCTAATTCCATCTGACATTGATAATTACCAAAACCAATGTATTCATGAACCTTCCCTTCTCTGATACACGATCCCTCCGGTAATCCAGTCATCCCCTTCTCTGTAGTCACTCACCTTCCAAGTTCCCCGACATCCCCTTCCTAGGAAATCCATCCCTTGGCAAGGTTTCCTCGCATCGTAAGGTTAATAAAATAAACCATATACCTTCCTCAAAACCATCATACCAGTCATAGCATGATAATTGAAATAAAAGGACACTATTGGGTACCATTTTACCATAATGGACTTCCTCCTGAATTACTTTACCGTCATTTTGTTTCATGTTCCAATACCTTTAACTACTGCTTCTAATTCTTGCAGTCGACTTCAATTCACCCAAACCAATAATTTCACTACTTTCATGTACCAAGAACATAATTTCCATTAGAATAAAAAGGAGTTGAAATAAATTAAAATAATTCCTCATTGGTGGCTCATTAATAAGGTGCAAATACAACTTTGTTTACTTCTTGTCAAAATAAGTCCACTTTCTCTTTGACTAAATCATCATGTATAAACATATCACATTCGATTAGCTAAAAACACAACCATGATCAATCATAATCACATATCACATGAAAATATCATAAACAAGAATCATAGACCACAAACAACCATCATAAACCAAAATCATATATCACATGCATAATTAAAAACTAAAATAAAATATTGATTCTTCTATTTCAAGTTATTTTTTTCTTCCTTTGTTCTTTGATATTTTCGCACACACACCAGTTCCTGAACATGGGAATAATCTAGTTCCTCCTATTCTCTTTAACTGTGTATAAATACTAGTCTGTCTTGCCAAACCTATCAAGCACCTAGTGTCTTCTCGTCTCTTCAAAGAAACAGGGGAATCCAGAGATTTAACCACCTCATCCCTCAATTTAAACAACAATAGTACCCTGAGACTAACATCTTCAACCCTCAATATAAAAAAAAAAACATCCAAAGACTGGTCCACCTCAACAGTCAATATCAACGTCAAGGGAATCCTGATATTAAACTGCCTTAACCCTTAATATCAGCAATAATGGAATCCCAAGACTAAAGTGCCTCAACCCTCAATATCAACAACAAGGGACCACACAATCCCATACCTTCATGTCCTATCACATTTTACAACACGTATACAAACACAATGCAAAAAACAAGAGATACACCTACACCCGGTGCACAACATGACACATACACCTACACTTGATGTACAACACAACACATACACCTACACTCGGTGTATACCACAAACACTTACATCTACACCTAGTGTACAACACAACACATACACATACAACTGGTGTAAAACATAATACATATATGTACACATTGTACAGTATAATGAATACACATGTCATGACATAACGACTACAAAATACACATAACAAAATGCCACTTGTACGCAATACAACATGTATTACATGTACACAATACCACATGTACAAAATGTAGAAAACACCACATGTAAAACATGTACAGAATAGAAGATGTACAAAAAACCACACATACAACATGTACACAACGCCACATTTACAAAGCACCACACGTACAACATGTACACAATGCCACCTAAACAACACATGCACAACACAACATGCACACAACACCACCTACACAATGTGTACACAACACCACATACACAACTTGTACACAACACCACCTACACAGTGTGTACAAAGCATGCCATGCACACAACACCACATGTACAACATATACAAAACACCATAAATACACAACACCATATGTAAAATGTGTACACCACACAACATGTAAACAACACCACATATACAACATGCACATAACACCATATGTACACAACAACGCATATGCAACATGTGCACAACAACATATGTATAGAACACCTCATATATAGCATGCACACAACACTGCATATGCCACATATGCACAACACCATTTTTACATGACACTCCATATGAACCATACACACAACACAACATATGAAACATGCACACGACACTAGCACTGCACATTTGGAGACCACATTGTCTCTACCAAGCAACCTATGTTCTATTATCTTTCCAATATCCATGCTTATCACAGCATGCCATAGATAACATTGCTTTCATTTTGATGATGTATCCTTTAGAATTACCTATTCATAACACAAACATATTCATATTACAAGAACATAGTATCAAATCATATCCACATGATACTAACATCATATATTTTTGACGCTATTGTTCCCACTTTATTTCTCATGAAACCAATAACCTCTTCAAGCCATTGACTGCATAAGAAATCATTCTTCCACAAGAATGATCCCTGACGATCCTTTCAAGAAACAACATACATAAATACATATTTAGATATAAATATCAACATAAATCAATCATCATCCCTGATGACCCTATAAGATAACAACATACATACATACATACATATACATACATCAACATAATTGTAATCATAACACAATTACCAGACATCATAGGATAAATATTAAGAGAACTCACTTTATTCGTCCAAAACATGCACATCATTGAGAATAATGGTTCCAAACTTAAATAAGGCATATGGTACCTTGAATCCATTCAAATGGCCTTAATTTTTACCCTTCTGAGGAATATCCATCCACTACACATTTATACCAATGGACCCATCCAATCCAATTTGTTGTCATACTCTTACCTTCATCTGCATTGTACCGATGCATTAGGCTTCATCTAGGTCTTCCATTACCTGTTGGGTTTCATTCATCTCTCCTAGATATCCTTTAACATTTCTCTTTCCCAACAAATTCCAAAGACCCTTAAGACATAAGAGTCCATAACAAGAAACAAAAAAATAAAACAATGAAATACCAAAAACAATACGACACCACAAACAAAGGAGCATGGTCATGCACTAGATGCCAACACAACTAAAAATCGAGCGCAAACAAATCACAATGGACCAAAAACATAAAACTATCAAAAAACATCATGACTCAATCCCCATGGGTTGCGAATTCTTCCAAGGGAAAGCTCAACCCAAGCCTTGTTGAAGATTTCATGGAATTTTCTTTTTCCATGCAATTCCCTGCATCATTCTACAATAAAAACAAAATTGTCTGTGCATAAATAAATATAAAACATACTAGTTACCTTACCATGTTTTACTAAGCACATTGCCTTGTCATTGAACACCTACATATTTCATCTCTCAAGGGACTCCCACTCCTTGACGAATCCATCCATAAATGAAAACCAACTGTTATACCGGTGAAATACAATTTAATGAATATAATGCATATGCAAATAATGTCAGACAAAATAAAGGTTAAGAAGACTTCTTGCATTCATGAAAAGCACTCATTCATTTGGGATTGTGGTTTCCAAATATATCGAAGTAATTCTCACCCAGTTCCTTTATTTTAACTTTTACTTTGTTGCAATTGGGTCTTATTACGTGCTATCAGATCATCAAGATGTTAGTTATATAAAGAAATTAATTGTTACCTTGTGGATATGTGAGTCACATGTTACAAAGATCATCATGTCTATTAATTTGAAATCATCATTTCCCAAGACTAACAACCATGTCATAATCAACTGAGATTCATAATCATAATACTAAAACTAGCACCCACTTGCACGCAAGTGCATATTAGTTGTCTCAACACATAATGTGTGAGTACAACCATCTTAAAATAGGATCATTCCTTCATGTAATATTATAGAGACATAATCATATCATCGAATTAATAAAACATTAAAACAAACTTTAAACATAGCTAATTTATATAAACCAGATAGATGACATAATCAAACTCATACCTCAATATATCTCAGGGGAAGCTATCACCTATGCAGAAGTCAGCCCAAATTAGCATGACACAATATCAAAAATATGTCGACTTGTACTAAATATCATAACCATAACCATATTCACATGCCAATCCATATTAGCATGATATATATAACATCAATATATTAATTGCAATGACCATACTCATCATGTGTATGGCCAAAATGCATATAACAACAAGTTACTATCATTCATGACTATTTGGTGCATGTGCATATAACTGCAGTGATCAACTAGCATCTAAAATTTATGTAACCATACAAACAATAGAATGAAAAGAATGTATATTACCATAATTATTATAACAACCATTAACCAAAAAACCTATATGCCCCACATACAAACCTATATGATGATCTGTTGTTACCCTGAGGTAAAGTGTTGCAACCTCACTCTGTTAATTTACATTGCCTTCTTCATCTCGGCCAAGATATCAACATCATAAAATACCAACAACATCACGATGAAATAAAATGCATAAAATTAACTCATGAAAAACAACCATAACCATGACAATGCATGCACAACAACATGCATCTATCCTTCCTAGTCTAAGTGTCAGAACCTGGAAGCCATGATACCAATTTTTAGCACTCGTCCCCCCTTTACCCATTTTCATTGGCCTGCTAGGGTAAACATGAGTTGAGGGATACTAGGACATGAATGAACCTCCTAAGTACAATTAAGGAAGTGGAATCAATAAAATGGAACCTTACTGACCTTCCTGAGGAGCTAGAGTACATCGAGGAGCTAAATAACCAGTGACTGTACCCAATTCATGATATGGAATTATTTTTTAGTGACTTAGGACACCAATAAAATGCATGACAAGGCCTCCATGCAGTTGAAGTCCTCCAACCACATGCCCAACCATACTAGGGTGCAGTTATGGCTCAAATTCCTCGGGGTGTGGTATTAGATTATGAGCCTAAATTCCAATTTAGCCTCTGGAACACTTCCCAAAACTCAACAAAACATTCTAGAGTGATAAAAACATCAGGAAAAAAACACCCATATAAAAATTTATTAAATACTTGACCTAATGAGGCCTAACAATGACACTCATTACATTAAACAAGTTGAGCACATGAAATATACAAGTCACGAATGCATATGTTAACATAGGGGTATGATAATTATATGAGAATCATCAAGAAGGTATAACACCCTCTCATAATAAATGAAATAACATTTTTTAGCTCATTCAGCATCCTCAGGTTAAATGTTCATGTAATAAAGTTAATAAAGGGAAAAAAGGACAAGGTCATGGGAAACGTATTCCAAGATTAATGTTGGACAAAACCTACTAGTGGGTGTTAATTTCGGTTTATTATGGCTAAGGAAATTGGAAAAGGCATTGTAAAAGGTTTTTAAAATCGAAAAAAATATTAATTGGAATTTTATTTATGAAAATAATGGAAAATACGAGAAAAGGGAGATGAAAGGTCACATATTTGCAGGAGATGGAAATTGAAGGAAAGATAGAAGAAATTGACAAACTAGAGGCATTAATGATAAAAAGGCTTATGAGGATAAATTCACATACCTTTTTTCAGTTTTAGCTTTCAGATCTCTCTATTCTCTCATACTCTTGCACACTTAAATATTGGAGCACTCTAGCATTGGGGAAAGTAAGGAAAGGAATGCAAGGGACAAGCACGAAAAATATGGATCAATAAACTTCAAGAGGAATACATGTAGGTAACGAATTTCATGTGTGATTTTCTAGTTGGTTTTTCAATGCATGGTACATGCATGTGTGTGTTTGGATCTCTTTTTTTCATTGGCATGGGTTTTTCTAGGTGTGACAGTGGTTTTAACCTTACCTTGAAATTTTTGGATAGCCATGGTGTGATGGGGTTCTTTAATTCAGTTGAGATTTGGATTGCTAGATTTTTTTGGAATAGGATGAGGTGGCCTCAGAAAAATTCCCAAGCGCCTTAGAATTCATTGACCATTTTTGGCGGGATTGCAACAAATCCTTAGGGTGGAGATGAGGAAATTCCTCAAGTTATTGGTGAACAAATTCTAAGGCATCCAAGATTTTTTCGGGCCTAGTGATCCCTTGAATAGTTTTTAGAGTATTTCAGTAAAGCCTAATGGTCAAGGTGATTTAATCTCTAGGAAGCCCTAGTGGTTTTTCATATTGATTCCAACATTCATGCTTCGAATATGGCACGGGGGTGATTGGTTGAAAGATATATTTGATTGAGCCCAATTTACAGTTGGGTGGTACATGAAATTCCTTGACTTGGTTGGATTTTTCATATGTTAATAAAAACTCTTTTCCTAATGTATTTCATTATTTATTATACTCGTTATTGTGTCCCTTTGATGGCTATTCAACCCTGTTTATTATTCTGGCTATATGTTGGTTATAAGCATGGTTTCATAATGAGTTATAGATATGGCTCTTGAAATGTTTTAATTATTTGAGGGATGGTTATTGAATAAATGAGCTAACAAATGTTATTGAAACTATTATGAGAGGGAATTAGACATTCTTGATGATTCTGAGATAATTATCAAACCATTATGTTGATATATGCATCCACAACCTATAGATTTCATGTTCTCAATATGTTTGAGGAAATGAATATCATGTTTAGGCCTGGTTAGGTCAAGTATCTGATAAATTCTGGTATGGATGGTTTTTTCTTGATTTTATTTATGACTCAAAAAAGTTTCATTGTGTTCTTGGCAGTGGTATGGAGTCTGACTTGGAATTTAGGCTGAGAATCCAGGACCGCACCCTCTAAATTGAGTAATTTTCTCCAAACTACACCCTGGTAGGATTGTGCATGCAGTTGGTGGCCCTCAACTACATGTAGGCATTGTCATGCATATAGTTGCTAGTCCATATCACTAGAAATGAATTATGACTCATGGTTTGGGCAGTAGGAGTGGTTTTTTGGCTCCTAGGTGCCTTGTAGCTCCTAAGGAAGCCTAGTAAGGTTCAAATTTGTTGATTCCACTTATTTAATTATATTTATGAGGTTTATCCATTTACTAGTATCCCTTATCTTATGTTTACCCCAATAGGCCAATGAAAGTGGCTAAATGTGGGAGAGTGTGTTATAGAGGGAAATGGAGCACAAGATACAAATATTCTAGACTCCTCATTGTCAAACATTAGGTTGTACATATAGTCTCTTATAAAAGAAATTGAGGTAAAGAAAAAATTGCAATGACTACTAGAATAGGGTTTCCTTCAACCAAGTACATCACCATGTAGGTCACCTATCATAATCGTGCTAAAGAAGGATGAGACTTGGTAGATGTGTGTACATTACATACCATTGAACAAAGTCACGCTCAAGCATAAAAAACACATACCTAGGATAGATGATATGTTGGATTTGTTGCAGCAAGAAAAATACATCACCAAGTTGGACTTAAAGTCTCGATAACATTAGTTTCGAGTCAAACAAGAAAATACCTAGAAGACCACCTTCAAAATATAGAGTTTTTTTTTGGTAAATTAGGCTAATATATATTAATTTGAGAAGAGAAAAATTACATATGCTACAGGAGGGGTTGGAAAGATGCGCTAATCCCAGGCTAATCCCAACCTTAGTTTTTTGGTTTTGGAGTTTCCTCTGTGGAGGAAACCAGCCTGGAAAATACTTGAGACGAAAAATTACAAAATGCGCAGCAGTGTTGGTGTATCCAGATATTACAAAATGTGTAGAAGCCTGAGAATATCTTGAGAGTCCTTGGTAGTAGCATGCATGAAAAAAAACAAGGAAGAACCAAGCAGCTTCATAGTCCTTATTCTTCAGCTTCATCATTACTGTCAGGTACTTCCTCTATGGGATAGGCGTAAACCTGCGCAGCTGCTTCCTTAGAATCCGCCACTGGACGTGTAGGTTTGGGGACCAGTGCGCAAAGGATGGGGGACTTTGGATACTTAGCGTTAGGGACACACATCCAAATGAATTAATAATCCATAATCCATACATCTTTATCATCGTCTTCCTCCTCCTGATGTGGAAGAGGATAAATCTTGCGAGGCAGGGGGTGCACCTGGTGCACGATGGCAGTCTGTCGGGGACTCCATCTACCTCTCTGTGTAGCTTTCACAGAGGCTCCTTCCTCCTGCTCAATATCGGGGCTTTTTATAGCATAGTTTCCAAATTAGGAGCCTTCAAGAGAATCCAAATGGTTTTCCATTCGATGGTGATAATGTTCGGGAAGAGCTCCTTTGTCTCCGCCGCGGATGGTTCTTTGGCAAAATCTGGGAGCCATTTCCCGCTGAAGAAGAGGAGAGGCTTCAATGGAAGGATGCACCGTAGGAGGACAGGAAATCTTGGAGACTAGAGGAGCAGAAGGAACTGGGCTAAGATGCACAGTCTGGGTAGTAGTAGCCTAGAGGGGTCTGCAAAACACAGCTCTATGAAGAGGGCTACGTGGTGGACTGGTGCTGTAGGAGGGAAAAAAAATAATGAAAGAGAAAGACTGAGGGAACTTACTGTGATTATATTTAGGATGAGGTCTCATCCCTTTATAAGTTTTGGGACACATGTGAGGGGGATGGTCATGAGTGAGCCTCACACGTAGTTGCATCCCATATCCAATTTCCTGAGCAGGCTCGAGGGAAGAGTAATGGCTGATAGTCATGTCAATCCTGTTAATAATTTATGATGATTGCTACAGAGGGGTACCCTAGAGGGGCTAACACTGTACAAAACATCTCTTCATCTCATGCGGATTGCTAACGGTTTGAGGATCCACAGCGGGTGAGGATCTGCATAGTAGATCTCCATCCTCAAGGGCGTGGGAGAGATGACTATCATTTGTGCCACTTATGTCACCCGTATCCGAGGGTAGAAGATCCTTTTGAATGAGAGTATGGAATTATTGTCTTAAGGAATCGTCCTCTACCTGGGTAAGGTTGGAATGATATAGCTCTTTGTGGCTTTCCACCCCTTTGTTCGCAAGTAGGTCCGCAACTGACTTTGCTTTCCTTCACACATGACAAAAAGTTATAGCTCTTTGATTGTGTATCAACTGTTCTAGAATCTTGAGCCGGTGGGCTAGCCTCCAGTTGGTGGATACCTTTGAGGACGTCATTCCATGCATAATTCTTGTGGCTACCATAGTTATGATTTGTGATTCTCCCTCCATTTCCAGGGGAAATAGTGAAACTCAATTGCGATTTGAATACCGTTGATAATCCCCTCTAGCTCCACAGAATTGTTGTTGTCCTAACCCATATTACCAAATTAAATCTAGAGAGGCTTGCCTTGAGATTTCGTAATAATGCCTCTGAATCCTGCATTTCTAGGGTTGCCTTTGGACGCACAATCAAAGTTGCATTTGAAGAATCCATTTGGGGGGCGGGGGGGGGGGGGCTTCCATTTTTCAGGGGCAGGGATTCTCCCGACACTTCTAGGATTGATATCTAGGGTGGTATTTATACTCGTATGGCAGTTATTCCATATGCGATGCTTCGCAATAGAGGTGGGAAGGTCCTCTTGGCTCCATGCATCTAGGGCCATGGTTTCAGAGAGGTTGTTGTGTATCCAGGCCCAAAGATGCTTTGATGGGGATGCTTTGTCTTTGAATATTCAGTTGTTCTTTTCCTTCCATATGTTCTCGATAAGAGTACCAAGAATTATCTGCTAGAGTCTATTCAAGAGAGTGCTGGTGTAAGGATTATTCGTGCAACTTCTAATGGTGTTGATGATGTTTCCCCTTACTCAGTTGGTACATCGACATAAAAAAACAATTATGTCCCACAATCCATTAGCGGTAGGACATTAGTCCATCAGGTGATCGATGGTTTCTAATTTTTCCTGGCATAGTGGGCATCTCGAGGGTCCTACAAACCATCTCTTCAAAATATTCCCCCATGTGAGGATGCGTTGTTTACTGAGCAGCCATAGAAAGGTGGCTACTTTAGGCCAGAGATTGGCCTGGATTCTTCTGATTAAGGAGGTTGTAAGCTTCCTTGGTGGAGTAGTTGCCACTCGACATGTGACCCCATCGGAGGATGTCAGGTCCTGACTGTACTCTGATTTTTCTTTTGGTGCTTAGTTCCTCCCAAATTTCTGTATGGTTCTCATTGTTCCAGTCATCTTGCATCTGTCCATGTGTAGCCATTTTCTATATCCTTGGGTTGTGTCGTCAGTCCAGAAGTCATCTACATTTTTCCTTTGCCTATCATGTAGAGCTGCATTCCATATAGGTATGGGGAAGATGGAATATAGTCTTAGCAGTTTCTCCGAGGAGTCCTCCCAGAATCTTGCTTGAGTGCCACTATGTAGCTCCCAGAAGCTATGGCTTTGTGTCATCTTCTTTTGGCTCCTTGCTGCTTTCTAGATTTAGGGTCCCCTAAGCTTTGTGTTGAAATTAGATTAGGTCCTCCTTGGGCCATGAATGAGAATACTTGGACACCCATACCTTAGCCCATGGAGTATAGGGGTTGGAAACCCATTTCCACCAGATGCTAGCTCCCATGATGTTGTTGCTTTGCTCAAGGTCATGCAACCCTAACCCACCATGACTTTTAGGAGTACACACTTCCTTCCAGTTGACTAAGGCCCATTTGTTTTTCTCTTTGGTCCCACCCCATAGGAAACATATTTGAAATTTGAGCATGGACTTGAGGACCCATTTGGGGGCTTCTAGGACCGAGATGAGGTCAATGGGGAGGAATGACAAAACATATTTGATGAGAAGCAAATGACTTGCTATATTGAGGGTGCGATGGGTCCAGTTGGATAGTCTGGTTTCCATTTTTTCCAACAGAGCGCACCAGGTTCATTTATTAATGGGGGTGTGAGTGAGAGGGGCTCCTAAGTGTTTGGAAGGAAAGGATGTGATGGAGAAGCCTAGGATGTGGCCAATGTTGTGCTGAGAAAGAGGGGGTGTATGGAATAAAAAGATTTGCGATTTATCAGGGTTGACCTTAGTACTGGAGGTTTCAGAGAAGGAATCTAGAATAGATTTGAGGGTATGAGCTTCCTGGACCGAGGGGTAACCCATGATCATGCTTTCATCCATAAATTGTTGATGGGAGGAGGATGATAGGTTGTGGAGGGGTAAACCATGCCGAGCAACTGACTGGATGGAGCTTTTGAGAAGGCAACCCAGCCCTTCAGCCATAATGATGAAGATGAAGGGTGAGAGAGGGTCCCCTTTTTTGATTCCTCTTGAGGGGTCGAAGGTTGCAAATGGAATACCATTGACCAAAATGGAAAGAAAAGGAGAGGTAATGAGACTCATGATTCAACGTACCTAGGTGTGGTTGAATCTGAAGGCTATGAGTAAATTTTTGATATAGGCCCAACCAAGTTTGTCAAAATCCTTGGATAGATCGATTTTGAGAAGCATGGCTAGTTTCTTGGAGGTTTTGAGAGAGTTAATGACCTCATGGGTTAGAATGATGCCATCAAGAATTTTCCTGCCTTCAACATAACATGTTTGCTCCGGGGAGATAATTATGGGGAGGAGCTTCTTTAGCCTATTAGCTTTAAATTTGGAGATTATTTTTTAAATGACATTGCAGAGAGCTATATGCCTATACTTACTTCGAAAGGCTACATTATCTTCTTTTGGAACCAGAGTGATGAAGGTAGCATTAAGTGTCGGAAGAAGCCAGTGATTGGTGCGCAATTCCTCCACTACGTCCCAGACTTCATCTTGGATGGTGTCCCAGAATAAGTGGAAGAAGTTGGTGGTAAATCCATCAATACCTAGAGCTTTCCCAGATTTCGGCTGGAAGAATACTTGCTCCACCTTAGCCACAGTGGCGGCTTTGAGAAATGGCTAGTTATGTTCATTCGTTATCAGACTAGGAATGTGTTGAGTGATTTTACCAATGGCCTCATGCCTATGACGATTGAGTTCTTGCAAAATGTTCCTGAAGTGGTTGCGCAGCTCCTTTGTTATGTCCTCTTGCTTTTCCAGCCGCTCTCCAGTTTGGTTTTTGAGGACAGTGATTCTGTTATGCATCCTATGTTGAGTATTCAATTGGTGAAATAATTTTGTGTTTTTTTCTCCCTCCTTAAGCCAATAGATCCTTGATTTCTATCTCCATAGGATTTCTTCCTAGTTCCTTCTTCTTCTATCTTAGTAGATAGTATCTTCTCTTGGCTCTTTGACTCAGCTGAGCACCCCTCCTTGATGATAGTTTGTTGCAACTTCTTCATTTTTTCCTCCAACTCTTTTTTATCTTTGAAGATATTTCCAAAGGTTGATTTATTCCAGTCCTTTAGTTTGCCTTTGAGAATTTTCTGGAACTGGAGCATTTTAGTACCTTGCGGAGGTACTATGGAGGACCACCACATAGAGGCCATTTCCTTGAACCTTGGGTGCCTGAGCTAGCAGTGTTCAAAGAAAAATGGTTCGGGAGTGTGCTTACCTGGTCTTAACCATTAAAGTTGTATTGGCTAGTGGTCAGAGCCTGCAACGGGGATGATAGTAGCAAAAATATCACCCCCCAGCCAGATGAAATCTTCTGTAATGAGAAATCTGTCTAGTCTAGAAGCTATCTGGTGGGTGCTTCCTCTTATATTATTCTAGGTGAAGATTAAATTATGTGTTTAAAGATCAATGAGGTGGTTTTCTAGAATGAATTTCTTGAATTCATTATTTTCCAAGTCCAGATGCATCCTTCCTCATTTATTTTCCTGTAGATTTGTTATCATATTGAGGTCTCCTCCCAAGAGCCAAAGCGGAAGGACTTTTTGTTTATTGATTTCAGCCATGTTGTCTAGAAGCTCCATTTTCTAATGGATATTCTGGGGAAAGTAGACATTCATCAGCAGGCCATGGATCTCTGTGCCAATCAGGTGAAAGTTGCCCTAGATGAAGTGCCTATTGGCATGATAGTTATGTAGGGAGATGATTTGGGGGTTCCATGTGATTTCTAGGCCTCCAGATGCACCATTGGCATCAAAAAATATTGTATTGCAACCTTTCCATATGTTTTTGAATATTGTTTCCAAAGTAGAGCTAGAACATTTGGTTTTTTGCATGTAGAATATTGCAAGGCGTTCCTCAGTGATTCTTTTCTTTATTATCCTGTGCTTAATGGTGTTTTTGAGCCCTATTATATTCCATGAAGTTATCTTCATTAGGGGGGATTCGTGGTGTAGGCAAAGAATCTTGTTATCTTGGGGAATCACCCATAATCAAACATTTCTTTGCCTATTTCTATTTTTCTTTGTAGGGTTGTTTTCGTGGCCCTTTTGTGGGACTCTTTCATGAATTATTTTTTGTTTATGAGCATACCCACCTGAATACCAAGAGAGGGGAGCTGCTGCACTTGGTAACGATTTATTCCATCTTTTTGACCTACTGCTCAGGTATTGATATGAAATATTTCTTATTTCAAGCATCCTCTAACCCTAGGAGATCAAGGCCCTCAAGGTCGATGCTCTCTGGTTCTTCCTCCATGGCTTTTGGGATCATGTTCATCACCTGTTATTTTCCCTTTGGTGCAGGGTTTTCCCTTGTGAAGCTACCTGTTTGAGGTTTCAAGAAGGTCTCAGGTGGGACATTGTTCTATTGTGCTTTGGAGGACTGAGGTTGCTCCATAGAGGTGTGCCCGTCTTCATTGTCTGGTTCATTTTCATTCTCATTCAATTGATTTAAAGTGGCAAAGCTATTGCTAGTTGTGCGTCCTTTTTTATTCTGGTAAGGGGTGGTTCTCTTTTTTTTCCTTTTCTTACTTTCTACCTTTGTGAATCCTTCTGATGCCTGATCGTTGGATTCATTTTCAGCCACCACTTTTTTTTTAGGGGAATCTCTAAAGAGATGCCCATTTGGTGACACTACCTACATCTAAAAGGAATATGCTCATAATATACAGTTTGTGTCCATTCAAAATATGCATGTAGAAGAATTACCTTGCCTGGTAGCGGTTCCGCCAAATTAATGTAGACACAGATTTCAGCATATGCTGTGTAGTGGTTGATCTTTTTGTCCTATGTTATCTTGACGAATTCCCCTAGGGCATTGCCTACATCTCTTAGGGTCAACTCATACAAATAATCCTGGGGGAGGTAGTAGAGTTGAATCCAAACCAGAGCCCATGTAAGATCTTGTTTGTCAGGGTTGAACTACTCCATCCAGGGTTAGAGGTATAGACCTGCAGAGTTAAAAAGGTAGGGGCCTCCATCCATGATCCTATATTTGTCTTCAGTGCATATAAAGAGAACATTGAGGAAGGCCTTAGAACACAGTTATAGGTCAATTTGGCCTTTGGGTTTCCACTTTGAAGCTATCCATCCTCAAAGGTATTTTTCAATGGGCCAAAAACCCATGAAATTTCCTATCAGTGCGTGATCCTTCATGAACTAGATTCTTCCATTGATGCGATGTGCTAGGAGCTCGATCACTGTTCAATTGGGGTTCTTTGGAATGCATGATGCTGACTTGATGTTCGCTTTTTCTACTGCTGATGTATTTGTCTCCTGCACTGTGGGAGCCATCGCTGATATTTCATGAGATGGGCGATGGGACAGATTTTTGTTCATTGACGGTATTAGCCTTTGTCGCAACCCCTGTTGGAGGTTAGCCTGTGATTGAGGGAGAAACATTCCCCCCACTCATTTCAGTCATCGGTGTGCCTCAAGTCTGCCCAAGAGAGTGATCGTGGCCTTACGCTCTAGGGAGGGAGGTTTGTCTAAGGAAGTGTGCGTAGAAACCACCAAACCCTAGGTCATGGTGGTTTTCTCGGTGCAGAGCTCCGCTAGGTCAATCCTACATATGAAAGAGTAGCTTTTTAAAAATCTAGCACTTTACAGATTCATTTTTTATTGATTATTTGGATGATGTAGTAGTATAAAGCTCTACCTGGGATGAGAACATATCACATTTCATGTATTTTTTTGAGTCATCAAAGAAGCTCCAACTTCTAGAAAATCTCAAGAAGTGTGAGTTTTCACAAAAATATTTGGTGTATCTAGGGTATGTGATAGGTGGAAGAGAGCTAAATATAGTTACTTCTAATATGGAGGCCATCATTAAATGGTTGGTGTCTACTAATTTTTTTGATGCTAGGAATTTCATTGGGGTAGCACAATACCTGACGAAATTCATAGCCTCATTTTTAGTGGTAGCAACACCACTCCTCACCATAAAACAAGTGGAAATATTTTCTAGTGGTGATAGGGTTAACAAAGGGCTCTATCTTCGATAAGGATCTATATTCCCTGGTACAAGATATGAAGAAGTGTAAGAATTATCCGATCGGAAAGGAGATGGTAGTAAAGATAGAGCACCTACAACTAAAGTACCTATAGGCCTAGATTAAGCCACCACAAAGTAGGAATTACAAATGGATGGGGTTTCAAAAAAAAATCATTTATTGGTAAGTACAAGAATGACAACACAAACTAGTTGGAAAACATGCTTTCAAGGCCACCAACATCAAATATCACAAATTTTGGAACTCTAATGCACTCGGAAACCATGACCCATGATTCATACAAATAGGAATATCTAGAGTATCAGGATTTTAGGGAGATGTTTTAGATGTTATAGAGTCAAAGCCATGTGCACAAAAATGACACCACCATTGAATACCATCTGTAAGGTGGCTTAGTATACAAGTTGGAAAATCTCTGTGTTCCTAAAGGTGATCAATTTAAAAAAATTAGGGAGGATCACACCTCGAAGGTTATAGGGAATTTATTTGTAGGGAAGAGTGTCGCCAACTTGTATAGGTATGTGTATTGGCCCAATATTGAAGAATATGTAGCTAGGTTCAGAAAGGGATGCATGCCTTATTTCACTGGAAAGCATAGAAATAAGAAACATGGTCTATATCATTACTTTCATGTACCCACTTGTCTTTGAGAAAGATGTTCCATGGATTTTGTGGGAAGTTTAAAAACAACCAAGAAGGGACATGAATACCTATTTGTGGTAGTCTATAGGTTGAACAATATCTTTTTTCTGATCCCTGTAATAATACCGTTGTTAACACTGGAAAATCATACAGCAGAAAAAAACATCAATTAATGTCGAGCCCAAGGATTTACAGGACATGAATACATTATGGAATCAAGAATCTTTAAGGTTTTGAGAAATTCAAGATTGAAATAGTCATAAATTCTCTAATGCGTGCTTTTTCCTTCGAAAAGAGTTCCTTTTGCGTGCACTGGAGCCCAATAAGCGCGCATTCCTAGAAGTAGCAAAAAGTCACTTTTGCGAGACCACAAGCAAGCAAAGGACAATTTCTCCTTATGTGAAAGCCGCTTAAGGACAGCACCAGTGCCTCCTTAGGCCTTATGTGAGCACACAAAAGCATATTTCAGCCCACAATGGAATATTTCCCCTCCCTTGGGTCACCATCCACCATGTACCAAGGGAGGGAAGGAGGTTTGAAAGATCACCTATATAAACCCTCAAAGAGATGAACAATGTGTGATCACAAAGTTATGCTGGCCAAATTTGCCCAAGCAACACTAGTGTCCTATGTGAACTAAGGAGCAGGAGCTAAAGAAGAGGACTCGATTGTTGGCCACCCAACAATCTTAGCCCATTGCAGCAAAGACAGAGAGTTAGACTGCGTCAGAAGGAAGAACTTGAAGGACAAACATCCTTGCGTCGGGTCCTAGAGCCTGTGCCTAGGCCCTTTGGCAAGTGTGTAAGATTTTGTTTTCATTCCAAGCATTCAATAAGAAGAAGGCCATCGAGCCATTGTTTACCTTGTTACTATTTGGAACTCTCTATATAGCTTCTTTTTATGTTTTTAGTTTTAGTTTTTTAATAGAGCATACTTTAGTGTATTACTTCATTTAATTTTTATACTTCTGAGCTCCCCCCAGATACTGCCTGTTACTTATGGTTTAGAGAAAATACCACATTCTCTAAATGCGTGCAATTTCATACACCCATGTGTAAAATCCACCACAATAGTATTGGAAACTCCACCGACGTGTTTCAAGTTTATGTGGTTGTGACATTTTTTGCCGGGGACCCTTAGTCTATGCTGGAGTGGAGCTGACAGTCCTCTGATCCATCTTGCAGTCTCTAGACTCACTGAGGTGATAGACTAAAGAAGGCAGCTCCTAATTTTTTTTTACTTACAGGAATTTTTTGCACTGTTTTTACACAAAGACACACAGGGCACGTGTTCAGAGGTGACCTACGCGCAGGAAAGCGCACCTTTCAGAGGCTTTTGCTCGCAATTTGCAGAGAGAGTTTTTCTCCCTATCTGCTGCATTTTTTCTACTTGTAAGTGTGTTGGGAAACCCCTAATTTATCTGCCAACACCTATGTTGGTACCCCACAGCTTTTGAGAACTGATTTTTGCTACTTTTTGTAGGCAATTAGTTAGTTTTCATTTAAGTTGGTTTTTGCAAAAAATGTTCACATAGCTTAAGTAGGGGGCGAATTAACCATTGATTTCCAAACAATTTATGTTTTTGAAAATTCTGGTATGCACACTTAGTCTAACTAGTCCAAGTAAGTAGCTCATGACCACACATGCATAAGCTAGTGTAGAAATTGTTTAGTTCAAATTTCAATTTTTGCATTTAGGAAATTGCGGGACTAGGATTGAATCGCAAGTTAGAGAAAGTAATATATGTTGTCTTTGCACCATTGGGTGACCCTAGACAAGCATATGAACAATCTATATTTTTGATTCTCCATCTCCCTTTAGTCACTTAGATATACTAATTAGGAGGTTTTGGAAGTGGCCCATTATCTGCACATGCTTTTTCTTTGAGCAAGGAACAACATCACATAGTTTAACTAGGGGACTTTTGTAAAGGATCACCGATATCCATATATTCAAATTATGAGATTGTTCACCATACGCTCACACATATTCACCCACTAAGAAAAGAAAGCCACCTAAAAATAACTTAAACCAATGCAATAAATTCTCCCCACAGGGGCCACAAGCGATATTATAGCTTAAGTTAGGATCAAGGGGGTAGGCATCCAATAAGCCGCCTTGATAATGCTTCACATTTGAAACATAGAATTTTTGTTTTTAGGGAGCTTTAAAATCCACCTATCATCCCATGGAAAAGAAAACCCGAGCGTGGCAGAGACCAAATTCAGAGGGGGTTAGGCTTAGGTGCAGTGCGTGTGGTATCAGTTGGGGCTACCTGAACCGTTTGATACTCGGTACTGCTAGCTGACCATCAAGAAGCCCAAGACTTGAATTCTCACATGGAACGGTGGTTCTTAGTGGCCAAAACTAGGGCATCCTTTACCCTATAGGTGACAGTGCAGGAAAGTGCCAGACCCTCTACCCTTACCTTGGTTGATTCTCTTCGGCTGACTGGGGGCATTGCCAATTTTTTTGGGACGTGGTGCCAGCACTCGCAAGAAATCCTCTCAAGGCCCGGTTACTTTTGAGAGTGTGAAGACGTTATTAGGTCTTCTAGGATTTTTGAGTATCACGCGCAAACAAAAAAAACCATTTTTTTCTTGATTGATCACATAGATTAAATTAAAGGAAAAATCATTTCATTTTTTCTTTCTTTTATGTATGTGGCCATAAATTTGACGTGATCATATACTCAATCCCCTCAAAAAAAATTTCCAAAACCTAACTTGGACAACCCTCAAACGGTTCCAATGGAACCTCGTTGGTCCAGGCATCTTTCAGACCTCCCCCCATTACGGGGAGGGGTTCCAAGTCTTTCGACATTTAAGCGTCAAAGACAGAACATTGCCATAGTGGTTGGTTCCTCTATTCTTGGAGAAACCTTCATTGGGAACCCTAGCCAGTCTCCCAACACTACACTGCACATCACTCCCCCCTCATCCCCTAGGGGGCAGAAGAGTGCATCCCATACGGGAAACCAACTGAATTCACAACTGGGTACGTCACAGCCTAACCCTAGTTCTAACCAGAACTTTGTGTCTTCACACGTTGCCATGGCATCAACCTCTCAGTCACCCTTCTTAGCAGCGTTAAATCTACCGGATTTAACTGAGCTCACCTATGACCCCATTGCACACGACCCCAATTGGCCTCCCATGCCCACGAAGCTCCCTTCAGACATACCAAAGTTTGAGGGCAAGCAAGTGAAAGACCCAGGGAATCATATAATGACCTTTCACCTATGGTTCCCATCGAATAACATCATTGATGATACTATTCGACAGAGGCTGTTTCAATGCACTCTCACAGGAGTGGCTGCGAAATGGTACGTCGAGCAACCCCCTGTTTCATATAGAACCTTTAGCACCCTCACTACTGCGTTCCTCACATACTTTCAGTTACACATTCACCACGATTCGGGAATGGAATTACTGACTCATTTTAGACAATCTCCCTCTACCCACATTTCTGAACATCTCCATGAGTGGAGATGGCATCGTAGCTTATGCAAAGCTCAAGTCGACGACCAAGTCCTTTTATATTTATTCTTGAAAACTCTGATGGCGGAGATTTCAAAGGATGTGGCGCAACGTAACCCCACATCCGAAGAGGAAGCAATCAGTAAAGCCCAACAGCTTGAACTGATCTATACGCAATCAGGATACATATACAATATCCTACCTAATGCCGCACACCTACAATTTTATCAAGTATTTCCAGGCGCGTCGAATCCCGATTATCAATTTTATCAAGGGTACCTAGGCAGCAGCAGTCAGAATCCCGATTACACACATGGGTCTACCTAGGACATGTCTCAACCCAGATTTCAGAGTCATCATATGCAGCAACAAAATTTGTCTAATAGGGTGCCAGCGTATCACCAAGGAGGATCTTACCCTATGGCCGGGGGGACCCAGTACGCAGGAATAAAAACTGATGGAAGAACTCCCCCCCAATGGCCAGGTGAAAACATGGGATAGTAGTATGCTCAATCCCAAGCACATAACCCACCAACGCAAAACAATGCACAGGTGAACTTTGTGCATCTGTCCCAAAATCAACCACACCAGTATAATCAGGAGAATTTCCCTCCTAACGTGGTCAAAAGAAAGTTAAAAAATAAACCCAAAGGGAACCCTAGATAGGGGGGCAGCAACCAACAGCACCCACCGCGACCTTGGCCTGGAGATAAATCCAACCAGAACCAGAACCAGGAGCCAAGTAATGCTCAAAAGTAAGGCAAAAGGCCACCTCTACGAACAAACCATTCTTGTTCAATATGTGGTGAGTACGGGCACTATACTCACCACTGTCCTAAAATCCCTAAGCTTAAAAATCTTCAAAGTAACCGAGGACAAGGAGGATCTTCCCAGACAACTTCAGTTATGCAAGAACCCTTCCCCCATCAAGTAACGATCAACACTCAGTAGAAAAACCCCAATGATTTCGAGAAAAACAACCATGAAATTTACATGGCTTGGGAGGAAATGTTTTTCCAAATCTCGAATCACATCTACGACACCCCACCAGACATCAGTATGTTGGGGGCTAGTACATCCGCACCAACTGCACCTTTGACCATTCCAAAGGCTCCTTTGGAACCATTTCCAAAAATGGTTAAAGGGCCTAATAGGTGAGTAGGTAACTACTCTAAATCAACCCAAAATTACATCATCATAGATGATTTAGTCCAGTCACCTGCTGCTATGTCCACTTTGGAGGTACTACAATTGTGCTCGAAGCAGCGAAAAGCCCTACTTTCCGCCTTAGGCACCGTCGACCTTGCCGACATGCGCATGATGGATTTTGATTTAAACAAAGCCACCTGTAGGCTTCCCTCCATGGTCGCCTTCCAGATAGTATCGGTACAAAATATCACTATTCACTGATGTGTCATTGATGAGGGTGCATCCACATGCATCATGTCAAAGAATTTATGGCAGAAGTTAGGAGCCCTAGAACTCAAACCTTTCGTCATCACACTTAGGGCATATGACGGTCAGCCCTCGACCCCCGTCGGTCTCTTCCAAAATGTACCGGTCTACTTAGCCGGAAAAATGGTCCACATAGACATCAAAGTCTTGGACGCTCACTTGGATTACAATATACTCCTTGGGTGGAGATACATGTACGCCATGTCTGCCATAGCATCCTACATTTTCCACATCATGATGTTCCCCCACGAGGATCAAATCATTACAGTAGACCAGCTGACGCACACTGAAAAGCGCCCCTTGACCAATACGGATATGGTTCTACCTCATGTAGACGCAGCCATAGATGGTCTTTTACGGTATCAATAATATGGCCTTGGCCAATTCAAACCATCGTCCATCCTAGGATCATTCCTAAGAGATTCTCATATTACCCCTGAGGTATCGCCCGATGCAACAGGGGCCCTGGTATGCATGATGTCCACATCAAGCATCAAGGTTAGTTAGGACACTGACTCAAGAAGTAATGACACCGAGGCATCAGCTACTATAGCATCCTTAGTCTATGCTGCCTCCCAAACTCCTTTCCTATACCCACCTCCTGGCTTCACCTCCCAGCAGGTCTTGGAATCACTGGTACTACCCAACATATCATTAGCATTCCTAGTGTGGTACCTCATTCCCCATCTATGAACACCAGCTACCAATGTTATTGCATTTGCGTTAAAGCCCCCTAGACTAGAGGAGACCAAACCTACCCAAGTAGCAGTCGAAACCGCCCCCGCAAGGGAAATCCTCGTTGCGAAACTGGTGACCACGATAAAGAAAATCGCCAAAAAAAGAAAGAAAGTGGTTACCCCCACCATATAGCGGGAGTCATCAACCTGCAGTATATGTGATGTCATAGGACACCCTACTCACATATGCCCGGAGTTGGACGAATTAAAACCACTCCTTGGCTGTAAGGCAGGCACCTCAAAACGACATTCCCATAAAAAGGAACTTGCCACCAAAAGTATAGGAAAAATGCTGCATACCAATCACACATGCATCCTCTGTGACACCTATGGGCACTATACCCACCATTTCCCAAAAATACCACGGTATAGGGACGCCTTCCACACGATCGAGCGATCCTATCAAGAGAATCCTTCCATCCAGTCTATTGATGACTGTAGGAATGGGGTCTCCTAACAAGCTGCGAAATTGGTCCAATTTTGATATTTTTGGATATATTTAGCATAGCAGAGGGGTTATAGGGTGGGTCAAAGCCCTGAACACATTGTAATGGGTCAAAGGGTAAACTAGGGGTCCGAAAACCATGGGTAGAAAACCATAGGAAAGTCGAGGCTAGATTGTTATAAATAGAGATGCATTTTGTATTGTAAAGGATAGAAAATGATGAGCTATTGATGCGATCTATTTTTTAAGAGATATTTTTGGGTTTTGGGGAAACAGACTCCTACTGGCTGTGTGCGCGGAGATCCTAGTCCAACTGTGTGCGGACCCCGCTACTGTGTGCGTAGGTTGGGAAGGGGATTGGAATTGTAAGGAAGAATTGATCAATGAATGAATGCGAAATATTGTTAGAGAACTGAATATGTGAGTAATTTTATATGAATTACTGGTAATTTTTGTATTTTACATTTTTTTCCTTAAGTTGTGAAAGATCTGTGTACTGTGATCTTGGATCTAGATCTTTTATGTTCTGTTTATGTACTTCTGTGTTGATGATATAATAAGCATAGAACTGTAGATCTCGTGCATATGGATGCAAATAGAAACATAATTAACCCTGTGCAGAACAAAGTAATCTGGGAATTACAGAACCAGGACGCATCTCTGCTTGCCTTACCCATCCTTTCTCAGGGTGCGGAAACATGGTTCCAGCACCCACCCATACTACTTCGGGTGAGACTTTGACTTGCAAAAGCAGGTCACTATCGAAAGGGCCAGTAGTATAGGGGTTTTTTGGCAAACCTTGCTTACCGAACCTGGGTCAGGACCCCTCGAGCCAAAAAATGGTTCTGTTGTTGCAACCGGAAGAAGTCTGAGGAAGTGATCTGGTACGGGCAAGAAAATATTGGAGATCTGACACAAATGTGAATGAGCACTACTTTGGAGGAGAGTACAACACGGAGCAGTAGGTATTGTCAAACTGATCCCGAAGTGAGTCACTCTATCCATAGCCTGCCAAGGAAAGTGATGACGCCTGGGTCGTCAGGTTCGCAGGAGGGCAAGCCCTCAACTGGAGCCTGATTAGAAGGATACATGGCAATACACTTGAAGTTACCCATCTTTAAAGGAGCGGCCGATGAAGATATGGATCATTTTTGGTTCGTGGCCAACTCAGTATGGACGACGCAGGGGGTGGTAAGAGATACTGTGAAAAAAGCATAGTTTTCGTTGGCCTTTTAAGATAGAGTACTAGATTGGTATATGAAGTACATATCTCAAAATGGAAGCGCATCCCTTCAAAATATTAAGGATGCCCTAAAAAAAAAATTCCGAGAGCCGAAGTCATACTCTCAGTTGGTAGCTGAAGTAAAATATTTCAAGAAAGGCATGTCTGAATCGGTGTGGGAGGTCGATCAGTGATTGAAGAAAGCAATTAGGGAAGAGGGATTCAAGTATGATGACAAGAAACACACAGAAAGGTTCATCGCCATGTTTCTACCTCACTTACGTGTACCAATGGGCTGGCAGACCTTCAAGTCATAGGAAAAGGCCTTGGAAACTGCTATGAATCTTGAGGCCGCACCTAAGGATGACACGTTGGTGGGAGTACAGAAAATTCAAGAGTAGCTCGAAGCCACGCACATGGAAATACAGAGCTTACGAGCAAAACGGGGAAAATGAGCTAGCATAGAGCTATGGTGTGACGATTTCCAGGTAGCGAGACTACATGATACAGCCCAGTGCCCTCGAATAAATAGGGGTGAACTGAAGCAACAATGGTGCAGGTTCTACCGATCTGTAGGGCACGATGAGAAGAATTTTCACACATATGACTTGTTGGTAGATCGGGGAAACCTCTAGAGGGTACAATCCGATCCTGCCTCTCTGAGATCGCCTGCGACCTTTGGTGGCTCCCTTGTGAGAGGCAGGGGAGGTAGGAGAGGGAGCGCAGGATGAGGACGGGGCTAGCTGATCTGCTATAACTATGGAGAGGTAGGGCACTTCGCCAGAGACTGTCCAAATCCCACTAGGAAATCCTGTAAATATTGCCAACAGCTGGACCATGAGATCGAAGATTGCCCGATCTTGTTAACAAAAATTAAGGACAAATAGTCTACCCCCACACAAAATGTACAGAGAGTCCAAACGGAGCTGAGGAGTGAAGATCCAAGAATAAAATTCATAACACGTAGCATGGTCACCCAGGAATCAAGGGAGGAGCTTGCTACTCAGAAGGAACCAAATCTTAGGAAACAAGAGCTGCTGGAAGCCCCTGCGCAGCTGTCGGCGTACCTCCAGATAGAAGAGGAGGTTGAACCCTTTCAAAGGGCAAGCTTGAAGCTACTACGCAACCCACAAGCTGAAGAAAATCTTCAAGTATTACTACAGGATTGCGCAGCCCGGCCCAGCATAGCGGCCAAGATTAAGGAAGTACACAAACTACACAGCTACAAGAGGCGCACTGGGAGGGAAATGCGATTGACTGCACAGATTGGTGACTATGAGATAGATCAGGTTATTCTCGATCTTGGATCGGATGTGAACGTCTTACCAAAGAACATGGAAACGAATGGGAGAACCTAAGTTAGACTGGTCCACCATCCAGCTATGAATGTCGAACGAAGAGAAGATCATTCCTCTGGGAAGGTTGCCAAAAATCATGGTAGATATTGTAGGAGTATATGTCCTAGCTGACTTTGAGGTCATAGAAATTGTGGAAGACATAGATCCCTATCCTGCACTCCTAGGGATAGACTGGGCTATCGACGTGGGGGGTGTCATTAATCTAAAAAAATGTAGCATGGTGTTTGAGAAGAACGGTACGCGCGTAATAGTACCACTAGATCCCGCTGAGGGTGTGCAGTATACAGAACCAACATATGATGAGGAGGAACTAGATCACATCTACATGATAACGACACAGGATGAAGACCACGGTGACCCTACCACAGGTGGGGTATTCGATTGGGAGAAGAACAGGGAGTACTTCTCTGACCCGGATGAAGAACTAGAGAGTTGGCAGACCCGACTACACGATGTCTCATCACTACGATGCCCTCGGGTTGTAAGGACCCTCTACTTCATTACTTCAGAGGTAAGATACCTTCCCCACTTTGATGGGTTCCCATAATGTCCAAGAATTATTATGAACATTGCAGGCTAGGGTACCCATAGAACGGCGGCTCTGGGCACTCAATCTGGCACTACGTGGCAAACCTTCACACTGGTGGGATACCCACAATAAAGCATTCTCGAACTGGGAGACGTGTCGGGATAGGATGGTGCTTCGATTCTCACCTTCTGCTGATGTGCACACCAAGACATTCCTGGGGCCCGGGGATCCTCGTGCGCATCTGCGTACTTGGACAACCAAATGGGCTGACCGAACCCCAGCTGAATGAATCCATCTATTTATACATGCCTTGGGCCCTATCCCTGCTACTTGGTACTTAGATGCAGAGTTACATCAGCTGACCCACCACTGACAAATATTAAAAGAAGACTTTATTGGAATGTTCAGGCTTATTGGAGGAACATAAATGCTTGACGAAGCTCTGCAAGACATCGATGTGTTCATCTTTAAAAAACCTCACCCGCACACCGCACCAACCATCCAGACCTAGGAAGCCCAGATGCAAGACATAGTCAACTGTCAGAGCTTGGCGATTAATGAAGAAGAGGATAACCTGCTTAATATCTCTGTTCCAGAATCTAAAGGAGAACGTACTATTATCGGACCATCCCTCCAGGATGTTGATGTAATGCAACCTCTCAAGCTACGCGAAGTTAATATTGGGATAGAAGAACACCCTAAGATGGCTAAGATTATGGACTATTGGGATGAAGGCACCGTGGGAAAAATTGCTGAGCTACTTACAGAGTACCAGGACTTATTCCCCACAAAGTTTTCTGAGCTCAAAGGAATCACTGGGGACCTCAAAATTATGCACATCACTCTAAAGCCTGAGGCATGGCCCGTCAAACAGCGGCCCTACTGGTTGAACCCTGAATATAAGCAAAAGGTCAGAGAAGAGCTAGACAAAATTTTAATCGCCGGTATCATTGAACCAATTGAACATTTGATTGGGTAAGTCTAATGGTCATCCATGAGAAAAAAACAAAAGGGGAAATACGCATCTGTGTGGACCTACAAAAGCTGAATGACGCCTGCGTCCATGACCCCTTCCCTACACCCTTCTGCGATGAAATCCTTGATAGCGTGGGTGGCCAAGAAGCCTATTCCTTCACTAATAGATTCTCAGGATACCACCAGATCGAAATCACATCTGAGGATCGTAGTAAAACTACCTTTGAAACCGAATGGTGTTCCTTCCAATATGCGTTCATGCCCTTTGGTCTCAAGAACGCACCCGCTATCTTTTCAAGGGTTGTAGTAGCTATGTTCAAGGAGTTTATTCATAAGTTCCTCGAGGTTTACTTAGATGACTGGACGATTTTTGGCTTGGTGAAAGAACATGTCTCAAACCTGTGATTAATGTTGGATGCATGCCAGAAGCATCAGATCTCCTTGAATATCAAAAAATGCATCTTCTGTGTACCTTTTGGAATCTTGCTTGGACACATAGTCTGTCAGCGGGGATTGATGGTTGACCCTGTGAAGATAGTCGTAATTATCAACCTTGCAGCCCCCACAACGGAAAAATAGTTGTGTTCTATTCTCGGTCACACAGGCTATTACAAAAAGTTCATTAAAGGGTATGCTCTAATCACAACACCCATGGAACAGCTACTAAAAAAAGATGTCTCTTTTTTTTGGAATGATGAATGTTAGAAGAGCTTTGAACTACTAAAAGAAAAGATGATGTTTGCACCCATACTGATATTCCTTGATTGGTCAAAGGAATTCCATGTACATGTCGATGCATCAGGCATTGCCCTGGATGCAGTCCTCACTCAGCCTCACGATGGGGATATTGATCACCCGGTTGCCTTTGCCAGTCGCAAACTTTCGAGCGCCGAAAGGAACTACTCTACCACTGAGCACAAAGGACTGGCTATGGTGTACGCACTACAAAAGTATCGACACTATATTCTAGGTGGAAAATTTAAGATGTTCACAGACCATTCAACTTTGAATTACCTGGTTAACAAGCCTGTGTTGGGGGGAAAGATTTTCTGCTGGCTGTTGCTATTTTAGGAATATTATTTTGAGATCATCGTTACGCTTGGGAGGTTGAATGAAGGCCTGAATCATCTATCGCGTATTGATACAGGAGAAGAACCCACTAACTTGGATGAAGGCTTACCCGATGCGTAGTTTTTTACCCTTAAGATGGTTGATGCTCACTTTGCTGATATCATTGAGTTCCTTACTATAGGTGTGGCCCCTGCTGCGTATTTGGTACAACAGAAGAAGGAGTTGGTTACTCGGGCTGCAAACTTTACTATCATCATAGGACAGTTATGCAAGCTAGGCGCTGATGAAATACTCCGCATATATGTATTGGAATATGAATGACCCACCGTCCTCACAGAAGCACATGATGGAGTCACAGGTGGCCACTATGCAGGCAGGGCTACGACACAAAATATTTTGAGGGATGGCTTATGGTGGCCTAGCCTACATTAGGTTTCCTACACCTATTGCAAATCGTGTGATACATGCCAGTGAACTGGCCGACCCTCACGAGGCGATGACATGCCCTTACAGCCTCAAATGGCTCTACAAGCATTTGATAAATCGACCATTGACTTTATAGGACCCATCAATCCACTAGGAAAGAAAACATGTGCACGCTATATTATCACTGCCACTGACTACGTCACGCGATGGGCTGAGGAACAAGCAGTAAAATATTGTACTGCTGATACTGCTGCACACTTCATCTTTGAACAGATTTTGACTAGGTTTGGCTACTCGAAGATCCTAATGAGCGACAGAGGTATGCATTTTGTTAACCAAATGATTCAAGCTTTGAATGAGGAATTCCAGATCCACCATGACAAGAGTACACCATATCATCCCCAGGCCAATGGGGCAGTTGAAGATTTTAACAAAATTTTGGAGTAGGCATTAATGAAGGTTTGTAATGCCGATCGTAGTGACTGGGATGTTCGCATCCCCTCGGTTCTGTGGGCATACCAAATGACCTGCAAAAAGCTGACAGGAAGGACACCCATCCGAATGGTCTATGGAAAGGAGGCCATTATTCCTATAGAATATGTTGTTCCTACCCTACGCATCGTAGCATTCACAAATATGGCAGACTCCGATATCATAGAAGAGCGCCTAGCGAAACTGGTGACTTTGGAGGAAGATTGGTTTATTTCTCAGTTTCACCAGCAGATTCAAAAGGCTCGAGATAAATCCTAGCATGATCGACACATCCACCAGAAGACATTCGTCGAAGGTGATCTCGTCCTCTTATACGATAGCCAATTTGCGAAACATCGAGGAAAATTCCAGCAACACTAGCTTGGTCCCGACACAGTTAAGGAGGTTACGAACGGTGAAGCAGTCCAGTTAGCCACCCTGTGCAGTGACCTCATCCCTGGCTTTTTCAATTGTAGTCGCCTCAAACCATACCAGGCTATGGACTATGTAGTCACAAGATTGTGTTGGGGAACTGTTGGAACGAGGTCTCCTAACAAGCTACGAAACTTGTCCAATTTGGATATTTTTGGTTATATTTATCATAGCGGAGGGGTTTTTGGGTGGGTCAAAGCCTCGAATGCATTGTAATAGGTCAATGGGTAAACTAGGTGTCCGAAAACCATAGGTAGCAGACCATAGGAAAGTCGAGGCTAGATTGTTATAAATAGAGATGCATTTTGTATTGTAAAGGATAGAAAATGATGAGCTATTGATGTGATCTGTTTTTTAAGCAATCTGTTTGGGTTTTGGGGGAACGAACTCCTACTGGCTGTGTGCGTGAAGATCCTAGTCTAGCTGTGTGTAGACCCTGCTATTCTGTGCGCAGATTGGGAAGGGGATTGGAATTGTAAGGAAGAATTGATGAATGAATGAATGCAAAATATTGTTAGAGAACTGAATTTGTGAGTACTGTTATATGAATTACTGGTAATTGCTGCATTGTGCGTTTCTGTCCTTAAGCTGCGAAAGATATGTGTACTGTGATCTTGGATATAGATCTTTTATGTTTTGTTTATGTACTTCTGTGTTGATGATATAATAATCATAGTACTGTAGATCTAGTGCACGTGAATGCGAATAGAAACATAATTAACCCTGTGCAAAACAAGGTAATCTGGGAATTACAGAACCAGGACATAGCTCTGCTTACCTTACCCATCCTTTCTCAGGGTGCGGAAACCTGGTTCCAGCACCCACCCATACTACATCAGGTGATACTTTGACCTGCAAAAGCAGGTCACTGCCGAAAGGGCCAATAGTATAGGAGTTTGTTGGCAAACCTTGCTTACCGAACCTGGGTTAGGACCCATCGAGGCAACAATGACGAGCCATGCACCATCTTGTACTTACAAGAGGAGCACCGATACATAGAGCGCCCCCCGGTAATGCCCATTATACGTTGCATGTTATACAATGAACGTGGCCACTACCTCGAAGGGTGTGCCGCATTGGAAGTCATTCACAGATGGTATCCAATCGAAAGGGTCTACTACGTGGGGCTACGAACAGCACAATTCACATGCCAGTTATGCGCCGACAATCACTTATTGGAGTATTGTCACTACATACCTCGCTTCCGAGTAGCCCTTGCTAGTCTCCACTCATCCATAGTTCATCTCTCCCAAGAAGACGATATGGATGTCGAATCTATCAGCAGCTCCATGACCCAGGTAGAGGAGATGAGTGGGTCTATCATGTTCTTATCAGTCGAAGAACGGCCTAGTACGGAACCCATAGTTACTGCCACAGGCACTTCAAGAAGGCCGCCCACATGCACATTATGCAAGCAGACAGACCATATAGTAGTCCACTGCCCCGACTTAGCAGCATACCAATGATGGTACCCCACCTAGCCTCAGACCACGCACGATGGAAGACCCATATTGCGGATATTTTTCCTGATATGTCAGGGTAATCATTACGACCGACATTGTACTAATGTCTCACAACTCTCTCCCACTGTCAACATGATTAATGTCGTAGAAAAGAGGATGAGGAACCTCCAAGAATGACATAAAATATATGTTTCTGGCTCAACGTCCCCACCACCATGATGGTGTTATAAGCCAAGTAAGGCCACACACCAACCACGTAAATCCCAGGCCAAGCCCAGGATAACATGCGGCCTATGTGATCTAAACGATCACTGAATCAACCAATGAATAGAACTCAAACCCCTTGCAAATAGTCTCCACATAATCTCGTCTCTCCCTCAAAATCTTCTCTCTTATCAAGAGAATATCACACATAATTACTGCCGAATTTTCTCACATTTTCATCATACATTTAAGTGCACGCATCTCCCCACGCTGAGAGCAGCTAGAACAGCATTAAGTCAGCCACCCACCAAAAAGGGAGGCAGGTTCCAACCCATGACGTAAAAATGGAAACAAAAGACGCATTGGTCCACAACAGACCCTTTCCAAGCATCCACATCTGGAACATCGAGTAGTGTAGAGTCTCACACTATCTATTCTATTAGCGCGGTGATACCTTGCACCATTTGCACCAGTCATAATCACGCGCCAGAGGGATGTCCGTTGCTACAAACGTTTAGACATCTCTGTGATAAAATCAACTTCCATCTATCGGGAATTGACTATCCTAGTGGGAAGCCCAACTATCGGCTCACTCAGGACTCCATTGCGGAGATCCTTCCCCCACTGCATGCCAACGACGCAACTCATCACATACGAATTGTGTCATCGCATGCCCAAAACAGGATTTCGAAAACCCCTCCTTCACAGGAATTCAACTTTATTCCTGTCACAAAAAACCAAGGCACCTTAAGCCTTTGCATCGATTTCTGAGAGATCCCAACCTTGCATGTAGCCATCAAACTCCTTGATGACACCCAGCCTCTAGAACAACACCTAGTACAACTAGAGCTAGTTGACGAAAACAGGTGCCAATCGTTGCAACACAATGAGGCCCATTAGAAAAGGGTAAAAGCATCATTCAACTGCCACATCAACCCTCGCTTATTTACTGAAGGATACCTAGTCCTTCGCTATGATGTCGCAAAAGAAGCCTTAGGGCCAGGAAAGTTCAAAACCCTGTGTAAAGGGTCCTATATCATCAAAAATTTCCTCCGGTAGGGGGCATATATCTTGACAGAACTAGACGGGACCTACCTATCTAACCCCATCAACGACCTTTACCTCAAGAATTTCTACGAATAAGGGCCCCAGTAGCCCTTATCCGCTAGAGTTAGAGTACATGAAAATCCCAATACTAAAATATTTTTGACCCAAAAAACCTAAAACGCGCTCAAAATATCACCATGGATTACCAACTTGAACCCTATTTCAGATTTGTAGATGGAGAATCACGATGGTCTCAAAACTTAACTGCAGCTACCTGGGTCATCTACTACCTTGACCGATTATCATTGTGTTCAAACAACGTGTGCATCAGATTAGCAACCAACAATTAGGAAGAATATGATGTTGTTGTTGGACTTATGTGCGAGGCCCTCCACCAGGGCATCCGCCATATGCATGTCTACCTTGATTCCTAGTTAGTAGTCTCACAGTTAAACCAAACATTTGAAACCAGGGATGCAAACCTATTTAGAAAATATTTGCGTGCCAGAATATTAAGCAAAACATTTGATTATATTGCATTCTCACATGTATCAAGGAATCAAAACCAAACAGCTGATCCCATAGCTAACAATATCCTAGACTGGAATGCATCGTGAGGAAACCACCATACATAAAAAACCAAAAACATTTATATCCATTAGCATAACACAAAATTCATAAACCAAAATAGACATCACACCATGTAGAGCCGCAAAAAAGATCTCTCATATACATATATCAAAAAATATATGTATCAGAGTACAAAAATAGTAGCACTAGCCCATTGGCTAGCCCAAAAATACAGAGGTCGTAAAAAATAAGGGAAGCATCCTCATAATGGGTGCTTTCCCTGTGCACAAATCTACTCTTGGGGGGTGCCCCCTCAAGAGGAGCACCTGGGCCCACCACTACTCCTGGTGCCACCACTCGAGCTGTTGTTGCCACTGCAATAGCTACCCGTCGTAGAGTAGGCTGGTAGTCCCTCTCACGAGCCATCACTGTCTCTAGCCATATCTCCTAAAAGTCATCCGTAAGACCTCGAGCAGGCATTCCATGTGTCAAACGGTCCACTCGACCCCAGAAGTCCTCTAGAGCCTCTAACTGAGCTGTAAGTGTTGCAATGTGCACCTCAGCTGCATCTGCACGAGCTCTCTCTACTGCTACCTCAGCTACACCTGTGTTGCTACCCTCACCAGAAGGACCAGCACCATCCCTGCCCAGTCCACCTACGGCACCACCTCCCCGACCACCAGGTGGTCGTGGTAGAGGGTTGTGACCCACCAGTCAGGCCACTGGACATCCCACCTCGCCAACATCTGCACGAGTAACCAAAGGAATGTCAGTGTCAGTACAAAACACTCAAGAACACAAAAAACTCTAGTAAATGCAGAAATATAACACATACCTGCGGGACCCCAAACATAACCAAAAGGGAGACCAATATCTGGATCGCCCTGAAAGTCCATCCCCGCGTAAGGGTATGGCAAAAAAATATGTGGATTGGCCTCAAACCAGGCCTACGTCGTGTCATTCCAATAACAACCCACTCTGCCACCACCACCGTGTGGCATCACTGGAGCCCACCTCCTCATACGTGGCTCCCTCGGCCCCCCAATAGGCACAGGCACTATGGGCCTCAGCAGCGCGACCCTCTCATACATGATACTGCACAAAATTCTGGCATACGCAAATTATTTTGATCCACACTGGACCCGGTTCAGTTGTGACACCATACCATCAAAGCAGAAACAAGCAAAATCAAAGAAATGCCCATTCCTCAAGTAGGTGTAAAACCGCCAGCTGTGGGCCTGATGCCTAATAAGGCACAAACAACCCCGCTAGTTGCACAATAATTGACAGAGCACAACACTCGGCCACATCTGTCACTAAGGAAATATTGATGCACCCCTTAGTAAGAGGCGCACAACCACAATGCCGCCGCCGGAACCTATCCATGTTCACCCGCCCAGCAGGAAGTGGATACCTCAGCACCTCTCCCTGAGACAGTAATCTGGTCACAAAGTAAATATCCGTCTCCAGGCGGATAATAAAGTTCGTCCCCCTCAGGACAAACATGTTGTACCTCCTACGCCAATGCCGAATGATGTAACGTAATAATCGATCGGTCTTGTGACCGAAGGACCTTGTTCTCAGCAAATTTGAGGAGGCCCCATGTGGCCAACTAACGATGCACCCCAACATCAGCAGCCAGAGCAGTCTGGATCTCAGGCCAATATCACTCTCTCCATACTAACCTGCCAAGCAACATGCACCCATCATTACAAAGGAGAAAAATCATTAAGGACAACAAAAAACCCAAGTTTTTTCAAAAACACTGCCCTTGCGCGCTTGTTTCATTTATAGGTGCGCCCTTGCGCACAAAGAGGCATGGCCAACGCACCTTCACGCGGCTGTACCTGATAAATACGTGCAAGAGGGGCACTTATTTCCCTAGATCACCCGTGCAATATAGGGCAAAAAGCCCCCGGCGTCACCAAACTAGAAAAATCAAAATGTAGGACATCATGAGAGTTACCTAGGCATAGTATCGATAATCCCCAGTACACAGGCTAACTGCAATGACAAGAAAGGCTCTGTTATCACCTCTGATCTCCCAAACTCAGCAAGTACAAATGAATAGGATTAGGTCCATAATCCCTTATTTATCACCCTTTTCCAGAACTTTGGAGGTTCATAACAGGTGAAGGTCCATTCTGCAAACTATAAGTTGCACCATCATCGGTATACCATGACAAACAAAAGCGATGCCCCACATTCGCTTTTCAAAGAAATATTTTTTCAAAGCACCGGTAGGTATGCACCCTCTCATCTTCCTTTCCAAGATTCATGTTTTTCAATAATATTGAATGAAAAGTAGATTCTTTCACTTGAGGTAGTTTTTTTTGCAGGAAGAACCCACAAACCATTCACAACACCGACCACTGAAAGTTTCGAAGTAGGTATCATTCTACCCTCAGCATGATAGAGTCCCAGAAAAATTTTCATATCCTGAGATCATTTCTCCATCAGAAATAAACCATAGGGTCCTCATATCCGACCACGTTTATCATCACCTCACCCTGCATATGATAAAATTCTGTGATGGTCGGTAGATCCTCCCCTCCATGGCGATCGTCATCTCAAGTAGACCACACATCACTCCACAAGTGACGCCATGGCCATACCATTTTAGTCTGGGAAGCACCTCATGCCCATCCATATATCATGCATAAGGTCAAGTTCACCATTCAAACTCAACCCCCTTCCTGGACGACCAGGTTGTACAAGAAGAATGAAATCGCACCTCTGCGCACTGCATTTGGCCCACCATACCTCCATCAGCATTAACCCATCTGCGACATATTCCACTTCATCAAACCCACACATGAGACCAACCAATGGGACCCCTACCCCCAAAAAAAAACTGTCCTCATACCATCAAGTGAGCATCCCTCTTTCATGTTTTGGGGTACCCATATCTGTGTTTTGTACAAACCAAACCCCATTATTTTATTATTTTGGTAAGTGTACAAAGATCACAAAAAAATCCCTTTGCCTCTTCGCCCTCATATTGCACCTTTTTTCTCCCATGGCAGCAGTCCCCCTTTCTCCCTTGGTCGAAGTATTTCATACCCCCTCATGCACACACCATTATGAAAATCATAGCCGGTTCATACCCGCCCTGGAAGTCCTACCGACTCCAGGGATTTTTCCCTTTAGAAATACCTATGATTGCCACCAAGCTGCTAAACTATACTTCGACCTCGGGCCACTGAATCCCAATCATCCATTTTCAGCCACCGCTCACCAACATGCCTATGTTGAACCCATTATGGTTCAGTTAAGGCTTCCTTTTTGTCAACATCAACACCTCCTTTCCAAAAAGGAAGCAGTACCTTGGATGACCCCTCCCCATGCAAAGGGGTACCCTCAGGTGGCACTATGGGAGACATCATTGTCCATAGATGTCATCGATCCTCTTGACATTGGACTACAACAAAAGATTTCATGTCACGATGGTATCGTACCTTACAACCATTGCACTTTGATCAATATCCATCGAAGACTCGTGCCTTTATAAGCGTCTCTGACAGCAATGCTTACACAGGAAGGTCCCAACCAGTATATATGCGTACATTGCGTAGTGATATGCCATACCAATATTACACATATGGGTACCACATTTCACCTATCGTCAAAGAAAAAACGCCCCTGATGGCATCAACACTCATCGTCACCAACCACCAACATCACTACCACAATAGTGGCACAGACAGCATATGTATCTGTCAATTTTTTTTAACTAGCGATAGCATCACGAGCATGGGACATGCCCACCTCGTTGAAAATTTTCAAATATGTTGTATATTTTGTCTTCTTACAGGGGGTCCCTTAGGCTATGGTTATCTCGGAACCAGTGCAAGGTGTTGTCTCTTGTACAGGAAAGCCTCGCTCTCTCTCTCTCTCTCTCTCTCTCTCTCTCTCTCTCTCTCTCTCTCTCTCTCTCTGCGTATGATATAGAAAATAAACTATAATGTATTTCAGCTATACAGTTCTTCCTAGACCTCACACATTAGGGGGAAAATGTTAACACTGGAAAATCGTACAGCAGAAAATGACATCAATTAATGTCGATCCCAAGGATTTACAGGACCGGAATACATTATGGAATCAATAATCTCTAAGGTTTTGAGCAATTCAAGATTGAAATAGTCATAAATGCTCTAATGTGCGCTTTTTCCTTCGAAAAGAATGCCTTCTGCGCGCACTGGAGCCCGATAAGTGTGCATTCCTGGAAGTAGCAAAAAGTCACTTTTCAGGACCACAAGCAAGCAAAGGATAGTTTCTCCTTATGTGAAATCCGCCTAAGGATACCACCAGTGCTTCCTTAGGCCTTGTGTGAGCACAGAAAAGCATATTTCATCCCACAATGTAATATTTCCCCTCCCTAGGGTCACCATCCACCATGTACCAAGGGAGGGAAGGAGGTTTGAAAGCTCACCTATATAAACCCTCAAAGAGATGAGCAATGTGTGATCACAAAGTTATGATGGCCAAAGTTTCCCAAGCAACACCAGTGTCTTGTGTGAACCAAGGAGCAGGAGCTGAAGAAGAGGACTCGATTGTTGGCCACCCAACAATCTTAGCCCATTGCAGCAAAGAGAGAGAGTTAGACTGCGTCAGAAGGCATAACTTGAAGGACAAACATCCTTGCATCAAGTCCTAGAGCCTTTGCCTAGGCCCTTTGTCAAGTGGGTAAGATTTTGTTTTCATTCCAAGCATTCAATAAGAAGAAGGACATCGATCCGTTGTTTACCTTGTTACTATTTGGAACTCTCTATATAGCTTATTTTTATGTTTTTAGTTTTAGTTTTTTAATAGAGCATACTTTAGTGTATTACTTCATTTAAGTTTTATACTTCTGAGCTCCCCCTAGATACTGCCTATTACTTATGGTCTAGAGAAAAGACCATAGTCTCTAAACCCGTGCGATTTCATACACCCATGTGTCAAATCTACCACAACAACCGTCAATGGGAAAGAAGTAGTAAACTTATTATTTAATAGGTATCGATGCACTTTGCGATACAAAACAACATCGTTATATAAAGGGACATGATATTTCTCAGTTTTTTCTTGAATACATTGTGGGTGAGGATGGACATGAACTTGAAGAGATCTACAACATTCCATGCATGGAGAGATGGGTGTCTAAGTCAGCAACGAGACTTTGGAGAAACTTCTGAGGGGATAAAACTAGAAGCAACTTGTAATTTCTTAGACAAACACCCTCCAAAATTTCTCACACTCAAACATTGGAGCATAGTATGGATCTTATGATTGGTCATTCCATAGTAACTTCTCGGTGAGCTCATGCTTTTAAGCTCCCTTCTTAGATTTGAAGTGTTAAAGTCACTTTCTCACACATGTTGAGTCTATAACAAGTGCATGAGCACATTCATTTATGTAATATTGGACAGTAATATAACTTTCCTTCAAATATTATACATGTGTGATGGCCAATCCATCTCGACAGTTAGTGCGTAATGACAATGAAAATTTCTAAAATTTTAGCAGTGTTTGTACTTATATTCTGGTGACTTTTGAAAATTATCACTTATGCACACATTTGCTTCCAAAATTATCGTTTTCATGTTTACCACTGTTTATTTCTCTTTCTTTCCCTTTAATTAGTTTTGGGTTCATGTTATCTTCACCTTGGCATGTGTTGTTTTCACCGGCGTTCACATATCACAAGTGTCATGCAAACTTTTATCTTCATATAGAAATTTTAGTCCTCTGGCATAGGAATTTCCACTTATCATGAATAGTGTATTTTTGGTTTGTTTCAAGGAGAAATATTTGTGATAATTTTTTTTTCTTATCAAGTGGGCATGCTTTGCACTCTTTCCAATGTTTCATTCTCTGTTGCACAAGTTTCGTCATCATAATCACAAATTATATATTTAGTGTCACACTTGTCATAAGTTACTGTAAAGGTTGTTGCACTAAGGGAAGTATGTGTTCATATGTTTTGGATGATATATGTTATGTCATAAAGTGTCTAAGTGTGTGATCAGAGTGAATTTCTATAATTTTTCACATCAGTTTCATTGATCCCACACTTTCCAAATTTCAGAAAATTCCCAGCTGTTATTGCCCAAATCCACCTCAGGCTGAAGGAAGGCGAGTTCAGGGTAACATCATACCACGCTCAGTCTAGTAGCTAGCCCTACCAGAACAGGAGAGGGATCTCTCTGGGTCAATCTCAGTGAAAATTATTCAATGGGGCCTGAGATGACTAAAATGAATGCTAATTTTAGGCTAGGTATATGAATAAAGGAGTTTGATTTGATTTTTAGGGTTTTTGCTGGAAAAAGGGAAAAACAATTTTTGGGCTTGGGGATGAGGCCAAATTCTTGCAGAGTTCAAGTCGGGGCAGGGAAGGCAATGAATTTGATGTCTTAGATCAAATGAATGGATTGAAAAGACTACTGAGGAGCTAAATATGGCAAGAGAGTGCAAGGATCCTCTTCAAACTGACGAGAAACATATAAAATTAAACAAAAGTTTAAGGAAGAGCACCAACAAACTAATGAATTCTACCTCAATTACTCATTTGTTTAATTCAGAAGCAAAGAGAAGGGAAATGGAATACATATAAAATTAATGAAACTTAAAATAACATGGAGAAAAACATCATCAAAACTCAGAAGCCACAAGGATTCCAACAAGTGCTGCAAAACTCTGGTCTTTCGTTTGCCAAAAACTAAAAATGGATATACAATGAGGTGCCAAACTTTTCCCAAGAGTTCAACCATGAAGATGTCTCAGAAAATACAATATATAGACAAGTCTAACCCCTTCCCATGCCTCTATGGGTCGATCTCATCCTTCTAGGAGCAGTTTCAACCAATTCTAAACATGGAACTGAAATCTAGGCAGCCAAACAACTTGCCTCTATATGCTAGGAAACTGATCCATTCACTTAATTTTCACTTTTTAGTGAATGAATCCTCTAGAACAAGTAAAAAAATGCAAAATTTACATCATAGCCACAAAATTACATCAAGATATATCAATAATTACATCCAAAGGTGAAACTAGTCAAACTGGCCGAATTTCTGAGCTGAAAAGTGAAATTTGGGAAAAATTCCTCTATGCACCGTGCCATAAAACTCAATGCGCCGCACCACTTTGAGCCTACTTTTGAGGCACTTCCCGAAGTCCAAATTGCACTCTTGGAAATCCCTGCCTGTCTACTTTCCAACCCAAGTGGAATTTTTCAATTTGGAGTTCATTTTCCCCTCCAAAAATTCAATCTCCCAAGATTGGTTCCTGCTGGTGCAAAAGGTGGCAGAAAGGCCATTTTCAAGGTGTTTTTGGCCCTTTAGGCATCCCATAACTTGATGAAATCTCTCGGCCATTCCTGAGCATGCATATTTTATTATAAAAAAACCAAAAATGTAAATTTTTCCTCCAGAAGATGTCCCAATCATAAGCGCGCGTCGGGTGGCGCGACGCGTTGGGCGGAAAAACCTGTTTCGCAACCAAAATTTTCAAAAATGACAAAATTTTCTCCAAATTTGCTGAAATTCGGAGAGAAGGTATCCCATCATGTTTCATGCTCAGTCAAGGAAGCTTCCGCCAAGATTCGGAGTGGATCAGGCCTTTTCCGACGTTTCAGTGCTCTTCTCAACCTCGCCTTCGGGATCTTCATCCTGGCTCTGCAAATGTGTGTGCGGGCCCAATAGTGGTTATTCATATGTATGAGCATGTTTTTGTATCTATTTTCCTTCACCAAGAGCTTCTCCAGATAAATTTTGACTCTCGTAAGGCAAGTCTCTCGCTCAAATGGTGTCATGTCACCTGGTCTCTTCCAGGCTAATTCCCGGTCTTCGCGAATTTGCCGCAACTCTATGAGTGTCTGATGATCCTCCAGTTGTTTATTCCACTGATCCAAGTAACTTACAACCCATTGAGATCTCTGCAATTTCTCGGTCAGCGTGTCGATCTCAGCTTTCTTCTCCTGGATGATTTCTTTTAGCTTTGAGCTGGGAGAGCTCGAATCAACATCAATCAATATAAAATCAGTATCTTGGCCTCCTGAAGGGCCCTCATCATGCATAGGCCTCTTGCCTCTGTCCTGTACCTATGCTGATGTAGAAGGTGAGACCCCTTCTACGCCATGTGGAGATAGTACTCGCGCTGCTGATGAAGGTAACGAGACCCCTTCCACCCCTGGTGGAGATAGTACTCGTCGTGCTGCTGCAAATAAGGCTCTGTGGCCTCTCTGATATGTCACACACACTGGAGCACTGATAGGCTCAGTCTTGGGAAACTCAAACTAATGCGAAGGCTCTCCCTCATCATGAACAATCTTGGGAGGAGGCTGAGGGGCTTCAAAGAAGTCATGGGAAATGAACTCATCCCATGCGATGCCTTGCAATCCAAGCTGATGTACTACAATGATTTTGATGACCGCATAATGATAAATGTTGTTATGTTGCTGCTCTGGAGTCTTCTTTTGCACCAGGGTAGTCATTCGCTCTATGTTTCGACACATGAAATATGGAATACTCATCAGTCTCACTCTCTTAAAATGCATCAAAAGTCTGATATGGTATGCATAAAGGCGTGAGAATCTACCCTCACAGCTGAAGTATCTAATGATGAGTTTCATTAATGGCGCATAGGACTCCTTTCGAAACCAGAACGGGAATACCCTGCTCAGCTGCCTCAAATATCCAGGTCTAATGTAAGGCTCATAATATGCTCTATCCAACTGTTGTCTCTTATTCCATTCCTCACCTATGTTTGGTATCCCGGTTGCCTCAGAAATGGTCTCTGGTGTCAAAGTGAAGTTCACTCCAGCAAGGTTTACATGACCATCACGCAAATTTAAAACAAACAAGCGAACCAACTCCTGATGGTGCTGAATCTGAGATATCATCTCACAATACCGAAAACATGAATGTTGCTGAAATCATGTCATTGCAAGCGGGCAGGCCTGCAATTGAGCCAAAGAAGTGGGCTCCTCCCTGACGTGCCTGCCACTTTTATGAGACCTCCCGCACATTTGAATGCTGTCAATCATTGTCTTCATATCCTCGCTCATATGATGAATTTTTCTCCGACATGGTTTTGTCTCTGACATGGTGCTGAAAACAAGGTGTTTGACAAGTATGTGCTGATATATGTATGGTGAAAACAAGAGTTTGTGTATGTTTTAATGTCAAATATGCCACATATGTAATGAGAGGCTGGAAGGAAATATTACAGTGGGGAAAAGGACTGTCAAGTGAGATTTAAGTGTGAGGACAGTCACTACTTGGGGGACTTATGGATTTGGGGATTTGTAAGTGATGTGAAGAAAGGGATAAGTATAGGGAATAAGAGGATTTGGGATAGTGAAATGGGAATGGAATGATATGAGTAGCTTAGGATGAAAAGGAATGGGGAAGGATATTGAAAATAGTGTAACAGTGGTAGGAAACACAAGTGAAAATGGAATGAGAGTGTTTTGGCAACAAAGTCTAGTTTTGACACCCAATTTCAAACCCTAGGAGAAAATTTTGATATGGATATAGGGTTATATTTTCACCATTTAAACTCTTTGAATTCCTCCTTCCAAATAGCACCCAACAGGAGTTAAAATCAAATGGAAAGGGTGCACAACTTACTTGGAGACAAATGAACTGAATCGAATTGAGTTTTGATGATGATTTTGGCCTTGGGGGCTCTGTGCACCACGCACAAGCCCAATGCGCCGCGCTCGGTGGGTGCGCCGCGCCCTTTGGAAAATGCACTGTGTATTTTGGCTCTATGCTCCGCTCTTTGTGGGTGCGTCGCGGCCTATCCCAATGTGATGCACTGATTTTAAACACACAGTCTGCCCTTTAAACTCAGAGTTTCGTCCCTCCAAACTTCAACATCGACTTCTCTCTTGGATTTTCTGAATATCTCTTGATGAAAATGAATAAATAACGTTGAGAAATATCTTGAAAAGAGATGGTTTTAATTTTTGCTTCTCAAAACCCATTTTGTAATGTTATTGACTTTTGCACCTTTTGCATTTAATACAACTTCTGTCTTTTTGTTTCCTCACTGACTTTCTGAGCTTGAATGATGAAATTGGTTGATTTTTGTAGGGATGGTGGCATTGAACCTTGGAAAAGGATGACCAGAATCTGCATGTGAAGTACTACATGTCGGAAAGATACATATTTATTACAAAAACAAATTTTAAAATTTCTTCTTCAAAATAGAGTTTTGAAGAAGAAACATCCTCGAGCGTATTTGAGGATGAAAATCTTGAAATGAAAACTTGTTTAAAACATCCTCATGGCCTGCGGGCATTATTTAACATTTCTGAAGACCAAACCCTAGACGTAGAAAGTGAAATGACTCTTTTGACCAAAATAACCATCTATGACTGTAAATGACACGAACTAAACTTTGATGAATTTTGATAAATTTTGACCAACCCATGAGGTACAAACATGAGGGAAAACAAAAGAACAGATCCCTTCCGTCAGATAATGGCATGAACCTAACAGAATGCAGATGAATGAGTGGAATGAGACACCTAAAAATGAAATGCAATAAGAGAAATGATCTCTGACGGAGGGATGTAAAGCCCGACTCTAACATTGACTCCAATGGGGATGGTGGCTCCTTGGAGGTGCCAAGAACGACAGATATTTGGGAGAGCAGACCAATACCTTCATCCATTAGGCTATGGAATCAAAACACGAAAATGGACATTATGCACATTGATTCTGACTCAAGGCTAAAAATGAAAACCATAATAAAACCAAACATGACTAAAACATAACTGAAAAATTGGAAAAATGCTCATGATTGAGCTTATTCATCAAATCCCACTCTAATTATTCTTTTCACCACCTGATCAAGTGAAATGGAACAGCCAATGCAACCATGTAAGCACCCTGGCTGCTATTTGATTTCTTCCCAAATGATTTCTGATGCGCAGGAAAAGGGAAGAATCGAAAGGCAACTCCCATAGAAACTCGGAATCAAGTTGACTGCTGATAAACTTGCAAAGAATGAATTGACTGGATGACTGCAGGAATACTGCAAAAGGATCTTCATAAACATAGCTATTGATTTCCATTAACAGATTACTGCTCTCGTCCAAGTGATCTTCATAGCTGGAAATTAAGATTTTCCTCACATCTGTGCTAGCTTTCTTTGGTGATTTCAGCAAGCTGTCAAAAGGATCCTGAATTTCGTGAATAACCAAACTCTGGAGCTGATTCCAAACAGAACAAAAGTCTCCTTTATCAATCCCCTCATATAACTGCAAAAATTGGTGTGAGCTTTGTAATGAAAAATCTGTTAAACAAGACAATGAAGGGGACTTTTGGATAAGATTATTATCATCATTATTTTATGTCACATTATTAGCCAATGAAGAAGAATTATTATAGAAAACATCATCCAACACATGAGCAATAGGATCATCAAAAACTTGAGAAGACTGCTACAATGTATCCATTGAAACTGTATGACATCCTACTGACTGTTCATTTTTTCTTGAGAGATATTACGAAGATTCTGCTTTATAAACTGAAATGCTTCAAAACAAAAGGGTACAAAATCCTCTTGCATCATTAAATCATGTATTTTGGCTTCCACACCTTCATTTGAAATCTGACCTTCAATTTCGTTTGGTGGCTGCAAATCGGATGCTACAGGCTGCTCATTTAAAGATTTACCATGCAATTTACCCTTCAACAACTGGAATGATTCAAAACAAAATGGTACGGAGTCACCTTGTAGCATTGGATCATATGTGCCAGCTTCCATGTCTTCATCTGCAACTTGAAAATCAATGGCTTTCGGGGACTGCAGATCTGAATATGAGAAGTCTTGAACAAGGTTTTCATTGCGCTCAAGATAGTCCAAATCAAGGCTTGTTGACAGTTGATTTCTGATTGCATGGAAGTTATCTCTCATTAGCTGAAACGAGTCAAAACAAAAAGGCAAAGATCCTTCACTTACTTCAAAATTTGCTGCACTTTCCTCATCATTGTCATAGCTGATATGCATCGGTTGATCATTGTACACAAGCTACTAAAAGTGAACTTCTTCCTCCTTCCACAAACTAGTTGTTGATTTGTCTGCAAGGCTAGCTTCTGTTTTGAGAACATAATCATCATCATACTGATCAAACTGAGGCAAATCATTAGTATAAAACACATCATCAAGCATACATGTCATATCAACAGCTCTCTCTTCTTCAAAATGATCTATAAAACAATCACTATGACAACTGGGATAAGAAACAAAATGTTTTGAATCAACCACTTGTTCTTCTTCAATCAGAAAGTCATGGGCTTGAACATTATACTCATTCCTTGTTGTGTTCTTTTGCATCATCTCTTCTACTGCACTTACCAACATGTCAAGCTTTACTTCTAGAGATGTTGATTTCTCCGGATCTACATTTTTCATCTCTTATTCTTTCAACCTTGCCCTTTGGATTTGCAAATGAGCCTCTACATTTACTGCGCTATTCTGCATTTCGTGAAATGTTGCAAGATTCCTTTCTCTCAACTGAAACTCCATTTCCAGATCAAAGGCACCCAGGTAGTGCAAGAGAGCAGATCTAGGAGAAGGTCTTATATCAACTGGAATCGAAAAATATACTTGGTTAAATCTGGTAGAAAATTTTTGTACTGTCTCCCCTGACAGTCTTTTCAGCTGGTTATACTTTCTATAATCAAGAAAATGTTCTGTCCGATCACCCACCTGTTAAGGAAAACTTCGACGAACTGCTGGAAATCTGAGATGCTCGCATCAGGTAGAGTTTTGAACCAACTCTTCACTTGGCCTTGAAAAGAAAGAGCAAAAAGTCTAATACTAACATCTTCTTCATCAACTTCAAAAAGGTCTAGGAAAGTCTCAACATTCTGCACATGTTGCTCAGCATTGACATTGTTACATTCACCATCAAATATTGGTAGATATAGGTCATAATTTGCAGGGAAAGCATGGAGAACAGAAGGTAAACAAGAGGTTTATACCTATCTGGGACTATACAAGGTGTAGGAGTATATACAAGAGCTACGTGATCAATTTGGTTTTCTTTAAGCTCATCACTCTGAAGAGAGTCAACATAAGATGTGGGAAAAGTAAGGAGGCCAAGATCAAAGGGAAACTCAGTATTTACCCTTTTTGAATAGGTCGAGTGAAGATTTTGATTACCTTTATCATACAACAAATTCTGAAAAACTTTCAGGAAAGCTTCAAGAACAACAAAGAAATAGTTTACAAGAAAGCAGACTAGATCCCGAATACTATTCCACTTTGGATACCTGAACTTTGTGTAAGATCCTTCCATTTTCTCAGAGAAAGAGTTAGTCCTCTAGTGGAGTCTGTACGTTGAGTTGGAGTCACCAGGTGAATGATTTCAGCCTTCTTATGTCTGATCATTGTCCACCATCAACTATCAGATCTGAACTTGATACATGTACTGGGGCAAGACAATCCACAAGTCAAGTGTCACATTCACAAGCTAGATCGGAGATTGACTGAAGCAGCGTTTATCTACTTTCGCTAATGCAAAGCAAGAGCGTTTCAAAGGCTTCCTGGCATAACTTCAGGCTCCGTCTGTAGCTTATGAAACAAATAACACCAACAAGCAAACCATTTTCTTCCCCAGTATGGTCGCCACTATGTTATTGCCCAAATCCACCTCAGGCTGAAGGAAGGCGAGTTCAGGGTAACATCATACCATGCTCAGTTTGGTAGCTAGCCCTACCAGAACAGGAGAGGGCTCTCTCCAGGTCAATCTCAGCGAAAAGTATTCAATGGGGCCTGAGATGACTAAAATGAATGCTAATTTTAGTCTAGGTATATGAATAAAGGAGTTTTATTTTATTTTTAGGGTTTTTGCTGGAAAAAGGGAAAAGCAATTTTTGGGCTTCGGGATGATGCCAAATTCTTGCAGAGTTCAAGTTGGGGTAGGGAAGGCAATGAATTTGATGTCTTAGATCAAATGAATGGATTGAAAAGACTGTTGAGGAGCTAAAGAGGGCAAGAGAGTGCAAGGATCCTCTTCAAACTGACGAGAAACATATAAAATTAAACAAAAATTTTAAGGCAGAGCACCAGAAAATTAATGAATTCTACCTCAATTACTCATTTGTTTAATTCAGAAGCAAAGAGAAGGCCTTCCCCATTCCTTTTCATCCTAAGCTACTCATATCATTCCATTCCCATTTCACTATCCCAAATCCTCTTATTCCCTATACTTATCCCTTTCTTCACATCACTTATAAATCCCCAAATCCCTAAGTCCCCCAAGTAGTGACTGTCCTCACACTTAAATCTCACTTGATAGTCCTTTTTCCCACTGTAATATTTCCTTGCAGCCTCTCATTACATATGTGGCATATTTGGCATTAAAACATACACAAAATCTTGTTTTCACCATACAGATATCAGCACATACTTGTCAAACACCTTGTTTTCAACACCATGTCAGAGACAAATTCATCATATGAGTAGGGATATGAGAAAGACAGTGATTCAACCGCAGAGCTAAATGTGCCGAGGAGGTCTCATAAAAGTGGCAGGCACGTCAGAGAGGAGCCCACTTCTTTGGCTCAATTGCAGGCCTGCCCGCTTGCAATGACATGCTTTCAGCAACATTCATGTTTTCGGTATTGTGAGCTGATATCTCAGATTCAACACCATCAGAGCCTGCCTCACTTATTTTTTTTACATTTGTGTGTGTGGTCAAAAGTGTAAACCTTGCTAGAGTGAACTCTACCTCAGTGCTCAGTGGACTATTTCCGAGGCGAGAATGACACCGAACATCATGGAAAAGGAATAAGAGACAGCAGCTGGATAGAGCATATTATGAACCTTACATCAAGCCCGGATATTTGAGGCAGATGAGCAGAGTATTTCCATTCTGGTTTTTGAAGGAGTCATATGTGCCATTAATGAAACTCATCATTAGATACTTCAGCTGTGAGGGTAGATTCTCGCGCCTTTATTCATACCATATCAGAATTTTGATGCATTTCACGAGAGTGTGACTGATGAATATTACATACTTCATGTGCCAAAACATAGAGCGGATGACTACCCTTGTGCAGAAGAAGACTCTAGAGCAGCAACATAACAGCATCTATCATTATGCGCTCATCAAAATGATTGCAAAGACATTAGTTGATTGGTGTGGCATCACAGATGGGATGAAGTTCATTTCCCGCACTTCTTTGCAGCCCCTCGGCCCTCCCCAAGATTGTTCATGAGATGAGGAGAGCCTTCGCACGGCTTGAAAGCCTAGAGACAAGAGCTCTTACTGCTACAATGTGTGTAATATACCGGGGAGAGGCCACAGCCTTTTGGCTTGCGTAGCACGACGGAGGATGGAGCCCCGACCAGCAGGAAGGGGTCTCGTTGCCTTCATTAGCAGCGCGAGTACTATCTCCACTTGACGTGGAAGGGGTCTTGCCTTCGACATCAACACAGGTACAGGTTCAGGATAGAGGCAAGAGGCCTATGCACAATGAGGTCCCTTCAGGAGGCCAAGATACTGATTTTATATTGATCGATGTTGTTTCGAGCTCTCCCAGCTCAAAGCTGAAAGAAATCATCCAGGAGCAGAAAGCTGAGATTGACACGCTAACCGAGAAATTTCAGAGATCTCAGTGGGTTATAAATTACTTGGAGCAGCAGAATAAACAACTGGAGGATCATCAGACACTCATAGAGTTGCGGAAAATTCGCAAAGACCGGGAATTAGCCCGGAAGAGACCAGGAGACATGACACCATTTGAGCGAGAGACTTGCCTTACGAGAGTCAACATTCATCTTGAGAAGCTATTGGTGAAGGAAAATAAGGACAAGGACATGCTCAGACATATGAAGAATCACTATTGGGCCCGCACACACGTTTGCAGAGCTAGGATGAAGATCCTGAAGGCGAGGTTGAGAAGAGCACTGAAACGTCGGAAAAGGCCTGATCCACTCTGAATCTTGGCCGAAGCTTCTTTGGATGAGCATGAGACATGATGGGAGACCTTCACTCCAAATTTCAGCAAATTTGGAGAAAATTTTGTCATTTTTGAAAATTTTGGTTGCAAAACAGGTTTTTCCGCCCGACGCGTCGCGCCACCCGACGCGCGCTTATGATTGGGACATCTTCTGGAGGAAAACTTGATATTTTTGGGTTTTTTATGGTAAATTATGCATGCTCAGGAATGGCTGAGAGATTTCATGAAGTTCTGGGTGGTCTTAAAGGTCAAAAACACTCCAAAAATGGCCTTTCTGCCACTTTTTGCACTAGCAGGAACCAGTCTTGGGAGATTGTAGTTTTGGAAGGGAAAATAAACTCCAAATTGAAAAATTCCACTTGGGTTGGATAGCAGACATCCAGGGATTTCCAAAGAGCTATCATGAGATCAAGTTGGACTTCATAAAGTGCCTCAAAAATGGGCTCAAAGTGGCACAACGCATTGAGTTTTTGAGCACGACGCATGGAGGAATGTTTCCCAAATTTCACTTTTCAGCTCAGAAATTCGGCCAGTTTGACTAGTTTCACTTTTGGATGTAATTATTGATCTATATTGATGTAATTTTGTGGCTATGATGTAAATTTTGCATGTTTTTACTTGTTCTAGAGGATTCATTCACTAAAAAGTGAAAATTAAGTGAATGGATCAGTTTCCTAGCATATAGAGGCAAGTTGTTTGGCTGCCTAGATTTCAGTTCCATGTTTAGAATTGGTTGAAACAGCTCCTAGAAGGATGAGCTCGACCCCTAGAGGCATGGGAAGGGGTTAGACTTGTCTATATATTGTATTTTCTGAGACATCTTCATGGTTGGACTCTTGGGAATAGTTTGGCACCTCATTGTATATTCATTTCAGATTTTTGGCAAAGGAAAGACCAGAGTTTTGCAGCACTTGTTGGGATCCTTGTGGCTTCTGAGTTTTGATGATGTTTTTCTCCATGTTATTGCAGTTATAATTTCAAATGCATGAACAGTAGGAAACACAAGTGAAAATGGAATAAGAGTGTTTTGGCAACAAATTCAAGTTTTGACACCCAATTTCAAACCCTAGGAGCAAATTTACGTCTGAGGAGTTAAAATCAAATGGCAAGGGCGCACAACTTACTTGGATACAAATGAACTGAATCGAATTGAGTTTTGATGGAGCGAAGATGAGTTTGGCCTTTGGGGCTCTGTGCGCCGTGCACAAACCCAATGCACCACGCTCTGTGCTTGCGCCACGCCCTTTGGAAAATGCACAATGAAATCCGGCTCTATGCGCCGCGCTATGTGGATGCGCCGCGGCCTATCCTAATGCGCCGCGCTCAATTTAAACACACAGTCGGCCCTTCTAAAATCACAGTTTTGTTCTTTGAACTCCAACTCGAATTTTCTCTTGGATTTTTCCAAATATCTCTTGATGCAAATGAATAAATAACTTTGAGAAATATCTTGAAAAGAGATGGTTTTAATTTTTTCTTCTCAAAACCCATTTTGTAATGTTATTGACTTTGGCACTTTTTGCATTTAATACAACTTCTGTCTTTTTGTTTCCTCATTGACTTTCTGAGCTTGAATGATGAAATTGGTTGATTTTTGCAAGGATGGTGGCGTTGGACTTCGGCAAAGGAGGACCAGAGTTTGCATTTGAATTACTTCATGGCGAAAAACTTTTAAAATACATATTTATTATAAACAATAAATTTCACAATTTCTTCTTCAAAACAGAGTTTTGAAGAAGAAACATCCTCGAGCATATTTGACAATGAAAATCTTGAAATGAAAACTTGTTGAAAACATCCTCATGGCCTGCGGGCATTATTTAACATTTCTGAAGACCAAACCCTAGACCTAGAAAGTGAAATGACTCTTTTGACCAAAATAACCATCTATGACTCATAAATTATCGTAAAATTTTCACACGGAGGAAAGAGATTGTTAATGTGTCATGGATGATCTATTTTTTGTCTCATCAATTAGTATAAGTGTGTTATCATAGTTGAATTGTTATCAAGTTTTACATTAGTCTCACTGATGCCACACTTAGCCATTTTTGAAAAGGCTTCTCGACCAAGAAACCTAGCTTCACCAGGCCTCCCTGGACTACACACTACACAGTTTCAGTCCTCTAGATGTGACCTTGCCTCATGACACTGCAAAATGTGAAGTTCCTTCCTCCCAATATTTCTGCAGTGTGTAGTTTTTGTTCTTAATATCCAACCTTGACCTCCATGATTGGTTAATTCTTTCTCCTAGCCTAGCCCCAAATGCGCACTTCATAATATCTATCCTCAAGCTCATACCTTGATCCCCTCACAGTGACCCAGAATCCTATGCCTCCAAAAACTGTGTAGTATGTTACTCGAGTGTGAATCCCCTAAAACTATCTCACTCGCTCCCAAAACGATAAATTTTTATCCCTCATTCCAGCCTGAACTACGCATTATTTAGTCCCAAGTTTCAAGCCTCCCCCCTGGTTGCTTGAAATACATAATTTCACTGTCACTGAGCCCCTTATCCCAGCTTCGCACTTGTTTCCGACTAAGTCAATGGACCAAAATGCACTATATTAGGACAAGGGGTTTTTGTATTGATGTCGTATCATCATGAGTGAACTGGAGATGAAGATACTCTCTCACACCATGATAGGATGATGAAGAGGGAGATGCAAAAGAGAATCATGTTCAAATACATATTTGTAGTTGAATACGCAAGCTAATCAATGAAGGAAAAGAAAAAGGACACTAGTTTGTGACCACAACTACAGACTTGAGATATTTGAAGATTATTGATACGCAAGCCGTGAGGAAGTGGAAAATAAAAGCATTCTCAAGTATACATCCTACACAACAACAAAATTTCCTTGACATTGTCACATTATTGAACCAAAAATTTGTCTCTTTTTCACAACTTTCCTACACTCCATCCTCCTTTCTTACTCTAATAATTCTACTTAAGCATCCATTTATAAGTTTCATGGAAATAGAAAGTAATAATAATCTTTTATTTCATAAGTGTCGTTGTTCTTTATTATGATCTACTGAATTACAACAATTATGCAGCTAACGTCTGATTCTGCAACATAGTTAAAGGTTCGATGGGTTTTGAAAATTGAGCCAAAGAAAGAGACATATGGGCAGGTGGAAAATAGTTAGCATAATCATTTGTACCTATATTAATTACCCGGATCGATGATAAAACCACCATAATAGTAGAGTCAATGCGGAAGTGAGTCGACAAAGAAGGAAAACTAGGCGAGCGAAAAATTAATGAAGGAAGATATTTAGCCTCATGATTTTCTTCCCTGATAGAAAATCATGAGGGAATTATGTTATATTATCACTTTATGTTATTTTTAGTTGTTTTCAAGTAGGATAGGTTCATAATTATCTAAACAAAATTATTCATAGAGGTTATAAATCTACCTCTCGTCATAATAAACACAAACCTACATATTGTTTGAAAACTCAACTTTTGCCATTATAAACTATGTTTAAAATTGAGGCTCTTGTTGTGCGTTATATCAATGCATATATAATATTATGAATAATTTTTTTTGCTTCCTACATCTCGCAGGAGGCCTCTCTTGAGTTTTAAAGTTTTATCATTCTTAATTAACATTTTAATTATTCATTTTATAGAAATTTTAACTAGTTCATCTTACTGATCAAATTTGATTTTGAATGAATATTGAGGATTGAGTTTAAATCATGTTTGTTTATATATTTTATTTTAGTATGAATGAGTGAAGTCAAGATATTTTATGCACATGAATAGTAGTGTGGATTGATTTAGGATTTGTAGTTTAGTTTAAGTTACATCTGAGATGAATTACATTTGAGTAAAGAAGATCTCAAATTCCAATTGGTGTGATTATAGAGTTAATTTATATTTTTTTTTCAGAGTGATTTAGATTTAATTTCATTATTTTGAGAAAAGTTTGATATTTATTTATGCAAGTGTGATATTTCTTTTGAGAAAACTATGATATTTATTTCTGCAACTGTGGTCTTTCCTTTAAGCAAGTACGTTAATATTAGTTGTATTTCTGTTGAGGAGTGACATATTGAATTTATTGTAAGAGTTATAGTTATTAAGAAAACATGTGCATAACGATATCTCAAATTAATATAGGAATCATTTGAATAATAAGGACTTCTAGCACAGACAATTCATATACACTTCGTCAGTTTACAAGTCACTGTCGATAATTTATGTAGTAATTTAACATTAATTAAATTACCAAACATTTTGGCACCATTGTCGGGGTAGTGTTTATAGGATTATTTTTATTTTCATTATTATTATTATTATTATTTTAAATGATATGCATAGGGAAAGAGAGTATATAGGTATATTTGTAAGAGGTATTAGTTCAATTCCAACATCATCACTCACCCCACAAAGACCTTGTAGTACCATACCATCCATAGAAACTCATACTACATCAATTTTATGTAGAAATAGAATTCCTCAGTTACTCTAATCTGAAATCCAACCTATAGGTTCACCACCTTCCTCCACTGAAGTCGTAGTAGAAGAATAATACCGTACATCCCCAACATAAGGAGCAATATTTCTATCTGCAACTGGAGAACAATGTCTAGGACAAGAACCACACAAGACCTGGAAATCCATAGTGAAGAAGAGGAAGAAGAAACCTATTTTAACTTTCCATTTAGAGAATAACGAGAGGAGGAACTGAAAAATACAATTTTGGAACCTTATATTAGCTCCTAGGAATCTACAATGGTAGGATAAGGGTTAGGAGAAGTACATAGTGTGAATGGTGAACAACCTAGGATTGGAGGTGGAAGAAGAGGTGGAAGAGGAAGAGGAGGTGGTATAGGAGATCCAAAACCTTATGGATTTCCCATATTTGATGAAGATACCACAATCACAATGAAAAATATCTGACCTTCTATCCTACCTAATTTTCATGGACTAAGAAATGAGGATCCTAAAACATTTCTCTTTCAGTTTGAATTTTTGTGTAGATCCTATGACTAATTTCTTGATATTCAAACGTTGAAATTATTTCCTTCCACTCTTAAATATGAAACACTAAAATGGTCTATGGGATTAGGAACACATACATGTGTTACATGTGCATAAAATCATGATACAAAGGAATTCCTTTTAATACCAGGTCTTAAATCTGTTTATCAAGAGGAAGTATTACCAAATCAAATATAACCTCTTTGTTTTGTTGCAAAGAGACCATGGAAAAATCCAAAATCAAATATCACTCAAGGTTTCAACACTCAAATATATGCACAACCACCACAAATTAATAGGACTGTACCCATGGCTTCACAACATTGGCTTCAACCTTGGACACAAGGATGTAAAAATAATTATGGAAAGTATCCTCAATAGCATCAATTTCAAAAACCTCTCCCTGTTTTTCCACCACAATATTCTCCTCATCCTATTCAACCATCTCAACCTCAAAATCCATACCCACAACTTTCATTACCAATTCCACAAAATAAAAATCAGCTTCCTTCTCATCGACTTCCAAATCCAAATAATAAAAACTCACAACCTGTTTACAACGTAGAAGGAAAATATTTTGAAAATTATATGATAACTCCATTATATATAAACAATATTCAACTTAGATCTGGTAGAGTATTGGAAATGAAGTTACCATCTATTGTTATCCAACAATATGAGTAGGATGACCTCTCTGAGAAAGAAACTTATATTCATCAAGAGGAAGATCCTGAAAAAAAACCACTCATGTAAATTCCAATGATACTCCAATAAACTCAACTCTCATTATAAAACAACCTTCAGTTCTGTTCAAAATCGACCTTTCCCTGAAAGATTGAAAATTGATAAAGGGGTAGAGAAACATATTTTTTTCACCATATTACGAAATCATAGATGAACTAAAGAATGTTTGTATAAAAATTCCTTTGTTAAAAGCTATCAAAGTAATACCTTTATTTGTAAAGACAATTAGGGACTTAAGTATTAAGAAACCAGGATGAAAAATAAAATAATTTAAAAGAATCTAGAGAGTTGGGAAAACTGAAGATATCATGATTGGAAAGACAAAAAATCAGAAAGATATAGATCCAATATGTCCCATTGGGAAAAAAAATATTAATGGTATTTAGATTCAAAAAACATTGATGCATTTAGGCGAAACTATCAATATCATGAGTAAACAAACTATGGATCAATTGGAACTTCCTAATCTTCAATATACACCTACACTATGGAAATTAGCAGACATATATGTTATCAAAACTGATGGTGTGTTAGAAGATGTGTTTGTATGCTTATATTCTTGGGAATATCCTGTTGACTTCATGATCTTAACATCGAAGAATAATCTATGAGGACATCCATTCATTCTGGGTAGACCATGGTTAGCTAATTGATGCTTATGTAAGTTATAGATATCGTGATACATTTTTCTCTGATGGAAGTTAGGCAAATAAATTCACATTGTATCCTCCTGCACAAAAAAAAAGAATAGAATTATAAAGTGAATAATGGATAGATGATGATAATGAAAAGTTTGATATACGATCAATTTTTTCTACTTCGTAAATAGATTAAGAAGATCAGATTTTGAATTTAATGGAGAAGAATGAATTGTCCTCATATTGTGAAAAAAATCAAAGTTTTAAATAAAAAATTAATATTGAATATCCATCATCTCTTCAAATTTGGAAACTCTTTAACAAAAATTTTTCCAGGGAAAACTTTGAATATCAATGATAATCTAGAGGAATCTCAAAAGAAGGAATTAGTGAAGATGTTACAAGAACATTCCTCTACTTACGAACGAGAATACACTGATATGAAAGGAATTAGTATTAACACTTGTATGCATCACATTTATATTGAATAAAATTCTAGATCATTCCAACAAGCCCAAAGGAGGATGAATCCTAACCTAAGGGAAATTGTTAAAGAATACCTACAAAAATTGTTAATTGTGAATTTCATTTATCCAATATTGGACAACCAGTGGGTCTCAGCATTTCTAATTGTTCTGAAAAATAATGGAAAATGGAGAGTATGTATTGATTATATGGAATTAAATAAAGATAATTTAAAAGATCATTTTCCACTTCCTTTTATAGATTAAGTCCTTCATACATTGGCAAGGAAAATGTATTTTTCAATCTTGGTTGGTATTAGTGGATATAAAAAATCCATGTGGCTCCATAATATCAAGATAAAAAAACCTTTACCTGACCATGGGGAACTTATGCTTAGAGAGTACTTACTTTTGGGTTATGTAATGCACCTGCAACATTCCAAAGGGTAGTTCTAGGAATTTTTTCTGATCTAATTCATGATTGTGTGGAAGTTTACATGGATAATTTTACTGTCTATGGAAACTCTTTTGAAGAAGCTCTTAAAAATTTGGAAAAAGTTTTGATTAGGTTTAAAGAAGAAAATCTCTGATTAAGCCATGAATTTTTTTTATGATGTTTACTGAGGGAGTTTTTTGAGGTCACCATATCTCAGGAGATGGAATCTAAGTGAATGCATATAAAGTATAATTCATTCTAAATTATCAATTCCTACTTTTGAAAGGGTTGTTATAAGTTTTCTTGGTTTTACTATCTATTATAGAATATTTATAGAAAACTTTACAAATAGATCCTCTCCAATTTTAAAATTTCATACAAAAGATTGTGAATTCATTTGGAATTATGACAAATAGAAAGATTTTGAAACATGGAAAGAAAAGGTTTCCCAAGCACCCATTTTAAGAGGAGAAAATTGGAAACTACCTTTTCAAAATTGAACTGATGATTCAGATAAAACTTTAAGGGTTGTATTAGGACATAAATATTTGAATCATGCCATTTAATATACAGGAAAAAATTGACCCCTGCAGATTTGAACTACACAGTAACAAAAAAGGATTTTTTAGTCATTGTACATGCCATCAATAAATTCAAACATTATATCATTGGTTATGAAACCTTCATTCACACATATCATTATGCAATTAGATATTTAATGAATAAATAAATTACTAATGGTAGAATTATAAAATGGTTAATATAATTACAATAATTCAATATTACTATTTTTGATAGACCCGAAAAGCAAAATACAGCTCATGATTTTCTATGTAGAATCCAAAATGATAATAACAATGTTCTTGTAGAAGATAATTTTCCTGATGAATATATGTTTGCAGTATCTATTAAATATCCTTGGTTTGAAGATATTTCTAATTATTTTGACATAGAGAATTTACTATTGTACTTGTCTCCTCGAGAGAAAAGTAAGGTTACTCAAACTAGTGCATCTTATTGATGGATAAACATAGACTTGCACAAAATAGGACTAGACTTAATAATTCAAAGATCTATTAGAGAGGGTGCAGTAACAATGATATTAAAAGCTTATCATGATGAACCATGTGGAGGAAATTTCGTTGATAAAATAACTACCGATAAAATCCTTCTCTTAGGATACTATTGGCCTTCTATTTTTAATGATGCCAAACAATATGCTAAGAGATGTGATAGTTGTCAAATAATAGGAAAAAATTTTCCTTCAACTGAAATTCATCTACAACCTTAGGTACTTATTGAACATTTTGAAAAATGGTTTATATTTTTTTGGCCCAATAAATCCACTGCCAAGATAAAAAATGCAAGTTATTGTTTGTACATATTATGTCACAAAATGGGTAGAAGCTAAAGCACTTCATTTTTCTACTGAAAATGTTGTAGCTTCATTTATTTTTTAGGATATTTTCACTCGTTTTGGTCTCCAAGGGGAAATTGTGACAGATTAAGGTACTCAATTTACATCCAAATTGGTATAGAAGATAATAGAGGAATAAAAAATTAAACATCAGAAGTATACTTCATATCCTCCACAAGCCAATGGATAAGTTGAATCTACCAAAAAAGTAATTGAAGCAATTCTTACTAAGATTTTTCATATGCATAGAAGGGATCAAGTAGAAAAGCTTCCAGAAGCTTTATGGGAATATCGTACCATATGTAGAAACACAACATGACACACTCCTTATGAACTTTTTTACGGAAATAAATTCTTGCTTCATATTGAGTTCCAGATAAAGACTTTTAAAACAACGGGTAAATTGGGTCTGATCTATCAAAAGACGAAAGACAAAGAATGAAGAAATTGAATGAAATTGATGAGAGACGAAAAGATTCCACTCATAGAAATAGTATAGTATGACAAAAAAGATAAATGGGGGATGATAATTTTATCAAAGAAAAAAAATTCTAGCGTGGTGATTGGGAATTTCTTTTTTATTCAAATTTCAAGGATTTTCAAGGAAAATTTCAGACTCATTTTCTTGGTCCTTATGATATTGAAACTGTCTTTGATAATGTAGTGGTCATAATCAAAACCATTTATGAATAAAAAGTAACGTTCCTTGTAAATGGTCATAGATTATGAATATTTCATAAACCATTAACAAAGGAAGAGTTCATAAGAAATCCACAACATAATATTAATTTGAAGTTTGTTAGGGAATATTATTTCCTCTCCAACTTAGGCTTCTACTTTATTTAAAAAATAAAAAAAATAAAAATAAATATGAAAACCAACATTGTTGGCATGTTTACATAGAAAATATAAGTTGAAAACCAAGATTTATTGGCAGCACATATTTTCCTTTTAATTTCTTATTCTTGTCCTATTTTCTTTTTATTCCTATTTTCTCTTTTGAAAAATAAGGCAACTAAATAATTTTTAATAATATTCATCTCTCATGGAATTTTGCAGCTAAATTGACAGATTGAAACCAAGGAAAATGAAGATCATGAAAAAAACAAATCGAATGAAGACTACAACAACATCAACCTGAGTACAACCTACAAAAGGTCAAATCCAAAAACTAGTAAGGAAAATATATAAGGTATGTAAATATTAGTTAGATAATAAAGGTAAAAACATTGAATTATGAAATTAAAAGATGAGTGATCGTTGCTACAGCCATTTTGTATAATGATTACTTTCATTATGACATGAATTTGGATTTAATGAAAATATTTATGTCTTTTCAAATGAATCCATTATGAAACATTGTTATTATTTAAATATAGTCCTTTTCTTCCATATATCATTCCACTTCATGCACATATCATCACCATCCTTGCATCATACCCATTTCATTGAGCCTTATTCCATGGTTGAAACCATCTCACCACTGCCGAAAGTTTCGTCTCTATAACCTACTTCATCGCCGAATTCCTTCCAAAACTATGTCAAAAGAGGAATTAGGGACTAAGACTTCTTCAACATGGAATTAATTGTACGCTTAGAACCAAATGGTGAAAAATATATTGAATGATACCCACAGGTAAAATAATAGTTGCAGTAAGTGCAATGGTTAGAATTTCTGGAAAAAAATTATGGGCATGAGAAAGAAGTTAAAAAATCCTTTGCTCGGCCATATGATGGCATAGAGGAAGCGATCGGAGAAATTAAAAGCATTTTGACAAAGTCATTTGTAGCAGAAGATACTGGATTTTCAACAATCAGGGAAAGAGAGTTCAAGAATCAGAATATTGGGGAGAAATAATGGAAATTCTTCCTTAAAAATCCATGTATGGATAACTCTGTCTTTAAGATGGGAATCCTAGTCACAGCCTTGAAGACTAAATGGATACATTTTCTATTAATTATTCATAAATTTATAACTTGCAAGGGTTGGTTCGGTAACATGTTCTTTTTCCATGATCACGTGATGATGAATTTTCTTGATGGTAATGAAATGAACTTGCCATACTTCCTACTTCATAGTTTATGAAAAATGGATGGAAATGTTATGAAACCAACTCCAAAAATAGAAGAAAAGAGAGATCAATGCCTTAGAAATCAGCCACTTTGAGGGGACAACCCCCAATACATTACATAAATGGACAATTCTTGGATGCTACAAATTACCAAAAAATCCTTCTATATATAGGAATCCATGGTGCCACAATATAATCCTAGCCGACCTAAAAATAATAATGTAAGGGAAAAATAATAACAATATTGGGGTTACAGGGGTACAACAATAACAATACGGGGGCTACACTAATAACAACAAGGGACTAAACTAGTAATATAGGGACCTAACATGCCCCTCTCCTTCAAAAAAGTGTTGTCCTCAACGCTTGAGCAGCTCTGGGTGCTTCTATATAAGATTCTCATCCTCCCATGTAGAATCTTCAGTGGGTAAGTTATTCCACTTGATGAGATACTTTGAACTTGATCAATTTCGTAGTTGTCGAGTTATTTTTTCTGTGACCGCTTCAGGTTCCAATATTATTTTTCCTTCCTCATCAAGTTCTGGAAATATTGTTTGAACTGGAATAATTTCACCTATAACCTTCTTTAAGCACAAAACTTGGAAAACTGGATGAGATAATGCACAAAAGTGTGCATACTTGGTAATTCTATCAACTATCACCATGATGATACTCTTTCCTTTGGACTTAGGTAAACTTGTGATAAAATCCATTGAAATTTCCTCCCAACGTTTACTTGGAATGGATAAAGGTTGTAGAATACCCGAGGTCTTAATTTGATCAAATTTATTTTGCTATAAAACGAAACATTCCGCTGCAAACTTTTGAATATCAGATTTAAGGCCATCCCAAAAAAATTCCTTCTTCACCCTGTGGTAAGTTTTTAAAAATCTTGAGTGACCTCCTAAAGGAGAAGTGTGCAACTCCAAAAGAATATTTTGTTTTATTTGGGAGCTCTTACAAATATATAAGTGATCTTTGTACCATAAGGAATCATTTTTCCAACTAAATGTATCGGATGTACTAGGATATTGCTGCAAATTTTGAATGAGTGTCCACACTTCTTCACCCTTCTTCCATTCATCCCTTGCTTTTGTTATCCAATCTAGTTGGATAATAGAAATGGCACAAAGCAGTGCTTCCACTTCTTCATTATTTCTTGAGAGTGCATCTACAACAACATTTAGCTTCCCTTTTTTGTAGATTATTTCAAAGTCATAACCCAACATCTTTGTGACCCATTTTTGTTGTTCTTCTGAATATATTCTTTGTTCCAAAAAGTGTTTAAGACTATCATGATAATTTTTTATCTTGAAGTGTCTTCCCATTAGGTAAGGTCGCCATTTATTTAGTGCATGTAGTACTGCTAACATTTCCTTCTCATAAATAGCTTTCTGTAAATACTTTCCTTTGATTGTACAACTTTCAAAAGCAATGGGTCTTCCTTCTGGCATGAAAACAACACCAATTCCATTTCCCGAGGCATCACATTCCACAATAAAGGTTTTTGTGAAATCTTGCATAGCTAAGACCGGTGCTAGGCACATTGCCTCTTGAAGATGTTCAAAGGCCTTAGTTGCTTCAGGAGTCCATGAAAATGCATCTTTATTCAATAATATTGTTAGAGGTGCTGCTATTATCACATAATTATTAACAAACTTGCAATAATACCCTGTTAACTCGAGAAATCCTCACAACTTCTTTATGGTTGTGGGGACTTTCCATTCCTTATTGGCATTAATTTTGTTAGGGTCTACCTTAACTCCCTCGTGAGATACAATATGACCCAAATATTCCACCTCTTTTACTCCAAAGAAACATTTAGATGATTTTTCATATAATTGTTTCTCCCGCAATAGTTTGAGCACCTTGTCAACATGTTGAACATGATCCTTCCAAGACCTGCTGTAGATTAGTATATCATCAAAAACTACTAGCATAAATTTTCTAAGGAAGGGTATGAAAACGGAATTCATCAACCCTTCAAATGTAGAAGGTGCATTGGTAAGGCGAAAATGCATGACCAAAAATTCATTATGACCCTCATGAATTCGAAATGTTGTTTTCGGAATATCTTCAGTTTTCATTCTAATTTGATGATATCATGAATGAAGATTCAAATTGGTAAAATTAATTGCTCAATGTATTTCATCCAATAATTCATCAATCATAGGAATGGGAAATTTATCTTTAATAGTGAGCTTATTGAGCTCCCTATAATCTGGACACATGTGCCATGATCCATCCTTCTTGTGGACTAATACTACTAGAGTAGAGAAAGAACTTTGACTAGGTTGAATTATACCATCCACTAACATTTCTGCAATCATACGTTCAATTTCACTCTTTTGGACATAAGGATATCTATATGGCTTGATGTTTGGAGGAACACTTCTTGGAGTCAACTGAATAGCATGATCATGATCATGAATAGGTGGGAGTCCTTTGGGAGTGTCAAACACCTTGGAATGATTATCCAAGACTTTTTTGAGATCTACAGAAATAGATGATTTTGATGTTGGAACTTCTAGTGAATATAATTGTGCAATTACGCCTCATTGTTATTTCTTCATAATCTTTGTCATGAAATTAGAGCTTATTATCTTTACCCGCTTCCCTTTGATACCCCGTAATTCAACTTCCTTTCCTTATGAAAAAAATTTCAAGAAATTTTCTTGAAGACTAAAAGCTACCATCCCCAAACATTGTAACCATCGTACTCCTAGTACAACATCAATGCCTCCCATTGGAATGGAAAGAATTGGACTATTAAATACATATTCCCCCATGGCTAGCTTGATATTATGGCATTTTCTAGAGAAATTTATAGTTCCTCCATTTGCAACCATTACTTGAAATTCAGGTGTTGGGTATAGGAAACAATTCAATTCCTTGGTTGCCTTAAAATGAATAAAATTATGGGTACTACCCAAATCAATACCCACTATTACCTTTTTCTTCTTGATATGTCCTTCTATATTGAGATTTTGTGGAGTGGTAATTCCTACCAATGCATTACACGATATGGTTGGACTCATTTCTTCCTCTTCTAGGGTTGGTTCCTGGTGTATATCCTCTTCTTTTCAACATTCTTGTTCAATTTCTTCTTCCCCTTCACAATATATGTAAAATAATTCCTTCTCAGAACACTTATGACCTTTAGTGTATTTTATATCACAATTGTAGAAAAGCCCTTTTGCTCTTTTTTCTTCCAGTTGTTGTGGTGTCAACCTTGTAGGTTGTGGAAGTCGACGAGTAGCAACACATCCGTCTTTATATAAGTTAGTGGTAGGCTTCCCTGTCGCCATAATTTTACATTCAATTTTTCTTTCCAACCTAAATGCCTTTTCCAATTAATCAGGTTCCCAAACGTGAACTTCATGTTGTATGTTATCCTTTAAAGTCCCTATGAAGACATCAATCCTGTGTTCCTCTGGAATATCAGTTACCCTTATATTCAAGTTTTGGAAGTCCTCAATGTGATCCACCACTAAACCTTTTTTGCTAAAGAAGGTTTTTCTTTTTGCTAATGTGCTACCATTTCCTCTGTAAAAATTGACCAAGTGACAATTTTTTTACGGGAGAAAAGCTATCGATACCATTCATATGCATTTTTTTCTAAATGTAAAGTTGCAATGCATACCTTTTGTGTGTTTTGCACATTATTGAGATCAAAATATTGCTCCATTTGTAGTATCCATGTTACGGGATCCTTGGCATCAAACTTCCTCATATCCATCTTTTGCATATGGCGGTTCTTCCATCCAACATTAGAGTTTATGAAATCATGATTAACATTTATTTTGTTCTCATCATGAGTTTCCTCTACTATGTTTTCACCATTAGGAAACATTTCTTGTATCAACTTTTTCAAACCTTCCATGTATGTTTTTAGATCATTCTTCATGTTTTCCATGTTGTCTTTCATTTTTTCATTGATCTCAGCTTCCATGTCATACATCTTAGCTTCCATGGCATCCATATTAGCTTCCATGCCAACTTCCATTCGATCTATCTTATTTTTTGTTTCTCTTTGCGAGAGCGAAATTTGGTGCACTTTCTCTTGTAATTTTGATATGCCATGTCCCATTTCTTCATCTTCATGAGTCATAGTAGAGAATTATGAAGGATTAATGGGTGTTGAATTCTTTTTAGGTGGAATTTTAGAACCCAATACAGATATCTATGCTACAATATGCCCTTGCAATCAATTCAAATTGATTTTTCACACAAGACTTATGGAATTCGAAAAAAAATACACCCCTTTTTCTTACTCTTGAGGAGCTCGATATTGAAACTGAATTATCTCTGTGATTTTAGATCTTAAATATTTTAAATTCAGCCCTATAGTATCCCTCTAAAGCTTCTTTCAAATTCCATGGGTCTGAACTGATTTGGATTCCTCAAAGAAAAGTTATACCCAATCTCCCACAATGACTTAATTATGGACTGGTTCAGCAGAGCGAACTTGTATGATGTGCCACGTGTCACTGTTTCTGGCATCGGCTCTAAAATTGATACAAAAGAAACTCAAACCATGTGCTTGCAGCTAATGTTTACATAATTCCAATCCGGTGCTCAAAGGGAGATTTATGACGATTTTCCCACAGTCACCTCTTTGAGATGAAATTCAAGAGCCTAAAACAACTCTAACTTCCACAGATGATATGTCTGAAAATATTACGAATCAAGCTCTAAAATTTTTCCACGACATGCCTATCGAGTTTGTCTTCACTCTACAAAAATTTCAGCTTCAGAACCTTCGTAGAACAAACGTTATAGCGAAAATTCCACGAGGACCTGTTTAGGTTAAATTCAGGAGCATGCAAAAATACCTAACTTCCACAGATCATATCTCTGAAAATATTACAAACCAAGATCTGAAATTTTGGCATGGTGTTCCTCAGGATTTATTCTTTGCGCTCTAGAAATTTCAACTTCTAAACCTTCATAGAAAAAACGTTATAGCGAAAATTTCACGATGACTTTCTTGGAGCAACAAAACCCTAGAATCCAAAGTTCTGATAACAAATGTTATGAAACCAGCTCCAAAATAGAACAAAATAAAGATCTACACCTTAGAAATTAGACACTTCGAGGGGGAAACCTCCAATACATTACATAAATGAACAATTCCTGGATGCTACAAATGACCAAAACCTCCTTCTATATATAGGAGTCCATGGGGCCACAATATAATCCTAGCCGACCTAACAATAATAATGTAAGGGCACAATAATAACAATATTGGGGTTACAGGGGTACAACAATAACAATAAGGGGGCTACACTAATAACAATAAGGGACTAAACTAGCAATATAGGGACCTAACAGGAAACATACATAGAAAAATATAGTCCATAGATAATTCCCTATACGATATTGGATTAGTGAAAATTTTGATTGAAGCCCATATGAAAAGAAAATGAGATAACTTAGAATATTTTATAATTAGAAATTATTTCAAAGAAGATGAACAAGGAGAACCCAGTGATAAAACAAGAATGAGTAGAAGAAAATTTCCCTCAAACCCTAAGGGAAACTCACCTACACAAGAAGCGCAACAAGAGAAATAATCAGATGGTGAAACCCCTCTTTCAAGTGTGTTGGATACTCTTAAAAAGAAAAATGTTAGAAGAAATATAGCGAAAAATAAGGGAGGAAGTACATAAAAAGGGAAAACAAAATAGGAAAAGGTTAAAAGGCTTGCCAGTGCTACTAAAAAATCACCACCAACTAGAAGAAGAAGTACAAGGCCTAACAAACCAACACATAAATAGTCTCAATATTATTCAGGATTAGTCAATTTAGAAGAAGAAGAGGAACCAAGAGTTCCATCACTAGTTTCCAGTCCAACTAGAGAAACTCTAGAAATAGGTCCTATCCAGCAAGAGATATATTACTACATAGAGTTTTTGGAATAAAGAGCTAAATGAAAACCTATTGAATCATCCTCAAACCAAGACGAAATTTTAACTGAAGGTATTCATTTTGATCTTCGGGAAGAAATCCAAATTGTAAACACTCTCAAGCAAGAATTATATGAACTGGAGGTATTGAATAAAAATTTGAAATAGGAACATGAAACTCTAAATGTGAAAAATGAAACCAAGAGAACTTAGAATGATAATATATTGTTAGATCTTGGTCTATGGTATAATAAAAATAATAAATTGAAATCCAAAAACAAATCTCTTAAGAGAAAGGTGATAACTTTACATCACAGGATCTTAATGAAGAAACCAATGATGATAGTCAATAACAGGAAACAAAGAGGAACTAACTTCTTTGTTCTTTCTCAGAAATCTCAAGAAGTCTAGTGACAGAGACAGATCACAAATTTTGAAATGTTGCATAAGGACATGCAATCTCTTCTGTGTGGGGGAATGTCAAACCCCAAAATTGTCTCTTTTGGACAACCTTCCTACACTCCATTCTCCTCCTTTTTCACTCTAATAATTATAATTAAGCATCCATTGAGAAGATTCATGGAAATAAAAGGTACTGATCATATTTTTATTTCATAAGTTCCATTTTTATTTATTATTTAAATCAATATTTACATGAGCTGCTGAATGAGCTACTGAATTACAACGATTCAGCAGCTAATGTATGATTCTACAGCCTAGTTGAAGGTTAGATGGGTTCTGGAACTCCAACCAAAGAATGAGACATATGGGAAGGTGGAAAATAGGTAGCATGATGATTTTTACCTATCTTCATGACCTAGATTGATGATAAAAGAATCATATAAAATCAATCAACGCATAAGTCAACCAACGAAGAAGGAGAACCAAGCGAGCAAAGAAAATAATTAACGCAGATATTTAGCCTCATGATTTCCTTCCCTAATAGTAAATAATGAGGGAATAATATTGTATTATCACTTTATATTATTTTTAGTTGTCGTCGAGTAAGATAGGATCACAATTCTCTACAAACACTTATTCATAGAGGTTATAAATCTACCTCTCGGCATGATAAAAAAAACTTGAATATTGTTTGAAAACTCTATTTTTGCAATTATAAATTGAATTTAGTTTTGATGATGTTGATTTGTGTTATATCAATGTTTATATAATCGTGTGAATAAGTCTTGTTGTTTCCTACATTTTGTAGGAGGGCCCCCTTGAGTTGTAAGGTTTTATTATTCTTAATTATCATTTTAATTCTCCATTTTATACAGTTTTTAACTAGTTCATCTAACTAATCAATTTGTATTTCGAATGAATGTTCAAGATTGATTTTAAAGTAGTTTTTCTTAATCGTTTTTATGTAAGATGAATTAGTGAAGTTGAGATATTTTATTCACATGAACAATAGTGTGGATTAATTTAGTATTTGTAGATTAGTTTGAGTTAAATCTGAGATGACTTATATTTTAGTGAAGATGATTTCAATTTCCAACTGGTGTGATTATAGAGTTAATTTATCTTTTTTTGTTAGAGTGATTTAGATTTAATTTCATTATTCTGAGAAAAGTGTGATATTTATTTATTCAAGTGTGATCTTTTGAGGAAAGTGTGATATTTATTTTTGCAAGTGTGGTCCTTCTTTTGAGAAAGTATGATAAGCTTAGTTTAATTTATGTTAAGGAGTGATATATGTATTTTCATGTAAGAGTGATTTTTATTAAGAAAACATGTGCATAACAATATCTAAAATCAATCTAGGAATAATTTGAATAATAAGGACTTATATCACATAAAGTTCACTTAAAATTCGTCAGTTTACAAGTCCTCGTCAATAATTTATGCAGTAATTTAACATCAATTAAATTACCAAAAACACATCATCAATAATTCCATGTCAGTAATGTCATGTCAAGTCATGTCATGTGAAGTCATGTCATAATTTTTGTATGCAACATCATTATTGTGGATCATATGCTTGTTATTTGAAAATCTTTGCATAAAAGTGGAAGTGAGAGGCTACACATGGAATATGAGGAGTCATGCAACAAAAACAATCGGAGGAAGTGTTGTTCCTTGAGAAACAATTCCCTGCTGTGTAAAGGAATTCGTGCTCAAGACATTAAAGATTATGTCACAAACAAAAGTATATCTGTCTCTATTTTATAAACCTCAAACATCAATAATATAATCTTCAAATATTAAACCCATACAATATCTGCAATGCCATATTCTCCTTATGCTGAAATGAGTGGACGGAAGAAACAAGAAAGGAAGGATTTCAATTTGATATGCTGCTTAAAATAGAATCTATCAGTGTAAAAATCCTGAAGAAATGAGTCATAACAACGTTAAAATAGAGGAGTGCCCATTAAGGTTTATTTAACTCTTAAATACACAAGTATCTAGAGACCTGCAGCTCAAATTACTCTATTTTATTCACAGACATGAAAAACATAATGAAAACTGAGAAACTATTCAGCATAGATAGAATGAAGGAAACTTGCAAAACCTTTTATTGATTCAGCATTCTTCAGTACAAAATTTAGCTTCAAGGTTCAAAACTCAGAACCCTTATATTTCTTGAAATTGTCCTTTAATACAGTATCACAAGACAGTTTCCAGTAATGAAACTGATTCTAACTGCTCCAACTAATTCTAATTGTTTAAACCACTAACTGTTATGGAAGCACATGCTTCGAAAAGTCTAATTACATTTACATAGTTTTGAAAAATAAAATGAGAATTTTAAAACTCCTAATCTATGAGAACATCTGGTCCTGAAGCTATTGCCGAGTCAATGGCTGCTTTTGATTGAGCCATTGGGGTCTTTTTTGCTGTATCCACGGAAAAGTTTTGCACTTTTTCCAAAGTTCACCTTGAGTTGTAGAAGCATTCTTGTAACTAAGATATTCCAATATAAATGCAACATCCTGAATGTGAGTAAGTATTTCTGTGAAGAGTGTTTTAACCATCCATAGCAAGTTGAAATGCCTCTGCAAAAAGTTAAATACTGTTTCTCCCCTTAAAACTTGAGTTTTTTGTGCCTGCTATCTGCCCTGCTTTTTGCCAGTGTTAGGGCATCTTCATAAAACTTCCACGTCATATTTCCCTTTTCTGTCTAGCATGATGGTAAACCTGTCCTGATCAATTTATCAAACGTTATGTCAAACTTCTTTACTACCTCCTTTATTCCCAGTAACCTTTTCTTTGCTACTTGTCGAAGATTATTCTTAATTATCATCTTATTGACTTCTTCAGCGTAAAAATATCTGTCCTGTATTTCCATATCTTCTAACTCCTCATATGATTTGGAATTAATAAAATCTATAAAAATTTTAGCCCAATTTTCTCTCTTCATGACCACTTGCTTTTCAGACAATATCTCCTATCCACGAGAGAACTGAAGCTTGATGAACCGGACAGAGAAGCTCGTTTTGCCATGGCTGACAGACAATGAAAACAATATGGGGGTATTGGGTAATGAAAAGGTGGCAGGAGCACGACTCAAAGGGAAAAAGAACCACAACCAAACGAGAATGGGAAAAAGAACAATTTAAAATTTAAGAAAATCCATAATAAATGCCGAAATGACGTCACTACGGGGGGGTCCGGGAGTACGGCGGAAAGCTTCGACCTATACCCCCCGTAATGAATCTCAGCCATTGATCACGGCTCGCCCAATATTTTGACCAGTCAACTACCGGGGGTCCGATTTTGATAATTAACGAGCTATTTTCCCCACCGTAATAACTAATCCAGAACCACTCTCCCACGATCACCACTTCCGCTCGGGAAGTTGCTTGAACTTTAAGCTCAAAACAAAACATATACTTCAATAAAGTTTAATGATCATCGAGCTTTGAAATGCCTCTTTTTATGAGATAGTATAAAAAACCTTATACTATAACATATGTTTTTCTGATTTTCTAATTTTTTTTGTATTTTTGATACTTAAAATAAAAAATGAAAAGGATATGCGGATATGATCCACAACATCTGGCTCCACCTGGGGATAGTTTTTTTGCCACGAAACACTAAGAACTTGTAGATCAGTGCCTTCACTTCGGGCATGGAGGCACATATTGCTTGGTGGAAAATGTATAATGATCACACCGGATATGTACAATGATGGTGAAACAGCTTCTTTAGTGCCGGAAGTAACGCTTTAGAAATTTCCCATTCACAGGCATATCTAATACTTCTCCTTCAAGATTTTCCAACATGAAAGTGTTATTCATCTTGACTTCATTGATTTTGAATGGACCATACCACAACGGATCAAATTTGTCATGTTTCCCTTTGTCCTCCCTTCAGGTATCCCATCTCAATACCAGGTCTCCCTTCTGAAACATTATTTCTTTGGCCTTCCTGTCAAATATTGTCTTCATTTTCTATTGATAAGCGATAAAATTCTCTCGAAATTTATCTCTGTTTTCACTTAGTTCTATTACATTATTCATTCTCCTAATCATGGCATTAGGTTCCGCTTGAGCATCTTGAAGGAAGGAAATCACAGGCTTCACCAACTGGGTGGGAAACAATGCTTGAGTACCATATACTAATTCGTAAGGTGACTTTCCAGTGGATCTTCTAGCAGTCATCCTTGTTGCCCATAGCGCAAACACTAGCTTTGAATCCCAATTCTTTTGATTTTCATTTATTGTCTTCTTCAAGATTCTTAGCAATTTTTTGTTAGAAGATTCTGCCAAGCCATTCCCCTGTGGATGATAAGTTGTAGAATGAAACAATATCACATTGTAATTCTGGCATAAATTAATAAACCTTAGTGATCTAAAAACTTGAGCATTGTCTGTCACAATCTTTACTGGACATCCAAACTTGCTAAAGATATTTTATTCTAAAAACTTCATAACAACCGAATCATTTGCTTTCCTGGTAGGGATTGCCTCCACCCACTTTGTAAAATAATCCGTAGCAGTAAGGATCCACTTAAATTGCCCACTGGATGGTGGATTGATTTCCCCAATGAAATCCAATCCCCATTGTCTGAAAGGTTCTTCAACAAAAACAGGGAGAAGAGGCAATGGAGCTAATTTCTTCTTCTCTGCAAATACCTGGCATTTTTGACAACTTCTGACTGCTTTATAAACATCAGCAAAAACAGATGGCCAATAGAATCCCGATTTAAAAACTTTATGAGCAGTTACCTTCCAACTATAGTGTCCCCTGCACAAGCATTCATGATGTTCTTTGATTACCTCTGGAACTTCCTCCTCTGTCAGACACAGCAGTAATACACCAGCAGGATCTTTCCAATATAACTTTGCTTCGATTATGACATAAGGTTGAGCCTTCAGCTTTAAGGCTCTGTATTTGGCTCTATCTATGGAAGGAGGACAAGAAAGAAAGCATAAATAATGAATAATGTCCTTGTACCAACTTGAGCAGAGAAATTTATATTTGATTGCTGGCCTTAACTGATTATCCCCTATTTTTCCATCGATTTCCTCTACAGGGGCCAACAAATTAATTCCCAGTGCTTGGAAATTTGACTCCATTAATATTTTGGCCAATCCCAACCCTTTGACCAATTTGGTGGGTTTAACATCCAGATCATATTCTTGGATTTTTGCAATCCATTTTCCCCTTTTTCCTTCTACATCACTCTGTACTAGGACGTCTTTTACGGCAGAATTAGGAACGTACGCCAATATTTGAGAATGGAGGATATAGGTTCTGAATGCCTTCAATGCTTTCACCAGAGCATATACTTGTTTCTCCAGTATATTATACTTCAATTCTGCATCTCGGAGAACTTTTCTGAAATATGCTACCGGTTGTTCATATTTTTCCTCATTTCTCTGCAATAACACGACTGCAATGGTTGAGGGAGAGGCAAATGAGAAGATCTGAAATGGCTTCAAATAGTCTGGACTGATTAGAACAGGTGTTTCCTTTAAAGCCTCTTTAATCCTTTGAAAAGAATCCCTTGCTTCTTTGTCCCACTTCACCTCAACATCCTTTTTTAACATGTCTGTTATCTTTTTGACGATCTCTGCATAATTAGGAACAAACCTTCTTAGAAAATTAATTTTTCCGAGAAATCGCTGAATATCTTTCTTACTTCGGGGCAGTGGAATTGATTGAATTTCTTCGACCCTTGCTGGATCAATCTTCACTCCTTCTTTAGAAACAATGTGGCCAAGAAATTTACCCTCCTCCAGGGCAAACAAAGACTTTTTAGGATTCAGCGATAATCCAAACTTTCTACACTTCATGAAGGCTTTCTACAAATGCTGTAAATGCTCCTCATCAGATTTTGAAAAAATTGTGACATCATCCAAATAAACCACCACAAACTCATCTCCCACAAATGCGATATCCATCGCCCTTTGGAATGTGGCCCCCGCATTCATCAGGCCAAATGGCATCCTGGCGTACATGAATGTTCCCCAGGGTGTAGTGAAAGCAATCTTCTTTTGATCTTCCTTTTCCACAACAACCTGATTATACCCTGAAAAACCATCCACCATAGATAACCTGTAAGCCCCAGTGACCTTTTGTAAGACAAAGTCCATTTTCGGCAAAGGATAATTATCTTTCAATGAAGCCCTGTTCAAGTTCCTGAAATCTACACACAGCCTTATCTCTCCATTTTTCTTTCGGACTGGTACAAGATTGGAAACCCAATCTGAATATCTTAGTGGAACAATTATTTTGGCCTGCAACAATTTCCTTACCTCTTTTTCAATCGGAGCTAACAATAACGAATTGATTTGTCGGAGCTTCTGTTTATGCGGCTTGACTCCATCCTTGAGTGGGATTTTATGTTGTATGATACTTTTATCATACGTCTTCAAATCATCATAGGACCAAGAAAATAGATCTTTGAATTGTCTGAACAGATCTACGTACCTTTCTTTGTAGTCCTTCGGGATCCCTTTGAACAATTTGATCATCTTAGGCTCTTGTTGAGTCCCCAAGTTGTAATATGCCACTTGTTCGTCTTGGTTTACTTTCTTTTGATTCACCGCAACGTCATTAGCATCAAACAGTCTTTCGAGAGGCACCAAGCCTCTTGGAAAAACATTATATTTCAACTGAATAATATCCTGACCACCAATCTTATTTTTCAGAGTTTTACCAGCCCACTCATCTTGATCAGTGTCCAAATCAATTTGATGACCTTCAAAATTTCCAATCATCGACAAAAATTGCTTAATCTGTTCATCGTCTTCAAAGACCTGCCAATGTTTAATGTTGTCAGGGATTGACGGTCTATGTCTCATCTCAATTTCATACCTTAGTCTTGGATTGATAGGAGCTTGAATGTACTAGCTGCAACTGCCAAAGAATCAGCCATTCTATTTTCCTCCCTTGGTACAAACTGTAAGTTGAAGGCTTCAAAGTAATTTTCAATCAAATCCCAGACTTCATTCCTATATGCCCTTAACCTGGGATGTTTAGTTTGACACAAATTCTTTATTTGTCTTATAATTAATTCAGAATCACCGAACACAGTTATAGACTGAATTCCCATGTGCTTTGCTGTCTGCAAACTAATGATTAATGCTTCATACTCCGCAACATTATTAGTGGACTCAAACTCCAATTTGAAAGAAAAAGGCACAAGGTTACCTTCTGGAGAAACAAGAATGAAACCAGCTCCCGTGCCTTCTTTTGAAAACGCACCATCGAAAAAACACTTCCAGGGCTTGTTTGAATGTAGCTCCTTATGTACAACTGCTGAAGGGAGCTGCCCTTGCGATTCTTCAGCAAATTCTGCATCTTCATGCAGCATGAAACAAGAGAGGTCGTCTTTCTCTTGGACATAAATTGGTGAATTACCTGCATCTTTCTTAGTGGCAGTTTTTTGAAACCTAGTTTCTCTATACAACCTTCTTTCTTCCCCATTGAAAACAGAAATGATAGCAGATGTGAAATCAAGCTTCAAAACTCCTCCTAACTTTGCTCCCCACGACCTAGATAATAGCATACCAAATCTGGCTGGAATATCAGCCACTACCACATCCATCATAATGCTCTTGGCTGGGATTTGAGCCAAAGACACAACCATATCCTTAATAAGACCCACACACTTCACCCTCTTTGAATCAAAAGAATAAAGATCCCGATATGGCTTAGTGATTTGCAGATTCAATTCTTTCATCACACACAGTGGCATCAGATTGTGGGATGCGCCAGAATCTAACATACAATTATGCAAAACAAAGTCGTGTAACAGAAGTGAAATATAGAAAGGAGGGACAGATGAATCTACCTCTTCAACATGAGGCCCAAATGTAACCACTGGTTTTTCTTCTTGCAGATTAACTATATCGCCGACTTCATCAGACTGAGATAGATTGATAAATTCGACAATCTCTTTCTTATAACCAGGTGTTTTCATTAATTCAAGAAGAGGAACTTGAATTTTCACTTTTTCCAATTCTTTTTCCAAACTGAAAGTTTGATTTGATTTTGTCAACTTTTCAGGCTCTTCTTGATCTTTCTTGGAACTTGGATTTTGATTAGGAACAGTGACCACTTTCCCCAAAATATTAGAATCTCTAACGTTCGTTTGAGAAGCATCGGCTTGCAGCTTTTCCTTCTCTCTTTCTTCATTCATGGGCTTTTTCCCCTTATCTGATTTCTGAGTCTGGTCTTTCTGTAATGGAGTCGCCACTGGAGCAGGCACTGATTCTGGTTCTTTTTCTTCATCCTCTTGAGTTCTTAGTCTCTTCTTTGACCTTAAATCATACTTTCTATGTAACTCGGATTGCATGAAGTCTGTAAACTGTCTGCAGTAATCATCCATCTCTTCTTGATCAAATGACATATCACTTTCTTCCGCTCCTTCTTCCTCAACTTCTTCTTCTGTTTCATCATCTTCCATGTACACAGTGGAAATTCGAGCATCATCCTCTCTTTCATCATCATCATCTACTGAACGGGATGGAGCTGCCTCTATGTACAAAGGTGCTTGTACCTGATCTTGATCTTTCCTCTCTCTTTGTAGAATCTGCAGAGGCTGTTTTTTAAATTGGGGATTAAAAACCCCTTTATTCTGTCTTACAGGCTTACTATCTATTTCCAATTTCACCAATTTATTGGACAGATTTTTTCTGACCTTAGTCATATCATCAATTCTTTGTTCTTGAGCTGAGGTTTCTTCTTTAGCTTTTCCTTTATCTTGAACTTTACCAGCAGCGGACATATTAGCCTCAATCTTCAGAGCATTAGTTTGAATCTGCTCCAATGTAGGTGACCTCCTTTCCCTCAATGTGAAACTGAATTCTGGTTCGAATGCACCAGCAAAAACAACCCTTGCTCCAATAGGAGGGGGTTTCATTTCAACAGGCAAACTATTATACAATTTATTAAATCTTTTCACAAAATCTTTCATGCTTTCATCAAATTTCTTCTTTATTGCATTGAACTCTGTCAAAGAATAGCCATGGTCCCTTTTTTCACCCCATCTCTCAATGAAACGCGTTTCTAGGGTATCCCAATCATTTATGGTACCATTAGGCAATCCTTTAAACCATTTCCTTGCCTCTCCACTTAGAGACTGGACAAAAAGTCTCATTACAACGTCCAAATGTTCAACATTTAAATTCTCGGCAAATGTGCAAAACAGGGGCAAGTGCTGTTCTGCAGTTATTTCGTCTTCACCAGTAAATCTAGGGAGTAACTTGAGATACTCCTGAGGCATATCATGTAGTGGTTGGGGTAGATTCAATGGTGCATATCTATTCATCAAGAAAGCAGGGGCTGCAGGGACTGCCATGTTTACGCCCGGGTTAACTGCTCCTTGAGCGGGGGTAAAATGAATACCAGTTGTAGGAGAGGATGAATGGGGTGGAACAAATGATATAGGAGTTGGAGTATGAACGACTGCAGAAGAGCTGGCAACTATATGGGGCTGAGTTTCTGTAAAAGGAAAAGACACAAACTCTAAAGATTGCTCTTCTAATGTGGGTTCTTGAAAACGAACGGGTGATGGTGACGACTCTTCTTCCGAGAAAGTGAGTTTCTTGGAAGCTTTCTTGGATATGAAAGTACGTGAACTGCTACCTGGTGTGAGCAGTGTAGTTTTTGGTGTATCAAATATTTTTAGTTTCTGGCCCTTCTTTGAAACAAGCTTCTCAGGATCAGACAAAACAGGAACGGTTTGCTGAGAGGAATCCGACCTCGTATGAGGTTTCTTGGGAGCCAGAGCTATTTTCAAACAAACAAAGCTTACTATCTCCTCCTCTCTGAACAACCAGAGGAAATGTAAAACAAAACCCAGGGAAATTCTTCAAATCTTCATCCCCGGCAACGACGCCAATTAATGTTGTTCCTTGAGAAACAATTCCCTGCTGTGTAAAGGAATTCGTGCTCAAGACATTAAAGATTATGTCACAAACAAAAGTATATCTGTCTCTATTTTATAAACCTCAAACATCAATAATATAATTTTCAAATATTAAACCCATAAAATATCTGCAATGCCATATTCTCCTTATGTTGAAATGATTGGACGGAAGAAACAAGAAAGGAAGGATTTCAATTTGATATGCTACTTAAAACAGAATCTATCAGTGTAAAAACCCTGAAGAAATGAGTAATAACAATGTTAAAATAGAGGAGTGCCCATTAAGGTTTATTTGACTCTTAAATACACAATTATCTAGAGACCCGCGGCTCAAATTACTCTATTTTATTCACAGACATGAAAAACATAATGAAAACTGAGAAACTATTTAGCATAGATAGAATGAAGGAAACTTGCAAAACTTTTTATTGATTCAGCATTCTTCAGTACAAAATTTAGCTTCAAGGTTAAAAACTCGGAACCTTCATCTTTCTTGAAATTGTCCTTTAATACAGTATCACAAGACAGTTTCCAGTAATGAAACTGATTCTAACTGCTCCAACTAATTCTAATTGTTTAAACCACTAACCGTTATGGAAGCACATGCTTCGGAAAGTCTAATTACATTTACATAGTTTTGAAAAATAAAATGAGAATTTTAAAACTCCTAATCTATGAGAACATCTGGTCCTGAAGCTATTGCCGAGTCATTGGCTGCTTTTGATTGAGCCATTGGGGTCTCTTTTGCTGTATCCACGGAAAACGTTTTGCACTTTTTCCAAAGTTCACCTTGAGTTGTAGAAGCATTCTTGTAACTAAGATATTCCAATCTAAATGCAACAGCCTGACTGTGAGTAAGTATTTCTGTGAAGAGTGTTTTAACCATCCATAGCAAGTTGAAATGCCTCTGCAAAAAGTTAAATACTGTTTCTCCCGTTAAAACTTGAGTTTTTTCATGCCTGCTATCTGCCCTGCTTTTTGCCAGTGTTAGGGCATCTTCATAAAAATTCCACGTCAAAATATTTCCCTTTTCTGTCCAGCATGATGGTAAACCTGTCCTGATCAATTTATCAAATGTTATGTCAAACTTCTTTACTACCTCCTTTATTCCTAGTAACCTTTTCTCTACTACTTGTCGAAGATTATTCTTAATTATCATCTTATTGACTTCTTCAGCGTAAAAATATCTTTCCTGTATTTCCATATCTTCTAACTCCTCATCTGATTTGGAATTGATAAAATCTATAAAAATTTTAGCCCAATTTTCTCTCTTCATGACTGTTTGCTTTTCAGACAATATCTCCTATCCACGAGAGAACTGAAGCTTGATGAACCGAACAGAGAAGCTCGTTTTTCCATGGCTGACAGAAAATGAAAACAATACGGGGGTATTGGGTAATGAAAAGGTGGCGGGAGCACGACTCAAAGGGAAAAAGAACCACAAAAAAATGAGAATTGGACAAAGAACAATTTAACAATTATGAAAATCCATAATAAATGCCGAAATGACGTCACTACGGGGGGTCCGGGAGTACGGAGGCATCCCACTCCATACCCCCGTAATTAACCAGGCTATTGATCATGCTTTTTCCGCCTAATATTTTTGACCAACACCGGGGGGTCCGGTGTTGATAATTAACGAGCTATTTTCCCCACCGTAATGACTAATCCGGAACCCCTCTTCCACGATCACCACTTCCGCTCGGGAAGCTGCTCGACGCTTAAGCTTAAATCAAAACATATATTTCAATAAGGTTAATATTCATCGAGCTTTTAAATGCTTCTTTTATGATATAGTATAAAAACTTTATACTATAACATATGATTTTTTGATTTTCTAATTTTTTTGTATTTTTGATATTCAAAAATAAAAATTGAAAAGTGACATGCGGATACATCCACAACAGAAGTAAAATAGCTTATATTCAAAGAGTCACAAGGGAAGTGAATTATCACTGCTTGGTTATATATACACCCTCATTGTGTGAGAAATGGACTTTTCACCTCGGCTCCTCCCGTAAGACATTAGAGAGATAAGCTAGTTATTTTGAGGAGCAAGGAGTGGCTCCAACGCTCCACTACTGGAGCTAGTGGCATTCATTGTATACATGTTTCTTGGAAATTTTGCTTAGTATAATAATCCCTATGGTCGAACACGTTCTTTACACATGGATTAATAATATTTGTGTTTATTCTGTGAATTTTTGTAATTCATGTTTGCTTTGATATGTGCTAAAGTAGTTGAACTATTTCAGTTATGTTGGTGCTTATCATATTGAGAATGTGTTATAATTTTAGTTATCATTATCGCATACTTGTGGACTATTCCATTGGAAATTAGACAAAAATTCCTTGTCATACTGGTTTCAATGACCTTTGCATCATTGTGGACTCTTCTACTTGATGTTGTATGAACCTTTATTGTCCACACGTGTCTCTACTAGGGTGGTACTATTACCTCTCTCTTAGAGGCTCATTTTTTCTCCCATTCATAGTGAAAGAAATTTGACACACATGCGATTTAACACTCACTAGCAACACCCACCTTTCTTTTCGCAGGCACATTTTCACTATTATCTCTTGTTGATAGTTAGAGACAAGGCATATCTATAATAATACCTAGAAAATGCCCTGATATTTTGGATGGGGCTCCTACTTCAAATGGTGTGAGTTATAATTGGGATTTCACATCAAGGATACCCTTTGGTTGAATTATTTCCATCACAGTCAACACAACCAACATAGTCAACATAATTTGAAACTCTATGATCCTTCCATGCTAGAACGGGAAGACGAATAGGTCCTACCTTTTATGGTGGATTGTTAACCAAATGCTCAGGGAGAGTTAACAGAAGAAACAATTTTAAAAAATAGGTCCAAAACTACAAGACAGTGGCAGCATGACCTTTGGTTGATTGGATTGATAGGACAACTTCTAGGAAAATATAAATGGTACACTATAGAGAAGTTGGAAGAAAAAATTCCTTATCTCATTTAATATAAGAATTTGAGGAAAAAAATCATACCAAAACGGGTAGGTGTTATCTGGATTGGATCATTATATTATTTTTGATCCATATTGATGCTTACAGAGTGGAAAAAGTGGAGGAGTTATCTCTCTGAACCATTTTTACCAGTGGGACTTAGTTTGGAAAATCAGGGTCTAAAACATTTCGGGATTTTTTTGAGGTGTCAAATGAAGTTGTTTGGGGGTGAAACGTTATTGCTTAATTTTTGCACCTTTTTTACCTATTATACAAAAAACAACTTTCTAATGAAACATGAATCACATTAATCAAAGTCATTATGTGAAATTCATGCCACTCAGAAGTTGACCTTACAATTTTCACCACCATAATTGGAGATGATGTAACATCGTCTACCATTTTTCATGAAAAAGGGGCTCGCACATGATTACGATGTAGAAGAATATATAATATTATATATTGTAACTCTTGTTAAGAGTTAAGGTAGACAAAAAATACCACTAGTAGGATATTTGGTTGTGTTATAACTAAGGCATAAGGAGGAAAATGGGTTTCATTATTTCAAGTGGTTTTGTTCCATAATTGAGTAAAAATAGCTGAGAAGGATAGAAGGTAGAAATACATACATGATTTTTGATATCCAATAGCCTATGATCCACGGGCCATACATTTTTATGTTCATAGCCATATTTACATTCAGAGAGAGAGAGCAAAGAAACCTCACCATCCAGCTTGGTTTTTCTCCTTAAAGGGTTTCCCAAGTCTTAATGTGTGTCAAATGAGTTTCTGTGTTACGTCCCTATATTACAAGTGTATTCCCTTACCATTATTAGTGTAGCCCCCTTAATATTATTGTTGCACCCCTATAGTAACCATATTTATATTATTATTCCCTATAAAATCCCACTATTGTTATTGTTGTTCCCTTACCTTATTATTCTTAATTTGACTAGGATTATATTGTGACCCCATGGAATCCTATATATATAAAGGAGGTTTTTTAATTTATATAATCCAAGAACTGTTCATTTATGTAATGTATAGCAGGTTCCCCCTTGCAGAGGCTAATTTCCAACTCGTTGATCTATCTTTTCTTCTATTTTGTGAGCTGGTTTCATAACATTTTGTATCAGAGATTTGGATTCTAGGGTTTCACTACTTCAAAAAGGTCATCGAGGAATTTTCCCTTAAAAAAATTTTCTACGAAGGTTTAGAAGCAAAAAAAAAATGATTTGCGAAGAAATCCTGGAGAGCTTCGTGTAGAAATTTCAGATCTTGGTTCGAAAAAATTTCGGAGATATGATCTGTGGAAGTTAGGGTTTTTGTCGGCTCTCAAATTTCATCTCAAAGTGGTGACCTTGAGAAAATTTTCATAATTCTCTCTCTAAGAATATGATTGGAATTATGTAAAAATTGGCCAAAATTAGATGGACTTTAGTTTTCAATGTATCAATTTCAGAGCCGAAGGATTAAACAGTGACACATAGCACACCATACATGTTCTCTCTACTAAACATATCCATAAGTAGGTAATTGCGGGAGATTGGACATACCTTTATCTTCAAGAATCCAAATCAGGTCAGACATGTGGCATTCGAAACACGATTTAGAGGGCTACTAAAAGACTGAAGATAAAATCTTGGGGATATGAAATTACATGTATGCATCAGTTTTAATATCGAGCTCATTAAAATCAATAAAAACGTGTGTATTGTTTTTAAAAATTTTGTAAGTCTTGTTTGAAAAATTAGTTTCAAGTGATTCCAAGGGCATATTGAAGCATATATATCTGTATTGGGCTTTAAAATTTCCCGTAAAAATTATTCAACACCCAATAAGCCCTAAGAAGGCTCTACTATGACGCATGAAGAGGAAGAAGTGAAATATGGTATATCAAAATTACAAGAACAAGTGCAAGAAATATCACTCTCTAAAAAGGTAACAAAAAATGAAATGGAATCCAAGATGGATGGTTTAAAGAAAGGTGTGGAAGCAAAGATAAATGATTTGAAGAAAGTCATGGAAGCTAAAATGGATGGTTTGAGTATTGGCATGGAAGCTAATATCGATGAAAAAATTAAAGGAAACATGGAAGACATGAATAATGATCTAAAAGCAGACACGGAAGGTTTGAAGGAAGGTTTGAAAAATTTGACATAAGAAATGATTCCTAATGGAGAAAATGTAGTAGAGGAAACTCATGATGAGAAAAAAATAAATGTTAATCATGATTTCATAAAATCTAATGTTGGATTGAAGACCCACCATATTCTAAAGATCGATATGAGGAAGTTTGATGGAAAGGATCCCATAACATGGATACTACAGATGGAGGAATATTTTGATCTCCATAATGTGTAAAACACACAAAAGGTATGCATTACAACTTTATATTTAGAAAAAAATACATTTGTATGGTAAATATGGATTTTCTCTCAGAAAAAAATGTCACCTGGTCATTTTTTATAGAGGAAATGATAGGACATTACGAGGATACAAAGAGAAACACCTTCTTTAGCCAACTGATAAATCTTAAACAAAAGGGCTCAATGGTGTAGCACATTGAGGACTCCCAAAAATTGAATATAAGGGTAATTGATATTCTAGAGGAAGACAATATGTCTTCATAGGGACTTTAAAGGATAACATCCAACATGAGGTTCACCTTTCGGAACTTGATTCATTGGGGAAGGCATTCAGGTTGGAAAGAAAAATTGAATGTAAAATTATAACGAAAAGGAAGCCTATCACTCACATCCATAAATATGGAACTGTTGCTACTCCTAGATTTACAAAACCTACAAGGTTGACACCACAACAATTGTAAGAAAAAAGAGAAAAAGGGATTTTCTACAGTTGTGATAGAAAATACACTAAATCTAATAAGTGTGCTGATCATAAATTATTTTACATATATTGTGAAGAGGAGGAAGAAAATGAACAAGAAAATTCAAAAGAAGAGGATATACACCAGGAACCAACCCTAGAGAAAGAAGAAATGAGTCTGACCATATCATGTAATGCATTGGCAGGAATTACCACTCATCAAAATCTCAAGATAAAAGAACATATCAAGAAGAAAAATTTAGTAGTGTTGATTGATTCAAGTAGAACCCATAACTTTTTTCATTGTAAGGTATCCAAGGAATTCAATTTCTTCCTATACCCAACACTAGAGTGTCAAGTGATGGTTGCAAATAGAGGAAATATAAATTTCTCTGGAAAGTCACATAATATCAATCTAACCATTGGATAATATTTATTGAATAGTCCATTTCTTTCCATTCTGATGGGATGTGTTGATTTTGTACTAGGATTACAATGGTTACAATATTTGGGGATGGTAGCTTTTAATTTTCAAGAACTTTTCTTGAATTTTTTTTTGGAAGGAAAGGAATTAGAATTAAGGGGCATCGCAGGGAATGTGGGGAAGATAATAAGCTCTAATGTCATGACAAAGCTTCTAAAGAATGAAAAACGAGGCGTAATTGCACAATTATGCTCACTAGAAGTTCCATATCAAAATCATCTATTTCTTCAGATATCCCAAAGGTCTTGGAAAATCATTCCAAGGTGTTTGAAACTCCCAAGTGACTCCCACCTATTCATTATCACAATCATGCTATTCAATTGATCTGAGGAAGTATTCCTTCAAACATTACGGCTTACATATATCTTGATGTCCAAAAGATCTAAATTGAACATATGATTGCAAAAATGTTAGAGGTTGGTATAATTCTACCTAGTTAGAGTTCTTTCTCTGCGTCAGTAGTATTGGTGTACAAGAAGGATGGATCATGGCGTATGTGTTTGGATTATAGGAATCTCAATAAGCTCAATATTAAAGATAAATTTCCCATTCCCATGATTAATGAATTATTGGATGAATTACATGGATCAATTTATTTTACCAAGTTGGATCTCCATTCAGGATATCATCAAATTACAATGAAGACAGAATATATTCCGACAACAGCATTTCAAACTCATGAGTGTCATTACGAATATTTGGTCATGCATTTTGGCCTTAGTAATGCACCTTCTACATTTCAAGGGTTGATGAATTCCATTTTCAAATCCTTCCTTAAAAAATTTCTGTTAGTATTTTTTTATGATATAATAATCTACAACAGGTCTTGGAAGGGTCATGTTCAACATGTTCACAGGGTGTTGCAGCTATTAGAGGAGAAACAATCATATGCAAAAACCTCCAAATGTTTCTTTGGAGTACAAGACGTGGAATATATTTGTCATATTGTATCTCAAAATTGTGTTAAAGTAGACCCTAACAAAATTAAACCCATTAAGGAATGGAAAGTCCCCACAACCATAAAGTAGTTGCGAGGATTACTTGGGTTAGCAGGGTATTATCACAAGTTTGTTAAGAATTATAGGAGAATAACAGCACCTATAACAACATTATATAATAAATATGCATTTTCATGGACTCCTGACGGAACTAAGGCCTTTGAACATCTTGAATAGGAAATGTTCCAAGCACCGGTCTTAGCCACAACATACTTCACCAAAAAATTTATTGTGTAATGTGATGCCTCAGGAAATGGAATTGGTGTTGTTTTAATGCAATAATGAAGACCCATTTCTTTCAAAATCTATCCAATCAAAGGAAAGTATTTAGAGAAAGATATTTATGAGAAGGTAATTTTGGCAATACTACATGCACTAAAGAAATGGAAACCTTACGTAATGGTAAGAAACTTAAAGGTAAAAACTCTCCGTGATAGTCTTAAATACTTTTGTAACAAAGAATATCTTCAGAAGAGTAGCAAAAATCGATTGCAAAGATGTTGGATTATGACTTTGAAATCATCTACAAAAATCGGAGCTAAATGTTGTTGCAAATGCACTCTCAAGAAAGAATGAGGAGGTGCAAGAATTTCTTTGTGCCTTTTCTATTATCCAACCAGATTGAATAACCGAAGTAAGGGAAGAATGGAAGAATGGCAAAGAAGTGTGGACACCCATTCAAAATTTGCAGCAAGATCCCAATACATATTATACATTTAGTTGGAAAAATGATTCCTTATGGTACAAATATCACTTATTTATTTGTAAGAATTACCAACTAAAACAAAGGATTATTTTGGAATTTCACACTTCTCCCTTATGAGGACACTCAAGATTTTTGAAAACATACCAAAGGGTGAAGAGAGAATTTTTTGGGGATGGACTTAAATCTGATGTTCAAAATTTTGTGGCAGAATGTTTGGTTTTCGAGCAAAATAAATTTGAGGTAATTAAGACCCACAGGGGCTTGACTGCGGGAGAAATACTATAGCACGTGGGTTCATATTGGGGGATATACAATAAGGAAAAAATTACATAATATATTGGGGGATATATAGGGGTTAAAGGGTTTCTATATTATCATGTATTAAAAATGGAGCTCAAAGTTAATGAAAAAATATAAAGGGGTATGAAAAATGTTAATGAGAAAATGGATACCTACAATATATAGTGCAAGTAGAGGATTTTTAAATTGGGAAGGTGTATTGGGTTTATATTGGTAGGGGGTTAGATAATTTGTGTTTTAGAGTAATTTTCCAATATGTACTCAAATTAAAGGTATTCTTTAATATGCTATGATCGTACGTGATATGTTATAGGTTCATTGAGTGAATCCCATGTGTTAAGACCCCGGGTCTGGTACAACCTTTATCCATTCCAATTCAACGTTGGGAGGGGTTTTCAATGGATTTTATCGTAGGTTTACCTAAGTCCGAAGTAAAGAGTTTCATCATGGTGGTAGTTGATAGACTTACCATGTATGCAGACTTTTGTGGATTATCTCATCCATTTAAAGCAAGTAAATTTGCTACTGCATTTACGGAAAAAATTCAAAAGCTACATGGAAACCCATAGATTATTGTAAGCGACAAAGATCCCATTTTCACTAGAAATTTTTGGACAGAATTATTTTCTTCTTTGGTTACTCAAATAGCTCATAGCTTATCTTATCATCCTAAATCCAATGGGAAAAATGAGAGAGTGAACAAATGTTTGGAAGGATATCTTCGTTGCTTTGTATTTGATAAAAAAACACAATGGTTCAAGTGGTTACCGATGGCTCAATGGTGGTATAACACTTCCTTCCATACTGTAGCAAAAATTACCCCATTTATGGCACTTTATGTATATCATCTACCATCCATCACATCATCTTTAAGATAAAATTCTAAGGTTGAAGTAATGGAAGATCACGTTGAGAATCAACAAAAATTTCTCCAACTCTTAAATGATAACCTAAATTTGTCACAAAATCAAATGAAACAACAGGCATATCAACATCGCAGCAAGAGAAGTTTTGATGTAGGAGACTAGGTATTTTTACGGCTACAACCATACAAACAAATGTCCCTCAAGCAGGATAATAAGGATAATAATTATCACCAAGGTACTATGGTCTTTAAAAGTTATTGCAAAACATTGGTACTATGGCATAAAAACTGGAGATTCCTACTTCCTCCCGAGTGCTCCAAATTTTCCATTTTTGATGCCTAAAGAAGGTTATATGTGACAAAATTCGAGTTCAAACAATATTTCCAAAACTTGATGAGGAAGGAAAAATCATATTGGAACCTAAACAAGTCACAGAATCAAGAACTCTAGAGCTATGAAATCAATTAATTTCATAGTATCTCATCAACTAAAAGAACTTACCCACTGAATATTCCACATTCCAGGATGATAATTTTATACAGAAGCATCCAGGACTACTCAAGCATTGGGGACACCATTTTTTTAAAGGAGAGGGGAATGTTAGGTGCCTATATTAATAGTTTAGTCCCATATTTTCGTTAGTGTAGCCCCTTATTTTTATTGTTGTACCCGTGTAGTCCGCATATTGTTATTATTGTGACCCATAAAAGCCCATTATTGTTATTTTTGTGCCCTTACATTATTATTATTGTTAGGTCGGCTAGGATTATATTTTGACCTCATGGACTCGTATATATAGAAAGGATGTTTTTTTATTTGTATCATGCAAGAATTGTTAATTTATGTAATATACAGGAGGTTTACCCCTCGTAGAGGTTGATTTATAAGTCATTCATATCTCTTTTCTTCTATTTTGTGAGCTGGTTTCATAACATTGTGAGATTTTATCTTTCTCTATTTTCTACATAATTTTATTTCAAATGCATACACTAGTAACAATAATCTACATATGTACAAATCTAAATAGATATAAAATTTTAAGGGTTTATATTTTAGAATTTTAAGTATAATTTTATCTGAGCCGTTGTGACAAACAATCTAGTGGAATATACATGGAAATTTATAGATCAATTGACCTCATAAATTAAAATTTACCAATTCCAAGGTAATTATATAAACTAAATTGGTTTCTTCTCATGAAAATATGAAATTTATCTTTCACATTATTATATTATAAGAATGGTGAAGTTATGTGTGAGAGATAATGTAGAAGTGCCAAGGTGTGGAAGGTATGGGAAGTCATCCATGTCTTTAAGAAAATTCAGATCCTTAATAACTATAAAGTCACAAGCCATAGCACATTATTCATAATTTATAGATATGCATACAATAAATGAATAAACCCTTTATTCTTATAAATTGATCAACCACCAATAGTGGTAATCCATATAAAATTAATCATGATTTATAAATATAAATACATAAACTATTGTAGTATATTGCAATCATAAAAAAATTCACAATTACGAACTCATATCTTGATTGAAAACAAGAAGACACACCTATAGATGGTAAACACACATTTGTCTAATCCATGAATACTTTACCACTTTGAAATTAATCTTTGAAATAAACAACCAAGGTTCCATGACAATCCCACCCAAGGTTCAGGTATGAGCCACACTGTAAAAAGAATGTAATTATTTTCAATAATGGAAATAAAAAAGGAAAGGGGACTGATTCTTGGGACACATATTCCATAGTTGGGGATGGATATTACAGTTTCTTGTGCAAGGAAGAAACTTGAACTTCAATACAACCATTTTAAGGCTGACTAGTGCATGAACTAAAGGGATTGGTTCCTAAAATTAAATGAGCCAAGGAAAATTAATCAGACCCATGCTTACTTAATAAAATACGAAAAGAAAAATAGGACATAATTTATGGAGGGGTGAAATAAAAAGGATGAAATAGTAATATAGGGGTAGGAAATTTAACCCCCCCCCCCTTCCCCCCCACCAAAAAAAAAAAAAAAAAAAAACAGAAAAAAGAGGTATTCAAAAAAAATGGGGGGAGATAGTTGCAAGAGACAGGGAAGAAAAGGATAGAGAAGGAAAGAGAATTCACAATGAGGAAGATGATTACAGTGAGGGAAGATAAAGAGGCTTCACTCCTATTTTCTAATAAGAATGAGGGAGGAAGAGAATAAACTATGCTTCCAGTAGCTTCCACCAAGAAACGGTGAACAAAAGAGAAGAGAAGAGAAGGGGATTAGTTGTCTATCCATAGAGGTCGTGGGTTGAGTCCTAGTATTTGGATACTTGTAACAACTTGGTATTCCCTATAGGTTTTGAGTTGAGATATGATTCATATAACCTTGCATCAAATTGGGTCCCTCAAGGCGTGGGTTGAGACAAGAAGTCTCTTGATCCATTTATCATCTTGGGTCCCTAGAGGCTATGGGTGGATTGAAATATATGGAACCCTATAGAAAATTTAGATTCCCTCAAGGTTGTGGATTGATATATCTACTTAGGATCCATGTAACATATTGGGAGGAGACCATCCTAAAGAATAAATAGAGACAAGCTCGATTCATGTTATTGGTTACTTCCCTGACTCGTACAATGTTTTATGGACTCCCTATGAGGGGGGAGAAACACTGTATGTGAAAGAGGGTGTTAATTTTGGAACCCCTAGACTCCCCATGCAAGAAATAAAGAAATTAAGAGACATGTGTAGTGAGGGAGGAGTTCCTGTGGAGTCCCTATCAGGATTCATAGCTTGAGTGTAGTCCCAACAATAGAAATTCCCCCGAAGCTCTAGAATCTGGCTTGGGGGTGACATTCAGAACTAACATTGGCTGCAATTATATATGGTTGGGTGGAGACTCATAAATACATATTGCATTTCCCTACAAGCGAAAATATTAGTAACATATAATTAATATTTGAAAATTAATGTCTATGTTGTGCTTTCAATCAGAATACATGTGGTTAAATAGGGATTTTTGTATGTGTTGTTGTGTATAAAATCGTGATGTAGGTGTGAAGGGATGTTCCCTAATTTATTTTTTGATAATGGCCAGAATATGCATGGGTACTTGTGTGTAGTGCTTGCATGTAAAGGTAAATTAGTTAGAATCCTCAAAAGGGTAATCACATAATTTTTAAAGTTCGTACGGGAGAAGATTCCTATAGCAATGCTTCCTAAGATATAGAGTAGAGGCATACTTTCACCCTGAATGAAATACTTAAATATGTCATAAAAAACTCAATAAAATAAGTTAACGAGCATATAGATCTATTTTAATTCCAAACCATGAAAAACTTATAATAAAAACCCTCTCTTGGCTAGAGTTAGTTTATGTTTACATTAGGGTATTTTCTTAAAAATAGTCATTTTGACATGCGAAAAATATGCAAAAGGTTAAGGGAGTAACCTGGGGCCGATTATGCCCTCTTGTTGTGATTCCATAGGACTCAATGTTGCTTGTGTATAAGCCTCGATTCCCGCAATAGGGAATCTGGTGATGAGTGCCGCTAGCCCCTGCCAATAGCTAAATGCTTCACTGATCCATGAGTAGTTTTGAGGAGCTGCTAAGAAATTTCATGAGGATTCTGGAATAGTTGGTATGTAGCAACATAGGTGGAATACCCCTGGAATATTACACCAAGCTTCCGATATATGAGGAGTGCAGAAGCGCCTATGTCGACATGCGAGTAATTCCCTACCTGAGCACAGGGAAGGCCCATGGGATAGGAACCTATCAATGTAGCTATCACCGAAGCTCAAAAGGGGTAACGTCATGGAACATCCTAGTATGACCTCGATAGAGTGGTGAGGTCTTGATGTAGATCTACAAGTTGAATGGACTTATCAAACCAGCCTCCAGTCGAGAGTATTAGCTAAAGGAAGCTCACGGGGTGCTAGGGAGAGTGTGAAAATATCCCATGAAGGCCTTTCATGGTGAAAATTCAAGAACCAATGGCCAATCCATTACTAAATAATCAGGAAGGGTGATCATTCTAGATTAAAAGGGAAAAAACTTGAACGTAAAGATAGGATTGGATAAGGTTTATCATTTTACAGTCAGAACTGCAGGTTGGAAAGCTCCTCATTGGAGTGGCCAAATTATCATCTTGCACTCTTAGATAACTGACGTGGATTATATATGGTTCCCACATGTCAAGGCTAATAACCAAGGGTTCGGAGGACAGACTAATGTTTGGATAATAACATGAGAAAGAAGTGTGAACCTTGATTTAGTCAGAGGTATGGAGGTTGAGTCATATTCGCAGTGGAAGGAAGTTTGGGTGACATATCAAACCGACTGGGATGAAGGTCGGAAGGTCAGTTGATCAGAGGGAGGAAAATTTAAGAAATATAAGAGGATCCAACCCTTAGTAGGTGAGAGGATGCGAAGTCAGGTAGTCAGGTCGTTTGATGGTGAGTGAATGCACAATCATCATTCTGACCTCGAGTAGGTCGGAGGTCACAAAGTCAGTGGTCACATGCTAAAATGGCACTGAAAATTAAGACGATGTTCCGACCTGACCATCAGATCACATGTTGTGGTACTACCTCATGACAAGCCACCACGTGTAAGTAGGAGATTGGTGACTGCCACACTCAGTGTGACAAAAAAATATAGAGGTAAATTGAAGAGGGAGAAGAAAAGAATAAAACTGAGGGTCTGACCCTCCTAATACCATCTCCATGAAAAATATAATGGGGACAAAATTCACTTGTAACATCTCTCCTTCCTTGTTAAGGTAAGGGGATATGTTACATGTTCAGTTACACATCTTAATGTTGGACCATTTCCCAATGCAAAATGGAATTTTAACAAATGTGGTGAATAAACAATCATAGCTGGTAGATGAGTTGTGTGTTTATTTAAATGCCTGATCACAACCTCTCAAGGTAGCTCACAATATTGTCTCTAGTTTGACTCTATTTTTCAATGATCAATTTCTCTTTGGAACAATTATGTCTAATTATAATTAAAACTATTACCATTTTTCAAAGACAATGAAACGGATTTCTCACAATTTCAAATCAAATCACAAAACAAGGACCTTAATCAATCTATTTTTAGTTGACCATTGGATTCCTAAGATTATTGGAAAGAGAATTTGATCCATTGGATAAAATCAAATAAAACTCACTTTGAACTTATATGTGAGGAAGCTCATCTTCCAGTTCTATCCTATAATACTAAATAATTCGACTTCTAGAGTGCTAATAATGGAACAAAAGTTGTGGAACCCTATGAATCTAATGATAAATATAAGCTCAAGCGGAAAATTATAATTTCCTCCTCGCAACAAAATATTTTTATCAATAATGATAAGCTCAAGCATGTATTTGTAAAGTTCTTACTACAACATAAATTTCAAACACTATAATGTATATATTCTTTGTTATGCTTGTATAATTTAAATTATTTGCAAAGCGCTCTAAATCAACCATTGCTCAAACTTGATGGGAGATGCGACCACCATAATGTTTTTTGCATGCAATTTCATATCAAGACTATTCCCAGAATAAATATACATAAGTATGGCCAGTTTGATTGCACTAATGCCTCAATTGTTTGGCGAAATCGTTGGAGATATTGGTGCATTTAGTTGTATAGCATCAGAATACTTTTTTTCATCTAATTTTCTGGAACATAACTTTCAAGCATTGAAAGAGAAGTTTGAAATTTTCAATGGACACCCTAATAATAGCCATATGTTCAAATTTTGGAGTGTTGGGTTTCATTGTAGCGATTCGTATATTATATATTGCAGTGATTAATATCTCATAGTTGAGTCCTCTTCCTCACACCATTTTTGCATAGAATATTAATGTGGCAAGAGAATGTCAATGAAAAATGGTGCAGTTGGGATATATGTAATATCAACACGAATTCCTCATTTATTCTCATGACCATTGGATGGGTGTTACCAACAAAATAATCAAGACAAAAACACTCTTGTTCTCTAACCATTTAATTGTAGGCAGAGTTATCCCAACGTACATTTTTTTCCAGAACCCAAAATGAGAGAAGGAAAATGATCTACTTCAAATGGATATTATATTTCCTCTATTTAGCTGCACATGGGAGAGTCTTCTGAATTGGTTCTCATTTGGAACTCCAAAACCACACTCAACTACATAGGTTGCACTACATGCATCATTATCACAATGGATTTTTTGAGTGTAAGAGTAGAGAATCCATTTCCTTGTATTGACGAGGTAGGGAGAATATTTTTTTTGAAAAAGCCCACAAAGTTTCCAAGGAAGAGGTGTTTTCTGAATTTAAACCAGGTTGTGTGAATACTAGGCACTTTTAGATTCCTAGGTCGGATGAGGCCAAGGAAGATTTAGTTTCCCTCTTCCATGTGTGATGTACTATATGATATAATTGGAATGGGAGGCATCGACCACTATTACAAGATCATAACTGGTGGAGTATATGTTCTCTAGGATGGATATGTACATAAGCTGGATGGGGAACTGGGGATGGATGAAACATTTTAATTTTATTTTCCAAGGAGCTTTGAATGAAATTACATGCTCTAACAAATGCTTATTTTCATGAACACATTTGGAATTTTCACAGAAAAAAACATATTCATTTTCTTACTGCCAAGCCTTAGAAAATAGGTTAGGTCATTCACAATGAGTATAATAAGTGTTTTTAAAGGGTACAAAATATGTGTAAGTTTGTGGAAGGAGGAAAACATTCCCCCTCCATACACGTCTTTCACACACATCCATGTAGTGATAAATAATAGTGCATTTTGTATATTATATATTGACGTAAGCAATTTTGAATAAAGAAACAAAGAGATTATGGAGTTTCTATATGTGGGAGAAAATTAATTTTGCAATCATCCCCTCTTTCATACATTTATTGTTCCACATGTCTACCAAGCCATTTGACACACATTTTGGTACAAATTGTTGTTGCTTGTGTGTCATAATTTCATTTTATATTGGTATGTAAATATATCAAGCAAAACCATTTTTTTTAGCACTTGATATTTGTTCAGCTCTCCCTCTCCCACACCCCCTCCCTTATGTAAGGTACCTAAAACCCTATCAGTTTTGGAATCATCACAAAAATTAGTAGCATCACCAGACATAACAATGTCACTCTCACTGTCGAAGCACTCACTAACAAAATAGCCACTTAAAAAATAACCTATTTTTTTTAATTTTAAAGTTATTTTTCACAAAATAACAAATAGGAAAATAAAAATACACTCTAGAAGGGATATTATGTCCTGTCAAAGTGCTCTAGGCCAATACAAAAATGAAAAATAAAATCATAAAAAACAATCATGAAAACTTTGGTTATGCTCATGAAAATTGCCAAAATTAAAAGAGGGTTAAGGAAAGTTGACCCCAAGGTGATTGATACAGTCCCCGGTGTTAGAAAATTCGAAAGGCAAAACCATATTCTTCTTCTTCATAATTTACTTCTGATGTTGTTATATCTTATTATTTTTCTTATTATCTTCTTTTCCCATAATTCATCAAGCAGTTACCAAATAAATAACACATAGATCAAGAACACCAAATATAAGCGGACAACCACAGAGAAACCCCACTCTAAGGGAAATACCAGTCAATAGTTATTCCTTCTATAGTTTTCCTGAGATAATCCAAGACTCCATACCTTGACAGAAACTTCCTCCACACCAAGTCAACCTCCTTCTTCATTTACAAATGATCCTATTCGACCTAGCAAAACCAACAAAAACAACACTATCCATCACTTTCTTGAACTAGAAACTTAGATATTTATTTATAGACTTCGATATTGGCTAAGAGACTTCAATATTCACTTAGAAACTTTGATTTTAACCAAATACACCTTCTTGAGCTGGAAACACCCAACAATAGCAACTTTGACCTATACTTCTCTTGGCAATGACATCATGCAGTAACTAGAAGTGAAATCTCCACAAGGACTTGGATCTTCCAATATAGGGCACCAGAGAGAGAGAGAGAGAGACACCAAAATTTGATTTTAATTTCTTCTTTCACATTGACCAAACAATGTAGGACCAACTTTTCATAGTAAAATTGCTTTCACTGTAGGAAATAATTTAATAAACCACATTTTATATTTCTAGTTAAAAAAAGAAACCCCATTAGGAATGATTAAATAAAGCCCTATTTATTTAATTTTCTTCTAGGAATAATTAATTACACCATTTTTAAAATCATATTGCTGGTTATATTTAACACAATTATGAGAGATAATTAGATAAATAATTATTTTTCTTATTTCTCTCTAGGAATAATTAATTATATCATTATTTAGTTATTATTCCTTGTTAAATTTGACTAATTTTCCTAGGAATAATTAAACAAATCATTATTTGTTTATTATTCTTTAACCACATTCTTGAAATGATAAATAAATCATATATTTGTTTATTATTTCTAAATAAAGGTATTTATCCAATTTAAATACCTATTCCCTCAAAAAAAATATAATAAAAAATATTCCAAGTAGTTAGATCTATATTTTGGTTAATTATATTTTATTATTCTCCATTATCGAGGATATCTCAATATTTTGTTATAAATATGAGGGCTTTTTAATTAATTCTTCACTTTTATCATTCTCATTGTCGCTATTATTTTATTTTCCCATTTGATCCCCCACTTGAGTTGAACACATGCTTTATAGTTTCTACACCATTGAGAGAGAGAAACTTCTAAAGTTGAAGCATTGAGGACAACCAAGAATCCATCCCATTGAGGGGGATTGGTAACATTTACTTATTTCCTTCACCATGTGTTACATTTCTTTTAATCTAGTCTTGTCTGTTGGATACTTGGAGTTATTTTTGCATCAGTTACTATTTTTTTTGTTTAAATAATTTTACTACATAGGTCTGGGTTTGTGCAGGATTTGTCCTAATTGTCTATTGCAAATCTAAAGAGTTACGTAGCCATTTATGTTGTTAGGGCTATTCGTCATGCATAGCTAAAGTAGGATATTTTCATACAGTTGTGATATTAAGATTTTACACTGACAAATGGTGACTCTGCTGGTGTTTTAATTACACATTGGTGTCAACAAACGGCAACTCCACTGTTGTGATTTAGATTCCTATGTTATCAAGAACTTCAGCAACAAGGGTTTTTCTTCAGCTGTTTTTAGTCTCTTGATGTTTTTTTAACTTGTTTTCCCTAATTCAGTCAAAATTCTAACTTCTAGATGTTTTTTGGTGTTTTTATCAAGTAATAGGTATCAACCACACCAGAAACAAAAAAAATTCCGCAACCTATCACCCGAGAACCAAGGAGAAGAAATTGTAGTTTTTAGCCCAAATAGTGTGATTTTCCCCTGAAATCACACTTATCTAGTAAAAAAGTGTGAGTTCACCTATTCACATGTGATTAATTGCGATCTATAATCCTTTTCTGAATTTTTTGTGAAACTATCAAGGTTTTCCAAGAGCACTGTTTTGGGTTGTCTGACCTCTGTTTCCACCTGTCTTAGGACTGGATATGCTCAGTTTGTCTCCTTGAAGTTGAAGCAAGCCCCATAGGGTTTCATTACACTTCCACCTATTGAGGACGAGTTAGGCTTAGTAGGTAGTTTGAGATTTAAATTTCTTTCAACCATTGTTTCAGGGTCTAATCTATCCTTTTTTCAGATCCTTTCTGATTGGTTATTGTTAAATCCAAAAGTCTCTCTTGAGTCTTTTTTGGTATTTTCCTTAGGGTATCTTTGTTTTCCCTAGGTTTTTAACCTTTAACCTTATCTTTTGCAGAAGTTTTCCCCTATGTTTTCTTGTTGTTTTCTACGTCATTTCCAAAAATATAGAGTCATTAGATCCCTATTCATTCGACACTAGATATCTCGTCCTTTTTATTTTGTTTTTGAGTCAATTTCACCCCCTTTTCATCTGGTTATGTTAGAGCCTTATTTGGGTTAGGACATATGCGTGATTATCTGTTCGTTTTACTACCATTTGAGTTTCATTTACAATTTTTCAACATTTTTTCTTTTTATTTAAATAACCTTATGGACTTAGTTAAAATAAACACACGGCTTTCACACACTCAAACCTAAAGAAAAGAGAATTTGGTTTACATGTCAAGCCAAGAAATAGATATCATAATTAATTAATATACCTTGTAGATCCTTTTTTTATCACTCTTCAACCTTTTCGTGTCATTTGTGACTTGTCATCATTGCGCCCCAAAGGCGTTTATCATGGAGATTCGAAGGCCTTCAACCTTAGTTTCCGTTAGTACAATTGACACCGCCCCGTAGGGTTTGAGTTAGTCATCCCCCGAGTCCCCATCCTGACTTTGATTCTCACTCATCAGGTTCTTCCTCGGATTCCAACACTGGTTCTCCTCACCCTCATACCATCACCATGTCAAGTGCTTATGCAGGTGCAGTTCCTCAAGCAGGTTGTGGCCCTAGCCCTAACTTCAAAGCCACAACTAGAGTAACCGCTACTTTATCCATCCCGGCTACTACATTTCTACCTTTTATAGTAGGTTTAAGTCTTCCCAATTTTAGCCAGTTAATCAATGATCCCATACTCCACGATGCAGGTTGGAAAAATATTCCAAATAATATTCCTTTTTACATTCCTAATTTTGAAGGAAACATTGGAGAGGACACCACTAATAACTTCTGCTCCTTTCATATGTGGTTTTCATCTAATTCCATCACCGATGACTCCATTCTCCCTCGGTTTTTCCAACATACGCTCATTGGAGAAGCTATAAAGTGTTATGTTGATTAACCTACTGCATCTCATACAAATTTTGTAACTCTTTCTAAAGCGTTTCTGTCATATTTCTAGTTAACCCTCCATTATGATATGAATACCAAGTTGTTGACTGCATTCTGTCAATATTCTGCCACTAGCCGTTCTAACCATGTCCAAGAATGGTGTAGAAGAAGGAGCACTAAAATATGTCTTGATGTACACCCAGTCTGGTTATGTTTATACCATTTTACGAGATCTTCCTAGACTGGGTGGTGCTAACACACCAAGGGCATCTCATGCCGCCGATGGTGTCATTGAATCTCTCTCACATCCATATTCTCCTCCTCACACGAGTTATGGTTACCCCCATGGGGAGACCAATTCCTCCAACACTTATCACCCTCCAATAAACTTGTATCCTAGTTTAATAATTCCTTACGCATTTTCCCATCTACATCAATTGATGCGAGGGCCATATGTTTGCTCAACCTGTATACCCAAATGTTTCCTCATCTCATTTTTATCCTTATGCATGGCCCGATGCTCTAGCCCCTCCAGCATCAACACCCCTTCCTCTCATTCCTTCTCAACCTCTGCCATAGAAGCCATTTCCTCCTCAAGTTCAAGTGTATGCTAAAGATAGCAAAACTAATCCCCCTAATTCAAATAAAAAGAGTAAGGTAAAGGAAACCAGAACCAACAAGCGTAACATAACCAATTTTTCCAAGTTAATCAACTAAACGCACCCCAAGGGAACCAGCCTAGCACAGCAGACCAACAACAGGGCGACCAGCCCAAGCAGAATAAGACCCGCCATACTAACATACCTTGTTCAAGTTGTGGTGTCCATGGCTATTATACTCATGATTGTCCCCTTTTACCCTAGATGCTTTAGCTTTGGGAAGCACAATCAACGTCAAGAGGAAAGAAACCCACCATGTCGCTTCCTCCAAATACTGCGCTAGCTTAACTAACTATGTTCAGTAATCCTTTCCTTGAGCAAGGATATGTTGTTGTAGAACCACCTCAATTTCATGTTGCTCCTCAACCACCATAGTCTATTACCCATGATTACCAGATTCTCATGATGAATTTTGAAGTGGTCAATAACGCTAATGACAACCTTCAAACCTGGTCGGACCAATATCAGAAGCAACTTGTGATGTCTGCAACTGAGTCCCAAACCAAAGTGTCCACAAAGTCCATTTCGACACCAAATTTCCCTTACTGGTCCCTCATCCTAAGGCATGGGTCATTCGTAAGATCCCCAAAGGGCCATTATGCCAAAATGTTGCTTCTCCCAAACCCACCCACATGTACAACATCATAGACAAGTTGGCGCAGTCTCATGCCACCATGTCAACGTTGGAAGTACTCCAAACGTGCCCATCACAATGAAGAGAACTACTATATGCTTTGGGCCTTGTGGATCCGCAATTTGAAACATCCTGCTTTACCTTCATTCGTTTGCTTCCAAATGCCAATAAATATCCATAATTCCCATGTTCAAAGATGTATCATTGATGAGGGCGCATCCACCTGTTTGATGTCCGCTTATGTTTGGAAGAAATTTGGATCCCCTGATCTCTCCCAATCCACCATCACTTTATGTGTTTGGGATGGTCACCCTTCTCAACCCCTTGGCATGTTCCACAATTATCCTATCACACTTACGGGGAAGACTATTTTTATAGACATAGAATTCATCGAAGCCCTCCTAGATTAGAATATCCTATTGGGTTGCAACTACACCTATGTGATGTCATTTGTTGCATCAACGGTTCAACATAATATGTGATTCCCCCACAATGGAAATATCAACACCATTGATCAATTGATATATTATGAATTGAAGTCTAATGCCCCCCTTGAGTCCATCATCTCTTTAGTGGCCAATAACAAATGAGTCACACCTCTCACCAATGTTTCACGAGGATTCCATAAATATTCCACCTTCTTTAGTTCATTATCTACTCCCCACCCTCTTATGACTAAGCTTAGCTCATCAAGTTTTTGCATGTTGCAAGTGTCTCAGGCTAGCCAAAAGTGGCCCAGTACGACTAGCAAAAATCCAGCACCTTCGAAACTTGTTGTTGTTCACTCAATAAGGCTCTAGTTGTAAGGTTCCTTTGGAGGCTCTTTCTTTGGAAGGTTTAGTTAGTTCAAAATCAGAACTCACACTCCTAGTGTGACCCAACTCAAATTCACAAACTCGTAATGGGTTATGATAAGCTATCTAAAATATTGATAAGGGCAGGTCTAGTTTAGGATGAGGTCCATAGATTCCATGGATGTGGATCAATACTAGTATCCCCTCCCCGGTCAATCTCACTCTAACAAAGCATAAAAGGTGACCCCATTGGGGTAACGAAGATGAGCTCACCCATAGCATTTTTATTTAGCAAGGGGGTGAAGCTTATACTGAAGTATTCCCATCATGGGCTATTTCAAGTTTTTATCCTTCTGGTATATATTAGGAGAATTCCTTGGGAGAAAAAAAATCATTTAATCTCTCTTAGTTTCAGGAAGGAAATGAAAGGTCAAGACTTTCCCATTTCAATTCCTGGGTTCATTCGTATGTGAATTCATATAAGATTTCATTACATCACTTTGTTTCCCAGCTCGCTATCGATCACTTTTTCGCCGCAAGGCTAATTAGAGCTAGGGATGGCCCCTTGTAAGTTCAGGTATTATTCATGTGCGTGCGACCAATACCAAGTAGTTTTAGCGTGGGTCGGTGACGGGCAACTGCCTACGTGCGCCGCAAGTGCCATGATATAAGTCGCCAATGATCGGATGTGAACCACCTAGGGGCTATTGTTACACCATTTTTTGTTCATCTAATCCATTTTTATTAGATGGACCCAAGTACACCAAGTAAGACCAACTTTACCACAAGTAAAATCGCATTCACTATGAAAAATAACTCAGTAAACCACCTTTATTAAGTTTTTTATGGTCTAAACAGGAAACCCCATGGGGAAACATTAAATAAATCCATATTTATTTGATTTTTCCTCAAGGAATGATTAGTTAAACAACAATTTAATTAATATTCCTCGTTATATTTGACCAAAAACAAGGAAATTAATTAGATAAATCATTATTTATCTTATTATTTTCTAAGAATAACTATTTAAATATTACTTAAATAATATTCTTTGTTAAATATGACTACATCTTCCTTAAATAATTAAATAAATCATTATTTATTTGATTATTACTCAACCATATTCTTAAAATGATAAATAAATCATTTATTTATTTATTATTACTCAATCACATCCTTAAAATGATAAATAAATCATTTATTTATTTATTATTTACAAATAAGGGGATTTGACTCAAGTCAAATTCCTTTTCCCTCCAACAAATATAATAAGATATTCCATAAAAGTTGGATCTTGATTTTGTTAATAATATTTTAACTATGCACCAATATCTAGAATAACTCAATATTTTGTTATAAATAGAAGGGTTTGCCCATTCATTTGTCACCTTTTGTTGCCTAAAGATCACTCTGGATCTCAACTCTTGGTTTGGCTATTGATCCACCATCATAGCCATATTTTCCATTTTTTTCTGGGTTTTCTACACCATCAAGAGAGAGGAATTCTAAATCTGAAGTGTTGAGGACTTACAAGAACCCATCCCATTGAGGAGAACAGGGAACACCCTCTTGTGTTTTCCTCCTAGGTGTCATTAATAAAAAATTATTGGATATATTCTTGTCTTTTCTATTGGATCTATGGAGTAAATTTTATTTTTTCTACTGTTTAATGTCTTCTAATGCATAGATCTAGATTTTTGTAGCATTTGTCTTGATCATCTAACTGTAGATTTGAATATATTAGTAGTCATTTCTGTTGTTACGGTTGTTTGTTATGCGTAGCCAAAGTGGTCTTTTTTCGTACGCTTCGAATCAAGATTCATGCTAACAATTGCTCTTTCACATCTATCTATATGGAGGGCTCAGGGTGAGAGGTGGGGCCATCTTATTGGTTGTTTTTAGGGACTTGACCCATCCCCAAATGTGGGTGACTGATCGTGCCATCCATAAATTACTCCTACCTATGGTTGGCACCAGCAACCAAGGCTTGCTTGTCGAGCATATGAAGATGCATGTGTGAATAGCCGGAGGAAAGGACCACCCCCATAATAAATAGAATATTCTATCAACAAAATTTTCAGTGGTGATAAAAGGCAATAGTAAATAAGAGGGGCATAGCAGAGGAAGGGATCTATTGGGTGATGGATGGCACATTCTGTTGGAGTTGCCTAAGGAAAGTCTTGGAGTTTCAGGTGCAAGTGCCTGTAAATGAGGGTCATTTCTCCGTTAAAGGAAACTTAAACATCTAACTCAAATTTCGGAGCTACTGATAGAAGGTATGAAAAAAATAAGGGTAAAGCCAATCCTTCGACCTTATTATCTCGTCTTTCTTAGGGACTCCAACTGGCAAGTGCCTGCAATAAATTCCCCTCACTTTCTATGTAAGCGCGAAACATAAGATAAGGGAGTTATTATTTAGTATGCATGTAGTAGATCTAGAATGTATTCTTATTGAGTCATATAGAATCCTCTAATAACCTTCTCAATGGAGGTAGCCTACTATCAAAAATAATTAGAGTGGTTCTTCTCTAGGATAAAGGAAGTCTAATACCAAGAGCTTATTAAGGAAAGCAATCAAAATAACACTTCTAGCATATTCATGAAAGCAAGTCTTTCAACGAGCCATCCCAACAAACCAGACCTATAAGATTAGGTATGAACTATACCATGCAAAGGAGCTAGTATGATTATGTTTTTGATTAACTAACCCAGCAAGCGAAGGTATTCCTTATCATTATTTAGAAATAGTATTCATCCGCTAAGAAAAGAGATATAATCATATCTTTAATAAGCTATAACTATAAGCTAATGATTAAGAGGATTAAGTAAGGCAAGACATCCAACAAAGGAAGATCATTCATGACAATATTCAGGTAGACCAGGAAAGAAACTAAGCGAAAGAAGAAGCTTAGGGCTAGTGGAGTTTCTTAAGTAATCATCATAGATAAATATAGTCCTAAATGCAAGGGAGCACAAGGAAGGTATTTTTTCTTGTATTATATGCATTTAACCCGCTAACCGTCTTTCAAATGCAGATTCAAAGCGATTAGTTACTGGATATGCATTCGTAAATTGGTTGTGATCGAGGGGTTCCTGGTTGAGGTCCTACCATGAGTATAGTTATTGGGTAGGCCTTCCTTCATATGAGTAGTTGTGATTTAGTTCCCCTATTTTTTTTTTATAAATAGGTCAAGATGAGATAGTAAAAAGGCATGCCAAATGGCAATAAAAGCTAGATATAGATAATAGCTATTTAAGATTTATTAAGCTTGCATAAGGTAAGCCCTAGCTAAGGCTAAGGAAGGCACAACGGTGGTCATCATAGCTAATCGTATTTGGCACTATTCTAACAGGAAGGATACGCTAACAGGAAGAGAAGGATATGCTAACAAGAAGTATATTATCATTAACCCTTATTCCTAATTATTCCTAATTAAACAATCATTTCCTAGCTAGTCATTGAAGGGGAAGGCAAGGGAAGGAGCTAGTCAACCAACGAAGGAGGATGCGGTGATGCAGTTATGTGGAACAACTATGACTAATGGAAAGGTATGACTCACTGAGTTACTTAATGAAAGGAAGGAAAGGAATAAGGAGAAATCCCATGAAAGAATAAATAAAAAAACCACATTATTACGGAACAATTTTTCCACTAATAAATCAACTCGGTGATGCCAGGAAGAGATTAGACCTTCCCCCTTGTTAATAACCTTGGAAATAAACCACCACAATATTAAAGGAAAGGATATATTAGCCACTATCCTCATCCAGATATTCCAATATAGACTATATAGATTATATGGACGGTTACCTCTGCTACCATTAAAGTATATACTCACCAAATCCCCATACAAAGTGCATTCCAGTGATTCGTCTCTCCGTGAAGAAGTAAGCAGGCGAATAAAAATCCGGCGAAAGAACATCTAACACATGAGATATAGCACTAACCAGACTCCCCGCTAGGTGCACAGAGCCAATCGATTACTCTTTTTTCATATTAAGATGCGCATAAGATCGTGGATATAGAGGTAGATAGAGGAAAAAGGTAGAAGGTAGAACAGAAGCTCTTTTTTTCAACTGGATCAATGGGTTTAAAAACTGGAACTAGAACTAATAAAATGGATTTGGGCTCTTCCCCTGCCTACGCCTTTGTCTATGGTACGTTTTTATTATCATTATGGTGCCTAAACCACTGCTTCTTACGCTTGGTAAGCTGCTTAAATTGCCTCTTCAGAATTTACTGCATCAACCGTAGCTACAGGTGCATCTATTTTTGCTATTGCTGCTCCTACCCTTTCTTTTGCACATGATGTCTCTATATATTATGCTACCTTCACTCTTGCTACCCTAGATGCCATTTCCTTTGCTTCATATGTCTTTTCTAGAATGACGTAAAGTAAATCTACCTTTGTATCCACTTGATCTCCTGCAACTTACTCAGCCACTGGGTCAACCACCTTTATTACCTTCTCCATTGGTGGTGCCTATGATTCTGTAGGCTATGAATATGGATATGTTCAAGGACCTATATGTAGCGTTGGTCAATCAGTTGAATCACCGAAATCAACGGACTCTACATCGACAACATAATCATCAAAGCCAGGTGGTTAAAGGAATGATGAAATTCCATAGCCTGGTGCAAAGTCTGATGAATCCACATCTCAATCATGTTAATTTCCTTTTTCCTCATCTACTAAATCCACTCTTGGGTCTGGAGAACAATGGTATGGATCACGATCACTATATATGGATATCTCTCTATGATATTGCTATGGGTATATATATTCACCTCGATCCTGATCCCGAAACTCAGACTCTTTATATTGATCTCAAATAGTAACTAGGAGAGATGCGTAGAAAGGATTTGGTTAGAGTGATGCTGCTAACTTGGTCGCCTTAGCCATTACTCTCTTCATTTAATTTTCTCTTGGATATGGGTGAAGGAAAGCTGCTTGAGGATATGCATAAGATGGATCTTCAATAGTTGTAATGGCATCTCGATCTGCGACTAGAATATATAAAACTAGTATGGGCTTTGGTGATGCCTCTACCTTTGCTACTGACGCTTACGCTGATGCTTATGTTCCTGTTCCTAGCTACCTTTCCCTTGCCTTCTCTGGTGGTTTAGGATCTCAATCTACGCCTGGATCTGAAACTTCTTAATCTTACTAACCGACTGTTTCTCAACTTGGAAAGGATGCCATTTGCTAAGATTCTTCCTTTGCTACCTCTGCAGGTGGATTTGTAAGTGGGTCTCGATTTGGATCTAGATCTCTGCCTGGAACTGGAACCAGGTAACCTGCTTATGACTGACTAGCCTTTGCTATTGGTGCTACTTTCTTTGCTACATATGGTTCTATATAATATGGATTTAGATCTTAATCGCAGTCATGAAGCTTATTTTTCAAACTCAAGCGAGGTGTATTAATAAGAAAGCTCCACCAATATGCCAAGTCTGAAGCCACTAATACAGCTAGTCCAATAGTGTTTTTTCTTCTCGGAGACGTTGGTTGCATTCGAAAGAGTCGAAGTTGACCCAAATACACAAAAATCCTTTCCGAGTCAAGAGGCAACCCCAGTCGATTTGAGATCCTTCTGTTCCAGACCCCTTGGTGGGAGAATAACTCGTTCCAACAAAAGAAAGGGTAAAAAATGGTTGGGATAAATGTTGATGGATAACTAGGATGCCGTATATAGTATATCCACTAGCACCTCTTCCTATCATAGCTTCTCTTCACACGGTTCCATATTGAATTCTAGGTCCATATCCAAGTGACTTCATTGATTCAGTTGATCTTGTTCAAGCACATATTGAATAACCCATTGATCCAATAAAAGAACCAGTTTGAGTTTCTTTCGTGCCAGGAAAAATGGAATAGAACGAAAAGGCAAAGTCTTTAACGATTATTAATATTTAAGGGTAGGCTATAGGATTAGGAGAACCAACCAACAAGGTATCATTTCTTATCGAAACCTTACCTTTGGAATAGAAGATGAAAGGTGAGCCTTCTTCACCCTCCATAAAGAGTTCATTTCATTGCGTATTTATTTTTTGTTGTTTTATTTAAGGCTTCATGGATTATTTCAAAAGCCTTTTGGAATATCTTTCCATCTCAGCGGTAAATAACACATTTGGTCTAAGGGTCAATAAGTTCCGTTGTGGAATTGCATAGAAAAGAGGGGGTGTGATGCTCACTAATAGTAATAGGGTGAAGTGGGTAAGTTGGTTGGGGGAGATATACCTTTCGAGAGGTAGTGGTTTATCAAACACCTTTCTTTTAGTGTGGGCTCTAGCATTTGGGAGAGAGAGAATAATGAATTACTACTATTGGATGCTCTCATTCAATGAAATTGATATGGTTGGATCATATGTGATGCGCATATGATGTGATCTAGATCATTCATTAATTAGGTTCCAAATCTAGATTTGCTCCCCCGGCAAGGGCTGAATATTATGTCACTATTATTTACTCCTCTCGATTGATAGTCAATAGTGGGCTGACTATTAGGGGAAGGTGACGGTTATGGACACCTCTAGCTAAGAAAGACCCAAGGTGGAATAATAGCAGAATTGCTCATCTACCTATTCTACTACCTTAGCAATCTAAGAAGCCCAGAAAAGCCAAGCAAGGCGGGGGGGACATCCCCCCACACCCATCTCTAGCCAAGCCAGACTCAAGGTGTCTGGAAGGACCCTCCAAGCAGGCAGGGCAGTCTTTCACATTAATTATTAAGTAGCATAAGTAGTGTAAGTAAGTAAGTAGAGGAGCGGGAGAAGAACGGACCTAAAGAGATAGCTGAGCAAAGCAATAGAATTGGTGAAGGAAAAGACTGTAATAAGTAAATAAGTGGACGTTCCTTGCATCTTCTTAATATACGCACTATAAAAACTTATGTTTTATTTACCGACCGACCAGTTAGCATGTTGGCTATGGATCAATCAATTCCGGGGTGAAAGTGCTTATGAAAAGGTTAGCCCCTTCATTCGCTCCTTTAGTCGAGCTTGCTTTTAGTAGATGGTCCTTCCTTCCTTTTTTATTTAGAATAAAAAAATAATAAGACCTAACACTATTCTTTTTGTTCCCGGTTAAACCCTCCATCCTTTCAACAATTGCACCATTTTAAATGCACAACGACTGCCCTGTTGTTGAACCCAACTACATGTCATGCACCTTCTGGTACTAATGGGGCCAATGTAATGCACCCATTTCCACTCTAATAATTTTACCAACCTACCCAACACAATGGAAGGGAATTGGGATGCATTCCAGTACTTATAATTAAACTACATTGATTGATCGGGTCGTTAATAATAAGTATATAAAACCGGCATTATCATTTAAGTAACTTGGGTATTGATATGGCCCCTTTTCCTGACACCTTCTCTAACTATTAATATTTCCCATATCAATGTCAAACCTCGCTATTATACACATCTCGGAAACAAGTGGGGCACAACTCATTCATGATATGGCTATTGACGAGTTGACGAAGGTGGTGGAATTGAATTACTATTAACCATGAGGAGATGGAAATGGGAATAAAACCTCCCTACTTGATGAATAAACCTTTTCTTTTGGGAAATAATTCCTTTATAGTGGATAAGTGTCCAAGAACGGGAGGTTGAGAAGCTATTGGAAGGGAGATGAACAATTGATTCTTATATTTTCTTCTTGTCGCCTAAGTGTTGAAACAATATTGGGTTGTTCATCTTGTAAGAGGATGTTCTCCATAGGGTTTGTATTCTTCTTCCATTATGAGGATACATTTAGAATTGGGATGGGGGTGGTCATCTACCACTGTTATACTATCATTAGGATGAAACAACATGTTTAGGTCAAATGGGCTGGTCCGCAGGTTCCTCCCATCATTTCTCATAGTAGCCTTCATAATATGTTGGGGAAGGCACTATAATCTTAGCTTTAGATCTATAATATTATGGAAGGTTAGCCTCTTATATTTTGTTCTCCCTTTGCAACACATTAGGAGGTATTATTAACTAAGGCTAGTTCCTAATAGGTTTCTTTTCGGCCTTGGGGGTAGGTCCTACAAAGGAGTGAGCAACCTTCCCTTGTTTCACCTTGGTCATATCAATAACCATAGTCATTATTAGTTTGGTTACCTCTTCCAAGATCATAGGTTATTGGCCCACTAATGAAATATCAATCTCTTTCCATTTCCTCCTGTACAGGTATTCTATCCTTTTGGGAGGGTCATGCCTAGTTATAAGAGGTATTTCTAAGGCCCTCATGTCACTCCCTAGGTCTTCAGAATCATTAAAAAAAGGAATCTAGGTCAGCTGACTTCCTCTTTTCTAAGTGAAGGGACAGAGTCACTCGACTAATGGGATGAGGGTGAGCCATCCAAACTCTCGACAATAGGAGAGGTTACGAACCCACTCTCCCGACCAAAGAAGGGGGAGGGGCCCTAAAAGAGAGGAACTGGAAGAACCACCAGGCTGCCATCGATTTAAAAGCTCGACCACCACCCCACCCAATAAGAAATCAAGGAAGGTAGGACTCTACAGATAAGGAGAGGACACAACACTTTAAAATGCACTCTTTGAGGGGAATATATGGAAGGTAAATCCCGAGCTCTTCTTAGGTTAGGTCCTGGTAAACCCCGATAAAAATGAGGTTCGGGAAATAAGAGGAAACATAAATGGAATCTGAATCGGATCTATAGATGGAGTTTTTCCATTTCCTTACCAATATTGGTGGGTAATGGCTCCTCACCTATGCTAAGGAAAGGGAGGGTAGGGAGAACCAGACAACTGAGAATTAGGCAAAGAAATAACTAGGCCACTAGGAAAGTGAGGGGAGAACTAGGGGAAGTGAGGGGAGGGTTTTCTCGGCTGGAGTTTATTCTATGTGGTTCCAATTCCAACAACGTCGATAGGTGAGGGAGGCAAGAGCCAACATCACATACATATTTTCATATTTGAAGGAACCTTCATCAAAGGTGAACATTTTAATGCTTAGGGCTTGTTTGACCTATAGAGGGCTAACCATCAGGTCACCTTAAGACATTATCTAGGATTTTCTTCCACTTCAATTCCTTTGTATCCAAAGATGGAATGCTAAGTCTTCTTGATGGCATATAATCACTTGTAATGTAAGAATCCTTCTGAAATATACTGTCTCCTAAGATTTTTTCATTGTATAATAAATAGCCATATTTCCTCATAAATAGTTGGATTGAAAGGTAGGGTTATGCCTTTCAAGAGCTTACGTAGGTAAGATTTAAGTGTAGGAGTGTTAAGCGAGGAGGTATGCCTCAAGTAGGTGGAAAAGGGCCCTTCAAAGTTTGATTTTATTACATTATTGATCTTTGAAGAATCATTCAACGTGAGCATTCATAAGCGTAAGGTAAGGACCCATTTTACCGTGGACAAACCATAAGATGAGGACCTAACCTTTTAGTCACCGTAAGATGAGGACTTGAAAAAGCTTTATTTATTGAGTGATTGAATTGATTGACACGTTTTTGTCCAATAAACCCCTTCTAGCCAACCCTCATTTTTAAGACCAAGTTCGTAAGTTTTGGATTCTCTTGATTGGTACCTCAACTTCATAGGAGCATGGGAGCACTGTCACTTTCATATACTTTCTTTCCTTAAATGCAAGATCATATTATGGCTACTTGAGTTGTAGGGAAATGAGTCAATGGTGGGATGGAAATGGTCATAGAATGTGTTATAAGAGCCATTGATATGGCTTTCTATATTATTAAGATGAGCTTATTTATTCTCTAGCTCGATTTTCAGCTTTCTCTTTGATTGAAAAGCATTGAGCTATAGCCCAGTCCCTAAACTATAGCCTCCTCCTATGAAGTGGATAAGTCAGGTTTTCTCCTCGGGGGATTCATAAATCCTCCTTATTCTTAACTTACAAACTTAGAAAGAAAGCAACCTCAATTAGGTTCGGTTCATAAGTAGAAACTAGGTTAATTATTAGAAAAAAGGGTAATTAGTATTGTATTCTTTTGATTGGCACCCACTTTATTGATATTTCATGCCGCATGGGAGGATGGACGACATATATCTCTTTTTTCTCTTTATTGAGGAGATCCCAAGAGCTTTGATGATAGACACGAAGTCGTCAAAGGTCAAACGGAAGTAGTGATAAAATGTGTTAAAAACGAACCACCATTGACACCATTTTTTCAACTTGAAAGATATGCATGCATATTTAGCTCGATATGCATCTTGACCTTTTACTAAAAAGTGCGTAAGATTTGGGAGAAATTGTTGTTCCTTACTTTCATCTTTCTCTTTGAATAAATTGACTGAAAACCATTGAGTTGTAGCTCCTCCCCCTTAACTACAATCCGTCCTCTAAACTACAGTCCCCTATGAATGATGGAAACGTAAAGGTAATTTTCCTAGGGACTCATCAAATCTAATAAGAGTAACTCCTGATGAGATTACTTATTGGGTTGTGGCCGGCCCGACCTACAATCTTACTTTTAGGGAAATCTGCCTTAATATCCAATACTGGAAGTTTATTGGTATTTATCATGGGAGCATGGCTTCATTAGAGCATGGAAGGGTGACACTGACATATATATTTTTTATTTATTTAAATCTAGGGATGAGTCGTAGGTGATATGGAAGTGGCGATAGAATGTGTTATAAGAGTTATTGGGAAATTTTGAAATATTGGTTATATTTTCTTCTTTAGCCCAACCCTCTTTATGACTTTATTGGTTGCGTTCCCCTTCTTCAACGCAACCCTTAATAGGAGGGATTATATCATTTCCATTAGGAGGTAAGGTAAGGGTAGGTAATTCGATCATAGCACCTAGAAATAAGAGGCACTATATAGAAGATGCACCATAATATATAAATAATAATGTGAGCCTTTGATAGTAATTGAATTCTTCTCTCTAACTTGACCTTCAAATTTCCTCTATCTACTCATTGTGTGTGAGAAAGTAACCAACCTTCTTCATTAGGCGACGTTCATTAGAGACCCCAGGTTGGATTCTCTTGAGTAGCACCTACTTGATCGATACTTCTCATTCTTCATGGGAGGATGATGAATAAATATCTCTATTTTCTCTTTATCGAGAGCCCCTATGATAGGGACAAGGACTATAAGTGATGATATAACACACTAAAATGGTTATTGAAACGGTTTTTGACATTAATTTAAGCTCCCCCTATTCAATATTCATATGACGAAGTGATTATTTATGAGTGTAATATGTAAGGTAAGAGATCTGGTCGCATTCACCTATGGAGACTTAACTATCAGAGATAGAGACTTGGCGAACCAGATAGAGAGACACTCGGCAAAGCTTGATATGATGATGGTCCCGATAAAGATTAGATTTATCGATGGACTCACTTCATAAACTTTGACTCGCCTCATAGACTTTGACTTATAATTCCATTGACACAAATATTTTATTTTTTTATTGATTCGTATAAGAAGGCGAAACCTTACCTACCAGTGAGTATTCACGAGTTATAAATGAGTTATAGTGTGCACGAGTGATGAACGAATGGATATTCGCGAGTGATGAATGTGTGATTCTTGAGTGGCATGAGATATTGGGATTGGACTGGTCATGTCCCCTTCGAATACCAATGGTTCTCCCTTCATAACTGCTCTAGAACTGTCGCCTCGTCACTATAGAAGTAGGATTATCTCTCTATAAGTGTCTATATTTCATAACTGCCTCTGAGCTGCCTCACAGGAAAGAGGGTCTCTTCTCCACATTTCCCCTCCTGATATGGCCATGAACTACCCCAGTCACCAGAACTAAATGAGGGTCTTCCCAAGCTACCCCCCTCAATGATTACATTTGAAATTCCCCCCATTCGCTGGCACACTAGATATGGGCATTCATCTTCTTTCATTGAGATAATAACCTCTTCACTGTCCCATCATCATTGTAGGAATTAGGGTCTTTTTCCAACCTGTCTCCCCTTCCTCTTAATAGAAAGCCCCAGAATCCTTGGTCAGGGTCAGTGGAAGTCGCACTCCCCTACATATCCCACCCACCCTTGATCTCAACCACGAGACTCAAAATCACACTCACGAGGCTATTCATCTCGATCACTAAAAGAGAGAGGGTACAATAGGTGAGGTGGCTAGATTTGTCCAACTGGGTATGGGTCTGGCGACCTACCTAAAGGTCATATGGAGGATATTTATCCCTATAACGATCATCCGTATCTAGGTCTTGATCTTAATTAAACTAACATATTACAAAACTACTTTAATAATGTTGTTTTTTTTGTTTCCAAATCATTCGAGTATTAATGTGAGAAGTTTCAAAGCTATACTATTCAATCACTCAGTGAGGATGAAACTATGCTACTGGGCTGGATAGGAATATGAACTAATAAGGGAAAACACTAATTATGCTAGGTATCAACCTATGTAAAGAATTCTTCTTAGCAAGGTACTGGTGCTCTTAGGTATGCTGCTATAGGCTGCTAAAGGGTAGGACCTAGACATGAACCAACAGAAATGACTAGGCTAGATATGTGTATGGCTATGTGGTGTATGCCTTTGCTACCTCTTCTGATGTGGGTTATGCATATGTATACTACTTGGAATTGGAATGGATGAAACTACCTATACTTCTAAAGCCTAGGATGGTAGATCTATTGTATTTGGTACCTCCACCTCTGCTTATGATGCCAACGCCTCTGCATATATATCTTACTCTGTTGCATTTCCTACTGCTACATTAGCTTTTAGAAACTATAACTCTTTTCAACTGCCTTCTCTCTTTATTTATCCCACCCATAACCCTCTGCCCTTGTCTTTCCTACCTATCTAGCTTCCAGCTTCACTGCTTTCTCTATCGGTACATATCTTGTTTACACCGACCTAGTTGTGGCTGAAACTAATGCTTATATCTTTCAATATGGATCTAGTAGATCCAGGCGATATAATGATTCCCGAACCATTAATCCCACCCAAACCCATTATATTTGGATATGAAATCGGGCTACAGGAAACTGGAACTGTTGCTCTGCCCTAACCTCTTCTTTTGGTCCACTAGAGTGGTAGCTTCATAGCTGTATATGGCACAGGCTCTGGATCTTTCTATTTATCTGCATCATATATATTGGAACAAATATTTCATCATGCATTATAATTAGAAGTCTACTACCCTTATTTATAAAAGGAGAGGAGATATGAGGCGCATCAAAGCTTGAATCCATGATTGAAGTTTACCACCCAACAAATTGATTATTTTTCCCGAATTAAGAATTTTATCAAGTATTAATTCATAAAGTAGCGTGAAGAGCCCTAATTAATAATAGTTCAAGACTGTGTTGCTTAGGCGTGTTTCACATAAAAACTTTGACTTAAGTGATCAAGCATACAAAGACAAAATGAAATGGAAAGGTCGTAGAAATAAGGTACACAAGAGAAAAACTAGAAAGCATGAAGCTGAACTTCTTTATCAATATCCCCTCTGTCCAGAAATTCTATTTATAAAATAGTTATTTGAAAGCTAAGCTTAAATACCCTTTTCAATCGATTTCAACCGTACACAGATACTTTTAACGAATACTTTTCATTGAGGGACATAATCTGTGCATGCTACTAAGTCTCCTAAAAGATAGACAATATTGAGTATCATGGTTGTGGTTAGAATAGACTTTCATTTATGAAAACTCTCTTCACACTTTGCTGTCCACATAGCCTTTTTATCTTTCCTCTGCAATGAGGTGATGGGGTATGCTATCCAAGAGAAGGCTGCTATAAACCTTTTATAATACCCATCCAACCCCATGAATTATCTAACCTCTGTCACATTCTTGGGCCTAGGCCATTCCCTTATACCTTTAGTCTTTTCCAGGTCTACTACTATCCCCTCAGCTATTATGATATGCCCCAAATACTCAATTGAGTCTCAGTAGAAGTCACATTTAATTCATTTGGCATAAAATTGTTGTTTTCTTAAGAAATGTAGTACTATCCTTAGGTGTTCTTAATGCTCCTCTTCCATCTTGGAGTAGATTAGGATATCATTTCTAAAAACCAGAAATTGGTCCAGATACTTAACCAGAATATTGTTCATGAGGTACATGAAGGTGGCTAGTGAATTCTTGAGTCCGAATGGCACCACCATGAACTTGTAGTGTCCATATTGAGTTAAGAAGTTTTTATTTTGTATGCCATCATCTTTAATCCACACCAGTAATAACCTGATCTAAAATCTATCTTTGAAAACACCCTGGCACCCCTAACTTGGTAAAACAAGTCATCAATCATTGGCATCGGATACTTGTTATTGATGGTCACTTTGGTAAGCTACCTGTAATCTATGTACAGTCTCAATATGCCATCCTTTTGTTTTTTTTCATTTCAAAGGACCAAATAACCATCATTGGATTGACTAGGAGCTCTCTGGATTTGAATGAACTTCGTAAATGTGTTACGGATTCCTTTAAGCATGACTCTATTGGAGATATAAACTTTACCAGTTTGAAAGGTATGAAATCATTATGCGCCAATCTCATGAATATTGAGGGGGGGAAACAAAATATCCCATGGCATTTATCTCGAGGACATGAAAGCTAGATCCCTCACTGTAGTATTATCCGAAAGAGAGAAGGGAATTGGGATCTTTTATTTTAAGTGCATAGCTTTTTTTTTCATATGGGAGGGATGCTACTAATGAAGGGGATCACTTGGGAGGAAATATTTTTGGGATATTTGGCCTGTACAAAGAAGGTTGGGCTGAAAGAGGCATTGTCCCGGGTAGCTCGGGAGGGCTTTATTATAGTGGAAAGTTCTTGCGCAACATTAAGAGTGGCGAGGGATCCCTTGTTCCCCCCCAAATAAAATCCTGATCCTTATAATTCCAAAGTTTAAGGGGTGGATGAAGGACCCTCCTTCTCACCAACAGGGGAGTGCTTCCAGCGCTTATATCGTTGGCTAAGAGACCACAACTATCTTAGGCCCTATAAGAATAGAAATTTGGATGGATATCAAATGTGTATCCTTAAATGGCCGGGAACCACGATAGGGATTGCCAAACCCAGAAGATGTACTCCTTATATTATTGTTGGAAGTGATGGTTCTGAAAGATGTGCTTTCCAATTTTTAAGGTAATATCTCAGTTTATTTAAATATGATTTATTCCCATGGGGGAAATAGATAATATTGATCAACTTCTTAATAGATTTCATTATATGTGGGTGTAACATTATCCCACACGCAAGAGAATAATAATTTATTGGGGGTAAAGAGAAAGGGAAAATGGCCAAATGTATAGTTATATGCCAATAGCAGGATGGAGAGAAGTTAGTGAGGAACACAGGGAAGAGAATGTGGAGTAGGAAGAGGGGGGGAATTACGTAATAGAAACCCTATGGAAATCCCCTGGAGTAGTTATCTTTAGATATTTTATACCTCTTGATGAGCTACGGTGGAAGGTTACTCAGTGTAAGGAAGTATGGGTGGAAGGGATCTCTTTCCTTTTGATACTATTAGTAGGAGGGATAGCGAAAGTATTAGTGGAAGGGATAGATGTTGGAAGGGAGATCAGGGCTTGTCTTCTCATTTGTTCTTACCTCCTATTTATATCTATGTAGATAAGGAAATTCCTTCCCGATTTTTCCTGCTGCCTATTAACTTTCTTTTAGCTATGTAGTGAGTGAAGGACTATTATCGTTGGTGGTGCCTGCCTACAACAGAGAAACTTGCCTTATTTATTCCCTCAATCTAATTAGCTAGCAATTTGAGGGGATTTCCCACGCTGAATGAACACGAATTTATCCTTTCTTTTGGTTATTTGGGGGGAATTACCCGAGATATTGATTGGACGGGATTCCCACCTATTGTACCAATGCTAAATTGAGACTTTCTTTTGGCTATCTAGGTTATGTTTCGAGAAGGAAATTTTCCAAGGTAAGTGAATTGATCCTTTTAGCTAATTAGAGGGATTTTATGGAACCAGAATTGATCATTTGATGGTTTTCCATAGCTTGAATTTAACTCCTCCCAACCATAGTGAGGGGAAGGGGGATACTAGCCATTGGGATTTATGAGGTCCTGGTGATTTTTTATTGCTTGAATGCAAAGAAATGAATGGGAATGAGCCTTCAAATCCTGATGCTAGTACTAATTATTTACGTTATACCCCCTCAAAAGAGACTAAAATAAAATGATAATTTAAGAGCTGGAACATCCTATAGAGGTTTTGCAGCTAACATATTCAAACTTTCTTTAATAGGACACTACTCAATCCCAGCCCTTAGATTATTGGACAGGGAGCAACATATCACGATGCTGATAGAGTGTGATGTATTATGAAGTATATAATGGAAGTTACTATACTTACCCATTCAAAAAGGATAGGCACAGACAACAGCTCATATCTTCCAAGAGGGGTCACCGGAAGGGATGAATTTGATTGATATTATTGATTACATAGTTTTTCGTAAAGCAGTCACCGGCAGGGATGTATTTGATCGATTTTATTCATTACATAGTTTGTGGTAAAGAAATCATCAGACAAACCATTTACTTTTACCACTGACACCTACCAAGGCCACATAAGAACTGCCTAGCCCAGGATAGCCCAATACTATTCACAAAATGCATTACCCAGATTCCCTAGTACGTTCAATCTGCTTTCTTTCCGACCCATTCAATTCGCTTTAACCCATTACCGATTAACACATTACAATAAATTCAATATTATTTACCCACCCATTTTGTTTTTTATATTGTCTGTTATTGTTGTTCACCCATTCTCGCATCCCTCTCAATCAACACCAGCCATATTCAGGAGTGGGGGGCCGGAAGGGGCACTACTATGGACACAACATACAATGCATACGAGGAGGTGGGCCGCTTCATAAGAAATTGATTATATTGATTCACTATTACACATTCAGGCAGCCCACACAAGAAAACTCCGGGACACAAAAGTAGGTGAACACATGTCGACGGTAGAAAAAAAACCGATTGATTGGATTCTCTCAACTGATGAGTCTTCTGAGGAGGTGATTTTCAACAAAATTTGACCCATATTCTGAGATAAGAATTGATTTATTGGACTTGATTCAATTAATTTCAGCTCATGTAGTCATCTGTTCTTCAGCCCTTTACTTGGGCCCCCACGTTCTTGGTTCTCCATTTCTTGTTCCTGCACTACTTCCCCCTCCTTTTCTCATGTGGTAATCTTCCTTTATATTTTCCCTTTTCTATCCCCATTCCTAGTCCCATTTACTCTATATTCATGCTTTCATTATCTAAATCCTCTCTATTATCCTATTTTTGGTCCTTCTCTAGTCCCTGGCGTGCTATTATTCTTCGTTTTCTATTCCTCCTAGCCTCTCGCTCCTTTCCTGCATCTAGTTCCATTTGTCCATGTTCACCCATCCAAGCACATGCCCCTTGCACCCATCGTTACATAGTTCACCCAGGGAAGGAAAGTAGGTAGGAGATAGATCTAAGGCAAGCAGCAAGAGAGAAGAGATCGATCAACATACATGTAGTTGGAACTGTGGACTTTAGTTTTTCAATCCCAATGGCATCTAGTTGTGGTAAGTGAGTAAGCAATTGAGATCGTAGGTAGGTTTATTCATGATCAGAGAATTCCGGATCAGAGATAGTTGGTTCATGAAAAAAAAAGGTAGTTTGTGATAATAAAATAGTTGTGGTTGGCTTATGATCATGCTTTTCCCTTCTAGAGGCATACCTTGAATCAATACACTTTTCACCTGAGTTTCACCATCAATCAACTAATGGTAAGTTTTAATTTTCTTGCTTAAAAGTCACAAGTTCGAGAGAGCCACTCTTCCCTTCGAGAAAAACCCATCCACTTAGTTGGTATAACATTCGTGTAAGCTTCCTTTGATTGATATTGGCTTTGACTTCAATTAATTCTTCACGTTTAAATCTAGAACCACCATCCCTTCACGTAAGCGTATAGCCTCTATTCTTTCAAGCACATGAGCATCCTCCTTCAAGTGAGCATTTTCTGAGTATCTTTCAGAAAGAGATCCTATCGTTCCTTCTATTCTATTGCCTTAGAAGAGTCTAGTTTTCATTCAGTCAGATTTAGATGAGGACTAGAGCGACATACACATTTTATTATAATCATTTTTTGGGTGAGACAGGTTATTTGGGTAAGATGGGTAGGAGGGTCGGTAAGTAAGGGTCCTATTTTAGGAAATTTCCTTTTTCGTGAGATTAACAAGTTCTGAAGAGTCATTTCGCCTTATATAATTTATTTACTATTACTTTTATTCACTTAGATTGGTAGCTTCCATGTAGCGTCCGTTAAACTTCCATGTAGCCCCCCTTTAAAGAATATTTTTCTTCATTCCAATTCATTCGAAAAGTTAGAACGTGAAGTCTTGAATACCAATAATTATCTTCATGTAAGCACATATTCTCATTCTTTCAAGAAAGTACATATCCCTCACTTTTCATTGAGATACCTGCTTGCGCACCTTTCCTTACTCTCTCGAGCGATAGCAATAAATTCCCTTTCGCCATCAAACGTTCACCTTCATACTATATAATCATGGTAATTACTTATCAGAGTGAAGAAGTTAGTGGACATGTTCAGGTTGGCTCCCTCACCCTATAATTGTGGTATTTTGCTCTATATTGTAATGGCACAGTAAAGGCTTCTCTGTAATCATGGCTTCTCTGCCTAGACTCTAGCTCTATATATAGCGGGTAGGTGTACAAGCAAGTTATCTAGTATATTATTGTTTTCTATATGATCTCGCCGCTCTCCTCTCCTGCCTAATCTTGATCCCAAGTCCATGTTATATCATACTTCCTCTATCTATGATGTTCCCAATCAACCCCTCCTCTTGATATTTCTTATCCTGTCGGGATATCTGATAAGTGGTGTGGGTGATGAATACCCACAAGGCGACAGATGAGGAGGGATTTCAGAAACAACTCTTCAAGCACAGTCTTCATGCTCTGCATAGGAAAAAGTGTTAGGGAAATGGTTAATTTAAGCCAGACCAACCAACACTAGCAAAGCACTCTGTCCCGCCTAAGCCTCTAAGTTCCGTGTCTCACCCTGGTGCAAAGGGGTCAATTAATTACTGAAACGTGGCATGGGTAAATCCAACAGCAGATCCAAGAGAAGAAAATTCACCCCTAGGAATTAATCCTGGCTCAGAACGAGCGCTAGCTATATGTGCTCCATGCAAGTCATTCCTTACTTCCCCAGCCTAGAAAGTACAGTCTTAACAACGGATGGTAAGGAAGGGGAAGGGAAATATTACTCTAATAAGTAGTGGGTATAAATTTTGAGTTTTTATGTAAATAAAGTGACTTCTTCGGTTAGCCATAACAATTTCACCCACCTTCAGGCATAAGTCTTAATGGCAGGAAGGAAGGTGGCTTTTCCATACTTCCATTTCATATCTTTATAAAAGTTTGGAGAACTAACCAATATCAAGGGGTCCGTCTATTCTTCCTAGAATAACTCAGTATAGGTCCTCACCTACTCAGTTCTGTATATCCCCCCTTTGTAACTAGGTATCCCAGATATTTATTTCAATACTAATATTGCCTTATCGCAAGTTTAGATTGCCAAACCACTTGCTTCGATTACCTAAAGAAGGTTTGAGGAGACCTCAAGTTTCATGGTAAAGAAAAATCCATGCCCAACACCATTATAAATGCCTCCCGTATATATTTGTAATGCATGGCACACTAGGCACACAATGGCAAGTCGGAAAGACATCGCATCGACCAAATTTCCCATTTCCAAATGATGGAACATGATTCCCTTCGAATATTTCCATGATACTATTGAAGGTTGGTGAAAGATGAATCACCCCATGTCGAATAGTTAGCCCCCCCCTCTGGATCTTTAATCTATAAAAAATGAAATGTTATAGTAAGAGGATATAAGAATCCCTAGAATTCACCGAGATATAATGGATAGACACCTCCCGAGCATGCAAAAACAAGTACAGAAGCATACATAATTTTCCCCCTCAATGCCGAATGACCTATATTATAGATCCCCTATAATATAATAATAGGCGCTTGTTCCCCTATGCCGCGATGTGGGTGGCCCATCCCTTTCTAGAGCTATAGTATTTTTCCATCTGCCCTTTTCCTTCCTTCCTTTTTTCTTCTCTAACGTGAGTGCCCATGTGTCTTTAATTTATTGTAGGTCCAAGTGGCCTTGTTTCCTCAATCGATGCTATTCCATCTCGACTGAACAATAAAATCCTACACATACCTAGGGTATCCGTTGGTCTTGGATACGCCAAAACTCACAATTGGTACTGAGACCACCTCGTGGAATTGAGAACTGGGCTAGGAATTACTCCACATTTTGACATTGTCTTTTTCACCTCTACCGAAATATAGGTTTTATAGAGTCAGTCGCTGATCCAATGAACTTCATTGGCTATATTCGGTTATATTTTTTGAAATCAATCCCCCAGATTGGAATCATAAAGAACATGTCTGATAATGCAGCTTCAATAAAGTCGCTTGTACCATTCGATATCAAATTTCTTGGGATAACCCTTTCATTCTAACTTCTGATTGGAAGTTTTTAAAACATCATGGCTAAGAAAACGAACCCACTATGATAAGAGAACACATGTTCTTCTATGATAAAATAGAATCCCAAAGTATGTAGGTTTTGGTTTTCCCGCTTTCTATGTGATTTCATCCCTTATTATATTTTCAATTTTATGCTTTGATTTTTTAAATACACCCAAACAATATTAGATGCGGGTTGGCACATGGGGGAGCGACTTAGAACTTTGCTAGGACTCCGCTTACATGCTTTAATTTATGTTAGTCAACGCAATGGATTCGTTCGATCGAAACTACCATATGAAATACTCCCAGAACTTATGAGATTATATTATCGGGTGGGTCTTTATATATGTAATTTATTCATACCACCTTTTATATTATTGGCTTACTTATCTGAATGTTAAGATCTTACCGGCTTGGGTAGGCACTTTTACCAGTCATATTAACTTGGATAATCGTGTGTGGGAGCTACCCTTTGGATTCCATACTCCCTTATTTACTTGGAATATCTTACGCCCTTGGGTGGATGAGATGGGAACTTAGAACTTTCCTTGAGTATTATCTATGCCTATTTTCTTTACTTAAGTGAAACCTACCTACTAATCGTTCGAACATGTTGCTTGCCTAACTAAGATCTCGATTGATACCTTTCTCTATATCTCTTACCCATATCAATCTTCTTGCCCCCTGACCTTCGACGAAGAACAAACGATGATGCTTTGAATCACAAGCCTGATCAACAATCCTTCAACCTTCGACCTACCTTGCAACCTTCCCCCTTAGGAACTTCCGACCTGATGAACTACCTTCATAGAACTTGTAACCTGGCCTTTGACCTGAATGAGACCTTGATTGAGACCCGAATCTATCGATTCTTTCCACCTTATGATGAGACAACTCGAGGCTAGAAAAATACATGTGATGTTAGAACGTTACGCTAGACCCGCCCCGTGAGGCTAGTGAGGTTAGAACGTGTGGATAAATAACCACCTAAGGATAGAGGAACCTGTTATGCTAGAAAATACTACCCAATGTTGGCACCCATCACTAACACACTAAGCACACGTGACGTTCACCCAAAGTCCCCAGTTCCCATCACATCCGCAGTTACTCCTACCTGGCCTAGAATCAATGCTGATCGAGACCTTGTGATATTACTTCCACCAACAAGACCTAGGGAGATACATGTCACATACGTTTATTAGACTTTGTGTTACATTGATATTTTATCTAGTATAGTTTGGAAAATACGGTGCTAAAAAATAGGCACCTATCTCGTTAACTGATAGAGATTGTATGGGAATGGATAGAGAGGAGGTGCATAGCTTGTGACTCTCTGCAGGTGTAGTAATTTTCGATTGTCTCATGTTGATTTATATCATGAGGATCAATCTAGTAGCTGTTGCGTTCTTCATTATTATGATAGTTAAGTTTCATGCTTGCTTTTGGAAGTACATTCGGGGTTAACAACGCTATTCTCATTTTTGGTTCCCGTCGAGCTTTACTACGATAGAATATAGACGACACTTTGATCAGGATGTTCATCAATGGTAGGTGCTCATTCTTAGATGTTTTTAGGTGCTTCCCCCTATATATGTTAATGAAGCATGTGCTTTGACCCCCATAGCGTGATTATAGCTCCAGGCTTAGATCTTCTGGTTCTTCAACCTACACTAGGTCAGATGAGTAAACTGCCACATTTACGAGGTAAACTCCAAGTGCTGCTATTTACTTCCCCACCATTCTTTTCACCGTCACCAGTATCTCGTCGGTGCTTACTTGGATGTTCCTTATACTCGGTAAAGTGGGTAAACTCTCAACTAGAATGGATATTATTTTCAATGGAACAATATTTTTTACTGGTGATTATAAAACTGGAAGGGGTGCGATGGGGTGAGGTTATAGATCAATCAAATTAATTGGTGAAAATGCTACCGATGTTGCTGCTGAAACGGGTCCGAATTCTAGGTCAACAAGAACCGGCACTGGAAGATCTACTGCTATTGGCTATGGAACTTAATCATGGCATTACATATGAGTCAAATTTAATGGAACTACTTCCATATCTAGGAATATCTGCTACCGAAACAACATAAACCATCCATGCTTATATTTGTGGCAAGACTCATTAATGAACAGGAAATATGCGAGAGGAAAATCTTTGAAGGAATGAATATCGAATAAATATCCACTAGTGAACTTCCTATCACTGAGGGAAAAATAAAGCATTGTTCACTAAAAATACCTTTTGTTAGAGCTATTTTTCATTAATAAGACATCAGTTTCAGAACTAGGAAATCACTAGATTCATAAGGTGAAAACAAAAGGTGATTCCAGCTAGATCTAAAAGCATCAAACAAGGTAGGCTCATCAAGACATTCAGAAGGTAGAATCATTATCTAATTCACATACGAGATTGACTAGATCAGTTACTATGATCAATTAATACTTTTATCACAAGTTAAAAAAACTATAAAAACACTTGCCCCAGAACTAGGATTTATATCCATCAAATAAAAGCATCATGAACTACCCATTGCATATATAATATTTACATGATAGAAGCTAGATAAGAAAAAAATAATTCATTAGGCATCATACCATAATTAACCAATGGAGGAGTAGCATAATTGGTTTAATCAAACCATTAGAAATTAGTTCGTAAAAAGCATAGTTGGTTGGTTCTCTATCAATAAGGAAAGGTCTAACACCTTTTACACCTACTATCAACACTTTGAAACTCATACAAAACTTACTTCCACCAGGCCAACAACTAGATTACAGGCCTATCAAATACTGAGTAACAGGCCTACTTTTTACACCTTGATTAGGGAAGTTGTATCATGGTTTTTACCATGCGTGCAAAGACTGAAATTCAGGTTGAAATACGGTTCATTTTACACGTGATGGAAAACACCCACTTTTATGTGAAGGATTTGTAGGTTTTAACCCTGTATAGAAATTCTCTGCAAACAAATCTTAAAAACATAAAATAAACAATAGCGAGAGCATCAAACATAAAACAAATATACATAAACATTTTCCCCTGGATCCCAAATCAGGACGACCAGCTTGATTTTTCATTATATTCCTTTTAGTGTTACAACACATATATATACATGCCAAAGCATACATAAACCCCAATCCATTAACCCTGGATTAGACACAACCATAGTTCCCTTGACCTGATCTACAAAATACCAGGGGCCGAAAACCATCATGCCCCAAAACCATGTGCAAACCCATGCACAAAACCATGGGTGGGTCCCCCCATCGAAAATGGGCCATGACTAGTCGTGGAAAGAATATAACACATTCCTAACATGATTATGTAGGATTTATACGACGATTCAATATATCTTTCGTGGGTGCATCTAGATCAAGTATCAGTCAATGGGTACCCATAGGAATAACAACAAATACAAATATAGGAACTAATTTATAGACATCTTTTTAGAAGATTGAGATTTAGGATATCTAGATTATAGGCTAGAGGAAAAAGTGATCAAGTTAGATCTAAATAATTACACGATTAAAGGATCCCCTAGTATCCTTATCTGAAACCCCAATTCTACCCTAGTCGATCACCTTTTATATTTCTAAAACCCTAGCTCCTAAAATACCCAGAAAAACACAAAAGATATAAGGAGTTAAAGGAGAAATAAGAAAGTGTTTGTAACTAACCCAACCTTTACTTTGAACCATGACCATCTATAACACATTACCTCTATTCTATACCTGAATCAGAGAATTAAATATGTTATTAATATATGAGATTAGATTTCTTTTTAGTTAAGAAAAGAAATCATACTATTACCAAGCTTCCTACATCTATCTATCACACCCCTACATATTGTTATAATCACACCCTAGGATCTTTTCTTCACAATCCAGGAGTGTCCTTTTCATAACCTAATGTATTGCAAAGGAATCTCTACTAATACTAGACTCCTCTTGTTATTATAGCTATATTAGGCATATTAGGATTAGGCATCTTATTACACTTATACTTTAGGACAATTATTCCTTTATCTCTATTGCTTGCTTCTCTATAATTACAAAGGAGATTCCACTATATGATCAGTTGATACTCTACCATATTAGACTATTCTTATTATAAAAAACATATCTCTTCAATTGATCAACTAGTGGAGCGTTTAAGCACTCGTTTAATAACCTGGACACAGAGCCTATTTACTGAAAAGAAGAGGCATAGACAGGATCCCTTTATAAAAAGAGTAAATCACCTCGCTTCCCCTTATGAGAATTAAGAAATCATAAACAACTAGGTACATGATGACTGGGTTCACATACACAATATGTATATTGGATTTGTGTCCATTTGATCCTTCTTGCAAATGGTATCTAAGTTGACTACCGTAAGAGTAGTACTAGTAATTAACCATCAACACCTTCCCTGTGGGGTGGTTATTACATGGAAAGGGAGTGGTAAACACCCAAATATTACATATAGAAGAGATAAACCAAACCCAACAACAACCACTGCATATTGTTGCATGACCTACCTAACATGGGAAAGGACTGAAAAGAAACAATAACGATAGATTCTTTAGCACTCAATACCAACCACCATAAACTGCAAAACACTAAGCCGTAGGATTGTAATGTAGTTTGTAGTGTTTAGTGTAATCTAAGCTAGTTCTATTGGTTGTAGTTAAGATGAGATCCCTTTCTATATATTATTCATTTCATAGATATAGTTCTGGGTTCCTTCTATATCTTTTTAATATTGGTAATCTCTTTATAGTTTCAAACTTTACTTACATTTATTAGGTGTAAGCTCCTTACTAGTTCCATTCATTCAAAGATAGAGGAGAAAAGGTCACATTCGTAGCCTCTCCCTGTCACCTCTGGAGAATGGAAATTTCATTTTTCTAAAGAAAACAAAGTATCTTTAGGAATAATAAGTAACTATATAATGAGGAATAAGTAAATAGATTCTATTATGAGGAAAACTCAGTAACTCTATTATGTATATTTAGTCTATTTATTATGTATGTTCACTATATTAAGAAGTAGTGGTATCTGTAGTCTCTTTTATTTCTTAACTTTACTTACATTTATTAGGTGTAAGCTCCTTACCAGTTCCATTCATTCAAAGATAGAGGAGAAAAGGTCACGTCCGTAGCCCCACCCTGCCACCTCTAGAGAATGGAAATTTCATTTTTCTAAAGAAAACAAAGTATCTTTAGGAATAATAAGTAACTATATAATGAGGAATAAGTCAATAGATTCTATTATGAAGAAAACTCAGTAACTCTATTCTTTATATTTAGTCTATTTATTATGTATGTTCACTATATTAAGAAGTAGTGGTATCTTTAGTCTCTTTTCTTTCTTAATAGTGTAGGATTCTATTTTATTTCTTAATTATAGGAACTCCTTTTAGCAAGTTGAAATAGGAAGTTAGGATTTAATATTAAGGCTTTATATTATTTTTTATTTTTAAGTCGTGCAGAGATAGGAATAAAGACTCTAAGATTAGGGATTATTAAGTATGTCTACTAGATTAGGTTTTGTTGTTTCAATAATAGGGCCTCTTGTTGAAGATGAACAATAGGAATAAGAATGGGATACCTTAAGACATGAGATTTTGGAAGATGAATGATTTGAAGAAGAATGAATTATGATGAGGAGCTATGTAGCAAAGGGTCCATAATACGCATTTTAGCTTATAGCATAGAAAGAGACCTAGCACCAAAGTAGGTCATCTCAGGTCTGCCCCTAGAGTTTGCTCAGGTAGGGACTTTGGAGGTGCAAGACCCGCGTTTAATCCATAAAGGACTGGTAGGAACTATGAATAAGGACCCAGATTATATGGGAGGTTATCTTTACCTTTCAAAGAGCATTACTTAGTCTCCTTTTTTTTATGCTTGCTACAACGGTTAGCGGTTTTCTTGTCTTCCTTACAATGGTGAGGGTTTTGGTGATTTGGTCTTTCTTAGGATTAGGCTCTGAATTTGGTAGAGTAGAGGAGCATCATTATTAATTGTAGCCAATCGAAGAGTCTTATTTTTTATATAAATAATAGGAACCATCAAATTAGTAGGACTTGTCTATAGAGGAGATTTCTAATAAATAGAGTGTTAACCTTTATTCCTTAGATATGTTGTGGTATTCATATTATTTTGCTATTAATATTAATTAGGATTTATATTTATGTCTTTGTTAGAATAATAAGAGTTTTCCTTTTATAATAATAAGAGTAGAAAGACAAATCCTTGTAGCTACTTTAGTTAAGAGAGTAGTGGAAAGAGACTCAACTCAAAGGAGATGATATTTATTCTATTTTCTAGTATTTTACTCTTTTTGACACTTAAGCATTGAGGAATATATAAAGGAAGGCCTTATGAATCCTTTATATATTTATGATAGAAAGGAAAGTAGTAGGATTGAGATCTTTAGTATTAGATAAGTTGGATTATATATTTGAAAGAACTAAGCTTATACTAGGATTAGAAGAGAAGGAAATTTTTATTAGTATTAGTTAGAAGTATTAGGAGTACGATTAGTCTCATAAAGTAGCTAAGATTAGAAATTAACTCTAGGAATAAGAGAAAAATATAGACTCATTACATAGAACTAGCCAACAAGAAGTAGAACTAGATAGTCTTTAACTCCTAACTACACCTAACAGAGAATATATTGATAGAATACAAACATATAGATCAACTAGAGTATATACTATTGGAACTTGACATGCCCTATTATTTAGTCCTCACTACGAGGGGAAGAACTTGAACCAACCTTGTTAACTCTTTAATAATTTTACACCAATGTATCATAGATTGGTCATTGGTCAATATTGCTGTACCTGTCACCCTTTGTTTTGTTGTTACCAAATAAAGAGAAAAGGACCTCTCTAGTATAAAGACACGGTTAGTGTTAACAAAGGAGACTCTGGTGTTGGTAAGCCTTTTCAAATTGAGATGAATAGATGATAGGGCAGCTGGCTGGTCAATTTAAGAGATTTGTCCTTACCTTCTAGGACAACCACGGTCTCAACCTTCAACTGCCTAGCGAGTCACTCTTTTACTTACTTTTGATTTAGCAACACCACCCACAATAGAACGCTTCGGATACTATGATGCCAAGAAACAACACGACTTTAACCCAAATTAAAGCACCTTAATCCTTGATATATATTTATATTGCTACTCTTCACCTTCACACCCCTTTCCCTAGGAGGTTTAGGATCTATTGTTGAAAGTATCTTAATAGAAATTAGGAGATAGAAAGTGGTATCTTTAGAATCTTGAGTAGTAAAGTATATAATAGAGGTAATTGACCCAACATTGGCACCTGATACAATCAAGTCAGTAATTACTTCATAGGAAGAAGTTGTGAGACAAGAGATGCGAAACTTGAATCATAAATATGTTAGTTCTACGTAAATGCATCTTCATTAGAGGTGTGTTGCAAGAGACCTGAATGAACCAGAGGTAGAGTCTCCTTTCGAAAGATATTATTTCTACGACCGATGGCCCACCATAAAAATGAAAGAATGGGCAGGAGGATCCCAGAAAGATGGCCACAATATGGAATTTTTCTGTAGTACCCATGAACCATTTACGTATGGATTGCAAGTGTCGAAGAAAAAGAGTATACTTTAAGAGGATTGAAATATAATTACCCATTCTGTTTATAAAAAAAATTAGGCCAGCCTGAGCTTCCTCCCGGACATTACCAGAAATTGATAATCATATTAGTATACCTACTCGTAGAGGCACCTTCTGGACCAAGGCAATAGAAAACTCACAAAGTGGTCAAATTATTGTGCTAAAATCTCAGCTTGGCTTAGGCAAAGAAACTAAGAAACCAATTCAAGAAGAGCAATCCGAATGAGTGCCAAAATGGGTCAAGAGTCACCTCATCGATCAACCCAATTCCTGTGTATGTTGGTCTAGTTGTCTTGTCATATTTAGTAAGTGATAGAATGCTTTTCTTCCTTTTGGGAGTTCTCTTCCTTCTTGCCCTATCCCGTTCGTGAGGTTTTCCTGACTGGAAATATGAAAGTCTTTTTCGTCGATCAATATATGTAATCAAATAATTGTAAGCATGTGATGTTTGATACTCATTGGTAAAGGAAGAAGTCGTACCAGACAAGTTCAATTAGTAATGGCTATGAGGCACCGAGTCTGAATAGGAATCAACAAGCACATAGATGTTCGTGGAAGAAAAGGCTAGGGTAGTTGGCAGAGAGGTAGAATTTAACTTCCTATGACCGATTTCTAAGTGGAGAATCAAGCAAAAAGGTCTTTAATGGTCTCCCATGTAGGGGTAAAAAACGACTTGTCCAAGAAAATAATTTAGAATATGTTCTCATTCGAATGATGTGTGGGTAATTTCTTAAAGATACAATAGGAAACTAAGGCATCTAAAAAGAAACGGGAAAAGCCAATTCTAAAATTTTTGGTGGGCTTGACAAGTCCAATTATTCTTATTTCTGAGATTCTTGCTATAAATAACCCATAGATAGATCTCCTTTCAATGCCAAGTGAGACCTTTTTGGATCATCCTACTAATGATCATGCCATGAGGCATTTGAAAAACTCATTTATGAAATCCTACTTTCTTTCGATGAGGCTAAGATAGGACAAAGATAAATAGAACGAGATCTTTCTTTTCCAAGTAGGTATCTCTTCTATCTTTCGAATGAGAACTCATCGTGATGGGTAACTGTATCACACCGGCAAGCTCACCTGCCTCATTTTAGTTTTTCTTGGAAGAACAAAATATATTCACTTGCTGGTTAATGTAGACTTGGATGCCTATTCTGATGCAGAGAGATCCCTCGATTCCTCCGACCCATCATGCAAAGAAAATTCCTTCTAGTCTTGACTTCGATGACGAAATGATCTTTATTATCAAATTATTTGGTGACACAATCTATGTGAACTGGTGCCATCTTCCTTTTTTTCTTTTCATTCTTATATGTCATCTCAAATTCACTTCTTTAACAACTATAATTCACGATTCACCTCGCTCAGTGGTTGGATCAAGGGCAATGTCAGCGAGTGGAGTATGCGAAGCAAGCACTAAGGTTGGTTTATAGATCTCTCGAGAAGAGGTGTTATTGTCTCCATTCCCCTATCTTCCTCTTTTGAGACCAAAGCCAACAGATATGATTTATTCCCAATAAGGTACATGGGAAAAAAGAAAATGGATAATCTCATATATAATATATAATGCAAGCAAGTTGACACACCTAAGGGGGCCCTATTTGGATGGATCTGCTTATGGCACCATCCTCAGCACCACTGTTTGGAGAAGACACTATTTCTTGTTGGAACGATCCATAAAACGAAGGTGGCCCATTGGTCAAGCCCTACCTTCCTTGATTTCTTATTGGGTGGGGCTTATGGTTGAACCTTAAAAATCGAATCCTCTCCCGGGGATTGAGCAAACTTAACATTTCTAGCGTACGAAAACGACCCTCTAAAAATTTTATATTTCAATAGCCTAGTCCTCAAACTGCTCTGCCTAGGCTTGTCTCCCTCCTTTTTGGCTCTACGCTTTTAGCATGCCTTCCTTTTCAGTGCAACCACTACTTCTTTGGAAGCCAGGTAGCCCTTCTTTAATATTTTCAATTGGTATAAAAACCAGGCTTACCTGCTTGCAGCCAGGCACTACTGCTACTGATGCTTCTAAATAAGATATTTCTTACACTAAACAGGCCCAAGGAGGTTATGTGATAACCTTAGGGCCACAAGAGACACTACCTGCGAGATTTTTTCTTGCTGGCTTTATGAATCACTGAACAATATTGTTTATGTTATGTCCCCAACAATGAATGAATGCGATGTGACTACCTCCGCTAACCCAAGAAATAAAGAAATGGCAAGCTAGGAGAATGGGGGGATATCCTTGCCCCCATCTTGACATAGAAATGGATAGATGATGTTACCCATGTTGACTCGGAACCAGAGGAGTTCATTTCTCAGGGCGGGTTGATGGGATATTGCAGAAAATCCACAATTTCAAATAGCACATAGTGAAAGAAATGAAAGGACACATGTAGTTCACCTTATGACCACCAGTTTCATTTTGTAATATTCTAAATCTGGAACAACTAGCAAGGCATGACTGGAAAACGTATTTTCCAGTAATGGCCACTGCAAAAATGAAAACCAGCACTTGGATCCCTTAGATATGAGTATCTAAGTCCTAAATCCAACAGGGTATCAAAAATAAATCCTTCTAGGTTGGTTAAACAGATCTCCCACACCTAGTTCCCTTGAAAAATGCCCCAAAGAGGGACTGTAGCAATAACAAATACATCTGCTCAGAAAATAATGCAGTTTCTACAGAGCAGTGATAGGAGGCTTATGGAATATGCTTCAATAGTATTTAAAACAGCAAATAAGTCTTATAGTTAAGTTCATCAAATACATGGCTGAAAATACAAGTCATAGACAAAAGAAATCTCCTCAAAAGAGGGCTGCAACCATATGAATGACTAAAAAATGCCTTGAAAATGTTATTTTATTAGGCTACAACTATTGTATGTTACATGTCAGATCTAGAGTAGACAGATCTATATTAGATCCATGCACTAGATGGGCTCCTCTTTCAGACCCCCTTGGAACCTTTGGGTTTACACCAAACATGAACAGTAGATTTGAGATCTAAGAAAGAAGATCTGCAGAAGTATTCAGTAATGCTGAATTATTCAGATTATGTAGATCAGATCTGAAAAGTACGATATGTAGATCACCTCCAACAAATCTTCAAAGTGAAAGGGTAGATCGCCAACACTAAGAAACTAGCTCTCCAAATGGTGCACCCAAACTTCCTGCAACACCTCCTACAATAATAACGCAAATCTGGAGTAGAAACTACATTATAAGGGATAGATGGCTGATGGACACATGCCAAGATCAGATTATTAAGCTCATGCACTCCAACACCCTTCCTCCAATAGATCAGAGGCCTCCTCCACTGAAAAAGAGCACTGAAATGACTTAGATCTAAAGAAATCTAATCTCCCTGTAAATAACACAGTCCCTCAAAGGAGACTATGTTGCATCTTGATTAACTGAGTTGGCCTGATTCTAAGATAAAAAACCAAATCTCAAACAATGGATGCACTCTTCCAAGAGGTTAAAAGACACACTCACTGAGAAGAGGCTACAATACAAGCTAGATTTGAACAGATCTAGAGTTCCACTTGCTATAGCTTACAAACGCAAGAAAACCATCACTGGATCTACGTTGGAGTTGGAAGTAGAAGATTTGTCTCCAACCAGATAGTGGACAAGAAATAGAAACTCTCCCAAGAGCTCCTCAATGGGAATAGATGGAACTCCTAAACAGGAAATTCCTATGCTAAACAACATATGCAATCTAGGCTAAGAAGCCAAGAAAGTTGTGTGTCTAAATAGACAACAAATCAGAAATAAAATCATGAACAACCTCCATATGTTGCCTTTCCCTTCCTTTTATAAGATGAGAGTGTTACAAGACAAAAGACCTCCTCATTAGCTCAGAGGAGAAGGTAATATGGAAGAAAGAAAGTGGCATAGAAAAAACCTATTTCTTCCAAGGTAACGCACCCCAGGAACTAATAAGTTGCGTTATAACGCTTCTAATACATGTAAAGGTCACTTTAGTGACTAGGAAAATGCTCTAGTTGGCCCATAAGGAAGCGTTACCCGTGTTTAAACATAAAACATGAAAAATCCCGTGGACAATGATTGGCAAACCCAACTTTTTCTCATGGAGAGTCAGTACAAAATAGAAACTGAAAGGCACTAACCTCTTATTAGGCCTTACCAAAAAAAAATAGACTCTCAAATAAGGAAAAAACATTTAAAGGTAAGGAAACATCTTGGTTTTTTCCTTTTCAAACTGGTTGAAAGAGTTGGGCAAGATCTGCCCTCTCCATCTCCTATAAAATGGAGCTGTGGGTTACTAGTCCAAGGTCGAAGGTTTTTTGAATACATGTGGAGCAGAGTTATGTTGTTAATATATGATAGTTGAGGATTGGTGAAGTAACATTGAGAGCTTACCACCTTGATCACCATCACATACAAGGAAAGAGAGAGAGAAATTGGAAGACTAAGAAGAGCTTGGTCCAGCCGACTGTTGTAATCCTCCTTTTTATGAATTAATAGAACTGTATCTATTTTTTCCATTCTATGCTTTGATATTTTCATTATTTTCCAATTGTTAATATAGCATGATATGAATGGATTAGATCTGTGTTATTTTATGTTTATTATATGCTGATTTGAGTTAATAAATAGTATATTATTGTAGAGATTACACGAGTGCTTTGTTTGATCGCAGGACCCGAATTTGGAACTCGTGAGGAAGGACTTCTGCTTTACTGCTCAATGTTTACCAAAGGATCTGGGATCATAAAAGAGGTAATCTCTCATCTAGTTTTACTAATTGATATAAATCAGCTTGAACATATACTTAGTATCTTCGTGAACTATACAGCTAATCTGACTATCTGCCTCGGGCACCGGAAAGCCTAGATAGGGATATTCGATAACTACTACCCAAGCATATTACCCTATAGCAGAATTTTCGACTCCACTAGGGATACAACCCCAAGTTTTCGGACTATTCCTATCACTCTCCTCTTTGATTTCCTTCTGTTCACATATCCTTCTGACCATTTTATATGCCCAGTAGACATATCAAAAGCTCACAGAGTTCAGATCAGATCTTGCTTAGCCATATAAAAAAATTTACCCTGACTAATGCTGCCATTGTTAGTCTTCCAGTGCATTATAACGTGGTCTAGGCTTAGAACCAGTAAGTTATTCCCTGCATTAGATACAGTGCGTTACCGAGCCAAAAAATTGTTGTTCACACCCCTGTTGTGTTTCCTTTTGGTGGTAAAGTTCCTGGCTATCAGAATACCTTCTGTTACTGGATCCCTGTGCTTGTTTACCAGCTGTCATTCCTGTCTTTTACTCTCATTTAAAAAGTTAATGTCAAACGCATCTACTTTTTGAAGAGAACATTTTTTTTTATTTTTCTGAACTTAGATGAATTAATTCTGAACATTTTTTGGTTAAAAGACTGTTAAGAAGAGATAAATAGATGTTTGAATCTTTAAGGTTGAATTTTGTTATTTGAATGTTGGTGCATGGATGTTGAAAGGAAACCTCTCCTTGTAGAAATACTCTTCATCGAAATGAATATTTAGAGCATATTTTTGCATGGTTTTTTGAGTCAGAGTCTCATCACATTTCATACGTCCAGTCCCCCTCCGCAAGACTAATAATCAAGTACACTAAGAATAAAGCGATAATAAAATCAATCATATAACGCTTTCTAAGCTCACACTAATAGTAGTTCAGGCTAGGATCTTGGGGTAGGAAAAGTGAGAAAATAACCCAATATCTCCAAACTTGAAACTAGAGTCATTAATGAGCGAAATCCTACTGCACTCATATTATCAGGACCACTCGATTACTGGAGCTAAGCGCAAGACAACACTTGGGTGCATGCGAAGGTAGCCCAACTTCAAGTGCATTCAGTGGGCATTCTATATATTGGGGTTCCCTTCGGGGATGTCGAAACTAGATCGGGGATCTAGGTGTTCTGCCCATATAGTGTGTTGTCTATGACTATGACCCCCCTGATGATGTCTGTGATTCGAGGTATCCTTAGTGGCCAAATTTTTTAGGGACTTATAGAAGGTGACTAGGACGGGCTATCTTGGTACCTAAAACAGACAGACCTACTCTATCTTCGGTCTGAGGTTCAGGCGAAGCTCTAGAGTAACGATAATTGTAGTTATGACCAACCCTCTCTGTATGCTATTGTGATACTGGGTTTCATCTCCAGCAAATGGTAGTACTCAGACAGGGCACCCTATTCTGGATGTTTGTTGATTGATCTTTAGAGAGTCCTTGTTTCTTTTTTATTTTTTAGGTGTGTGCTTACTATCACTGAGACTTTATAATACATCACAAATTATTAAAATTTTCTTAAAATAAATAGGTCACCGTAGCGTCTTCCAACCATCGCCGTCTATCTCGATGACAGCAAGGTCTCCCTCCTTTGACATTGAAGGAAGAACTAAGTCTTGGTGAACCTGTGCCTTCCATGGAAGAGCAGTCTCCATTGAAAAACCCTAATTTTCACATAGCCCCGTATCACACGGAATTTCTAGAGGACCCTTTTATAGAAGGCGTCATACCTCCTTACAATCCTCGACTCACTAATCCGTTGGCACCTGTGATAGTTCAGATTACACCGCAAAAAATGTATTCAGCTGCACCAACATCCATTTCACAACTAGCACCTATGGGGTTGGTACCCATGGCAACCAACCCAGGTTCGCCACCACCCTCCCTACCGGTAGTAAGTTCTATACCAATAATCGATAATCCCAGTAGTCAACCTCTACCTGGTCCCAACCCTCATGTCATCACAACTATTAGTGGATCCTCAAGTCCTTTGGGCTATACTCCTATGGTGACCACAATGGGACCCACAGTTCCCCCTCCCACGAGTGGGACTACTTCGGTTCCTTTTAGCAACCCTTTCGGTTGGAATCCTCTACTAATTTCAAACCCCTTGGCCTCCATACAAAGGGGCAGTGTCACCAACACATAAACAGAAGGGAACATTTCACTACCCCTGCAATCGTTAGGAAAAACTGGACAACCTATTGCTAACACTATTCCCTTAAGTGGTATAAATATCAGTGTAGGATCCACGTCGTTGCTTAATTATGCACATAGCAGCATGCCTTCAACCTGATCTATTGCATCCATATGGGCCAATCCACCCCAACATCCATCTAGACAAGGGGGGCACTTTTATCCTGGGGGCAACCAACCATTCGCCCCACAATACAATATACCCTACGGACAACAACCATATATCCCTACACCTCCACCCATAGGAAATTTTTATCAACAAAGTCCTACTTATCCTACTGGTAACATGTTGATGGGCGGACCCTATGGTCCAAATACTCAGCCTATACTTCCTTGGCTAGATCAGGGGGAAAAAACACAATTGCCATTTTTAGCAACTCTAGACATCCCCGACATCTATAAACTGACTAATGATCCCATCAATCTTAACCCTCTCTGGCCTCCAGTTCTGGCTTCGGCTGTTCCCTCACACTCTCACTGGCAATGCTGCGAAGTGGTATATTGAATTACCACGCGCAACCATCAACACTTTTGGCGCCTTAGCTACGAAATTTCTAAAAAAAATTCAATTACCTATCAGATATGAAACCGGTATAGAAATTTTAACCTCGTTGCACCAAGACATCGCCACCCACATCTCCGATCACATTCATGAATGGAGGCGTAGGAGGTGGCTAGTCAGAGAGCCAATTCCACATCATCTCCTAGCTAATTGGTTTTGTAAATCTCTCTTACCAACCCTAGTTAAAGACATTGGCCTATCCAGTGTGGTCACAGAAGATCAATCCATTCGTCGTGCCCAACATTTAGATTTAATATATTCGCAATCTGGCATGCTATATAATTTACTCCCCCATGCCCCTAGTAATCCAAATTATCCTGCTACTTAGAAACCCAGAGTCCACGCCGACGGTCTCGTCAGTATAATATCTGGCGTAGCCACAAAACAGTCTCGGGGGAAAACCTCCCAGCCATCTTCGGCTGCCAATGCCCCTAACAAGTCAACTAATATTCCTACCACTGAGGTAAATTCTGTACAAACTTCACAAAAACCCAGAGGAAATAATAAGAAGAACAAGAAAAATACATCTTCTTCGAAAGAGAAGTCGGACCATCAGAATAATCCCAATTAGAAAAAAACTGCTAAAAATGAAAAAGGGAAGGAAAAACCCATGAAATTTCCTTGCAAAATCTGTGTGGAGGACCACTTGACATACAAATTCCCTTGGCTGCAGGAATACATAGATTTTAACGCAAACAAGGACTCTGGGAGGACACCTGCCATCCTACATAATCCCTTCCTCAATCCACAACAACAACAGTAACACATGGTTGCAAACCCGCCACAACCCCCATAAAGGGGCAATGGTGGTTCACATCCTTCCGGTGAAGGATCATCCACCATTTATGGCATAGAAAGTGTTGAACTTTAGACATGAGCCAAAATTTATGGAAATCCTATCATAGATACTCAGGAACCTGGTACCAGTTCAAATCCTCCGCTGCCCAACGATTTTCATATCAAACGACCTACTACTGACCCTGCGATCTGTCCCCCCCAAAGGGACACTTCGACGCACGACTCATAACACCTCTACATGTGCCGACCAAAACTACAACATTGTAGAAGATTTGGCATAGGCACCATCAACCATGTTTGCTCTCGAAGTATTGCAAACTTTTCCAGCACAAGGGAAAGCCTTGCTTTCGGCCATTAGTGGGAGTGACCCCTAGGATTCTACACTAGCCATTTTTGACATGGAGAAATCTAAACCTTGCCTCTCACACCAACTTGCATTCCAGATACAAGTTGTGTCGAAAGGGAGACCAATCCATCGTACTATCATTGACGAAGGTGCTTCAACCTGCGTTATGTCAACTACTTTCTAGCTCGCTTTGGGTTCTCCCACTTTGTCTCCAGAGTCGAATTCCCTCAAAGCTTTCGATGGCCACACTTTCCTCCCAAAAGGCTATCTTGCTAGCTTTCCCATTACACTTAGTGGAAAAACAATAACATTGGACATTGAAGTCGTAGATCATCATCTCGACTATAATCTATTGTTGGGTCGCAGTTGGTCATATGCCATGACTGCCATTGTTTCTTCCGTTTTATGACTATGCCACATTGTTTCTTCCATCACAGTGGATCAGTTATCCTTTTGCACCCCTGATTATGCCACATTACCAAGTAGCACTGTACCCCTAATAGGAGGCGTTCTTGACTCATACGTTAGTATTGGTACCGGTCTTCTGAAGGCATCTTCCCTAATGGGTTTTTTCCCTCTCCCGCCACCTAAGGTTCCAAATACAATTGCAATGATATCCACCACATTGGATGGCTCTATCGACCCATGGATCCTACCGGCACCTTTAGACATTGATTCCTATGGAGATCAGATGCCGCTCTCACCAGCCGAGTTGGTTTACCAAACCATCCAAATTACATATGAACCCTCCATGGCTATGGTTTCGACCAATGGTATGAACTCCCCACACATCACAGTTCCTTATAAATATCTCCTAGATGAAATCCTACCTACGGATGAAGCTATTCGAGAGATCATGTCTCTAGAAGAACAACCTTGGGGAGAATTCCACCATTGCGCTTCGATGTTTGATTCGGACGCGATAACTACTCAAATCCCATCATTTGACCCACTTGATATAGTCCCTTCCATTTACACGACAGTTCAAACCATCGATTCGGAAGGGAACATGGGAAATATTTCTAAAACAATGCCCATAGATATCTCGGTAAAAATAGGTATCGTAGAAAACATTTAATTTGGAGCAGATTGCAATCCAGAGGAAATTGCACACTTCGCATCCCTCTTTAAAGAATTCTGCGATGTGTTTGCTTGGCCTTACAAAGAAATGTCCGGCATAGATCCGTCTATAGTCGAGCATGAAATCAAAGTTTATGACAATGCTAAACCTATTCGACAATGACTCTGACTTGTTCACCTATGCAAAGCGGCCGCCATCAAAACTGAAGTAGAAAAAATTTTGAACGCTAGTTTCATCTATCCCGATCCTTTGACGGAATGGGTTTCCAATCCGGTCCCCATAGATAAAAAGCAAGGCACCATCCGAGTTTTTGTTGATTGTCATGATTTGAACACTGCTTGTCCCAGAGAAAATTATCCTACACCATTCATAGATCAGATCCTTGATGATTGCGCTGGATGTGAGTCTTTTTCTTTTATGTATGGTTTCTCGGGGTATAACCAGATTGCGATTAAAAAATATGACCAACATAAAACAGCTTTCATATGTCCTCGGGGCACATTTGCGTATCAGAAACTCCCATTTTGTCTCAAGAATTTTGGAGCAACTTTTCAAAGGGCTATGGACTACACTTTTCACGACATTAGGCATATTGTACAAGCATACTTGGATGACCTCCCAGCTCACTCCAAGAAGTGATCCCATCACCTCGCGCACCTAAGAGAAATCTTCGCCTGGTGTAGGTTCTACAATATACGTCTAAATCCACATAAGTGCATATTTTTTGTCGAGTCTAGATGTCTTCTAGGTTTTATTATCTCTAAGCACGAGATTAGGGTTGATCTCGATAAATTTAATGCAATCGTTGAATTACCCGCACCACAATCCATCCTACAACTCCGACGTTTGCAAGGGAAGGAAATTTTTTTACATTATTTCATCGTGAACTATGCCGAGATGACGAAAGGATTTGTGTGCTTATTAAAGAAGGGAATGCTATATTTCTGGGATGATCAAGCTCAATAGTCATTTGACGCTTTGAAACGAGCACTCGTTTCCACCCCACTTCTTAGTGCCCCCGATTATTCACGCAACTTTCTCCTCTACCTCGCAGCCTCACCATCCTCACTTAGCATGGTTCTGGTTGAAGTTCACAATGACGATAGTGAACATGTGATATATTACTTTTCAAAAAGTCTCATCAGACCTGAACTATGATACTCACATGTGGAAAAAATCTCCCTCGCAGTGGTCTTTGCTGCCACTCGATTCCGACACTACATATTACTATGTCAGACTACTGTTATTGCTTTGAAGAATCCCATGCGACACATTTTGTCTTGCCAAGTTATCGGAGGAAAATATTCCAAATGGATAGTGATCCTCCAACAATTTGACATGGTTTTCACTACTGCCAAAGCAAAGAAATCTCTAGTCTTCGCTGAATTACTATCGAATCTTCCCAGAGTCGACCCAGGAGATGTAGCTCATGATCCATTTCTTGATGAATCCGTATTCTTAGTCGATTCTTCTAATCCTTGGTATGGAGACATTTTGGTCTACCTCCAAACTCAACGCTTCTGCCCAACTCTCACATCGAATGACCGTCGTCGTATTCACCACCAAGCGAAACACTACCTCGTACTCAACGATACTCTATATCGTCATGGTGTTGATACTATTATTCGGCGTTGTCTCACTATTGACGAAGCGGAACGCCTTTTAAATGAATATCATGGAAGGGTGTGCGGCGGTCATCTTTCTGGCATAGCTACTACCTAGAAAATCTTGTGTGCAGGCTATTATTGGCCCACTTTGTTTAACGACTGCATCACAGCAGTCCAGAAGTGTCATCCGTGTCAAATTTTCACAAAGAAAATGCATGCTCACCCTGCCCCCCTCCACCCGGTTATCTCCATTGGTCCTTTTTCTAAATCTGGAATAGATTTCGTTACATGCAACTCCACTTCAGTCGACAGACACAACTACATTGTCATGGAGGTCGATTACTTTATGAAATGGGTAGAAGACATTCCCACTTTCAAAGCCAATGGAGAAACAACCACTTTGTTCCTGTTCAATCAGGTTATCTGTTGTTTCAGAGTACCCCTTTCAATAGTCACTGATCATGGATCAAATTTTCAGAACCATATGATGACTGAATTAACATCCATGCTAGGATTTCGATAAGATCAGTCTTCATCCTACTATCCGCAAGTGAATGGCCAAGTTGAAGTCGTAAATGGCATCCTGAAAACCATGATTCGTCGATTAGTAGGCAATCATAAAACCACATGGCATCGGAAGTTATATTTCATGTTATGGGCATACCGTACATTAGTCAAAACTACCACAGGCTTCATGCCATTCCAACTCGCATTCGGCCTGGAAGCAGTACTTCTAATCGAGTGTGAGATTCCATCACTCAAGCTCGCTGTTGAACTCCTACCCAGAACCACTACCACAAAAGAGCGCTTGCTCTCACTCGATCACTTGGACGAGACTCGTCAAGATGCCACACTAGCACTCAAAGCCCACAAATGCCGAGTCAAAGCTCACTATGACAAATCTGTCAAGCCTCGTTCTTTTCAAGAGGGTGATCTTGTACTACTCTACAATCAGAGACACAACCTCTTAGGGGCAGGAACACTTCAACCATTATGGCTTGGTCCTTATGTCTTCACCAAAGTCCTCTCAAAAGGAGCTTATGAACTTCAGGACTGCAATGGAATTCAACTCGTGGAGCCCCGCAATGGGCTGTATCTGAAGAATTATTTTGCCCAGTTACCCACTGGGCATATGCTTTGTAATTTTATCTATATATGTTTTTCCTTTTTTTTTTATGTCTCTGGATATTTTTGGGTTTTTGAGGTATTTTTTCTCATATACAATCTTTTTCTTTCGCATAGATGTCGTCATCATCCTTATCATACGTTGGATACACAGACGATGCTAGTCGTCACACTCGACACATTTCTTTAGTTGCTTGGGTTCTCTACACACCTGAGTCAAAACTTCTTGGTTCTTGGGGGAATCTTCATAGGTAGCACCACCAATAACATTTCCGAGTACATGTCAGTGATACAACTCCTCACGGAAGCTACATATCGTGACATCTCCAATTTAGTGGTCAGGTTAGATTCCAAATCGTAGTTATGCAGTTGGAAAATCATTATCACGTTCATTATCTAGTCTTGTTACGTTATTTTTTAAGGGTACGAATTTTAGAATGTCAGTTTCAAACCATCTCATTTGAACACATCCCTAGAGAATTTAATGCATTAGCCGATTCATTGGCTAACTATGTATTAGATTGGCATTTGTCACATTTGTTATAAAATTATTTACACATGAGTATATATATTTTTTCCCATAGAAAATACATAAACATTAAAAAACACATAAAAAACAAAATCGCCAAAAGTATGTATATATGTGTGTTTGTGTGTGTGTGTGTCGTGTCCAGATCAAAATTACATCAAAAAATCTCCCAAAAGTTGGGTGTTTTACAAAATTTGGCTACACTAAGCCTCGCTATGAAATTTACACATCTCCTCCTCCAGCTACACCTGATGCTCAAAATAGCAAACAACTTCCCTGGCTATCCTCTTGAGAGGGACCAGGTATCTCTTTGGCACACCCATAGTATGTCGCTGTAGACGAACTGGAATCTCTCTCATAGGAAGAGATGATACACCCATGCTTAAACCCTCCATGTTCCTGGAAAGCTCATGCAAAATCTGGGTGTCATCACTATCTCCAGTGGCTTCCACATCCTCTGCTACTGCGCCAGCCCCAGGTAGTTGTATTCCTCACCGTGCATAACGAGGGGATCCAGCTGGGCGAACAGGTGCCACATCTGTGTCAAGAAAACAAGCTTCATGTCAAAGCATTTTTTCACCCATTTAACCAAAAAACTTGCATAAAAATTCAAAAGACAAAAAGTACTTCAAACTACACTGATCAATCCTTCTCTTACCATCTAGACCCCATTGAGTGCTCGGGGGAAACACTAACTCCATATCTCCTGTAAAGTTCATCCCTACATAGGGATAGTCCTAAATCATGATGATCTGGTGGTTAAGTCAATCAAAGAACCCATCATCAAAGAAATGACGGATGGGACCCTCTCCCGTCCGCGGTATCAAAGCTGCCCATCAAGCCTGTCTCGGATCTCACGGGCCCAGGGCATCTGTAATCATCCTGGGTCTCATAACCGGCACTCGCTCTATTAGGAACGAAACAAACAGTGTCCCATAAACAAACTCTCTCTGAGTTCGGGTCTTACATGTCGTCAGCTCTGCACGAACCCAATGAACAACACCTTCACACCAGTCAAAAACCTAAGGCTGCATACAATCTAGTGCTAACAACAACTGGGCCTTAGTGGCCACATGCTGACTCTTGGCCCTGGCCAAGTGAACTATCATCCATAACAGAGACCTCAGCGGTCTCGCGGCCACCCATGTAATAGGTACCCAGTTGCTAACTGCCTTAGTATCACATATGCAATGAGCAAGGATCATGTCAGCAGTAGTACGAGGATCCACCCCAGACATGGTAAAGTTAGGCCTTGGTCCACAGCACGACAAACCAGTCAAAAAATAGATATCATCTTTCTCAATCGAGAGCTCATTGCCCCTGATACGAAAGACGTGCTGGAGATTATCCCACTGTTGTATTATCCACCTCAGAAGGTCCTCTTTTCCCCTCATCAGTTCTAATCGAGCATACTTTAGCAAACCACACCTGTAGAGAACCAGCAACGTAGTTGCATCAATGAACATCTCAAGTTCTTCTCGCTCATGTTCCCTTTCTCGCTAGATACTCATGATGAACAACTTTATACCTGCCAAATCAACATTTTCCATGGATTAAAATTTGTCTCGAGTGCTTCTAAATGATAAACAACAAGTTCTTAAAAACAATACTGCACCTATCGCGGGCTCTAATGCCCAAAAGTGCACGCTAATGCGTTGTTTATTCATGGGAGGTGGATTTAACGCGAGAAAAGCACTGCTAGCCTGCGTTAGCCACTTAAATTTTTTTGATCTTGCTCAAATCCCTATTTTGAACCAGAAAAACAAGTAAAAAACACAATGAAATGATAGCAGGAGGTTCCATCTCTTACCTGAATCTCACAGAAGGAAGAATTGTTTCCCGGATCGTCCGCAATCACCAACAGTAATTTCACCACTTTTTTACCCCAGAGCTCAATCACAGCATTCAAAACAGTGAAAATGAGGGTCTCCAACCTTCTTATAGCCATTTTTGAGAGAAAAGACCCACTCAGTTGGTCTAAGGAAGTATTGAATTCCTACTGCATGTTTGTCACAACTGTTATTCTCGATTACTGATGTTCTGATGAGTTTCATAACGTCTATATGTAGAAATGACCAATTAACGTTCCCAAATCGAGCCTTCTTTTTATGGTATTTTTCTAGCTTGTTAAAACTGAAAAACCTCGATCTTTATTCTTTAGGCTCATTAAAACTAACATGAAGAAGCAATGAGCTTTCTTTTTAGGAAATTTTTTCTATCTCATAAAATCGAAAAAATCACGAGTTGTTTTTGTTGGGCTCGTTAAACTACCAGGACAAAAGACTATGAGCCATTATTTTCATCTTTTTCAAAGCTCTTTAAACAGAAAAGGTAACCAATTTTTTCTCCGCGTGACTCGTTAAAAATTCCCAGAGAGCACCGAGTTTTTCTCCGCGTGACTCGTTCAAACTTCACGGAGAGCATCGAGTTTTTCTCTGTTGGACTCGTTAAAATTTCACAAAGAATATTGAGTTTACTTCGTCTCCTCGTACTCATAACAGAATGAGTTAGATGTCCATCAAACATATATTTCTCATTTTTCCGTCTTCGATGGAATAATTCACGGAAAATGAACCGTTTCAAGCTTACTATTCTCCCTTTGTCGTGCCCGGTTATCAAGACATGACAAAGGTACCCCCTGGAGTTGTCTTTTACGAAATTTTTCAGACTCTCTAAATATGAAAAATTCACTGGTTTTACCCATCTGGACTCGTTAAAATTAATCAGATGGGGAAAAAATTTGGACAAAATGGATACTACTTCTGTTACATTTAAGAAAGGAGGATTTCGTAGCAAATATCTTGAACATGGAACTCCCAGACAACTCTTTTGCATTTAGCCGAACCCTACCATCTATGAGTTTAGCCTTCGTCTCTCAGTATTCTTACACTGGCCAAAAATCCTAAATACTCTTTGGTGTTCATTAAGCCTAAGCTGCCTAGTACCCTGTTAGAGTGCCGTCTATTGCGCAAGCAGATCTCACTATCTACGGCTCCTCATATCAACCAAACCGATCATCATGCCAAAAATAATTTGTCATCAGTTATTCCCATTTACTCTTCATATTATCCATTAAAAACAACATCATATTTTCCCATTTCATGTTGAATGATGTATGATGCCTCAGTTCCTACCTTCTGATAGGTCTCTTCCTATCGACTGCAACATCTTATCTAGGAAGTGGACCCAGAAACACATCAGTACCCAGATACTTGCAGACATCAGTGGCAGGTCATCTTGTATTTTATTAGGGGTCTTCATTATTGGCTCCCAATCAAATGATTCTATGAGTGTTTGACATCAACTCCTTTTATTCACACTCGCTAGATTGTACTGTGCATCTTGGGGACCATCATCATTGTCGGTGGCCACCCTCGCATCTGTTAATAGTTTTGATTACTTATTGGTAATAAGATGATTTCCCACATGTTTGATGACAGATCCTCCATTCACATGTAAATAAATATGCAGTTTAAGTGAAGCGACGGCCATGACCTTGGGGCGAAGGTTACATCATTATAGCTGTGTTTCCTCCCCCAAGTTGCGATATTGTTTATGGAGACAAGTTTTCAGTATTGATCCTGTTCTGATAGATACTTCCACGTTACACTTATCAGTGGACACAATATTCATATCTCTATTTTAGAGAAATCTTGTTGATTAGCTACTAAGCATCGGAATGCTCGACTCAAGACAGATACTATATTTTCTGACATATGTTGTTGTTTCAGGTTTTCCTCAGTCCTCCAATCTCTCTAGTTCTACTACACATATTATAAATTATTTTGGCCATCGTCTTCGTCTCTGACCTCACACTTTAGGGGGCATCTGTTACAGGACAAAAGACCTCCTCATCAGCTCAGAGGAGAAGGTAATATGGAAGAAAGAAAGTGACCTAGACAAAACCTATTTCTGCCAAGGTAATGCACCCCAGGAACTCCTAAGCTAAATTTTAACGCTTCTGATCCATGTAAAGGTCGTGTTAGTGACTAGGGAAACACTCTAGTTGGCCTAGAGGGCAGCGTTACCCGTGTTTAAACATAAAACAGGAAAAATCCCGCAGACAATTATTGGCAAACCCAAATTTTTCTCATGGAGAGTCAGTACAAAATAGAAAATAAAAGGCACTAACCTCTTATTAGGCCTTACCAAAAACAACTAGACTCTCAAAGAAGGAAAAAGCATGTAAAGCTAAGGAAAAATATTGGTTTTTTATTTTTCAAACTGGTTGAAAGAGTTGGGCAAGATCTGCTCTCTCCATCTCCTATAAAATGGAGTTGTGGGTTACTAGTCCAAGGTCGAAGGTTTTTTGAATACATGTGGAGCAGAGTTATGTTGTTAATATATGATAGTTGAGGATCAATGAAGTAACATTGAGAGCTTACCGCCTTTATCACCATCACATACAAGGAAAGAGAGAGAGAGAGATTGGAAGACTGAGGAGAGCTTGGTCCAACCGACAGTTGTAATCCTCCTTTTTATCAATTAATAGAACTGTATTTTTTTTTCCATTCTATGCTTTGATATTGTCATTATTTTCCAATTTTTAATATAGCATGATATAAATGTCTTAGATATGTGTTATTTTATGTTTATTATATGATGATTTGAGTTAATAAATAGTATATTGTTGTAGAGATTACACGAGTGCTTTGTTTGATCGCAGGACCTGAATTTGGAACTAGTGAAGAAGTACTTCTCCTTCGCTGCTCAGTGTTTACCAAAGGATCCAGGATCAGAAAAGAGGTAATCTCTCATCTAGTTTTACTAATTGATATAAATCAGCTTGAACATATATGCAGTATCTTCGTGAAATATATAGCTAATCTGATTGTCTGCCTCGAGCACCAGAAAGCCTAGAGAGGGATACTCGATAACTACTACCCAAGCATATTACCCTATAGCAGAGAGCTTGCCAAAACCCTAAACCACCTTCATCGACTTATCTCTTTCACACAAGAGACCTCCTTCCGGAATTATGTTGTTCCTCATTGATGAGTACTCCTCCAATACTGCGTTGTAGATATGGTCAAGATTGACCCAGTCAAGTGGATTTTTTCTTTTCACACTCAAGTGTGTTTATTAAAGTGGCCCAAATTTACCCTTTTTCACATTGGGCATGGATTTATTATTTCATTAGGAGTTTTTGACCCTCCTTTACATAATTATTCTTTGAACAAAGAAAATAAAATGAAATGGAATATTCCTATTAAAATAGGAATATTACAGTCCTCCCCTCAAGAATGTTGCTTGCCCTCAAGCAACTTACAAGGACTTGCAAAATCTTCCAACGGAATTGTCTCCTCCCAAGGGTATAAGTTTTCCTTTGGTGAATGAACCAATTAGCTATCATCATAAAGAAGTGGGAGATACATAGAAATGGTTTATTTCTATCCATTGGTTTTCTCAATGCATGAGAGATGGTAGATGTAGGGTACCTCAACCCCATGAGAGGCTCCAATCTCCATGCTATCATCTAAACAAAGTAAGCCATCCTGGGTAGCTCACAGAAAAATTCACCAATTCCCCCCATTTGCATTGTGTAGGGGCTCCATGCATGGAAATGAGAGATGAGGATACTCAAATCATGTTGTACCTCTTTCCATTTTTGTTGAATGTGGAGCTATTGATCCTGGGCTGCAATAAAATAGTCCTCATGAAGGCAAAAGGAACTTGGACCTTCATGGTCTTCTTCTTTGATTCTAGTGAGTCTCCTTGCCCAATCTCCCATGCGTATAGTGAGTAGATCATCTTCACCATATGTGCTCCAAAAGAAACATGGACTAAGTGTCATATGATATATGGGATGGTGACAATAGTCCCTCCCTTGAGACTAGCGTTGTCCATCATCTTGCTGCCTCAAATCATGGTACAATAAGTGGCCATACCACCACCTTCTTTCTGCAATAAGCTTCTTCAAAGCTTGAAAAGGATGGAGGATAATAGGTGTTGGCTGAACATGTTTCCAACAACACATGTCTTGCCCCAAGTGCTCCCCTGTGAGAGATCTTGTCTCATGATACAAGTCCAATACATGACCCTTTGCATAAGAAAACATAGTATATAAAGCAGCAGTCATATAAGGCCCTATCCTCTTCTTGAAGTACAAATAAATATGGGAGATTGCATTCCCAATGGACACATCCACACAATGTGTCATACCTCCTCTCATGTTCATAACAAAGATTGGAGCATTATTAACATTATGAAATAAATAATCTCCCTCATACTATCTCATGAGAAGGTTAAATTCTCCCCCAACCCAAGGTACATACATGATTATGATATTCATTCTAAACAGAAATACATGTACATACATCATCGGTATAAGCAAATGTATGGACATGAAATTCATCATGGGGTGCCCATAATTTCTTCTTGTCAACCAAAGCAACCATGCCTCCTTCTTATGCATTCATTTCTTGAAATACAAGGAATGAGACAAGAAAATCAAAAAATTTGGGTGGTACCCACACTCACCCAATAGAAACCAGCGCAGGTCATCTCCTCCCTACTTCAGATCTAGATGTGGTAATTGGTTTACATGCCACTTACTTGTTGCCCTTATCATTCCACCATGGCTGAAGGTGAAATGTATATTTGGTGTTTTAGGGAAGCACCCATCATGCTGCAAGACCTCCCTTAGCCCATCAAGGGAGTGGCCATATTTGGAAATAGTTATGGCTTATAGTTGGCCATGAATTTTATATGGTAAGACACTTCTTTTAGGAGTCATGGCCTGCACATGTAAAGAAAAAGAATGCATGCAATCATAAAGTAAAATGTGATTGACATAAGCATGCTTCTTACCCAAATTCTCCAGTGCTTTTATAGTTCCTCTCGTGGCCAAATATATCATCAATGTACAAGGTTGAGAGAACAATTTTCTCTTTTCATCAATAGGTTGCCCTGGTGGGCTTCTTCCAAGTAAGGAGACATCAAGGCGTAGATCATGATATAAAGATGTATGGACTGATGTGTCCTTGCTTTTCTTGCACAGATCTTCATGCCTTCTTAGGAAATCACTCCTTTTAAATAAAGAGGGGTAAATGTTTCTTACCCTATAAGTATTACCCTCCCCTTTATCTTCTACAGTATTCAGGATATCACCATCTGATAATGATGGCACATGATGCTCATGGATGGTGCCATAATCACTATATGTAAGACTCTTTGAAACTCCTTGCAAGAATGCAAGAGCTTCTCTTCTTGGATTAACTGCCCCTTCTTCTTCTTCATGAAAAGCTAGAGATGACTTTGCTATGACTACACTGTCACCCCTAGCCTTTTCTTCAATGGTGAAAAATTCCTCACCATCAATAGGCGACCTTAGATCTTGGTCTTCCTTTTAAAGAGGAATCTTCATGTCTTCTTTTTGAGAAGAAGACTCTTCATCCAATGAGGATCTTTCCCTAGGAAAGGTATCAAGAAAGTTCACATTCTCCTCAATATTCTTCATAGGTGGAGTTGGATTTGTAGATCCTCCCTTCCGCACATCTCCTCTCTTCCTCCTCCTAAAGAAGTTGCTGATAGAACATGGTAGATTTGATGACATGAATGAATGCTCATACCCATAAGATGAGGATGTAGAATTCTCCTCATGCATAGATCTTTTGGATCCAGTTGGGGAAAATTCATGGTCTATCCCCTTTATTTCAGTTTTTTGTCCCTTAAGTTGAAATAGAGTTTGGAACAGAGTCCTTGAGAACTCTTTCCCTTCCATTCTTCCAAGAAAAGGGTTTTGACCCTTACTCTCTGTGTCTTCCATGCAATAATTCTCCATATTCTGTCTCCTCTCTTCCTGAAAATACATCTTGGCTTGATTCTCACAGGCTAAGCCAAGGATCAAGCTTTGATACCACTGTAATATTCCAAATCTGGAACAGCTAGCAAGGCATGGCTGGAAAATGCATTTTCTAGTAATGGCTACTACAGAAATGAAAACCAACACTTGGATCGCTTATATATGAGTATCTAAGTCCTAAATCCAAGAAGGTATCAAAAATAAATCCTTCTAGGTGGGTTAAACAGATCTCCCACACCTAGTTCCCTTGAAAAATGCCCCAAAGAGGGACTGCAGTAATAACAAATAATTCTGCTCAGAAAATAACGCAGTTTCTAAAGCGAAGTGATAGGAGGCTGATGGAATATGCTTCAATAGTATTTATAGTGGAAAATAATTCTTATAATTAATTTCATCAAATACATGGTTGAAAATACAAGTCATAGACAGAAGAAATCTCCTCAAAAGAGGGCTGCAACCATATGAATGACTAAAAACTGCCTTGACAACGTTATTCTATTAGGCTGCAACTGTTTTATGTTACGTGTCAGATCTAGAGAAGATATATTGATAAAAATTCAGATCTATATCAGATCCATGCACTAGAAGGGCTCCTCTTTCAGATCCCCTTGGAACCTTGGGGTTTACACCAAACATGAACAGTAGATTTGAGACGTAAGAAAGAAGATCTGCAGAAGTATTCAATAATGTTGAAGTATTCAGATTATTCAGATCATATCTAAAAATTAAAATATGTAGATCTCCTCCAACATATCTTCAAAGTGAAAGGGTAGATCCCCAACACTCGGAAACTAGCTCTCCAAATGGTGCACCCAAAGTCCCTGCAACACCTCCTACAAGAATAATGCAGATCTGGAGTAGAAAATGCACTTTAGGGGATAGATGGATGATGTACACATGCCAATATTAGATTCTAAAGCTCATGCACTCCAACACCCTTCCTCCAATAGAGCAGAGGCCTCCCCCACTGAAAAGGAGAACTGAAATGACTTAGATCTAAGGAGATCTAATCTCCCTGCAAATAACGTAGTCCCTCAAGGGAGAATATGCTGCAGCTTGATTAAATGATTTGGCCTGATGCGAAGATGAAAAAACAAAGCTAAAAAAATGGATGCACTCTTCCAGGAGGTTAAAAGACACACTCACTGAGAAGAGGCTCCAATACAAGCTAGATCTGAAAAGATCTAGAGTTCCACTTGTTATAGCTTACAAAAGCAAGCAAACCCTCATTGGATCTGCGTTGCAGTTGGAAGTAGAAGCTTTGTCTCCAACAAGATAGTGGACAAGAAATACAAAATCTCTCAATAGCTCCTCAATGGGAAGAGATGGAACTCCTAAACATGAAATTCCTATGCTAAACAACATATGAAATCTAGGCTAAGCAGCCAAGAAAGCTGTGTGTCTAAATAGACAAAAAATCAGAAATCAAATGATGAACAGCCTCCATATCTTGCCTTCCCCTTCCTTTTATAAGATGAGATCTTGCCAAAACCCTAAACTGCCTTCATCAAATTATCTCTTTCACACAAGAGACCTCCTTCTAGAATTACGTTGTGCCTCATTGATGAGCACTCCTCCAATAGTGCATTGTAGATATGGTCAAGATTGACCTAGTCAAGTGGATTTGTTCTTTTCACACTCAAGTGTATTTATTAAAGTGGCCTAGATTTACCCTTTTTCACATTTGGCATGGATTTATTCTTTCATTAGGAGTTTTTGACCCTCCTTTACATAATTATTCTTTGAACAAAGAAAATAAAATGAAATGGAATATTCCTATTAAAATAGGAATATTGCACACTTACCTGCTAATCGATTATTGCTGCTTGCCCATTTATATCTTTCTTTTTGATGAGTCTGGATAGTCCACCTCCACAACCCACCACACTCAAACTAGTGCTCCTTTGCTCGCTTTCCTTAGCCCAACTAATGAGAAGAACTATGACACTTACAATTATACCATGGCCAAACTCCAACTTGTTATTGCTCAAAATTCATGGAAGTGGCATGGGAAACCCACCAGGCCTGGGATGGGGTGCATAGGAATAGTTGGCCCTATTGAATTTATCTTGACTAATAATGACATTGGAAAGGTGCAAGTAATATTTCAGAATTGAGATAATAATTTCATAAGGGGTAGGCCAAGGAGTTGCAACCAAGGGTTGTTGGTAACTCTATGTGCCCCGTCCTTTCCTGTCTAGTCCCATTCTGCCCCCCATGTCATGTCATATCAGTTTCGATCGACAGGTAGGTTCACTGTGGGCTTGAGTTGAACATGTCGCCCGTGTTCTGTTGTACCTATTTCGGTGCTTGCTCTTGTTTATATTAGTGTTAAGCCGCAGTCGGGGTTTAGCAGGAATAATAATGTAAGTAATACCATTCCATCCCATCCCGCTAGTTTCTTTATTCTCCCAGCCAGTAGTAACTCCCATCCAGCCAGATTCGACCATCCCATGTTCATTTATTGTCCCAGCCTAGGTGGATTTATGGTGTGAGGGACATGGAATCAACCCATACGGGGTATATGCTTTACAGATAATATTATTGACAACTTGATTTAGAAAGTAGACTACCCTTTGGTTTTTCAAGCTCTAGCCTGTTTAGTTACCTGTTTGTGATATGTTTTCCTATTGACTTGCCTTTCTTCTACGTTGGTGTAATAAAGGAAAGAGTTGGCCTCAATACTTGTAAGATAAGGTGGGGCGGAACTACTTGTAAGGGTTCCGGCACTACAAAGGAAAGGAGTGGGAAAAAATAGGCATAGTAGCGTGATTTTGGGGTGATTGTACATGAAGTAATCTTCGGCACCTCGTAAAGGGCCCGGCATAAGGTGGGAAAAGACTCATTGATCAAAATCACCCCTCCACAAATAATTCAATCTTAGGATATATTTTATAGAAAGAAAAGTGCGGTAAGGGTCTAGTGGGCTATATAACAGAGCTTCCTAAGGAGGGTAAAACTTCTATATATGTAACGGTTTTCAAAAACTCCCCTTTCCCCAGACCATGCATTACTAGAAGGGGGTATGGTAACTTCCTATACGATGAACCACAATAGTAGAAAGAGGTCTAGTGCATGGGGACACCCCTTTAGTGGTAGAACCTTATTCCTTTGGTCAGACATATACCTGTCGTATACTATACAATGGTACAGGAGGTATTCAAAATCCCCCCTTAGGTAAGCCCCTAAAACCCCGGGGATAACTAAAGGTGTCGGTAAAGGAAAAGCCTCCGAAAGTCTCTATATAAAAGAAACTGATAAGTAGCTTTGGAGATATGTTATCCCATTACTAAGGCGGGGGGGGGAGTCAAACGACAAGGAAAGGGTGGGCTACCTCCTGGCGGTAGCAAGTGTTCAATTGATAAGAAGCTAGTAAGAATGAGGATCACTATGTTTACCTTATTTGCCATCAATATATAGCACCCTCACCATTCATTGACGGGTATTTTATAGGCACAAATAGGCCTTTTTTGGGCATGAAATGAACAGGTACATGAGATGAACAGGTAAAGGCTCATCAGTTTTATGTACTATTCCCAAAGCTCCTTGGATTTATGAACTACTCCCTTTATTGATAGTCTTAAAGAAGGTTCATAAGCTTTATGCAGTACTTGCTTTGGCGATCTTTCATCTATATACACTTTAATCTCTATATTCTTGGAGATCTATACGCTTCTTGGAGATTGTGTAATAGATGCATTTAATTATCATAAAAAGGATGAGGTGTCGGTTAGCTGTCGTGGATGGAGCTGGATGCATGCATTGATAGGTTCATTCATACAGGGAAGCCTAAGATAGGTGTTGAGTGCTAGTTTTGCACACTTTCCCTACACTTTTTTTCCCTATTTTCCCTCATGACTATAACCAATGGGAATATCTTTGCCTCTTTTTCCTACCTTTCTATCCTAACTTATGTTTTTTCAACTTATTTTCATTATTCTGCCATTTCATCAATTATTATGATATATCGTGCCTTTTTATGACTAATTGAGGATGAATGTTTGGAGAAGATCTATGGTCTTTGTGTTGTCTTTCCAGATGTCATTTATAGCAACAAATATCCTGAGCACGAGGTCCACAGGGGCAGTTAAGGGGGTGCTATTACAGTGAAGCGATGATGTTACACCTTGCTGTTACAGACCCGCCAGCAAACTGTTGTTACACTATGCTTTTCCAGACCCACTGGCGAATTGCTAATATAGTTGTACCCCTGACTAGATCTCGTCAACACCTATTGTTGACCTGTCCTTTAGATGTTACACTACAACTGTGGTTTTATTACGATAGCTATAGAATTTTTTTAGCATTGTATTTTTGGATAACAACCTAAGGGCGTTTTTTATTGTAATCTATAATTTTCTAGTCAGAAATTTATTAAGAAGTGGTTATAACTATATATATTCTATTTTGATCAGCATGAGAATCATAAGACTATCATGACTGATCCTCTCTTGATTTTATGACATGTAACCACTACATATTTCTTGACCCTAGAGGTCGAAAGGTTAGAGGAGAAAAACTTTATTTTGGCTTTGTAATTATACTCAGATTAATACAAATTATCCAGTTATTGTTGCTACATGAGTTATTCAATTTAGTTTCTGTTAAGTTCTTCCTTTACGTGCACCCTGCTAGGGAGGAAGAGCCCTCCTTCTTAGTAGGGATTGCAGTGATTAAAGTAGTTGTGTGTATGTATTTGTATTTCATTTTATGTATCAGTAGAGGCGTTGATGGCTATTGTTCAGCTGTGAATATATCCGCTTCAATTTCAATACTTGGTATGTTGTTACACATATGATATTAGAGATACCAGCTAGATATTTTTTATGTGGCGCATTAGAATAGGTTAATTGAAGTGTGATTCCAGTATTGTAAATTATTTTATTTCTGCATGAGTGACTTACTTCTAGCATTTACTTCAGCAACGATTTCTTTTCTTCAAAATTGCTTCTGATTGGGTTTATAGGCACAGATAGTGAAACTGTCATTAGAATAAAAAGACGTCCTTGGATTGATAATTTATGTGTACTATTTGGTAATTTAATAGTGATTAACAAAACCCAATGTTTTTGCGTCGTTGTTGGGGATAACAGTGACGACCCAATCAATCATAGTTGTTTCTTAGAAGTGAAATTTCCATTTTTTTTTTAGAGTGTTTCCAGCGACACAATTGTTGGACAGTAAGATGAGAGGTAAGAACCTACATAGTGCTCTAACGAACTTGAGCGGGCTCACCAATGTCTTGTTGGGAAACTTAGGAGAGTGAATTTCTGAGAATTTTTTTTTTCTTAGAGTGTCTCGAGTGACACAATTGCTGGGCGGTAAGCTGAGAGGTAAGAACCTATGAATCGCTCTAACAAACTTGAGTGGTCTCACCAATGTCTTTTTTGGACACTTAGGAGTGGAATTTTGGGTGTTCTTTTAGGGTGTCTTCAGTTATACAGTCATTGGGCGGTAAGATGAGAGGTAAGAACTTGCACATCACTGTAATGAACTTGGGCAGGCTCACTCCTATAGAAACAAAATCACTTATAGGATGAAATGATACACATAGGGCCCATATATGCTAGTAGGACAACATAAACATCTACAAACACCCCCCACTCTACTGACTACGAGAAAGACAGGTTGTAAGAAGGAAAAGAAGAGTGCATTTTTTGGAAGAAAGACATTCTTTGGAGATCTAATCTCAAGGGCAGAAAAGGAACAATCCATGTCATACAGAGATAATAGGGAGAAAGGGAAACATAAAGCAGCTACCCTGTCAAAGCCTGGACAATCAGTGTCTTCCATGTCTAGTCCTCACCATCCTTCAAACAAAATATCCACTCTTGATACCAAAACTCCAAATTAAAAGAGGCAGTGGAGAATCATTGATCAGGATCTGAGAATTGGAGGACACGGAGAGACCAATGGGGAGAATTAGGGACCTGAGGAATAACATTCAGTTGATCATCAATTAGATGCTGGTAGTGTTGTTAAACAGTTGGTCCCAGAGCAGCCTGATCCTTTTATTTATCAATCTCCAGTACACTCTGAGGTCAGTTCATCCCATCAGGAAGAATCATCCATGGGGGACAAGAATGTCAAGACAATAGCTATGTTACTTTTGAATTCCCAATAGTAGTAACACGGGATGAGGTTCCTGTGAAGAATATTCCTCTATCATCCCTACCATCCTTTTAAGGGATGATTTTTGAAGACCCTGATACCTTTATGTTCGAATTCGATGTGTTGTGTAGATATTATGACTACACTTCAGATGCCCAGAAGGTGAAATTATTCCCTTCTACTCTAAAAGGAGCAACATTATGATGGTTCATGAGACTGGGTGCTAGCACGATTCGAGCCTAGAATGACATGAGAGAGACCTTCCTCTTTAAGTATCAGGATTACTGTTAAACCAGGGACTTGAAGGACAGACTTTTTAGAATTGCACAGAAGGAGGAGGAAGGTATGGAAGACTGTATGGAGCAATTTCACTACAACTTACAAAGGTCTAAGTTCAGTAACTTAGATCTAGAAATTCTAAAGCCAATATTTTTAAGAGGTATAAGAGATGATTGTTTGGAGCATATGAACCTATTGGGAAAAGGAGACATATCACAAGAACCTCTTCATGAAATAATGAAGATTTTCCTGTGTAGCTCAAGGGTATTGGTCAAAGGGAGAGTTTCCATTCGGGACCCTTTAGTCTAGATACATAAGTCCATGAGTGGAGGATTAACCAGAGCAAAGATCAGGAACATAGTTGACAATTTTAAAACCAACCTCCTTAGCACTCTCTCTGCCCAAATCAATATGGTACAAGTCAAGAAAGCACAAGCAGAAGCTAAATCAGCCTTACCAATATTCTGTCTCCGATGAAAAAATAAACATTTGGAAAGAGAATGTGGACTGAATAGTGTCAGTGTGTGCAACATCTGTGAGTTAGCACATTCTACAAATCAGTGTCCTGAATTGACCAGACTGAAGGCGGTACTTCAAGAATCAAGTGAGGATTTTCAATCTTTTTATCTCATCAGATCAAAAATACCATGGCACCCACGACTTATAGGTATGCCTTCAATTTTTTCCTATTTATCCTTGTAATAATGTTTATAATAGTCAGCAATATCCATCGCAGTATCCTACTCCTTCCTCAACATAATTCCCTTCACCATGGAACCAATGGTTGTCTCCTCCACCAATAATATCATCCATCAAAGCCCAATCCTTGGGGTCAGAATTGGAGAATTAATGGCCAAGGTTCAGTACCCCCTCCTATACCAATGCAGCAGCAGCATTTACAACTACCTTCTATTCAAAATCCTACACCTTCTGGTTGACCCCAATTACCTGTGCAACCTAACCCCAATCCAAATAATAAGGCAGCCTGGAACACAGATGCTTCGGTTACCCTACAGACTTATCTTATCACTCCTATTGGAATTAACAAGGTTCAGTTTCGATCAGGGAAAGTAAGAAGACCTGAACAGACTCCCATTATTACTGAAGAATGTGAATCACCTAGGAAGGATATGGACGATTCTGAGGCAGTTGTTGCACATGGAACAACTGATGCAACACCCATTGTTACATTTGTAGTAGCCAGCTCAGGAGGATATGATGTTCCTACAGTAGCCAATCTGAGTAAGGCTGGTACATCTGTGATAGCTGACCCAGCTGTTAGCATTCATAACCCCCCATACCCTCAATGATTAACTGAAGCTGGGCTGATCTCATGACCTGAATATGAATTCCTCAAGTAGGTGAAAGTTTTTTATATACGGATTCCACTATTACAAGCTCTTAAGTAAGTACCTATATATGCTAAAATAGTGAGGGATCTATGCATCAAAATACTTGGAAGGAAACCTAAACACCCTACTACTATCCATGTCATGGGGATATTTTCCAATATTACGATTGATCATCCTTTTTTGACTAAATATAATGACCCAGGGAACCCTACAGTTATTTTCCATATTGACAATCAGCCTATAGCAAATACTTTGATTGATCTAGGGGCAACTATTAATGTCATGACTAAATACCTCTTCATCTCTCTAGGACTTCATGGACTTAGACCTACACTGACAGTGCTTGAATTAGCAGATAGGTCCCGTGCCAAGCTCGAGGGAATGATTGAAGATGTGGTAATCACTATGGCTTCCTGGAATTATCTGGTTGATTTTCTCATTTTACAAACCAAATCCAACCTAGGGGGTCATCCTTTATATTGGGAAGAACATTGATAGCCACTCCAGATGCATATATTAGATGTAGGTTTGGATTTATGGTGATATCAGATGGACATGCCACTCAAAACCTAAACCTTTATCCCCCAGAAAAATTTCATATGGATTCAAGTAGTCCCTAGTGGGATGAATTTTCACCTAAATCTGATCTTTCCCTACCTCTTCTCATGCTTGGAAATGCACAATAATTTAAGGACGAAACAAAGGACATATCATTAATGGTTTTATTAGTAATTCACTCCCTGTTGCCTCCATTAGAGATTTGGGAGAAGAGGATGAGGTAGATGATGCAATTATTGAAAATTTGAAAACAACTCCACATACTATCAGCAGTCTCGTTGAAATTGAACCGGAGAAATGTTTAAACATCAATCCTAACCTGACTACTGAGAAAAATAGATTGTTGATACAACTGTTACAGAAATAAATAAATAAAGGAATTTGCATGGGACTATACGGATATGAAAGGAATCCATCGTGGCCTATGCATCCACTGCATTGACCTTAAAGAGGACTGCAAACCAGTTAGACAACTACAACATCGAATGAACCCCGCACTTAAGGAGATAGTGAAAGAAGAATTACAGAAACTCCTTAATGCTAATTTCATCTACCCCATTTATAACAGCCAGTGGGTATCTCCGCTTGTCATTGTTCCAAAAAATAATGGAAAATGGAGAGTTTGTATTGACTATAGAGAGCTTAAAAAGGCCACTCAAAAGGACCATTTTCCTTTACCATTCATTGATCAGGTTTTGGATACTCTCTCTAGAAAAAAAAAAAAACTCATTTCTAGATGGGTTTAGTGGCTATAATAAAATACAGATTTCCCCAGAAGACCAAGACAAGACAACCTTCACTTGCGCATGGGGTATGTTTTCATACAGAGTCCTTCCCTTTGGCCTCTGTAATGCACCAACAAACTTTGTAAGGGAAATATTGCATATTTTTTCTGATATTTTGAATGGCTGTCTTGAAATATTTATGGATGATTTTACACCCTACGGGTATGCCTTTGAGACAGCATCATCTAACTTGGAAAAAGTGCTAGAACGTTGTGAACAAACTAATGTTGCTCTGAGCACAGAAAAATTCCACATGATGATGACAGAGGGAATTGTGCTAGGACATTTCATTTCAGTAGATGGAATCAAGGTAGATCCTACAAAAATTGAGGTAATTTGGAAAATCTCGACCCCTAAGACTCCAAAAGAGGTACATATTTTTTTGGGATATGTAGGATACTATAGGAGATTCACAGAGAAATTTTCAAAGATTGCATCTCCTCTATTTTCATTACTCATGAAAGATGTGTAATTTGTGTGGAAATGGAAGTGTGAGTAATTCTTTTTCAAGTTGAAAAACTGTGTAACAACAACACCTGTGTTGCGAGGACCAAACTGGGAATTTCCATTTCATATTTCTACGGACGCATCTGACATGCCTATGGGTGCTATTTTGGGGAAGCTGGAGGAGAAGAAACCTTACACCATTTATTACATCAGCAAGAAGTTAACTCTAGCAGAACTCAACTACAGTATTATTGAGAAATAATTCCTAGTAGTAGTGCATGCTATCAACAAATTTCGGCACTACATCACTGGGTACCAAGTTTTTGTACACACTGACCATGCTGTAATTAGATTTTTGATGAAAAAGCCTGTTACTAATGGTAGAGTTACATGATGGTTATTACTGTTACAAGAATTTGATATTACTATTTTAGATAAACCTGGAAAAGATAATGTAGTTGCCGATTTTCTTTCTATATTAACTACAAGTGATGACTGCACTACCACTGAGGATTATTTTCTAGATGAATATCCTTTTTCCATCTCTACTCTCTCACCATGGTATGCAGATATAGCCAATTACCTTGCTGCAAGAAAATTCCCACACCAACTGTCTTCCAATGAAAGAAGGAAGATTATACAATAGAGTGCTACCTACTCCCTGATAGAAGGAAATCTCTATCACACCAGGCTATATTTTCAGATTAGGCGATGTGCTAGAGGAGATGAGGTATTTGAGACGTTGAAGGCTTGTCATGAGGAACCTTGTGGAGGACACTTCGCTAACAAGAGGACAAGACATAAAGTACTCTCAACAGGGTACTACTGGCCAACTATATTCCCGGATGCCAATAAGTTTGTTAAAAGATGTGATAGCTGCCAAAGAATGGGCTAGCCTCTGAAATGAGACGAGATTCCATCACAGCCTGTAATGTCCAAAAAGGGAGAATGCAGTAATACTGAAACATAATATAAGAATGGAAACTAAGTAAACAATATATCTACAGACAACATCAGAATATATAGAGAAGCTGAGCCTTTTTATTATGTGGAGAATATTCAGTTACATAATGTACAAAAGATGAGGGAATCTAGCCAAATAGATGGCCTAGAATCACCCTACAAACATGCTACAACTAGCACTGCGTAATTGGTGAGCTTATAGGAAGAAATATTGCATTGTCCCTTTCACTGTTGATGTACATGAATCTTCTCAAAAAATAAATGCATATTTATGGAGCTCAGGAGCTCTGATGATGCTAAGATTGAAGATCTAGCCAATGTTATGGGAACCTAAGGTAACCCAGAAAGGATTTTCCAAATCTACAATTTTGGAAAATCACCCTCCTAGGGTTTGATCCTTTGACTACTAGGTTTTATAGATATGAAGCTAGATCTGATCCAAATACGAATGCAATATGTTATACAACCAAATCTAAGATTTGAGGGTTGATCCCTCCTTCAGATCTACAAGCTAGGAGCTTCAGATCTTGTCTCCTCTTCTTCCTCCTTCAAGTTGCAGCAACTGAATATGAAACTGCTACAGAAACTACATTGTACAAGAGGGAGAGGCTGTATTCTTGCCTAAATGTGCTGCAATAAGCTCTAGGATGATGGAAATGGTGATGGAAAGGTGAGGGGATGGTCCCTCATAGGATTAATAGTTGAAATACCAGTAACTTCCTTCCTCCTTTGGATCTGCAATTATGGACTGCGCAATCCTTGATGGGACTGCTACTGATAGGAGGTCAATAATGTTTGGCCTGATGCTAGATATAAAATTAAGCCCTGGGAATGTTGATATTTAAGCCCAAGGTGTTAGGAATAATCCTACACTGGTTCTCGAGCTGAAATATTGGAGACAACCTCCACCTCCCAAACTGATCTTCAGAAATTGCATAATTCCTAAAGGTAGGTGTTCTGCAGAGAATGGAAATAATGTGGCACTAATGCTTGATTATGAATGAAGTAGAACCCTCTTCCAAGAGCCACTCAATGAAAGAGGTGGGATTCCTGACCAGGAACACCCGGTGCTAAACAACACTTGCAATATTAGCTAAAAAACAAAAGAAAGCATGGAATGTCAAATGAAAATTCCAGATCTAAACATACCTTTACATGAATAATCAAAAGCATGCCTCCATTTTTTCCTTCATCTCATTTACATAGTTTATGAGCCTTCCCATGCCTTGTCCCACCTCTAATCTGCATTGCGCATGTGGACATAATCCTCCATGTTTGACTGCACTATCTCTCCAAGTCATCCATCATGTCTATATACAATGTACACCCTCTCCATCATGTGTGCGTTAATTGGACTACTTCCTCCATCACTTCATAATGAATGCTCTATGATCTAACATTAGATGCCTTCCATGATCTCAGTTGACTGCTTCACCCTCCATGATCTATCTCATTAATGAGACATGACTCCACTCCATTCAAATTAGTAGTTTCTCCACTACTCCATTATGTATATCTATGCTTAATTTATCCACATTCACACATAAAAAGTGGACATTTATTCATCTTGAGGATTATCGGTCCCTCCACCATTTTATTTACTTAATTCATTAACAAAATTAAGAACTCTAATATTCCAAATATCATGTGAAAATTTGGGAATATTACAGTCCTCCCTGGAAAAATGTTGCTTGTCCTCAAGCAACTGCAAAATTATATGCAAAGCCATCTATTTGCCTCCAAATGAAATCCACATAAGGAAGTCCTCCTCCATTTTCTGCAATGTGTCATGCATGTTTGGTTCCAAAGTTGTCTCTCAAAATTGCATAGAATGGCCTCCAAATATATGGTTAGATGTCCTCCTTTCATCATGAAGTACCAAGTGAAAACCATAATCTTTCCAACATCATCATCAATACATGAGATACATAAAATAAAGAGGTTCTTCTCACAAAGGAAAAGTCCCATCTCACAAATAATTTCTATATGCCATGTTTCATGAAGTGCATTGAGCATTTACATGCCCTCATCTTTAGCCCTATTGGCATTTTTGGATCCAAGCATCATTCCAACATTATGCAAAAGAAGAAATAGAGATATATAGGTAGACAAATATGTCAACCATATTCTACCAACAGTAACCACCGGAGTAAGGCCTCTTACTGCCATCCTCCATCTTTTCCATGTAAGATGGGCGAGCCAAACTCCCCCAAAAGTAACCAAAGCCACAAGAGATCTTGCTTCTTTCTCTCCTCCTCATGTGCATCATGGAGTAAAAACATATTGATAGACATGTGGAATGTCACATCATCCCATTACAAGTAAGCACCATTAATACACATCATGAGAGTAGCATGCCAAGTTTTACACAATTCAAAAGACATACACATAGGGGATGACATGTGATGGCCAAACTCTCTCATGGTCAACCCATGTGAACATGCTTTCTTTTGCTGCATTCTATAATTGATATTCAAGGCATGAGTTAAAGATATATGAGCTATTGGGTGGTAACCATACTCACCCAAGAGTAGCCATCACAGCCATGCCTCCTTCATTACATGAGTGTTTTTCAAGGCATGGATCAAAGAAATAGGAGCCTTTGGGTAGTAGCCAAACCCACCCAAGATAAACTAGTGTAACCAAGCTTCTTGTTGGCCCATGTCATAAATATTCAAGTGTTCATGCAACACCTTTCTTATCATCCTCACCCATTCATCCCCATGTGGATGACGAATGATGTTTTGCAAAAAAATGGTATCCTCCCTTTGTAGAATACCTTTCTTCCCAAACTGATGAAGAAATTTGCACTCCATGAAATGTTGAAGTGCACTTCTAATGATATCTCTTAATGAGACCTTATTTCCATCAACGACCTTCCAAAACGAGTGATTTTCTGGATGTGCTGTAGCTAGAAGTTTCTCTTTGAGTTGTAAGATGTCCATCGAGCAAGTATCATCTAGCAAGGAGAAAATATTCCTCATCTCAAGATGTCTACCATCTATCATCTCAACCTCCATTTCTTAATGAGTGGAGCTACCTTCAGAATGCTCCAAGAATAATGTGGATCCTTCTTTATCACTGCTACTAAGTGACAACATTGTAGATCTGCATGGTAATGCATGTGCTGTCTCAAAGCAAGGAACAATGTTGATCTCATAACCAGTCATCGTACATAGGATCATGTTCATCCCATTTTCTAAAACTCTACACTTCCAAACAAAGGGTTGAATGTAGCTCAATAATGATGAACTGGGATAGCTATTAATATCATCCTTGATTATATCAAGGGTCCTCTGCACTGTGATATGTTGCTATTCAAATCAACATTTTGTTCTAACCCTTGGTTATGTATGGGCCTTGATGGCATTCCCCCATAAGTTTCAATAAGAGGTATTAAAGAAATATGAGATGAAGATGTATGCATACCTTGGATCAACTGATGTGTAGGAACCTCTTGCAAGACCACAAGAGTTCTTCCAACTGAGACAATGGTGTCTCCTACTACTGGTAAGAGTGATGGCTTCTCTTCTTCAAGGGTACCAGCGTTGGAATCTAGCTTCTCTTCCTCGTGCATCTCTTGAATCATGCATGGGAATCTTTGTCTCAGGAGCTCAAGACTATCTTGCAAAGTTGCAAGTGTCTATTCTCTAGATGCAATTACTTCTGCAGCTAGTGGTAAATGTAGTGACCCCTTGTCCAGAGTGACAAGCATGACATCCTCCCTTGTTTCCTTAGGAAATGTCTCTTTGTGACACATCTCTGGTTTTCTCACATAAAACTTCCTTCTCAACTAGTGAAAGAAATCTGAATATTTAGTCACCTTTTCATGCTCCATGTGACCAGACCACCAATCATTGGCTTCACCACAAAGATGAAGTGTTGCAATCTGAACAACCTCTCCTTCAACTACAGGATGTAGCCTAAAAAATGTATCTAACTCTTTCCTCCAAGCCTTAACAGTACTTAAGTAAGATCCATCAAATGTATGAAAATAGAATCTATTGTGCCTCTTTCTTCTATTACTGCTATAGGATCCTCTTTCTTCTTTGATTTTGAAGAATTCTTGGAGAGTTAGCTATTCCTTGTGTTGGATCCCCGTGATTTGCAAGATTGGAAAGAAAAAAATTTGTAGGGAACCACATCAAACCACTTTTAAGTCCAAGTATCTAGCCTTCCTGGACTCAAAGAGGGCTCTCTCTATGTATATGTTCATAAATGATATATCTTTATGCTTTTGTATTCTGATTTTAGGCTAGTTATGAATTTCTTAGGACAATTTGTTTTTTTTGATTGGTTGATAGGTAGACTAGTGGTGTGATTAATTGATAGAGTGTTTCAGATGAAGAAATGGACTGTGAGAAGAAGTAATCCATTAGGCTATGGATTCATAAAAGGATTTAATTTTTCATCAACTCTACAAGGGACTTCATAGGGCAAGCTAACTATATCAAGAGGATCTCTTAGATTAGATAGAATATGAAATGACAGTAAGTTGTGAAAGCAGTAAAACTAAAGGTTAGTTAAGAATCCTTTAACTCTACTTCAACAAGAAAAGCCTTTTAGGTAAGTGTTTAAGGAAAACCAAAGGAGAGGGAAAACCATAGACTTCTTTGGCCGAACTCTACTAAGCAAACCTTTTAATAGAACAATCTAGCAATCCTAGAATTACTTTCAGACAAAGAAAATATTCAAGGCAACAGTTAGTGCAACTAAATATCAAGATACACCTATCTTATTTAATCAAACACTCCAAATACCTTTGTGGCAATAGTTTGAGACATACCAGAGGACCGGGCATATCATAGACTTCCCTGGATGGAATCTACTAACTACACTTCAAAGAAAGGCCTTAAAAAACAATATTTCAAGCTACACCAAAGGACAGGGCATACCATAGACTTCTTTGGCTTGACTATAATGAATCATTTCTAAGACAACAAGCTAGGTGGAACCAGAGAGAAATTAAGAATTCTCTAATCAGACCTTGCAGAAGAAAACATTAAGATAATGGAAGCAGACAGAATCAGGGTGCCAAGACAACATATCCTAATCTAAAATTTTTGTTCTTTTATTAGAGAAATAATGGACAAAATGGAAAACAGAAGGAAAAATTTGACAAAGAAGGATAACTTCATTATTAACATAGATCAAAGATATTTTGAATGTGATTGTATTACTAATGTTCAAAACAGTTACATTACACCAATACAATGATATTTGCAACTCAGAGTTTTCTCAAATTTAGCCTAGCAACTTCAATCCTCTAATCAAAAGCCAACCAACTAGCCAACCAACCACCCAACCCTAAAAATGAATAATGCATGAAGTATTTATTTGCAAAATGAGGAGGTGATCCCAAGCTACAGTTTCAGATGTGTATTTATTACAGAGTTAATGCGTTTTTAACCTTTGAGACCATGCAAGGCCCAAGGAAAAATATCTGAGACTGACTCACTGTAATAATAACTCTTAACTTAACTGTTTGAGCTAACTTTTTGGAAATATTTGGCTTTTAAAGCTTCTTAATAACTTTTACAATAACTGCTGAGTAGTTGCGAAATATCTCTGACTGTTTGTAATAACTGTTGATGTCTTTATTGAAATGAAACAGGATGTAGGTGTCCAAATGTATTCTTGGAGAAGTAAATGTTGCTTGTTTAGTCATTCAAATCTGCCTCTATGTTATTCTTCCTTTGATTTGATCCTTTGAACTCTGTATACGCATTTAAACTTGGATTTATCCTTTTAACTTTCTAATATTCTTTATCACTGCCTCTTTGTCTTTCAATTCCTAATTAATTTCTTTTATTCTCTTATATTCATCTTTGTCTTTTGATTTTACCTTGATCTTCCTGTGCTTGTGCCTTTAACTCTGATTAACCCTTCTAATCCTTGGATTACCCTTCACTGTCATGGTCCTTTGATTGTTTTCTTCTTTTCATTGTACCTTTATCTGCAATTTGCTGTGCAGTGAAGCATCTGCTGCTAGTTTGATGTGTGTGAATGAACACCAATGGTCATGATCCATAGGTGGTTTGTGCTCAAATCGGTGCTCCTACCCCTTTTGATGGAAAAAATAACTGGATCATCAACTAGGGAGTTTATTTTAATGCTTTCAGATGCATTTCTGCCATGATACTTGCACAATACAACAAACTGTCAACTTAAAATCCTGCGTTTGAGGGGATTTCTACATTTTTTTGTGCATTTCAGAGTTTTGGAGCATTGCAGAGGTGGTAATGGTGGAGGGGGGATTCATTGCAGAGCCACAGGGCTTTGGAACGTTTGAACTAGATGGTAGTATCGAGATTTGGCAAAAGGAAGAAGACTGGTTTTCACATGCAAGGGAGGTGGTTTTCACATGGGATGGAGACGGTAAACGGTTTTGGAGGAGAGTGTGTGATGCCATAGATTGAGTGACACATGGTGGATGGTATGGGTGGTAGAACAACTTATTTATCAAGGTTTGGATTTATTTAATCCCCACGCTTTTAGATGTGCGACAGGCACCGTGGGCCGTGGGATCTTGGGGGAGGATATCAATGGTGGTTGGGGATCGGTGAAGTGGCGGGCAAGTCAGATGGTAGGGTCCAGATAGACATGTGACGGGATTTTATTGCAGTGCGGGGTTTGGTGAAAAGTGGGGCCTAGGGGTTAATAAAACAAGCGGATATGTTTATTATATAAGAAGAGGGGGAAAGGTTATATGAGGGTTTTGTAATAAAGCAGGGGTTAAAAAATTTATAAGGGTCAGGATTTATTTAATCAAAAAAGAGTTTTAATATAAAACCATAGGTCCCAAATATATATTTTTTTATTTAAAACAATGTAAAAAGGAATTTTTACATTGTTTTAATGAAATGAGGGAAAGTGCTGGAGGTGAGGGGGTTTATGGGATTTTTAGTGGGGAAAATAATGAAATGAGGCTTTTGGTAGGAAAAAAATGGTGAGGATGAGAGAAATAAGCCTAGACATGAGTTTTTACAATGGGAGGGAAACTTTGAGAAGGTAAAGTGAGAAATAGTGAAAAAGGTTTTATGAAGATAATGAAGGCAGTGAGATTTCTAAAGATAGATGATATTCAAGAAATGATATCTGCAACATTTTATAGAAAATCCATAGTCATCTAGTGAAACTGTAGAATAGAGGGGGATAACAGTGGCTCTAGTTGGGGAGGGAAGCTCCTTTAAGATGTGTCAAGAACCTCAGAGTTCAAATCTCTGGAATTTGTAGATCAGTGCCTTGATTGTACTTGGCATATTTCTCATTCTATAATTTCTATTTTGTTGTTGTTCTATGAGACTGTGACCTTTGAAACTTGAAAATTATGCTTTGTTGCAACTCAATTCTACCTACCCATCATACTTTCCTAGCATTTTTTCTTCACTTGGGTGCATTTATACTAGCAAACCCTTAACATCGTTTTTCTTTTTGAAAACATGAAACTATTTATTTCTACCCTTATATCATCCAAACACTCACATTAGACTGATATGCTCTTTTATTTCTCTACCTAATCTAATTATCTGTCAAGTTTAAACAGATTGACAAATTTGTATTCTCTAATTTATCAACATGAAATTGAAGTCATGACCAAATCAAGATTGAGCTGTTTGATTGTCATGTACTGTGGCATTTTGGACAAGATGCACACAGATTTTATTTTGGCAAAAAGTAAAACCTAAAACAGAGGGCTATAATCTGAAATTTTTCATTCATCCCTCTCTTTTCTCTTTAGTTCAGATTTGAACTTTGGAACCAATATATTTTCCTATCTATCTACTGATAAGCCACGTTTACAAACTTTGGAAAACCTTCATTTACTAACTTATCAACAAAAATTCAAAATTTTCTCAATCATGATTAGACTGTATGACTGAACATGTCTTCTTTTCCCCAAACTAGTGCCATTTGGACTTGCTCACTTTCAAAAACTTTTTTTTTGGCATAGGGCTTTACCTCTTCTTTTATCTTCCCTCTTTTCTTCTTTCATTTTCTTTTGTGTTTATTTTTCATATATTTTGTTCCAGCAATGTTATATGCAATGAAAAAATATTTAAATTGGGATGATGTTCATAGTACTGAGCTTATTTTCACACCTACCTATGCTATTCTAACTTGGAGATTATATATACGCTAGGTGAACTCTTTTCTCCAATGAAACCAATCAAGTAAATGACTACATGATTGATTTTTGTTCAGCCCTTTGGATACGCTAAAAAAATAAAATGACCACTCCCATCTCACTTTCTCTTGAACACCAGTGCTCAAGATCTTCTTTAAGCTTTGCAAAAAACTGTTCCTGGCATAGTTTACTCCCTCTTTAGATGTCTCTAATAAACCAGCAAAAGGATATTTGAATAATATCTGGCCCTGGGGATTTAAACTGTAATTTTCATGCAGGACTATTTTTTGCTCCACTTTTTTGTGCTTGGGGTTCTTTTGAGAAAGAACATCCTCCCCCTCTTCATGATCACCTGTCTTGGCAGTCTCATAACATATTGTTATGTTGTCCTCAAACAATCCTTCTATGCCTCGACTGAGTGGAGTGGATTCCACCTGCAGGAAATTAACAAGGGAATTCTCTGGTAATAGATCTTCTAGAGGATGCAACACAACATTAGTCTCACTATGTTCTACAGTTTCTCCACGAGAAAATGCATCAATGGATAGGTCAGTAGTGGAACAAATAGAAAGATCTTCTTTACATAAACGTTTAGAGGCTGGCTGTATGTTTAGAATTTGATTTATTTCTTCATCAATTAAAGGAGGAGGCATTTTTATTTTTCCTTCGGTAGAACTATGATGTTTCTCTTCCTTTTGTGACTGATCATAAGGTTGAATGCCTCTTGAGCCTCACACAAAAGAGGTGATGAATCATCACTTGTCCTTTTAGAGAGATCTTGTGGATATTCCTTTATTTCCTGATTGATTTCATCCTCAACCAACTTCTTTTGGTTGTCATGATAGTTAACTTGAGTATGAAATGTATGAATTTCCACTAATAGATCCTCAGGATGCCAATTTCCCAAATTTTCATCAATATTTATAAGGTATTTTATGAGATCCTCAGACTGATCACAACAATTTTTAGCTAGTGATAAATATGGGGAGTCTTCTTTATAATGCTCATAAAACACCTTGTGGAACTCCTTTAAAGAAGAAAAACTACCAGGCTTCAGACCTTCATACCATTCCCTTGCTTTAGCTTCTAATGTCACCATCAAAATTTTCATGAGGCTGTCCTCATGCCATTAAACTTTTAACCTCCATGTATGTATATGAAATTTGATGAGATGTAACAAAAGTCATCAAACTTTTCATCTTGAAACATAGGCAGGTTTGTGTCCCAATTTATCTGAGGAATTTTGTGTGGGAATCCAGGTATGTGATCTCCGTTCATTGGAGCATATTTGCGTTGTATCCTTGAATCCATATTTATCAGCTTGTCAGAAAAAAAGGGGTCACTGCATCTTTACAACCAGTCTGGAGTGTTCTACCAGTGGAGTCTTTAGGCTTATTAGGAGTTGCGGAGTCACCACGTGGAGGATTTTTAATTGTTTTGAGGTTGGCTATTGTCAACCACCAACAACCAGATACCATTTTTGGCTAACACTTTATTTATGTATGTCAAAATGATATTTTTTGAGTTCTTGAAGTAATATTAAGTTGTGTAATACTCAGACTCCCCAGTATGGTCACGACTATGTTGGTTCCCCGTGATTTGCAAGATTGGCAAGAGAAAACTCTACAGGGAACCACATAAAACCACTTTGGAGTCTAAGGACCTAGCCTTCTTGGACTCATAGAGGGCTCTCTCTATGTATATGCTTGTAAATGATATATCTTTATGCTTTTGCCTTATGATTTTAGGCTAGTTATGAAGTTATTTTATGCTTGTAAATGATATAGTGTTTCAGATGAATAGATGGACTGCGAGAAGCATTAATCCATTGGGCTATGGAGTCATAAAAGGATTTAATTTTTCATCAAATCTACAAGGGACTTCCTAAGGCAAGCTAACTATTTCAAGTGGATCTCTTAGATTAGATGGAATATGAAATGACAGTAAGTTGTGAAAGCAGTAAAACTAAAGGTTAGTTAAGAATAATTTAACTCTACTTCAACAAGAAAATCCTTTTAGGTAATTGTTTAAGGAAAACCAAAGGACTGGGCAAACCACAGACTTCTTTGGTCAAACTCTAATAAGAAAACCTTTTAAGAGAACAATCCATCAATCCTAGAATTAATTTCAGAAAAAGAAAACATTCAAGATAACAATGAGTGCAACTAAAGAGAAAGATAAACCTATATTATCCAATCAAACACTCCAAATACCTTTGTAGAAATATTTTTAGATATACTAGATGATATGGCGTACCATAGACTGCCCTGGCTGGAATCTACTAAGTATACTTCAAACAAAGGCCTTACAAAACAATATTTCAAGCTACACCAAAGGACAAGGCATACCATAGACTTCTTTGGCTTGAATATACAGAATCATTTCTAAGACAACAAGCTAGGTGGAACCAGAGAGAAATTAAGAATTCGCTAATCATACCTTGAAAAATAAAGCATTAAGATAAAGAAAGAAGACAGAATCAGGGTGCCAAGACAACATATCATAATCTAAAATTTATGTTCTTTTATCAAAGAAATAATGGAAAAAATGGAAAACAGAAGGAAAAAATTGACAAAGAAGGATAACTTCACCATTAACATAGCTCAAGAATCTTGTGAACATTATTGTATTACTCATGTTCAAAGCAGTTACATTATTCTAGTACAATGATCCTGGAGAAGTAAATGTTGCTTGCTCAGTCATTCGAGTCTTCCTCTGTGTTAATATTCATTTGATTTGATCCTTTGAACTTTTTTTAGGCATTTAAACTTGGATTTATCCTTTTAAATTTCCTAATATTCTTTATCTGTAATGTCCCAAATGGGGAAATTTCTGCAATGCCGGCAATATCTTAAGATATTCCTATTTTACACCTCCGAGAGTATTAACAATCAACACTGAACTATTTCAGAGATTGAATGCTGGGGAATTTATTGGATATGTCATCTCCACAAGGAAGAATAGGATACAGAGGCTACCTGGCCCACTAGCAGACTCTGCCAATAGAACTTGTCAAGAGCTAATAATTCCCTTCAAGGAATTTCTGCAATAGCTGCCCATGAGGACACTGTATAAGGAAGCCCATGTGAAAATAAGGCAATACAATGCTGGGATGCCTTGGAGCATATCTGTTACCAACTCCCTGCAGAATATAAGATCAAAGAAATAACCCTAAGGAGGTTATTCAGATCTCCCACCAACAAGTGTATCTAAATTATGCTCAATAAGAGAATCTTCAGCAGCATGAAAACTTCAATATGAACAGAAGTGAAAGAATGCATAATATAATGATAGAAGAGTAAAAATATGATATAGAATGTGTAGCAGAAAATATTATATAAAATCCTTGAGGAAAATACCTCTCAAGGTGAGTGAAAATGAGCCTTAAAGGAAGATATACATGCAATGAAGGAAATACACTGCTACATAATCCAACTATTCTACAACTGCGCAGTCCATAGGGGAAAATGACTGCAATATGATATACATATGATTATATAGCATTAAGATCTCAAATAAAGATGGGGGAGCAAGATCTCAACCCTGTAAAACATTATTGCATAAATCCTCCAAGGGATTGGCTAAAATACATAAAATAGGAGAATGTCGGAGTTGCAGTGTAGCTGATGCAACTCAAATATAATACCACATGGAAGAGGATGGGAAATGATGAAATAGATGTGAAAACCTCCTTCAATGATATCCAAAATGAAATGGGATGATCCGCTTACTGAAAGCTGCACTCATTAGTGCACCAAATGAAACCCTTATGCAAGCCACCTCTGAAAATAACGTTGTATGGGAAGGAGATTTCACTGGGCATCAGAGGAAACATATGTATTGACGCCAAATCTGAAATATGAGCTCCGGAAATCTCCTTTTCTTATTTCCTAGAGAATTAATGAGTTTCCCCTCTACAAACCAACGTCGGAAGTGAGATGATGAAGGTCCCTCACTGCAACATTAACAACTCCAGCATTCTCTTGCTACAAGAATAATGCAGTAGCTACAAATGACTGCTTTGGCCTCAATCCAAGATGTGAGGAAGATGAAGAAAAATCTCTCCATGGCCTCCCATGGAAGAGAAGGGCATTCCTAAAGAGGAATCCCTCTTGTGCTAATAAGCAACAAGTTGAAGAGAGCTTCAAATTCGAATTCTATTTCCAAAAAATTCCCTCCACAATGGCTCTCCTTAATATTTTATGCAAAGCATGCATGGACCCCACTCACATTAGGGTTTCTCTCATTTGAAATTTTCCCTCCACTCCAACTACGCAGTCTTCTTGAGCAAGCTTCCCCTCTTAGGGTACATTGTTGACTTTGGTCAACCATGGTCTAGCTCACTTGCCTTTGGCCCCTTTCCACACTCGGGCTGCTATCCTAAGCCACTTAAGTGAATTTTAGCACCTCAGGAGTGTTTATTATTTTGATACATGGGTTCCCTCACCCATTTTATTCATTTTATTAAAATAAAATAAAAATTAATGTTCCAAATACTTTATTGCAAAATTTGGAACATTATAGTCCTCCCCTCCCAAAACTTGCTTGTCCTCAAGCAAGAGCAGAATGAACTGAAAAAATTCCTCCACTCAAGGCATGGAGTCTGAAATATCCTCCTGTAGATCCTCCATCCTCAAGCAATCAAGCAAAATGAGTCACCCTCCAACTAGGCAACTCCTGAAATTACTCCTCCACCTTGTGCTCAAGAGAAATAGGTGGGCTGAATTTCTGAACTTGGTAAGCTTCATAGCCTACCCCACACTATCCTTTTCTCCATTCATGCTGAATGTGGAGTGAAAGCTGAATTTGGGCTGCAATAGTGTTGCCTTCAAGAGGCAAGATGAAGTCTAGATCCCCCAAGGACCTCTCCTCCAACGCTGCAAAACAAGCTGGCCCAAATCATCTCATATGTGATGAGTTGGATTCCATCAACATATGGAATCCAAACAATCATATGGTTCACCTCATGGAAAAATACATGGTAGAACATGGTGACCATATCTTCTTCCATACTCCCCTTGGAGCATGTGCTGCAAAAGAATGGAGGTCTCTTCTCCCAAAGGGCACATCCACCCAATGAGTCTCTCCCTCCACATGATACATATGGGGCTGGTGCTGATATATGGCTGAAATGAAATGGTATTTAAAAGAGACCCAAGCCACCCCATCAAACATAAAACCATGAAGTGCCTCCTCCAAAATTTTGAACTCTCCAAATAACTCCCCCCACAGGAAGGAAAGAGATGAAGCTTGGCAATCATGGGCTACCCATTGCTTCTCCTGAAACATACAACATGCAAAGTATGGAGAATCACACTCCCAATGGGAATATTCAATTCATTTCCCTCCTTCAAAACAATGCTTCCTCTGAACATCGTTCCACCAATCAACATATGGAAGCATAAACTTATGAGAGCAAGGAGGTGAAATTTGGTCCCATCCATGGAACCAATGCAGGGCATCATTAGCCTACCTCAATATATGATGCAACAAGTGTCTTTTCAGCCACTTTTTTACTGCCACATCCATCCTGCAAGGTGTGATCATGAAAACACATTTGGGTGCCAAAGGAGCACACCAAAATCCATGTGGCTTTCCCCCACAACACACTGCTGAATTAGCCATATTTTTTCTACAATGAACCATAAGTACAAAAAAATACAATATGAAAGAAGGAAATATCCCTCTTGATCTGATATGATTCTCATAAAGATAAGAGAGTATGAAGCATGTCACAAATAGTTACCTCCCTCATCATGTACTTTGGCCTTTGAGCTGAAATGGCTCCAATGGAAGTTCGCCTTACTGCAACATAGTAGGGGAGTGGTTGTGCCAACCATGTCATCATTTATTGGGCTATGCATGTAGCCAAATGATGATATACATCCATTATAAATCCCTCCCAAGTGGGCTCCCCCATCAATGAAGAATATGCATGAAAATAAATGAAAGAATAATCCATAAACATTGCATGTAGATCCCTCTTCTTGTGCTTGTGCAACCAAGACAAGAAAGTCAAAAGTGTAGTGAGGAATGCTTCCCTCCATTACTCCTTCATGCTCATCATCTACATGCCTCCAAAGTATATCACTTTCGAAGTGGCTTGAGAAAAATCCAAAAATTAATCCAAACTCTCAAGTGAGAGTGTTGCTGGCCTTTGGAGTAGGGCCACTGTCAACTCAAAGTTTCCCTCTTTAACATGAATCTTGCCAAAGACTCCTCCCATCATGTTGCTAAAAATGTAGAGCTCCTCCCATGAAGAGGTACTACTTGGCATCCAAGATCAAAGAGCAATCCTCTTGCACTATGCTAGTGCCTCCTCTTGCTCCCACAACATGCAACAAAATCTGAGCAACAAGAGTACTGTTGGCCCCTTATACTTCCACCATACCCAATCTGAAATGGGAACATAATGAGTTGTAAGAGAAATTCCACCCCATCATGATGCACCCATACTCTCCCCTTTGTCCATCAAGTGCAATGAGTGTGAAAAGATCCTGGGACCTATGGGTTATCGATCCTCCACATTTCCGTAGGGCACATATGATCCACAAGGCTTTGCTCTTTGGTGTAAGTATCCTGCAACTTGGTACCTCTCTCAAAAGAGCTACCACTATCCCAAAACAGATTTATCCTTTTGCATTTCATGGTACATTGAAATGTAATCTCCTTCATGACAAAATTTCAAAACCCCACCCTCACATGTGAGGCATGGCTCATCAATAGTGCATGAGAATGATGAGGGTTTCTTTCCTCCAAAGTGACACAGTGCAAAGAGGGTTCCTTCCTTAAGATAATAAGCATGCAATAATGTGTAATCCTCCATGATAGATACAAACTCATGCATACCTTGGAGAGATCTGGAAGAATCTTGCTGCAAGATTATCTTCCTCAAGTGTGCTGGTTGCCTCAATAATTGAAGGTGGAGGCTGCTCCTCCATGATTGTGACAGTGCTAGCATGTGCCTCTGGTGGTGAGGGCTTCTCCCTCCTTTGGCCCAATCTTCTGATCAAGATCTGAGAAAGATCAGCAAGAGTAGAAACCCTTCCATTTCTCCCATGGCTAAACCACGAAGTTCTTTCCTCTTTCTGTTGAACAAGTGTGAAGAAGATAGAGCCTCTTGGAAGACTCTAGGGTTTGTTCCATATTCAGCAGATCTCACTTAAAATTCGAATTCCAAGTGTTCTCCATGCTTCTGCTCCGCTCTTCTGTGAGAATAGGAAGTGCATGGTCCTTCCTCTTCTCCTTTCCTCTATCTCCTCAACCTCCTTGGAGAGGTTGTTGCTGGAACCAAAACTGATGAGATTGATCTCATATTCTGCATCATCTTAGCCTCTTCTTCTTTGAAATTCGAATTTCACCAGCTGATCCAAGTTCGAAGCTTTGATACCACTGTAATGTCCCAAATGGGGAAATTTCTACAATGCCGGGAATATCTTGAGATATTCCTATTTTCCACCTTCGGGAGTATTAACAATCAACACTAAACTATTTCAGAGATTTAATGCTGGGGAATTTACTGGATATGTCATCTCCACAAGGAAGAATGAGATCCATAGGCTACCTGGCCCACTAGCAGACTCTGCCAATAGAACTTGTCAAGAGCTAATAATTCCCTTCAAGGAATTTCTGCAACAGCTTTCCATGAGGATGCTGTATAAGGAAGCCCATGTGAAAATGAGGCAATCCAATGCTGGGATGCCTTGGAGAATATCTGATACCAACTCCCTGTAGAATATAAGCTCAAAGAAATAACCTAAGGAGGTTATTCAGATCTCTCACCAACAAGTGTACCGAAATTATGCTCAATGAGAGAATCTTCAGCAGCATGAAAAATTCAATATGAACAGCAGTGAAAGAATACATCATATAATGATAGAAGGGTAAAAATATGATATAGAATGTGTAGCAGCAAATATTATATAAAACCCTTGAGGAAAATACCTCTCAAGGTGAGTGCAAATCAGCCTCAAAGGAAGATATACATGCAATAAAGGAAATACACTGCTACATAATCTAGCTATTCTATAACTGCGTAGTCCATAGGGGAAAATGACTGAAATATGATTTAAATATGATTTTATAGCATTAAGAGCTCAAATAAAGATGGGGGAGCAAGATCTCAACCCTGGAAAATAGTATTGCATCAATCCTCCAAGGGATTGGCTAAAATACATAAAATAGGAGAATCCTGGAGTTGCAGTGTAGCTGCTGCAACTCAAATATAATACCACACGGAAGAGGATGGGAAATGATGCAATAGATGTGAAAACCTCCTCTAATGATCTCCAAAAGGAAAGGGGCTGATCCTGTTACTGAAAGCTTCACTAACTAGTGCACCAAATGAAACCCTTATGCAAGCCACCTCTGAAAATAACGTTGTATGGGAAGGATACTACGCTAGGCATGAGAGGAAACATATGGCCTGATGAAAAATCTGCAATATGAGCTCCAGAAATCTCCTTTTCTGATTTCCTAGAGAAGGAATGAGCTTCCCGTCTACAAACCAACTCCGGAAGTGAGATGATGAAGGTCCCTCATTGCAAGACTAGCAACTAAAGCATTCCCTTGTTGCAAGAATAACGCAGTAGCTGCAAATGACTGCTTTGGCCTCAAGCCAAGATGTGAGAAAGATGAATAACAATCTTTCCATGGCCTCCCATGGAAGAGAAGGGCATTCCTAAATAGTAATCCCTCTTGTGCAAAGAAGAAACAAGTTGAAGAGAGCTTCAACTTTGAATTCTATTTCCAAAAACTGTCCTCCACAATGGCTCTCCTTCATCTTTTATGCAAAGAATGCATGGACCCTATGCACATTAGGGTTTCTCTCATTTGAAATTTTCCCTCCACTCCAACTACGCAATCGTCTTGAGAAAGCTTCCCCTCTTAGGGTACGTTGTTGACTTTGGTCAACCATGGTCTAGCTCACTTGCCTTTGGCCCCTTTTCACACTTGGGCTGCTATCTTAAACCACTTAAGTGACTTTTTGCACCTTAGGAGTGTTTATTAGTTTGCTACATGGGTTCGCTTACCCATTTTATTCATTTTATTAAAATAAAAGAAAAATTAATGTTCCAAATACTTTATTGCAAAATTTGGAACATTACATTATCTATGCCTCTTTGTCTTTCAATCTCTGATTAATTGCTTTTATTTTTTATATTCATCTCTATCTTTGGATTTTACCTTGATCTTCCTATGTTTGTGACTTTAACTCTTATTAACCCTTCTAATCCTTGGATTACCCTTCACTGTCACAGTCCTTTGACTGGTTTCTTATTTTCACTGTACCTCTGTCTTCAATTTGCTGCGTAGTGGAGCATATTCTGCTGGTTTGGTGCATGTGAATGACCATCAATGGTCATGATCCATTGGTGTTTTGTTCTGAACTCGGTGCTCCTATTCCTTTTGATTAACAAACTATCTGGATCGTCACCCAAGGAGTTTATTTTAATGCTTTCAAACGGTTGGAAGGCCAATTACGCATTTCCGCCATGATACCTGCACAATATAGCAAATTGTCAACTTAAAATCCTGCATTTGAGGGGATTTCTACATTTTTTTGGGCATTTCAAACTTTTGGAGTGTTGCAGAGGTGGTAATGGCAGAGGAGGGCTTCATTGCAGAGCCACGGGGCTTTGGAATGTTTGAATCAAATGGTCGTATTGGTATTTTGCGGGAGGAATAAAAGTGGTTTTCGCATGCGAGGGAGGTGGTTTTCGCATGGGATGGAGACGGTAAATGGTTTTGGAGGAGGGTGTGCAATGCCATAGATCGAGTGACATGTGGTGAAGGGTACGGGTGGTAAAACAACTTATGTCGCAAGGTTTGGGGTTATTTAACCCCTGCACCTTTAGATGTGCGACAAGCACCATGGGCCATTGGATCTTGGTGGAGGAGATCAACGGTGGTTGGGGATCGGTGAAGCGACGGGAAAGTTAGATGGTGGGGTCCGGGCGGACAGGTGATGGGATTTTATTGTAGTGCGGGGTTTGGTGAAAAGCAGGGCCTGGGGATTAATAAAACAAGCAAATGTGCTTATTATATAAGAAGAGGGGGAGAGGTTATATGAGGGTTTTTTAATAAAGTGAGGATTAAAAAATTTATAAGGGTCGGGATTTATTTAATCAAAATAGAGTTTTAATATAAAACCATAGGTCTGGAATATATATATTTTTTGATTTAAAACAATGTAAAAAGGATTTTTTACATTTTTTTTAATGAAATGATGGAAAGTGGTGAAGGTGAGGGGGTTTATGGGGTTTTTAGTGGGGAAAACGAGGAAATGAGGCTTTTGGTAGGAAAAAAATGGTGAGGATGAGAAAGATAAGCCTATAAATGAGTTTTTACAATAGGAGGGCAACTTTGAGAAGGTAAAGTGAGAAATAGCGAAAAAGGTTTTATGAAGATAAGAATGGAAGTGAGATTTCTTAAGATAGCTAATAGTCAAGAGATGCTATCTTCAGTTGTTTGTAGAAAATCCATAGTTATGTAGTGAAACTATAGAATATAGGGGGATAACAGTGACTCCAGGTGGGGAGGGAAGCTCCTTTAGGAGGTGTCAAGAACCTCAGAGTTCAAATCTCAGGAATCTGTAGATCAGTGTCTTGATTGTACTTGGCAGATTTCTAATTCTATAATTTCTATTTTGCTGCTATTCTATGAAACTGTGACCTTTGAAACTTGAAAATTATGCTTTTTTGCAACTCAATTCTACCTACCCATCATACTTTCCTAGCATTTTTTCTTCACTTGGGCGCATTTAGACTGGAAAACCCTTAACATCATTTTTCTTTTTTAAAATAGGAAACTATTTATTTCTACCCTTATATCATCCAAAGGCTCTGATTAGACTGATATGATCTTTTATTTCTCTACCTAATCTACTTATCTGTCAATTTTAAGCAGTTTGACAGATTTTTATTCTCTAATCTATCAAGATGAAATTGAAAGCATGACCAAATCAAGATTAAGCAGTTTGATTGTCATGTAGTGTGGCATTTTGGACAAGCTACACATATATTTTATTTTTGCAAAAAGTAAAACTTAAAACTGAGGGCTATAATCTGAAATTTTTCATTCATCCCTCTCTTTTCTCTTTCGTTCATATTTGAACTTTGGAACCAATATATTTTCTTATCTATCTACTGATAAGCCAAGTTTACATAGTTTGGAAAATCTTCATTTAATAACTTATCAGCAAAAATTCAAAATTTTCTCAATCATGATTACATTGTATGACTGAACAAGACTTATTTTCTCCAAACTAGTGGCATTTGGACTTGCACACTTTTAGAAACATTCTATTTTGGCATGGGGCTTTACCTATTCTTTTGTCTGCTCTGTTTTCTTCTTTTCTTTCTTTTTTTGTTTACTTTTCTGAGATTTTGTTCCAGCAATTTTATATACAATGAAAAAAGCTTTAAACTGGTAAGATGTTCATAGTACTGAGCTTATTTTCACACCTACCTATCCTATTCTAACTTGGAGATTATATATACACTAGGTGAACTCTTTTCTCAAGTGCAACCAATCAAATAAATGACTACATGATTGATTTTTGTTCAGCCCTTTGGATATGTTGAAAAAACAAAAAGGCCACTCCCATCTCACTTACTCTTGAATAGCAGTGCTCAAGATCATCTTTAATCTTTGTAAAAAATTGTTCTTAGCATAGTTTACTCCCTCTTTACATGTCTCTAAGAAACCATAAAAAGGATCTTTGAATAATATCTAGCCCTGAGGATTTAAATAGTAATTTTCATCTAGGAATATTTTTGCTCCACTTTATTGTGCTTAGGGTTCTTTTGAGAAAGAAACTCTTCCCCCTCTTCATGATCACCTATCTTGGAAGCCTCATAACATACTACTATGTTGTCCTCAAGAAATCCTGTTATGCCTCGACTGAGTGGAATGGATTCTACCTGTAGGAAATTAACAAGGGAATTATTTGGTAATAGCTCTTCTAGAGGATGTAGAACAACATCAGTATCACTCTGTTCTACAGTTTATCCATGAGAAAATGCATCAATGGACAGGTCAGCAGTGGAACAAATAGAAATATCTTCTTTACATAAAATTTTAGAGGCTGGTTGTATGTTTAGAATCTGATTGATTTCTTCATCAATTAAAGGAGGAGTCATTTTTCTTTTTCCTTGGGTAGAAATATGATGGTTCTATTCCTTTCATGACTGATCATAAGGCTGAATGTCTATTGAGCCTCACACAAACGAGACGATGAATCATCACTTGTCCTTTTAGAGATATCTTGTGGATCTTCCTTTATTTCTTGATTGATTTCATCCTAAACCAACTTCTTTTCATTGTCATGATAGTTAACTTCAGTATGAAATGTATAAATTTCCTCTAATAGATACTCAGGATGCCAATTTCCCAAATCTTCATCAATATTATAAGGTATTGTATGAGATCCTCAGACTGATCACAACAATTTTCAGCTAGTGATAAAGATGGAGAGTCTTCTTTATAATGCTCATAAAACACCTTGTGGAACTCCTTTAAAGAAGACATAATACCTGGTTTCATACCTTCATACAATTCCCTTGCTTTACCTTCTAATGTCACCATGAAAATTTTCATGAGGCAGTCCTTATGCCATTCAACTTTTAACATCCATGTATGTATCTGAAATTTTATGAGATGTAACAAGGGGTCATCAAAATTTTCATCTTGAAACATAGGCAGGTTTGTGTCCCAATTTATCTAAGGCATTTTGTGTGAGAATCCAAGTATGTGTTCTTTGTTAATTGGAGCATATCTGTGTTGTATACTTGAATCCATATTTTTCAACTTGTCAGAAAAAAGAGGGTAACTGCATCTTTACAACCAGTCTGGAGTGTTGTACCAGTGGATTCGTTAGGCTTATTGAGAGTTGTGGAGTCGCCAAGTGGAGGATTTTTAATTGTTTTGACGCTGGCTGTTGTCCACCATCAGCAACCAGATACCATTCTTGGATAACACTTGATTCATCTAAGTCAAAATGAGATTTTCTGAGTTCTTGAAGTGATATTAAGTTGTGTAATACTCAGATTCCCTAGTATGGTCAACACTATGTTGGCTCCCCGTGATTTGCAATATTAGAAAGAAAAAAATTTGCAAGGAACCACATGAAACCACTTTGGAGTCCAAGGACCTAACCTTCCTGGACTCATATAGGGCTCTCTCTATGTATATTTTTGTAAATTATATATCTTTATTCTTTTGTCTTCTGATTTTAGGCTAGTTATGAAGTTCTTAGGACTATTTGTTTTTTTTGATTGGTTGATAGGTAGACTAATGGTGTGATTAACTAATAGAGTGTTTCAGATGAATAGGTGGACTGTGAGAAACATTAATCCATTGGGCTATGGATTCATAAAAGGATTTAATTGTTCATCAACTCTACAAGAGACTTCATAGGGCAAGCTAACTATATCAAGTGTACCTCTTAGATTAGATGGAATATGAAATGGCAGTAAGTTGTGAAAGCAGTAAAACTAAAGGTCAGCTAAGAATCCTTTAACTCTACTTCAACAAGAAAAGTTGTTTAGGTAACTATTTAAGGAAAACCAAAGGAAAAGGAAAACCATATACTTCTTTGGCCAAACTCTAATAAGAAAACCTTTTAAGACAACAATCCAACACTCCTAGAATTACTTTCAGACAAAGAAAAATTTTAAGATAATAGTGAGTGCAACTAAATAGCAAGATACACCTATCTTCTTTAATCAAAAAGTCTAAAGACCTTTGTAGCAATATTTTGAGACATACCAGAGGACAGGGCGTACCATAGACTTCCCTGGCTAGAATATACTAAGTATACTTCAAATAAAGGCCTATAAACAATATTTCAAGCTACACCAAAGGACATGGCATAACATATAATTCTTTTGCTTGACTATACTGAATCATTTCTAAGACAACAAGATAGGTGGTACTAGACAACAATTAAGAATTCTCTAATCATGCCTTGTAAAAGAAAACATTAAGATAAAGAAAGCAGACATAATCAGGGTGCCAAGACAACATATCCTAATATAAACTTTATGTTCTTTTATCAGATAAATAGTGGACAAAATGGAAAAAAAATGAAAACATTGAAAAAGAAGGATAAATTCATCATTAACATAGCTCAAGAATCCTATGGACATGCTTGTATCATTGATGTTCAAAACAGTTACATTACTCCAGTACAATGATCTCTGCAACTCAGAGTTTTCTCAAATTCAGTCTAGCAGCTTCAATCCTCTACTCAAAAACCAACCAGCTAGCCTATCAACTAACCAACAACAAAAATGAATAATACATGTAGTATCTATCTGCAAAATTAGGAGGTGATCCTAAGCTACAGTTTTATATGTGTATTTATTACAAAGTTAATGTGTTTTTGAGCTTTGAGACCATGCAAAGCCCAAGGCAAAATATCTGTGACTGACTCACTATAATAATAACTCTTAACTTAACTGTTTGAGCTAAATTTTTGGAAATATTTGACTTTTAAGGCTTCTTAATAAATTTTACAATAACTGCTGAGTAGTTGAGAAATATCTCTAACTGTTTGTAATAACTGATGATGTCTTTATTGAAATGAAACAGGTTGTAGGTGTCCAAATGTATTCCTGGAGAAGTAAATGCTGCTTGTTTATTCATTTGCATCTGCTTCTATGTTAATCTTCCTTTGATTTGATCCTTTGAACTCTGTTTAGGAATTTAAACTTGGATTTATCCTTTTAACTTTCCTAATCTTCTTTATCTGTTCCTCTCTGTCTTTCAATCTCTGACTAATTGCTTTTATTCTTTTATATTCATCTCTGTATTTTGATTTGACCTTGATCTTCCTGTGTTTGTGCCTTTAACTTTGATTAAACCTTCTAATCCTTGGATTAACCTTCACTGTCACAGTCCTTTGACTGTTTTATTCTTTTCACTATACCTCTGTCTGCAATTTGCGACATAGTGGAGCATCTTCCGCTGGTTTGGTGCGTGTGAATGACCACCAATGTTCATGATCCATTGGTGTTTTTTGCTTAACTCAGTGCTCCTAGTCCTTTTGATGTACAAAATAACTGGATCGTCACCCAGGGATTTTATTTTAATTCTTTCGAACGCTTGAAAGGCCAATTACGCATTTCCACCATGATACCTGCACAATACAACAAACTGTCAACTTAAAATCCTGCGTTGCTTTCTCCATTTGTTTCGGCATTTCGGATTTTTTGAGCGTTGCAGAGGTGGTAATGGCGGAAGAGGGCTTCATCGTAGAGCCACAGGGCTTTGGAACTTTTGAATCGGATGACGGTATGGGGATTTGGCGGGATGAAGAAGAGTGGTTTTCACATGCGAGGGAGGTGATTTTTGCATGGGATGGAGACGGTAAACAGTTTTGGAGGAGGGCGTGTAATGCCATAGATCGAATGACACATGGAGGATGGTATGGGTGGTAAAACTGCTTATTTCGCAAGGTTTGGGGTTATTTAAGTCCTATGCCTTTAGATGTGCGACAGGCGTCGTGGGCCGTTGGATCTTGGGGGAGGAGATCAATGGTGATCGAGGATTGGTGAAGCAGCAGGCAAGTCAGATGGTGGGTTCTGGGAAGACAGGTGGTGGGATTTTATTGCAGCGCGTGGTTGGGTGAAAAGCGAGGCCCGAGGGTTAATAAAACAAGCGGAGGTGCTTATTATATAAGAAGAGGGGGAAAGGTTATATGAGGATTTTGTGATAAAGCGGGGGTTAAAAAATTTATAAAGGTCAGAATTTATTTAATCAAAAAAGAGTTTTAATATAAAAGCATATGTCCCAAATATATATATTTTTTGATTTAAAACAATTTAAAAAGGATTGTTTACATTTTTTTAATGAAATGAAGGAAAGTGCTGAAGGTGAGCAGGTTTATGGGGTTTTTAGCGGGGAAAATGAGGAAATGAGGCTTTTGGTAGGAAAAAAATGGTGAGAATGAGAGAAATAAGCGTAGAGATGAGTTTTTAGAATAGGAGGGAAAATTTGAGAAGGTAAAGTGAGAAATAGTGAAAAATGTTTTATGAAGATAATGAAGGCGGTGAGATTTTTGAAGATAGTTGATAGTCAAGAAATGCTATGTTCAGTAGTTTGTAGAAAATCCATCGTCATCTAGTGAAACTGTAGAATATAGGGGGTTAACACCTTGAATGCTCTAGACTGTGCTTTTTACTCTCCAAGATATATACTGAGAGTCTCATGAGTCTCAGGTTTTCTTCTTTCTTCCTTGCTATACCATTCATCTTCTTCAAAGAAAGTGGGCATAGTATATCTAGATAGTAGCATTGTCTGTGACAATTTTTCTTGGACAACCAAATTTGGATAGTATGTTGGTTTCAAGAAAATTGATAATGAATAGTCAGTAGCATTCCTATAGGGTATGGCTTCTATCCACTTGGTAAAATAATCAGTGGCAGTGAGGATCCACTTATGTTGGGCTGATGATGATGGGTGAATTTCCCTGATGAAGTCCAAGCCCCATTGTTGAAAGGGAGCCTCAACACTGATGGGATGTAAGGGTAAGGGTAAGATTTTTCTTTTACCATAAAAAATTTGACACTTATGGCAATACATGAAAAGTTTCTAAGTATCTGGGAAAAGCGTGGGCCAATAGTAACCATATCTAAGTATTTTATTTGTTGTGGTCTTCCAGTACAGATGTCCTCCACATTCTCCCTCATGCAGTTCATGCATGATTTTTCTTGCATCACTCTCAAGAAAAAATTTAAGAAATATTCCAAAAACATTCTTCCAATATAAAACCCCATCTAATATGCAATAATTTAAAGCCTTCTATTTCAAAAATCTAGTTTTAGTTTTGGACAAAGAAGGAGGAGCATTGAGATAAAGCAGCACACATATGATATCAGCATACCAAGGTGAATTCAAAAATGTTTCTTCAATGAATCAAGCTGTGAATTTCTCTATTTCTTCTAAGACATCAACCATATTCATATCAAGTGCTTGGAAGTTTGACTCATCCATGAGTTTAGCTAATCCATACCCTTTGATGAGTTTGGTAAGCCTGATTTCTAAGTCATATTATAGAATAATAGCAATCCATTTTCCCCTTTTACCATCAGGGTCTTGACTTAGAATATCCTTAACAACTGTGTGTGGAACAAAATCAATGATGTGAAAATGCAGAATATAGACTCTAAAGTCTTTCAATGCTTTTACTAAGGCTAAGGCTTGTTTCTCCATGATGTTATACTTGAGTGGAGCATCTCTTAAAGCCCTACTAAAAAAGGATATTGGTTGTTCATGCCCCATATTATTCTTTTGCAGCAATACTGCAGCTATTGTATGTTCAGATGCAAAGGAAAATATATAAAAATCTTTGGTGAAATCAGGACTAATAAGAACTGGTGTTTGAGTCAAAGCTTGTTTTACCAGTTCAAATGATTGTTTAGCCTGTATGGTCCATTTAACACCTACCTCTTTCTTAAGCATGTGGGTGATATTCCTCAGTAGCTCAGCAAGGTTGAGGATGAATCTCCTTAAAAAATTTATCTTCCCAATGAAAGTCTGTAGTTATTTAAGGTTTCTAGGATGATTGATCTTCAATATGCCATCAATCATTTTAGGGTCTACTTCGATTCCCTCTTCAGAAATAATGTGGCCAAGAAGTTCCCGTTCTTGGAGACCAAAGAGTGTCTTTTTAGGGTTCAAAGATAAGCCATATTTTGTACATTTTTCAAAAAAAATTCTTAAATGAATCAAGTGTTCTTTATAAGTTTTAGAGAAAACAGTAATTTCGTCAAGATAAATAATTAGAAAATAGCCTATGTCTTCTGAGAAGGCTATATCCATGGCCCTTTAGAAGGTGGCCCCTGCATTCATCAAACCAAATGACATTTTGACATACATGAATGTACCCCAAGGTGTAGTAAAAGTAGTTTTGTGTTGGTCACTTGGGAGTACTAAAACCTGATTATAACATGAGGACCCATCCAATAGTGAAATTCTTTTAGCCCCAACCACCCTTTGAATTATATGATCCATTTTTGGCAAGGGATAGTTATCTTTAAGGGTGACTCTATTTAGATTCCTAAAATCAATTCAGAGCCTAATTTCTCCAGTCTTTTTCCTAAATTAGAAACCCATTCTGAATACCTGATGGGAACTATGATCCTAGCCTCATACATTTTCTTAATTTCTTTTTCAACTAAAGGCATTAAAACAGGGTTTATCCTTCTGAGTTTTTGCTTGAAAGGTTTCTGATTTTCCTTAAGAGGAATTTTGTGTTGAATGATGCTAGTATCGTATGATTTTAAATCCTTGTATCGCCATGTAAATACATCTTTAAATTCTTTGAACAAGTCTATTTATTGTTGTTTGATATGAGCTGGGAGAGTGTTGGACAGCTTGATCATTTTGGGTTTTGCTAGGCTTCCTATGTTATGTTCTTCTATGTCTGTTTCTATAGGCTCCATCCTTGGTTCTTTGGCTACATCATTGAAATCGAAAGGTTGTTCTAATGGTGTAAGAACTCTTGGAATTGTATCATTCTTACAATGTAAAACTTCCAGGTCTTTCTGGTTCGTATTGTTAACTATTTCTTCTCTAAATGGATGTTCAAAATGGTTTATATCAGCAGAAAAGGGCAACGTTGTTTCAGGGTTTTGTTCTTCATTAAAAAAATCTTCCTCGTGGCTTAAAACAGGTGTTGGCATGGCAAAGTCATTCTTTGATTGAAAAAAATCATCTATGTGTTTGTCTCCTTCAAACACTTTCCAATAATATTCATTATCAGGTATTGTAGGTCTGTTTTTTACCTTTATATCGGACTGTTCACTTTTATTTGGTATTCGACAGTGACTAGTAGGAAAGGCAAGCTCATTTGCTAGATGATTTTGGGCTCTTGGGATGAAAATGAGTTCATATTTTTCAAAGGTTTTTAGGAGATAAAGGGTAGCATTTATATATTCTCTGAGCTTTGGGCTTTTGGTTAATTACTCCCCTTTAATCTGTCTGATAATTAGCTCAGAATCCCCTTGGACATATATTCTTTTGGCTCCTAAATATTTGAGTAAGTGTAGGCTAATAAGGAGGGCTTCATATTCAACAATGTTATTTTTGCATGGAAAATCGAGTTTATAGGAAAATCCTTTGTTTGTGTTCTGTATCCATACACCAGCCCCTGCACTTAGTTTGCTACAAGATCCATCAAAGTTTATCTTCCAGGGTATTTCAACCTCTCTTTCATTTTCTTTCTACTTTTCAAGGTTGCTAAAATCTAGACTGTTCTTTTCTTGAGTTAAGGGCAGATTTGATTATTTTGGCAGACTAATTTCTCCTTTGTTTTCCTTTTCTTGTTGGCTGGTTTCATCTTCATGATATAAGATAAAGGAATCCAAATTTGAATGGATGGAGTAGATAGGAGAATTGTTTGGCCTATCTATGTTTCTTACCATGTATTTCATGTGGGATTCCCTGTATAGTCTTCTGGTTTGGTTAAATACTGGTATGGTGGCATAAGACATGTCCATTTGAAGGCTCCCTTGAATTTTGGCTCCCCATGATCTAGTAAAAGCATGCCATATTTAGGAAGAATGTCAACTACCACTATGTCCATTACTAGAATCTTAGCAGGAATTTGTGACAATTTAACACACAAATATTTAATTAGGCCTACTCATTTGACCCTCCTGGAATCAAAAGAATACAAGTCTTTGTATGGTTTAGTAATTTCTAAGCCTAGGCTTTCCATTACAGCTTTGGGCATAAGATTGTGAGAAGCACCTGAGTCTAGCATGGCATTGTGCAAGATTTTCTCATGTATATTCAAGCTAACATAGAAGGGAGGGATAGTGCCTTCTTGGTATTCCCCTTCAACTTCAGGACCAAACAATAATTCTGGTCTATCATCTGCCAAGTTTAAAGTATCAGTTTCACTGCCCATATTCAAAGCTTTCAAAGCTTGTTTTTTATATACATCTTGAGTTACTAGTTCAACTAAGGGTATGGTGATTTTAATCTTGGCAATTTCCCCTTCAAGGCTGAAAGGAACTATTGTTTTTGACATATTTACATATGTTTTGTCATTTACAACTTTTTCAGCAATTTTAACTTGCTAAACTTTATTTGAACTGTTATTTGGGATAGATTTATTAGGGCCACTAGCAGAGGTACTAGGGAAGCTTTGTTCAACACTTTGCTGAATGTTTTTGTCTTTATTTTGGTTAGTTTTCTTGGTTAAAGTGTTGGTGTTACTTGCTATTTTTTTAGGCTAATTTTTTTATGTTTTCTTAATAGCAGTACTAGTGTTTTTGTCATTGAATTTCTTTGGGCTACCTTTTCTTCTAAGATTGTATTGCATGTGTACTTCCATGATAGCATTTTCAAACCCCAATCTATAATCTTCAAAATCCTCATTATTGTATTTAGTTTGTTCTGAAGAGAAGAATCCTTGTTCTTCTTCAGTGAGAAAAACATCTGTCTCACTATCAGATCCTATCAAGTTTACATGATTTTATTCCAACCTTTCAACTTCCCTTTCTTCTTCTTGATCAACATAGTTTTGTTGAAAGGGAGGCCTAATCTGTTGGTCATTGTCTCTTTGCCTATCTTGATTAGGGTTTCTTCTGAGATTTTGGTTTTTATTTCTGTTTTGGTTTTCTGTAGGAGGTATTCTATCATTTAAATTTATCTTTTCAAGCATCCTCTCCATTACCTTCACTAAGTTATCAATTTTAGTATCTGATGATGAGGTTGAAGCCATTGTATCATCCTTGTATGTAACTCTTTATTTTGCTCTCAACCTAGCTCTTTTCTCAATCAGATTTTCCTCCACACTCATGGCTCCCCTCTGCCTATCTTATAAAGTTGAGGGGTCTCTTTCCCTTAGCTGGTAGGCCATTTCAGGATCAAAGCCTTCTGGGAATTTAGCCAAGGCTAAGCCTAGTGGAGGTTTCATGTCTGGGGGAACTGCGTCATACACACTATTGAATCTAGTGCAGTAATCATGGACACTTTCCCCAGTATTTCTTTTGAGATTATTATAGTTTGAAAGGATTTGGAGAGGGTTCTTTCTAATTTCCCATTTGTTTATGAATTTTTTATATAAGAAGGGAGATCATTTATTCTATGAGGAGCTAAGTTTTTAAACCATTTTTTGACTTCTCATCCTAGAATTTGAGAAAAAATTCTCATCTTAATAGTATCTTCTTCTATTTCCATGTAATCAAAGGCATCATTCATTTTATCTACGTGATGATGGGAAGTAGTAGGTTCATTTGCAGTGAAATGGGGAATTTTGGACTGGTAATCATTTGGTAAAGGAGCCATAGGTTGTGGTAACACTAGTGGAGCATACCATGCTGCCATGATTGGAAATAATTGGGGATTTATAAAAGGGAAAGTGCGCTAAAATGGAGTGCTTTGAACAATGGATGTGTGGATAGGGGTGGAAGAAACACTTGGGCCAGAAAATTGATGATGAGTAGATTTATGGAAGGAGCTGAAATTATAGAGAAGCTGAGAATTAGGTGGAGTAGAAGGTGAGGCTTCTCTACTAAAGCTCTGCTGCAAATCTTTGGTTTCAAAATCAGCTTGGTTTAAATCACTTTGAGAATTATTTCTAAGGACGTTCTTTGTGTGAGGTAATTCAAAGTGAGGATCTTTCAAGACTGTGAGGTTTTCAGGGACAGTTCTTGTTCTCGTGATGGTCCTATCAATAGTTGGTTTTCTAGGTCTAGAATTTTTCCAAATAATCCTCTCTGGATTGTGAACTATGGTAGGGGGATTAGGATCTGGATGGGATCTAGTGTTAAGCCTATGTGAAGCCAGATTTCAGTTTTTCAAAATTTAGAGAGGAAGAGGTTTTTTGGACTATTTTTCAAAGGTTTTCCTCTCACAGTGATTTCTACAATAGGATAACTAGGCTTCTAAACTTCCCCAAGGCTGGTTAACACAATCCTAAGGAAATTTGGAGATCTAGTGGGGTAATAGGCCTACTGGGGCTAGTGGAGTCGCCAGGTGGAAATTTTTATCTTTTCTGAATGTAAAATGTTTTATGGTCCACCACCAATGGTTTATTTGAAAATCAATCTGAATTTTTTTTGGGGGGTTTTCTGAGTTTCTATGGTTGTTTGAAGGATTAATGAGTCTATAAGAGCTTGCTAGGCAAGTATGAACTCAGTTGTCCCACTGTGATCGCCAGAATGTTAGTGTGGCGATGAGGTGGTAGATTCACTGGATATTCTTTGAGTTACTGAGGGTCTAATGAGTTTTCATAGGTATTTATGTGACTATATACTCAGAGGTCCCACCATGATCGCTAGAATGTTGGCAATCATGTGATTTGGCCGATTAGTAAACCAAATGACAAGGAAACATATAAACCAGTCTTTAGAGCTCTAGGATCTAGCCCTCCTAGTCTCAGAGAGGGATATCTCAATTGTTTTGCAAATATATGACTTTTTTTCTTGTAAAAGTTTGATTTTAGGCTAGTTATTAAGCTTGAGTTTGTTTGATTTTTTTGTGGGACATGATGATCTAGGCAGCATAGATAGAAAAGGGAAATCTCTAAGTCATTAGAAAATGGAGTCAAATGGAAGTTTGTAACAAGTTTGTAGATGAATTAGGGATATCAAAGGGAATATCTAACTTGGCTGTTGGATCTACAAAATTTTTCAGGTGAAATGAAATGGACATCAAGTTCTTAGAATGAAAAGTAGAACTAAGGGTATTTAAGAATCCTTAATTATATGTACTTTTCAACAACGGGACTTAAAGCATCATTTGAACATGAAAAAGTATTTATAGACAGGGCTAACCATGAATTCTACAAATCACACTCTAGCAAATAATAATTTCAAGACAAACTTTCAAAATGAAATCTAAGAGTTGAGGAACACTCTATTTCATCAAAGATTTCTCTTTCAAGGATAAGAAAACATTCAAGATTTACAAATGACTGCATTCATAGAAGAGGGAACTCCTAAACATCTAGGATTACAAATAAAAGACCTTCAAAACAATTATTTGAGAAAGTACAAGGGGTATGATCAAAACAGACCTCTTTGGAAAACTTTGGACAATGGTAATTTGGAAGGAGACTTTAGAAATATTTTTTAAAGTGTCAACAAGAAGTAGGGAAAACTATAAATCATCTTGAGGCTAACTGTATTGAATTATTTCTGAAATAAACAAGCTTAAGGGTTGAGAAGCAGCTGAACTACTTAATCAAACATTCAGCAGATGAAAACATAAAGAAAGTGGAGAGTAAACAGGCCTAGGGTGCTTCTAAGAGACATTTCTTATCCTAAAAATTTTACTCTACTGCAAGAAAGAGATGATGAAAAAAGAATGGAAACAGGAAAAAAATTAAAGAGTTTAGAGTACTTCACCAACAGCCAAGTTCAGGGATCCAATGACAGAGCTTTCTCTATCCACAAACAGGTAGAAACATCCACAGGTTCCAGTACATCAATTTCTCTTCAATCTCAGCAGAACTATGTATTACTTCAAAGAGTTATCAAATGCCCACATACAATGAGTTCGAATGTATTATTTATGCTGCAAATGAGGAGGTGGAACTATCTAGAGTTTAAAATGTTATTAATGACATAGTAAATGAACTCCTATCCTTAAAAACCATGCAAGGCATAAGGTAGGAATGTTTCTCAACTACTTATCTGTGTATTAAATCTGTCTTTACTTCCTAAGGATAAAATAGCTCAAAAGATTGACTTTGAGGCTCTTTTATGTCTTTTACAATAACTGTCTGACAGTTTTAAAATACCTTTTTGTGTAATAACTGCCAATTTTCCCTTTGAGACATAAAGTAAATGAAAGGTTTCCATTTTGAGTTATTAAGTGAATAACTGCTCCTTTGATGCATTCGAGGCTATCTTCAAGCCTAAGTCTTCTTGATTTAATCATAAAACTGCTCTTTGGGCTTAATCTTCCTTTACTTCACCATTAACTGTCTTTTAAGGCTTTGATGATGTCTTTGGCCTTCATAATGTAACATTGTTGCCCCTTTTCCTTTTATGATTGATTCGAACCCTTAAACTATGTGTTTAACCTTTAACCTTCATATTTCATGCATAATATTTTATCTTCAATCTCCTCTGTCTTGGTTGCTTTAAACCTTTTCTGCTGTCTGGACTAACTTTTAATTTTTTTTCTTTGGTTCTCGGCCTTTAACCCTTCATCTTTAAACCTTTAATCTTTGTATCTTCAGCCAGATTTTCTCTTGGTCTTTATAATACATCATTGTTGTTCCTTAACCCTTTATTTCTTTCACTGTGCTTTTCCTTTCGCTGTCGTGGACAGAGGACCTTAATGCATGGGGGTTTGATTTGAATAACAAATATTCATGCAATTTGGATTAATAAACTTGGATGTACACCCCGGAAATTTCTTTTCTTCATTGACCAGTCTTCAAAAGATGATGATCTTCGACCTTGTCCCTTCACAGACAGTGGGAAGGGTTTTTACCTTTAAAACCACCATAGAACCTGCAAAAAACAAAATAAAACATTAATAAAACCATGCGGGGTTAGAAATATTGCTTCGAAGCTTGGTAGAGGAGGTTGCAGAGAGGCGGAATGCATGGAGGAAGGATTTTAATGGCGGAGGGTGAAAAAATGTATTTAAATTGATTTTGGCACGAAAATGGGCATAAGTGGATTTGGAAAACCATTGGCGGTTTTCGCGCGACAAAACGAGTAGTAAGTGGTTTAGCATGGAGGGAACGCGATCCCGTTATATCGCAGCATGCATCCTCCGCAATACCACTGGTCTCGCCTGGATTTTGGTTGTTAAACCTTAGATGCAGAAATCACGCGATATGCGATATCGACCGTTGGATGAGAAGGGGTGGATCCAATGGTCGGGAGAGCAACGCGATGGGAAAGGTGCACGGGCGGGGAAATAGTGGAAGCTAGCTGGCAGCGAGGGATTGGATGAGGGGTTTATTGTGTCGGGAAATCGGTAATGAAGAAAGACAAGGGGGAGGGAGAAAAAAGGGGATTCTGATGTGATGGAGGGGATAATAACTGGGCACTGGGGCACGGTTCCGTGGAGGAGAAGTGACCAGGGGCCAGAGAAAGGGAGCAGATTCGCATCGGCGAGGAGAATTTTATAAAGGAAATGCAGGTTCATAGAGGAATTTCTGATGCAATGGGGTTTGGGCGCTTGGTCATAGTGATCAGACATATGGACAAAAGGCGCAAAAGGTTTAAATCCCTCGGGGGCTTATACCTTTATTTATAAAAAGACTGTTTTTTAGGCCCAAAAATGGATTTTTAGGCCAAATTGGAAGTTTCGATAGGTGAAAGGGGTTTTTTAAGCCAAAACAATAGTGAGTGTATTGGTTTAAAGAGGGTTTTTCGAACCATATAAAGGGGTTATGATGGTTTTGAGGGGTTTTTTAGGGAAAATGGAGGATAAATGAGAAAGGAAAAGAATGAACTGGGCTTAGCAAATAATGGAAAAAATGGCCTACATACAGTCTCTTTTTGTTCAGTAGTGTTTCTTGAGGATTCTGAATAAGGGACAGGAACAACAGCTTAGGGAACAACAACTTCTAAGGAACAACAGCTTAAGGAACAACACTTGTTAAAGAACAACAGTTTAGGGAACAACAATGCTAAGGAACAGCACTGATAAGGAACAACATTTTTAAGGAACATCAGGATAACCTTTTTGAGGAAAAATAGATGAAGATTTTTGTGAAATGACAGAATTTAGAAAGATGAAGGCTGTGAGATTTCTAGAACTCATAATGTTTTTTGAAATTTTGTTCTAAAAATCTGGGTTTGTCAAATTTAGTCATCTTTGGATAAAATCAGAATTATGGATGACTAACAAATTCATCATGCATGCTCTATGATTTTAAATTAGATGCCTTCCATGATCTCAGTTTACTGCTTCACCCTCCATGATCTATCTCATTAATGAGACATGATCTCCACTCCATTCACATTAGTAGTTGCTCCACTACTCCATTTTGTAGATATATGCTTAATTTATCCGCATTCACACATAAAAAGTGGATCTTTATTCATCTTGAGGATTATGGGTCCCTCCACCCTTTTATTTACTTAATTTATTAAGAAAATTAGGAACTCTAATATTCAAATATCATGTGAAAATTTGGGAATATTACACAGCCTCATACAGTGATAGAACCATTTGAGAAATGGGCCCTAGACATTGTGGGGCCAATTAATCCTTCATCATAGCAAAAATAATACATATTGGTCTGCACCGATTATGTCAGAAAATGGGTCGAAGCAAAGGCACTAACCAGAGCAATAGAGCAGGCTATTTTAGACTTCCTATTTGAAGATATTTTTTTTTCACTTCGGGGTACCCAGAGAGATAGTGACAGATGGGGGGCTTCAATTCACATCTCGTTTTATCAAGAAGCTGGTTTAAAAGTATGGAATTCATCACAAAATCACTTCACCATATCACCCACAAGAAAATGGTCAAGTGGAAAGCACCAATAAATTCATTAAGGAAATATTAACAAAGACAATAGTCGGCCACCGAAGAAACTAGGCCGAGAAACTTCCAGAGGTACTGTGGGCTTATAGGAAAACATGGAGGAATACTACAAGCTTCTCACCATATGAATTGGTGTATGGTAAGAATCCTTTATTCCCCATAGAGTTTGATATAAATACATTAATAACAACATTGCAGGTCGATCTAGACTTGAGTATGGCATAGACACAAAGAGTGAACTAGCTCAAAGAGTTGTAAGAGAAATGATTGGCTTCTATTCAAGAGACAGAGATCATTCAGAAAAAAAGAGCTATACGGAATGATGGGTTTATTAAGAAGAAAAAGTTCTATAAAGGAGATTGGGATCTTTTGTATGATTCAAGGCTCAAAGATTTCAAAGGCAAGCTCTGCACCAGATGGCTAGGTCCTTATGAGGTGGACACGGTCTTTGACAATGGGACTGTACAATTGATTACCATCGACAGTGCTAGGACACCATTATTGGTTAATGGGCACCGTCTAAGGTTATATCATCAACCTGCTTTGAAGGAATTGTTTTTCAACATTTTCGCGGACTTTGATCTTCATGTTACGACACCAGGGGAACATTCTCCTATGCAGTCTGAAAATTAAAATTCCAATAAGTGCAGCAGTTGAAAACCACCTTTGTGGCAGTTGCTACACCTATTTAATATATATATATATATATATATATATATATATATATATATATATATATATATATATATATATAGATATAGATATAGATATAGATATATATATATATATAACAAAATAATAATAATAAACAAAAATAATAAATATAACTATGAAAACACCTTTCCGGGGCGCAGTTAGAAAATTGGTAATAGCTAAAAACCACTCTTGTGGTGGTTTTTACACCCCTGTTTTTCTTTCTGAAACATCATCTTCCCTTCCTGATCTATTTTATAGGATGATGGTATTCATGTAGTTTTATTTTTTGTACCTATTTCTCCTAATTATTATGTTTTTGAAGAATAATCTAAGGGTTGTCTTGGCTGCTACACATGTAATAGCGGACAGCCACAAACATTGTCTCTTATGTTTCACTCCATAACAACAATAATAGTTAAAGACAAACACAACAAAACGAGCGTTGCAAGCAGAACGCCTCCAATTCGAAATCTTCCTCCATGTCACCTCAGGTATGTCATTCAAAAGGTAAATGTTATGATTTATTATTTGGTGATTAATTGGCAGAAGTAATGATATTCCCATGATGGCCGTGGGTGACCATCACCATTAAGGTGGGGGAGAGGATATGTCTTGAAATCATTGCAAAGAGCCGTAGTAATAAACCTCTATCAAATCCGCATGCACCCAATTAATAACATAAATTCCTATAACGACTAAATCTAGTTCGAAAAGAGCGTGTGTACTAGATCCCATTACTTCCCATAATGAGACATTTATGAAGAGTAGTGTGAGGTACGATTCAGTAATCTGTAAAATATGTCACCTTCCATAAACCTCCTCGACTGAAACCTTGCATCCTCATTTTAAACTTGTCAATTGGGATAGCAAAGACACCGAGAAACAATGAGCAGGGCAGTGACATTATAGTGGGGTTGAGCAGCAAGAAGTGAATTTAGAAACAAACAGCAAGATGAGTGGAGCAGTGGTCAGGAATGAACTAGATTCTATGGACACCTTGCAAAATTTTCCATAATCCTACCATATATTCAGAGACGCTGGATGGATTGAGTATTCCCATAAGCTAGATGGCTCAGACGAGGCAGTGGAAATTGAATTTGCCCAGAATATGAACAAAAATCAAACTTGAGTTAGGGGCATGTAAGTTGAGGTGGCTGAAGAGGTAATTGCATGAGTAACTTCATTTCTAGTAGAGGGATGGAGGTGGTTTAATAGAAAAATAAATGACCCCTCCTTGAAAGAAGACTTCCTAGAAGGAGAAGAAAAACAAGAGAAGAAAGGGAGAGGAATTGACAGGTTGTCGCTTCCTCATCCTTGGGTAGATGTCACCCTGGGCTTAATTAAATATATCACTTGTGATGGAAGATCCACGATAGTGTTTAACTATCAGTTTCCTCTTCTTAATCACTTGTGGCACCAAAAAAGATTAATCTTCCATTCTACTTGTTAGGGAACATCAAGCATATGGCAGAAACAGTAAAGACAACATCACACCCAGAGAAATGTGTGACTAATCATAGACTCATCAAGTTAATCGTGCTGGATGCCCTAGGCCAGCAAGGAAAAACTTGGGAAGAATTCAAGAGAAAGAGGCCAAGGACAAGCCGATGGAAACAAACCACGACTTTAGGAGGAAGTCAGGAAGAAGTAAAAAACCTGACTCAGCCTGCTAGAGTTAGAATTGGGAAAGAGCCTACTGATGAACTAATTAGGGATAGAAGACCAGAAAAAAGGGTGAAAGTCAGCATACTTGCAGAACCTTTTCCTACGACCGGAGAGCAGATGGAAGCAAAAGTCTTAGAAGAATAAAGACAAGCCTCCTCATTAGGTAAGGAGGAAACTCATGTCCTGTTTTTAGAACTCGAAAATATAAGAAAGGAAAATGAAGAATTAAAGAAAAAAATATCTGAGGAGAAGGAAATCCTAGTGTCTATATGAACTACATGTTTTCAAGACTTAGCAGTAGTAGGATATAAGGTCTGTAGAGAAAATATCAACCTAATGGAAACAAAAACATAACGGTGGGAGGTTGTTACATAAGAACCTGTTGATGATATTGTTGTTACACAAGAACCAACAGTTAAAGCAGAGCCTCCTATGATAATTGACCTAGAATCCGACCCACAAGAACCTTTGGAGGCCACTCCTATTGTAGAAGAAACAACAATGGACACAGAGGCTACTCTAAGTGGAAACAAAGGGGCTGACACATAAGAACCCACCGAGGAGGCTGATAATACACAAGAACCAACAGCAGAGGTGGAACAACCCCATTTAGTAGAGGCTGTTACACCCATTATTGATGTGGATATTGAATTTAGAAAAACATTAGGTCCCATCTCGGGATGGAGTTCTGAGAAAATTTTATTAATTTCTGAAATACAAAAGTGGAAACAAGAAGCAATATCCCTTCGAGAGGGGACGATTTTGATGAAGGAACATCAGAGAGAAATAGAAACTTTACATGAAATATGGATGAAAGAAGAGTTGAAGAAAGGATGGGATAATTATAAGAAGATAGAAGCTTTGAAGAAACAGGAGGAACAATTGTTGTTGTTACAGCAGCAGGTTAGAGATCTCACAATAGATAAGAAAAAAATTCATGACCTCGTCCTCAATTTGCTGGGTTGTAGGCGGCCTTCTTCATCATATCCTATCTTTCTATGGGAACATACTTCATGTTCTAGATGAAAGCTGTTATGGAGGATAGGCCTTATTTATGTTCTTCCACTCGCACATTTCTAGAAGTTTTTCATGCCTCCGATTTCGATGAGCAAAGCTTGCTGTGTGAATTATTCTTACATAATATTATTTGTGAACATGTGAGTATGTAGATGTTTGTGAAATTATTCTACTATATGGGAGATATTCAGTTGAGAGCTTCTGTGTCCTTCATGAAGAATCATATTGAATGGAATTTGGCCATCAACTCTATGAAGGCTAATGAGGAGAAGATGGCATTGTGGGTTCGAGCAGAACCGAGATGGGCTGCTGAGTTAAGGAGAGAATTCGGGAGAATGTTGAGTACTCCTGGAATTCAGGAACCAGCTGCCACTTACAGAAGAAGGATTGTGAACTTTAGCTTCAATCATTTCTCAATGATGAAGATTCGATCCTTGACAGGGTGCTTGAAATGCACGGAAGCCAGCAGTGCTGAGCTACTGAAGGGGGACCCATTCTCATTCTAAAATTTCATGGTGGCTATTACACATGTACCAACTTATGCACAGATGGTACAATCCCTTGGTGCTTTGTGGCTTGGATTGAGATTCAAGTTTCCTTTGATCTAGCTGCCAATTAAGGATTATCAGAGTAATTATGAATTGAGTAAGTATGAGTCAGAGTCCTGGGTATGGAATTTGATGGCCAATTAGGGGTACAGATCTGCAGACGAAGATACAGTTGGCGCTTATGATTTCACCGACCTGCACTGGAGATACTCCCATGAGAGATGAGTTTGCATGAGGACATGCAAGTATTTCAGCTGGGGGGAGATGTTGGGTGCCATTTTTACACACTTTTCCTACACTTGTTTTCCCTATTTTTCCTCATCACTATAACCAATGGGACTATATTTGCCTCTTTTTCCTACCTTTCTATCCTAACCTGTGTTGTTTCACCTTATTTTCATTACTCTTCCATTTCATCAATTATTATCATATATCATGCCTCTTTATGACTAATTGAGGATGAATGTTTGGAGAAGATCTATTGCTGTTTTGTTGTCTTTCCAGATGTCATTTATAGAACCAAAGATCCTAAGAAAGAGGTCCATAGGATTATTTAAGTGGGTGTTGTTACAGCGAAGTGATGCCGTTACACCTTGCTGTTACAGACCTGCCAACAAACTACTATTACACTCTGTTGTTATAGACCCACTGGCGAACTGCTGATATAGTTGTACCGCTGACTAGATCTCATCAACACCTGTTAGTGACCTATCATTTAGCTGTTTCACTACAAGAGTGGTTTTATTACGATAGCTATAGAAGATGTTTAGCATTGTATTTTTTGATAACAGCCTAAAGGCGGTTTTGATTGTAATCTATAATTTTCTAGTCAGAGATTTATTAAGAACTGGTTATAACTATATGTATTCTATTTCGATCAGCATGAGAATCATAAGATTCTAATGACTGATCCATCCCTTGATTTTATGAGATGTAACCAATATATAGTTCTCGACCCTTGAGGTCGAAAGGTTAGTGGAGAATAACATTATTTTGGCTCTATATTTATACTCAGATTAATACAGATTGTCATGTTATTGTTGTTACATGCATTATTCAATTTAGTTTTCGTTAATTTATTTCTCTACCTGAGCCCTGCTAGGGAGGAAGGGCCCTCCTTCTTAGCAGGGATTGCAGTGATTAAAGTAGTTGTGTGTATGGATTTGTATTTTAGTTTATGTATCAGTAGAGGTGTTGATTGTTGTTATTCAGCTGTGAATATATCCACTTCAATTTCAATACTTGGTATGATGTTACACATATGATATTAGAGATACCAGTTGGATATTTGTTGTGTGGCATGCTAGAAAAATTTAATTGAAGTGTGATTCCAGTCTTGTAGATCATTTTATTTCTACATGAGTGATTTAATTCCAACATTTACTTCAACAATGATTTCTTTTCTTCAGAATTGCTTCTCGTTGGGTGTATCGGCACAGACAGTGCAACTGCCATTGGAATAAAAAGACATCCCTGGATTCATAAATTATGTGTACTATTTAATAATTGAATAGTGATTAATACAACCCAACAATACAGATGCCTGAAGCTTGATCGAATAAAAGCACTTGGATGAATACACGCCTCAAAGTGACATAGTTGAGGGTAATAAAAGAAAGTGTTTTCTCTCCCATTGATGTTAAGGTTCGCAAACTATATCAAAAGTAAAATAAAAGCTAGTAATCCTAGAGTAATGAACCTCCCTTTGAAGTCTCCTTCGCTAAGGAGTGGTTAGCGGGAAGTGATGAAGGATTTAGCAGCCAAAGAACTATGGAGGTATTACCGCTTCGTAGAGTAGGCAGTAGTGGATGAGTTAGCATGTTAGTAACTCTCCCTTTGTGTGTGAGATACGGTTAGTGGCTTGCCCTTTCACAGTCTTCTTCTCGGGGAGACTTACTTGGGCGTTCGGCAATAAAGTAACAAGTGTTATTACATATATAATACAGGATGTCCGAATAATGGAAGTGTCTAGTTTCACACATCTAGTTTAAGTAACAAAGCACCTTGTAACAATTAGTCATGTGTAAGGTACGGTTATCAGCTGGATTTTTTTAATATTTTTTCCCCTCAAAGAGTTAGCTAGAAGGCGATATTATTCCTAAGTTACTTATTCGGTGAAGGGCTGGTCAAGATTTAACTTACTCACCCTATATTTTTTCCCGTCAAATTTCTTCGAGTCCCGGCTCTGTCTGTATACTTATTATTATCAAATAGATAGTGTAAGGTAAGATCCTAGAAGTGTAAGGTAAGGATCTAAAATCAGTATGGGTCCAGAATATTTTGATATATCCTCGTCTCTTTTCAAATGCAAAAAAACATATTGACAAATGTGAAATCTCCAAACTTGAAAGAGCCTATTTCTCAGGCCCTTTCATCTCCTTGTAGTCCTTTCATCCTTCCACAGTGCTCAGGGTAGGCTATATCTCCATGGCTCTTAAGCACATCTCAATATCAAGGAACAAAGTAGAAAATCCACATTGGGGTCATGATAAGCCACATTGCAGTAATGAAGCCACCACATTGCTGTAGAAAATCCTTAAATCATTACCAAAAACTCCATTTTTATTGGAGAAATTCCTTTCCTAAATAGTGTCGAATAGTGTCGATATGGCTCGGAGAGGCGTTTTTTACACATAGCTAAAGAAACTAAGGGGAAAAATATTTAGTAAGCTTGAGAAGGAGCTTGAGTAGGTGGGGAGTGTTGGCAATGAATGTTTGTTGGTTAGCAGCAGCCCTGAGCGATACTTAATAATATTCGTCGATGAATGGGGCTTAATATTTATGAACTTAACAATCGCCACATTCAGCTATGAATAACTTTCTATTGTCAAATCGTTGATACTTTTAAGGGTGTGTTCCCTCAATGCCTAATATAATTATCTTTCCCATAGAAGGATAAGGTGTCACCCCTACTAAACTATGGGCTATTACGGCACCCTACCCATTAATTAATCATCTTTCCCCTTAAAGGCTCGGGTGGGATATATATTATAGTCAAACCAGGCTTCTTTCAATACATAAAGTAGCCTGCACACATCCTTTTTTTATATTTCCCTTCAACAACTAGCTCACGCAGATTTTATTCATTGGTTTGGTTGGATGTGCACCTGGCTTGCTCTGGACTAGACTTCCCTAGGCAATAAACCCCAAAAGTTATACTTAGCCCGGAAAACTAACAAGACATCCCCCAGTCAGATGAGGATAGAAAAAGAAGTTATACTTCTTGTATTAGTACTTGGTTCACATACATCTAAGTCTCCACATGAATACACAGATTGAAGAGTAGGTGAGACCCCTACTTATTGAAAGAGTTTCCCGATTGAGAAATTCTGACTTTACACGATTATGAATTTATTCATTACTGGAAAGCAGGAATGGCACAAAGAAAGAGTAGGATATAAATGTAAGAAATATTGGTGCCATCTGGGAGAAAGAGAGAGAGGGCTTGCTGAGATAGATGAGATGGGAGTGAGCATTGAAGATAGTGGAGGGATACCTAAGTGAAGGGACTGTAGGGCAACAACAGAGTGGTATGTGGATAAGAGTTTATTCTATGATGCTGGAGATGATACATCCGGTGTGAAGTGGGGATATGAACTGTCGTTTCCATCTAAGAGATTTTGATATCCAGATCCTTGAATTACACATTATTTCAGATAGCAGGTAAGGTCTCTCTATTTCTTCCCTTCTTCACTTACTCACCCATCTTCACTTCCTCTCCCTTACGGTCGAGCCCTGTCTTCCTTGATTTCTTATTGGGTGGGGCTTATGGTCGAGCCATGCTTCACATCCTGAATTGAAAATTTACCCCCTTCTTCCCTTCCTCAATTTGCAGGGACAGGCCTTTGGATTTAACCTGCGATCGATAACAATTCTTTCTTTAAGGTTTTTTCTATCTTGAATGAACGAAGCTTTAAGCGTAGAATATTAGAAATAATTGACGGAAGGGAAACTGAAAGGGTAAGCTACTCAGGCGAGCAAGGATGGTAAGGGAATGGTAAGTTAAGGGAAAATCCACTTGTGTGCATCTTGAAAGGTTCTATATTTCTAGGTAAGGCGCTACCTAACTCACCTACCTGCCTAGATCTTTTTCTCCTAGCCCAGCTATAAGGGAAAGAGAATTAGATTATTATTCTAAGGAATGAAAGTATGGTATCTAAACAAACAGATAGAAATGCAACTTATATAATGTAAATGTAATTTATAGCTAGGACACTAACTCCTTAAACATGGAAAATTCCAACCACTAACTCATATAGAATTTGAAGTTCCACCACTAACTCATATAGAATTGAATTGGTCATTCTGCAACTACCACAAAATATATAATATATTGGGTTATTTCATTAGTTGATTGAACCCAGGGTTGAACTTACCATAAAAATCTTCATTTCATAAAGTGATATCAACTCAGATCATATTAATTGAATCACTAAGATATAATCTGATCAATTATGAGATCACATAATTACATATATAATAGCAACATTGTCTGCTAAAGCATAATTACTAATTGAAATGCATAATTACATATATAATATATGCATTATCTGCTAAGGCATAATGACATATATAATTCATGACCAACAGCCACTCCTTGGCGATACCCTCTTTTCTTTCCTCAATCGCACCCATTATAGAAAAAGAGAGATAGAACATGCCAATGCTTTTAATAAAAGACCCATTCTGATCAGAACAAAATATCTAGTAAATAGAATGGATGGGTTCTCGGTCCCTTTCGTCTAGTGTTTAGGACATCGTATCCTCATATCAAATACATGAGTTCGATTCCTATAGGGGAAAGGTATGTACTCACTCTCGGTCTCATTGCTGAGTGACAAGTTGAGAAGCACAAACACCTATATGCATATCCATATATCATATTGATACATCCATAGATGCATAGAACAGATCCATTTATATCCATATATGAATATATCTACATATATTGATATGGATACAAATATAGATCCATACATAGATACAGTTATGGATCTCCATCTTACTTACACAACTTAATAGTGCCTGGCCTGGTGGGGGGCTTCAAATGCCCACGGTAAACTATATGGGAATTGGGTATAGGTATGTATAGAGCATAGAGCCATCCTGTCCTACCTGATTGGTGTGTGATTTTAATACATTATGCCTTCTCTTCAACGCATTTTTGGTTGGGATGAAACTAACCCTGCCCACGAGCGGGAGATCTGACTAACCCTAATAAGAAAGAGGAGACATAGGATGTGGGGCTTGTGGGAGAGCCAAAACATGGGAAAACGAACAATGAGATCATTGACAGGTAGAACTGGCTCGTGGCTTGTTAAACAACTACAACTAGCTGTAGCAAGAACCAGAGATCGCTGATTAAGGGGTGATTTTTTAAGGGGATGCTATGTACACTTGGGTGGGCCATAAGAGCCCCCATTGTCAAGATGTATGTAAGGAAAGGACCTGAGTGCTTATCCTGGCTCGCTCCAGCCGATATATATATATATATAGGGGTGATAACAATATGGATCAGATTCCTAAGGGATCATTAACCATGGGACCAGCCGAATCGACGTCCCTCCCTCCTGGAGAACAACTGTTGTCAATGAAGCAACCTATACATTCTGTGAAAATGAGAAAGGATTATGGGGAACTTGGTCCTCTGGTCCTGCAGGCAGAAGGAAGGTTGTGAGAGGAAGGAGCGGATGCTAGGAAATATATCCCATTATGTAAGGGGAAAAAGGTTTCCATCCGTGAGAAACCAACAAATAGCATATATCTTATCTAAGAGTATAGTAGTTTCCCAAACCGATAGGGATAGTGGGAAAGGAATAAGGAGGAAGAACCGCGAGGTTATCCCTTCCCCTAACCCTGACTAGTAGAACCTTGCGGAATCACCTGAACCCAAGCCTTCCTACAATAACTTAGTGCTGCGTCATGCTAATTTAGCCCAAGTCAGAGATGAAAAAACAAACAATATCTATGAATCCCTTCCTATTCCTTCTTCCACATGTTCAATATTTTTCCAGCGGTTTTTCGAGAGCTCTTTCCCATTAACGCCACTCTAATTCTGCTCATTCATGGAGTTGTATTTAGCACCTCTAAGTAATATGATTATCCACCGTCAGCAATTAATGTGGGTTCGCTTGGATTAGCAAGTGTTGTGCGCCTAGGAGGGTAGCATGCTTTGGAATGTGAAGGTTTCAAGTCTTTATCGCCCAGAATAGTTCGCTCACCTAATGCATGCGTGGTTTCAGACTACAGGTAGGGAACCGTAGCATGGGGGTACTATCATTGTTTTTTCAGCGCCAGGCTAGCTAATCATGACAGGGGTGAGGTATCTCCCCTCAGGATGTCTTGGAAGGTGCATGAGTTAGAACGCTACTATTAATGTGCGACTGACCTAGGATCGGATTAGTACCTATGATTAACTGGTTCGGCATGGACTAGAAATAAACAACGTCAGCAGTGAGTAAACGACTGAACGTGCTGCAACCTAGGGATAACTAGGCTGCTCTTTTTCTCTATAGGGATTGGGGAGAGAAATGGGGCATAGCGAAATTTGGGAAGGAGGAGGGTTTGGTTCGCCCGCCAACTAGGGTGACTGGTCCTGCCGTAGTGTACTCCTATTACACCAGCAACCAATGCTTTTCAAGCATACAACGATGCAGGAATAGCCGTATTATTTTCTTTTTTCATATAATATTGAATCAAGGGAGGAAATGGCGGTATATGGTAATGAGATTTCCTATGCCGCGTGACCCCAAACAGTGTTTCACTCTAGAAAGGGCATCGGAAGATGGGTGAATCAGGAGAATTCCATACCAACCAATATGGGTTTCTATAGTGGGTAATATCGTATGATACAACTAAAGGGAACAAAGCAGTCGAGGAACTAACTGGATAAGGCATTCCTTATAGATCGAGCATAGGATAGGCAAGAGATCATGTGAGTTATGGGGAAGATATGTGTTTGGTCTCAATCTAGTCTCCTAAATTGAGCTCATTTAATTGTCAACCAGGGTTGGTAAACTGCTGAAGTGAAGTGTACTGTATGTACCTAGGTGCTTGTTTCTTAATGCGTTGTGTGTAGTGTTTTGTCATGTTTTTGGTCTTTTGTGATGATTTATGATGTTTTTGATCTTTTGGTGGTTTTATGTTTCACAAGGAAAATGAAATGGAAGGAAGCTAATGATTAAAAACAGAGTGAAACCTAATTGGTTGATGTCAAATGGTAAATGCAAATGCAATACTAAAAACAGAATCAAATCTAAACTATGACTAAGCAGAAACAAAGCTTGATAATGAATTTTAAGCAAATGATTCAAAACACAAACTAAACTTGTCAAATTCTTTCATCAAAGGAATTTGAGAGAGAGCTTGAGACATGGTCAACTAAGCATGCAAATTTTCCTAACTAAACAGTTTAAACAACTAACTTATAATGATGCAACATTTTGTCCTTGATTAGAGATTTGTTGAAGTATGTTTGGAGTAAAACATTGATACCATCATAAGATCTTCTACTCTAAGACTAGCTCCTAACTCTATTCTGCAACTTAGTTTAATGACACTACACTTCACTCAAAGGTTATGGATTTTTGAAATAGTCTTTTGAGGAAATGTTGGTTTGTGAGATGATAAGGAAGTTGCAGAAGTACTTCAGGCCTTAAAATGATATTGTCTTCTGTTCATGTGGTTATGAAGCAATTATAGATTTTAGAACAAGAAGAGGTTTGTAAATAATGAAGGCTGTTTTGTTAAATTTAACAACTGAATTAATCCAGTATATAGTGAGTGACAACTAAATATGGAGTGCAAATGTAATGAGTTAAGCTAAAACTGAACTTAAAATGTCACTAATCTAAAACAGTGCTGAGCTACAAGTCATTATCAAACTTAAAACAGAACAACTGAGCATGAGTTAAGTGCAATTAAACTCCGGAGTATCCTAACTATGGTATCATGCATTATCCTATGGAATTATACAGTCTGTTTGTCCATCATGATTGATATTTTGGAAGAGTTTCTTAGAAGAATCCTAACTGTACAATTCAGTGCAAATGTAAACATAAAGGCTGAAAGAAATGAAAAACTAAGATATCATAGCCATCTCCCACTCATCATTATGATATTTTTGACAGGCGTTTAAGAGCAAGAACAACTATGGTACTTAGCGAAAACACACAACTAAAACGTTCAAGATCACAATCATGCTTAAGACAGTATAAGGATTCTTTGGAAGAGTGCTTAGCATAAGTATAACTGTGATGGTGAATGAAAGAGATTACAATTAAATCCTACAATACTATAGCCATTTCCCATTCATCATTATAATCTTTTGGAAGAGCTTCTTCTTTTGGAAGAGTTTTTAGAATGAGTATAACTACAGTAGCTAATAGCTAATGAAAACAACTACTAATTCAAATTCAAAAACGTAAAGGTAGCTAGAATACTTATCTAAATTACGCAAATAAATCCGTGCAAGAGGCAGGGGCCCTCTACCACCTGACGGAATCTAACTCCAAATCAAATCAACGCTTTCAAAACAACACTGTCTGCTTCATTAAAAGTGAAATAACTTGAACATAGCACTTTGCGTCTTTAGAAATGTAGCACAGAATCTAAGCAAAAATCTAGAACAAAATCTAGCCTAGCTCTCCGTTTTCCAAGTGTTTATATAACAAATGCACATAACAAGACTTGCAACAATTTCAAGATTATTGTCTTTCCTTATCAAAATTACATTAGGAATCTTGGAGTGGCTACGTAAAAAGGAAAAAGACATCTGGACTGAGACAGTCCTAACAGAAGTCTGCCTTCTTAAATGTGTTCCCACGTTCCAAAACCATACCCAGAATTCGTTTCTTCCTTCATGGTGAGCAACAAACCATGTAGACATGACGTGGAATATGCCCATATGTGGTTTTTCTTGAGAGGCCACCTGGAACATACTCAAACGTGAAGACAGCTGCAGAATCGCCGGTTAGCTACGGAATGTCTGCATTCTGCAGCTAGTTCCGGTCAAAATGCATTACAATGACAAAAATCACAAAAATTAGCAAGTCAGTCATGTTAATCATTCTAAAATTAATTTTAACTAAATTCATTGATCAATTGGGTCTAGGATAGCAATGGAAAAAGGAAAATGAGGTAAAGTAAGATGAAAGAAAGCACAATTTTGAGGCTCAACATACCCCCACTGCTGTCTCCTTGCATGTCCTCATGCAAATTATCCTATGAACTCAGAGGCTTCTGCAAGAACATCTAATCCTCTCCTTCTCCTTTGTTTGGAAGCTAAAGATTTTCTGGGTTTTATGATAACAAGTTTGAACCTTAAGTTGGTAAGTGCCCTGATTAGCTTTTTATTCCTCTTCTTCAACTTTTCATTGGTCTTTTCCACTTTGTCTATATGTAGGGATAAGGTTGAGTTCATATCAGTTTTGAGCTTGACTTGTTCCTTGAGAATTTCATTCTCATTTTTGATGTGTCTATTAAGTATTTCCAACTCATACCTATCCCTTCTTAATACATCTATTTCAGACAGTGGAGGACTAGGGGTTCTCTCCTTACTTTCTGAAGCTCTCCTTTCCAAAGTTTCCACATAATCATAAATTTCTTGTTGAGCAGGGTCAATTTCAGGGGTTCCTTCATTAAAATCCTCTTCAACATCTTCTTCAATGGATGTTTCCTCATCTTCTATATTAATCACCCCTGTTTGTTTGATTTGAGTTTTCCTTAGTTTCCCTTTTAGTCTATGGCTTCTTCTTGGCTGAGAAGATCCCTCTCCTTTCTCTGTGGCATATTTCCTGATTAACTTCTCTTTCTTAAGTTGTCTCTTGATTTGAGTCAACTTCTCTGAGATGATTTCCTCACTACTTTCTTGGACTGTTTTGTCAATTTCAACTTTTGAAGCTCTCCATTTTCTACTTCTCCTTGTAGGTTGTGGTTCAGGTGAGGGTTCTTTTTGCTCTTCAAAATGATTTCTTATCAAGAAATTGTCCCATGTATCATTTGTTTTGGCTAAATGATGTTCAATCAAAATTTTAACCAAACCATGATGATATAGAGTTGTCTCTAAAAATTGAACCCTTCTTTGAACACAGGAAGCCATCTTTTTCAAACTTTGAAGCAAGAAATAAGGTAGGTTTAAGTCTTCCCCTAGAAAATGCGTTATCAGTCTAATGTGGTAGACATAAAATGTGCCATATCTACCCTCACATGTAATAAATTTTTGCAGAAGAAGTAGTATGTTTCTCCATTTATTTTTCAATGCAGAACTTGGAATTCCTTTCTTAAACACAGTGACATCCATACCTGGTGATTTTAGAATTTGCTTCCAGGATTCATGATGGAATTCTCTGTTTTTAAACCATCTCTCTCCATTTCTAAGCAATCCTGTAGCTTCTACAATGAAAACCTCATTGACAGTGAATTTGACATCTCCCACTTCAACTTCAGTTCCTTGAAATGATCTTGCAAATGTTTTAGTGACTTCTTTGTGGAAGCCATTAAATTTCTCCAAAAATTGTAGCCATCCTATCTGTTGCAACATTTCTTTACATTGAGGGTAGCCTTCTAAGTATTTTGAACCCACTGGTTCAGTTCTTACAATGAAACTCATAATTGCTTCTTCAATGTTCAGATTAACACTCTTCTACCCACAGAAATAATAACTTTCACCTTCGAATTGAAATGGCTTCAAGTTCTTAATGACAATGGCTTCAAACTTCGGAATGATATACCTCTGGTTGATAGTGACAACAGCTTCAAAACTTCGGACTGATATGCCTTTGGTTGACAGTGACAAATGGCTTCAAATTCCCACACTGCTATACCTCTATCTCTCGGTGGCAAATAACTTCAAATTCCCACACTGCTATATCTCTGTCTCTTGGTAACAAATGGCTTCAAATTCTTCACTGCTATACCTCTGCGTTTACAGTGATAATGCTCAATCTCTGCCCACGGTGATTCAAACTGATATACCCTTTTGCTCTGCTCTCGGTGATAAGAATATCTCTGTTTGCGGAATGAAGTGCTGGCTACAGAATGGAGTGATGGAAGTAGTTAAGGAATGAGGTAATGGAGTGAGGTGGAGGAAACGAATTAATGATTGAAAAGACGACGGAGATTTTTACAACGGAAAAGAGAATCATCATTGAATGATTTGGTTGGGTTACGTGAAGAATTCAAACACTTCGGCCATTTGAACCGCTTAAATGATGTCGGACATGGAATTTGAAATGAGAGATTTTAATCCAAAGTTTGTGGAGGGTTTATTAGTTATGATCAATAAAAATAATTAAAACAACCTTTTCAAACAATTCATAACTAAAACTATGCTAAACTTTATGAAATGCCATTATAATCTAAACCTGTTACCTCTGCTTTTCATTTGATTTTTGTAGTCTTTGTCTGCTTTGTTCACCTTTGGAAGAGTCTTCATAATCTTTCTTGATGCTTTTGATTCATGGATACACTGGATCATTTTGTTGCAATTCTAATGTCTGATGATCAATGCCTTCAGGATTTGTAGCTGCGGAATGTCTGGCTAGCTGCGGAAAGGCTGATCAGCTGCAGAATGTCTGTTAAGTTGCAGAATGTACCTGTAGAGTATTTTAATCATGGAATGGAGTGTTTTTGGAATATGGGTGAAATTTTATATGGTATGAATGAAGATGAATGATGAGACATGATATGTAGGAGGTGGATGATGAAATGGAATGGATTCAGTTTATGAAATGGAGTGAAAGAACATAAGAACTACCGTGCAATCCATGACATGTTTTATTCATTTACAGCTAGACATCAAACTTTAAATTTTGACATGAAAATGAAATGGATGGAGTATGGAATGAGATGAGTGAAACATGGAATGAAGTAGAATATGAATGAATGAATGAAATGGAGTATGGATGGATAAGTGAATGGAGTGAAATGAAATGAGATGAATCATAAGCACTATGGATCTGAACTTATGATTTTGTAACAGCTGCTTGTAAAAACAAAATGGAAAAGTTAGAGTGTCAGAGAGACTCTGATTTTCACCCTATCTTTTCTGTATAAACATGCCAATCAATGATTGGTTTTCATGTTTATACTTTTATTTTATTTTTTTATTTTTTTTTCAAAGAGAAATGCTTCAGAAAATTTAATCAAGTTGATGAAGAAGAGAGATTCTTCTTCATTAACTTCACATCACTGCTTTCTTGGAACTTCTTGACAAATTCTTCTCTTGAGAGTGGTTTGTGATACAACTTCAATCTATGACCATTCACAAGAAAAGTGACCTCTTCTTCATCTATAGTTCTGATTTTTACTGCCCCATTATCAAAAATTTCAATAATTTCATATGGCCCAAGCCAATGTGTCTGAAATTTACCTTGAAAATCCTTGAATTTTGAATCAAACAAGAGAGCCCAGTCACCCTCTTTGAATTTCTTCTCTTTGATGTACTTTTCATGCCATCTAGCCCTTTGCTGTTGGACTAGACTTGTTTTTTGAACTGCATCTTGTCTGATCTCATCCAATTCATTAATTTTCTCCAGTCTATGCTTTTGTGCCTCCGTTAAATCAAGTCCTAGCTGAACTGCCATTTTGAAAGTTTGAATCTGGAAATCTATGGGAAACAAAACTTGCTTTCCATAAACAAGTTCATAAGGAGTATGGCCTGTTGTGTTTCTCCATGTAGTTCTATAGGCCCACAAGGCTTCAGGAAGCCTATCTACCCAATCTCTTCTATGTAAATGAACAATCTTTATTAGGATTCCTTCAATGACCTTATTAGTAGATTCCACTTGACCATTTGCTTGTGGATGATAAGGAGTAGATTTTCTATGCCTGATTTTGTACCTCTCCATCATTTGTTCCACTAGCCTTGATGTAAATTGAGCTCCTTGATCTGTAACAATTTCCCTTGGGACACCAAAACTAGTAAAAATATCCTCAAAAAGAAAAGTAACTACAGATGCTTCATTAGCAACAAGTAATGGTTTAGCTTCTACCCATTTAGTAACATAATCAGTGCAAACTAATATATATTTTTTTTGTCTTGATGGAGGACTAATAGGTCCTACAAAATCCAAAGCCCATTTTTCAAAAGGTTCAATGTGTACCTGAGGTTGTAATGGCATCTCACCCGAAGGAGAAGGTTTCCCTACCCTTTGGCAACTGTCACACCTTTTGACATACTCCTTAGCATCTTTAAACAAGGATGGCCAATAATATCCTAAATTAAGGATCTTATAGGTTGTCCTCTTATCTGCAAAGTGTCCGCCACAAGGTTCATCATGACATGCCTTGAGAATCTCAGGCATCTCATCTTCACAAACACACCTTCTAATGATCAAATCTGGACCTGTCTTGTACAACTCATTAGCAACCCATGAATATTTTGCACTATCACAAATGATTTTTCTTTTATCCCTTGCATTCATAATTGAAGGAAATTTTCCCGAAACTAAATAATTAGCAATATCAGCAAACCATGGAGTTTGAGTAGAGATTGCAAAAAGATATTCATCAGGAAATTGATCTTCAACCGGAGTGTCATCTTTGATATTTTGGAGTCTAGATAGGAAATCAGCTACTGTGTTTTGTTTTCTAGGCCTATCTAGAATAGTAATGTTAAATTCTTGTAAGAGCAACAACCATCTTATAACTCCGCCATTAGTGATTGATTTGTTCATTAAGTATCTAATTGCAGAATGATCAGTGTGAACAAAAGTTTCATAGCCTGTTATATAGTGTCTAAATTTGTTTATGGCATGAACAACAGCTAAAAACTCTTTTTCAGTTACAGTATAGTTTAACTCTGCAGGAGTCAAATTTTTACTGATATAATAGATGGCATAAGGAATTAAATCTTTTTGTCCCAATACTGATCCTAGAGCTGTATCGGAAGCATCTGTCGAGATATGAAAAGGTAACTTCCAGTTAGGTCCCCTTAATATAGGTGCTTCAGAAATTTTGGTTTTCAGGGTTTCAAAAGCTAACTGGCAATCAGAAGTCCACTTGAATTCACAATATTTGGTGAGTAATTTGAAGAGTGGAGATGCTATCTTGGTAAAGTTTTCTATAAATCTCCGATAGTACCCTGTAAATCCTAGAAAACTTCTAACATCTCTTTGACAACTTGGAATGGATAGGTTAGAAATAACTTCAACTTTCGCTTCATCAACTCTAATCCCATCCCCCGAAATGTGGTGCCCTAAAACAATACCTTCAGTGAACATCATAAAACATTTTTCATGACTAAGAGAAAGGTTTGCTTCTTGACATCTTTTTAAGACCTTTTCCAAGTTTTCTAAAGCCTCTTCAAATGTATCCCCATAAACTGTAAAATCATCCATGTACACCTCTACACAGTCATGTATCAGATCAGAAAAAATTCCTAATACTGCCTTTGGAATGTTGCAGGTGCATTGCACAATCCAAATGGCAATACTCGGTAGGCATAGGTACCCCAAGGACAAGTAAATGTGGTTTTATCTTGGTCTTCAAGTGCTACTTGGATTTTATTGTAACCACTAAATCCATCCAGGAATGAAAAGTACTTTTTGCCTGCTAATGTATCTAATACTTGATCTATGAAAGGTAAGGGAAAATGGTCTTTAAGAGTAGCTTTATTCAGTTCTCGGTAGTCAACACACACCCTCCATTTTCCATTTTTTTTTGGCACAATTACCAAAGGAGAAACCCACTGACTATCTGAAATAGGATAGATGAAATTAACATTTAACAATTTTTGCAATTCCTCTTTAACAATTTCCCTAAGATTTGGATTCATCCGTCTTTGAGGTTGTCTGATTGGTTTTCAATTTGCCTCTATATAGATGTGATGAGTAAAAGTCTTGGGGCTTATCCCTTTCATGTCAGTGTATTCCCATGCATATGTAGAAGAATGTCTCTGTAATACTTTGACTAACTCTTCTTGTTGAGATTTTTCTAGGTTCTTGTTTATGTTCAAAGTTTTACCTGGAAAAATCTCTCTTGTAGAGCTACCAAATTTGTCCATAGAATGAAGAGACATCTGCCTTGATGACAAAAACTCAATATTTGATCCCTCTTGAAATGATTCATGTTTGTGTTCTGGAGAGGATTCAAAGTTTTCTAGAGTATTCAGAATTTGATTATCTTCACTAATTTCTGAAATTGTGAAGAGTGGTTGTAAATCTTCTTCATCCTCTATCCATTGAGTGTCATCTAGATCTGTAATTGTCCTAGATGGAGGATATAAAGTGAATTTCTTAGTTGAACTACCATCAGAGATATACATATCACCAGATCTACAACTAATAAAAGCATCAGCTGTAGCCAACCAAGGTCTTCCTAATATAACAGGATGGCCTCCTAGATTATTCTTAGGAGTTAGGATCATAAAATCCACAAGGTACTCCCAAGAATCTAGGGACACTGGAATGTCTTCTATTACCCCATCTGGTTTGATCACAGATCTATCTGCTAATTGTAATAGTGTGGGTGTAAAGAGAAGATTAGGAAGTTTCATTTTGTCCATGATTTGTCTACTCATGATATTTATTGCTGCTCCTAAATCAATGAGTGTTTTTTGAATTTCAATTCCATTGATGTGAATTTTGACAACTGGATTTCCTGGGTCAAGATACTTTGGAATAGCAATCTTGCCCATCATAATGTCTGCTATTTGTCCTACCAGTTGAATTTTCTTGGTTTCTCTTATTCTTTTTCTTGTTGTCTTTATACTCAACTCCTTTATTGTTTTGGCTAAAATTGGGATTTCCTTGATGGCTTGCAATAATGGAATTTTAATGCAAACATTTCTCAATTCATCTAAGAAATCATAATTAGGCACCATGATTTGTTTTTCTACACCTCTATCAATTTGTAAGCTTTCCGGAAAGGGAGGTATAGAAGTAGATGTGGATGGTTGCTCTAATACAGGAGTTGAATTTATTGGATCTTTTTGTTTTAATTTTTCAATATTTGGGTCTTGAACGGATGTGTCTTCCTCAAGACTTTTATTCACCCGTAGGGAGTCTTCCTCGGAATTATCTTGTTCTTGTATGATCACAAAAGGTTTCCTCTTTTCAAGTATCCTTCCAGACCTAATTTGAACATCACTAAGGTCTAGAGGAGTAATTAAATAAGTTGGAAACTGTTGGCCTTCAATCATGTATGTATTCTGAGGGTTCTTATTATTGGGGTTTGGTATGGGTTGAGCAGGCAATTGATTTGATTTTTGAGGGAATGGTAATGGAAGTGGTTGATTTTGATGTGGTTGGTTCGGATGATGTGGTTGAGGATTTTGTTGAAAATTTTGTTGAAGATTTTGAGGAAAATTTTGTTGAGGATTTTGAGGATAAAAATGTGGATATGGTGGATAGGATGGTGGATACTGATAGTATGGAGAGTATCTTCCATAGGGACTTTGTGTTCCTTGTGCCCAAGATTGAGATTGATTTTGAAATTGGGCCCAAGGTTGCTGCCAAGAATTCCAAGGTGGAGGTTGATTATACATTTGATCATGGAATCCTTGTGTCTGAGGTCCCTGCCAAGGTCTTCTAGATACAAAATTGAGAGACTCTGTGGAATCTGTAGGAGTTTCCTCCTGAAAGACAGCCTTGAGACCAAGAAGAGAAGGACAATTCTTGGTCTCATGTTTCTCAGAACAAATGACACAGGTTTCTACAACTTTTACATCCAAAGGACACTCTCTCAAGGCATGTTTCCTTCTACATTTGGGACAAAAGATTGCCAAGGCATCAGATTCAGCCTTTTGCTTGTTTTGTATCTTAAGGGTGTCTATTTGTTCACTAAGACTCCCCAAGATGTCAGATTTAAAATCATCAAGCATGTGTCCTATTTCTGATCTACTTACTGTCCCAGAAGCAGATTTACTTGCTCTTGCAAGAGCAGGATCTCTTGGACCTTTGACAGTTTTGGATTTCCCTCTGGAAAGGTTGATACATAACTCAGATATTTCAGGTAATGTGAGTTGTGATATATCCCTTTTTCCCATCATGTTAAGGATATCCAACCATTCATCCCTAATTGTTTTCAACAAAAGAGCTTTTAAGGTGTCTTGATCTAGGTTTTCCATTTTTTCCCTTTTGATGTTGTAATTAAATCTTTCCAAAAAATCTTCTAAGTTTTCATCTTCTTTTTGTAACATCTTGAACACTTCTTCCTTATGATTAACCGGCATACAATAATCCAAGTATCTCTCTAGAAATGCTTGTTTCATGTCTTCCCATGTTATAATAGAACTACTGATTAGACTCATAAACCACTTTAATGCTGCTCCCTTCAGAGTTGAAGGAAATAATTTCAGTTTTGAGCATCTTGTAGGTAGTCATAAGTCCTACACAGCACTTCAAATTCAAATAAGAAAGTTTCAGGATCTTCAGTTTTAAGTCCATAGAAGTTTGGAAGGACAGAGGGTGAAATGTTTTTCATGGTTGTATTGGTTTCTTCATCAATTATAGGGAACCCAAAAGAGCTTCCTATTCTACCTCTTTCTCCATTTGCACCTCTACCTCCTTCTCCTCTACCTCTACCTCTACCTCCAAATAGTGTGTTTTCTCCATTAAAAACTCCTCCTCCTCCTTCTTCTGCCATGGTTGACTCTCCTGTAGAAGTAGAAAGGTTTGTGTCCCTAACAGGAGTTTTTAGATCTTCTTCTATGGCAGGTTCAGTGGATGAAGTGGAAAGTTTTTCTAATGGGATATCTGATTTCAGGTCTTCTAGAAGTCCAGGATCAGTAAAGGATGGAAGATGGGTTTGAGTTGAAGGTGTACTAGCTCTGGATCTAGATGAAACAAGTGGTGTTCTAGAAATCAAACTTTTGCCTCTGCTGCTTATAAATCTTCCCCTTGAATCTCTCTCCCTACGCATATAATTGTTTTTGGATGCTAAGAAACAAAGGTTACCTAGTTTTCACTTCCCCGGCAACGGCGCCAAAATGTTTGGTCTCAATCTAATCTCCTAAATTGAGCTCATTTAATTGTCAACCAGGGTTGGTAAACTGCTGAAGTGAAGTGTACTGTATGTACCTAGGTGTTTGTTTCTTAATGCGTTGTATGTAGTGTTTTGTGATGTTTTTGGTCTTTTGTAATGATTTATGATGTTTTTGGTCTTTTGGTGGTTTTATGTTCACAAGAAAGATGACTAGAAAGCTAATGGAAAGGAGCTGGTGATTAAAAATAGAGTGAAGCCTAATTGGTTGGTGACAAATGAAAAATGCAATTGCAAACACTGAAGCAGAATCAAATCTAAACTATGACTAAGCAGAAATAAAGCTTGATAATGACTTCTAATGAAATGATTCAAAACATAAACTCAACTTGAGAAATGATCAACTAAATATGCAAATCCTCCTAACTAGACAATTTGAACAACTAACTTATAATGATGCAACATTTCATCCTTGATTAGAGATTTGTTGAAGCATATTTGGAATAAAACATTTATACCATCATAAGATCTTCTACTCTAAAGCTAGTTCCTAACTCTATTCTGCAATTTAGTTTAATGACACTACACTTCACTCAAAGGTTATGGATTTTTGAAATAGTCTTTTGAAGAAATGTTTGTTTGTGAGATGATAAGGAAGTTGCAGAAGTACTTCAGGCCTTAAAATGATATTGTCTTCTATTCTTGTGGTTATGAAGCAATTATAGATTTTAGAACAAGAAGATGTTTGTAAATAATGAAGGTTGTTTTGTTAAGTTTAACAACTGAAGTAGTCTAATATGCAGTGAATGACAACTGAATATGGAGTGCAAATGCAATGAGTTAAGCTAAAACTGAACTTAAAATGTCACTAATCTAAAACAGTGCTGAGCTACAAGTCATTATCAAACTTAAAACAGAACAACTGAGCATGAGTTAAGTGCAATTAAACTCCGGAGCATCCTAACTAAGCTATCATGCATTATTCTATGAAATTATACAGTCTGTTTTTCCATCATGATTGGTATTTTGGAAGAGTTTCTTAGAACAATCTTGACTGTGTAATTGAGTGCAAATGCAAATGTAAAGACTGAAAGTAATGAAAAACTAAGATATCATAGCCATCTCCCACTCATCATTATGATATTTTGGACAAGCGTTTAAGAGCAAGAACAACTATGGTACTTAGTGAAAACACACAACTAAAATGTTCAAGATCACAATCATGCTTAAGACAGTATAAAGATTTCTTGGAAGAGTTTCTTCTTGTGGAAGAGTATTTAGCATAAGTATAACTGTGATGGTGAACAAAAGAGATTACAATTAAATTCTACAATACTATAGCCATTTCCCATTCATCATTATAATCTTTTGGAAGAGCTTCTTCTTTTGGAAGAGTTAGAATGAGTATAACTACAGTAACTAATAAAAGCAACTACGAATTCAACTTCTAATCCTACAATACTATAGCCATTTCCCATTCATCATTATAATCTTTTGGAAGAGCTTCTTCTTTTGGAAGAGTTTTTAGAACGAGTCTAACTATAGTAGCTAATGAAAACAACTACAAATTCAACTTCAGAAACGTAAAGGCAGCTAGAATACTTATCTAAATTACGCAAATAAATCCATGCAAGAGGCAGGGGCCCTCTACCACCTGACGGAATCTAACTCCAAATCAAATCAACGCTTTCAAAACAACATTGTCTGCTTCATTAAAGGTGAAATAACTTGAACAGAGCACTCTGCGTCTTCAGAAATGTAGCACAGAATCTGCCAAAATCTAGCCTAGCTCTCGGTTTCCCAAGTGTTTATATAACAAATGTACATAACAAGACTTGCAACAATTCCGTGATCATTGTCTTTCCTTATCGAAATCACATTAGGACTCTTGAAGGGCCGCGTAAAAAGGAAAAGGACATCCGGACTGAGAGCGTCCTACTAGACTCCTCAGCTTCCTAAATGTGTTTTCCACGTATCAAAACCATCTCAGTAATTCGTTTCTTCTTCATGGTGAGCAACGAACAATGTAGACATGACGTGGAATATGCCCATATGCGGTTTTTTCGAGGAGTCACCCGGAACATACCCAAACGTGAAGAAAGCTGCAGAATCACCGATTAGCTACGGAATGTCTGCATTCTGCAGCTAGTTCCGGCCAAAATGCATTACAATGACAAAAATCATAAAACTTAGCAAGTCAGTCATGTTAATCATTCTAAAAGTAATTTTAACTAAATTCATTGATCAATTGGGTCTAGGATAGCAATGGACAAAGGAAAATGAGGTAAAGTAAGATGAAAGAAAGCACAATTTTGAGGCTCAACAATATTTACTGCTTAAATAACTGATGCATAACTGATAAGCTAAGTTAAATTTTGTTTCTGAAATTTTATCTAAAAATAAAGTTATCTCAGTATACACAAGTTTCTGTTGATATATCCACGTGCATACGCGAGTTGGGTTCATTGAAGTTGCGTATGGAATTTAGTAAAGAAAAAGATAAAATTATCAGTATGCTCTAAATATTGATTCTAAAGAAGCTTAATCGGTAGAAGGAGGATCAGCTAATATGAGCAATCAAGATTCGACAACATCTATCAGGCCTCCTCTCTTCAACAAAAACAACTTAATCTTCTAGAAGACAAGGACAAGATCCTATCTTCAGCCTCTTGGAGCAGATGTATGGGATATAGTTCAATGAGGTTATCAATATCCAGCTTCAGTTCCAATAGATTCAGCAACAAGAAAGAACTATGAAACCAATGCAAAGGCCATCAATGCATTATTTGGAAGTTTGACTGAATCAGAATTTGTCAAAGTCATGCAGTTGAATACAACAAAGAAGATATGGGAGAAAATAATTCTAAGCTATGAAGGTGATGCCAAGGTAAAAATTGTTAAACTCCAAACTCTCAGAATTCAATATGAAAAACTAAAAATGCATAATGAGGAAAGCATTGTCAGTTTCTTTTTACATCTAGATGATATTGTAAATCGTATGAGAAATTTGGGTGAAACCATAATTGACACTACTCTGGTAGAAAAGGTTTTAAGATCTCTAACTCCCAAATTCAAGTCAAAAGTGTCTGCTATTGAAGAGAAGCAGGATCTACAAACTCTTACTATTGTTAACTTCATGGGGTTCTGACTGCTTGTGAAATGAGAAAAGGAGGTCCATATAAAGTCAAAGAAGTTGTCTTCAAAGCTACCGCAAAAGGAAAAGAGGTAGAAGAACAAGAAGGATCAGGGTATGTTTTAAAAGAAGATGAGATAAATTTTGTAAAGAAGCTACAACTTGGCACTGGAAGGTTCAGAAGTAAGCTTCCTTTTAAATGTTTTTCTTGTGGAAGAGTTGGTCATTATGCTGCTAAATGTTCCCATAAAGATAGTCATGAAAATGGAAAGGAAGTGGCTAAAGGAAATAAGAAACGGTTTATCAATAGAAAAAGCTATTATACTCATGAAGATAGTGATGGTCTATAAGATAGTGAAGAAGGAGAATCTAATCAAGATATTAGAATACTCATGGCTTTTGAAAAAGACTCTAGTGAAACTAAAGATACTTTTATGGATGCATTAGAAGAAAATGACTTTCTTGAAGAAATAAAGCATCTCAAAATATGTTTGGAAGAAAATGAAATTTCCATAGATACTCTAAAGAATCAGCTTATAGAAAAGGAGAAGCACAATGAGAAATTAGAATGTGAAATAGTAAGTCTAAGAAAGGAAATTGAGAAAGTGAAAAATTTAAATCCTAGATTTGGTTAAGGATCTGAAACCTTAGATGAAATTATCAAGGTACAATGCTCTCCTCTTATAAATACAGGTCTTGGATATATTGGAGAATCATCTCAGTCTTCAGTACCAAGCTATCTAAATGTAGCTAAAGGAAACCTGCAACATTCTGTCTCTTAGCAAAAGAACAAAGAAACTACACAGGTAAAGCATGACCACTTTAATACAAGGAAGAACAATAATAGAAATATCAATCAGCAGGTAAACATAAATAGAAGGTTTCATGATCGCAGAATTTTTTTCTTTAATGGACAATGTTTCTCATGTCATAATTTTGGTCATAAGGCTGCTCAATGTGTTGCATATAAAACCATCATGACCAGAGAAGCAATAAAGCAAAGAAATGAGACTGGAATAAAGAAGAATACCTATAACAACTTTTCTCCTCTTCAAAATGAAATTGAATGTGCTTATTGCAATAAATTTGATCATGAAGAATCTGAATGCAGGAGCAAACTTCAACCAAAAGAGCATATACCTTCAAATTCCAATGTATGGATAAAGAAGGACTTACAGGTTGAAAGCTGTGGCATAGCTTTATTTGTAGAAGGGGAAAAAAATCAATGGTACATTGATAGCAGATGATCAAAAAACATGATAGGTGATAAAAATAAACTCCTTCCATAAAATGCTCTAGAGAAAGAAAAGAATGTTACCTTTGGAAATGACTCTCCTGTTGTCATTAAAGGAAAAGGTTTTGTTTTTATAAAAGAAAAGGTGAAAGCTAACAATGTTATGTATGTGTATGGATTGAAGCATAACCTGTTAAGTGTGAGTCAAATGTGTGATCAAGGAAATGAAGTTGTCTTTAGTTCAAAAGAATGTGTAGTACATGAACTTGACACACGAAAAACAGTAATAAAAGGAACTAGAAAACCAAGCAATCTGTATGTATTGAAAGGTGGCCAAGAACAATGCTACTTGGGTAAATCTTCAGAAAATTGGATATGGCACAGAAGGTTGGGACATTTAAGCTTATCTCAAATAAGAAAATCTAGCAGAATCATAGTTGTTCGTGATCTTCCCAACATCACTCCACCTGAAAGTACCATATGCAAATCATGCAATTTGGTAAGAAAACCAGGGTGCAATTCAATGCTAAAGAAGGATCAGCAAGTAAGCCTCTTGAACTTATACACATTGATCTATGTGGTCCTATAAGGAAAAATTCACCCCGTGGAGAACAATACTATATTTTATTTATTGATGACTTCTCTAGAATGTGTTGGATCAGTTTACTGAAACATAAATATGAAACATTTGAAAAATTTAAGATCTTCAAAGCTTTTGTTGAAAATGAATTAGATCTAAAAATCAAATTTCTTAAATATGACCGAGGAGGAGAATATTTATCAATTGACTTCTTTGATTTATGTGAACATCATGACATAAAAAGACAGTTTTCTGTAGCTGGAACCCCACAACAAAATGGCATGGTAGAAAGGATGAATAGAACAGTTGAACAAATGGCTCGGGCTATGCTTGATGAATTTGGAACTCTCGATACCTTTTGGGGAGAAGAAACACATACTGTAGTAAATATTCTGAATAAGGCTCATGTTCATGTGAACAGTGATAAGACTCCTTATGAACTCAGGTGTGGCAATCTTCCCATGGTAAAGCATTTTAGAGTTTTCGGAAGAAAATGTTTTATCAAGAAAAATGATGAAAAACTTGGTAAGTTTGAACCTGGAGCAGATGAAGGAATATTTCTTGGTTACTCTTCTAGAAGTAAAGAATATAAATGTTACAATAAAAGACTTCGGAAGATTTTTGAATGTATTGATGTTGTAATTGACGAGTCTCTCTCAGCTCCTAAAAGGGAAATAACAACAACAAATGAAGATGATGATGATGTATATTTTCCCTCATCAAATAGCAACAATATAGAAGGTGAACCCAATGAAGTACTAGAAGAAGATCTATCTGAAAAGGCTCCATCCAGGTATGTTCAAAAGAATCATCTAGAATCTCAAATTTTGGGAGAAAAGGGATCAGGTGTCCAAACAAGAATAACTCTTGTATGATCTCCTAGCTATGTGGAATTCCTATCCACTATTGAACCACAAAATGTAAATCAAACTAGTAAAGATGAATGTTGGATTCATGCCATGAATGAAGAACTTGATCAGATTGAAAAGAATCATACTTGGGAATTGGTTCCAAGACCGCATGATAAAAATTTTCTTGGAATGAAATGGATATTCAAAAAAAAGTTAAATGAAAATGGAGATATTATTAGAAACAAAGCTAGACTTGTTTGTAAAGGGTATGCTCAACAAGAAGGTATAGACTTTGAAGAAACATTTTCTCTTGTAGCTAGATTTGAAGCCATAAGAATGTTTCTTGCTTTTTCAAGTTTTTTAACAATTCAAAGTTTATCAAATGTATGTTAAATCTACTTTCCTCAATGGTGATCTAGAAGAAGAAGTTTATATAGAACAACCAGAAGGATTCATTCTGGGAAATGATGAAAAACTTGTTTGCAAACTTAAAAAGGCTTTATATGGTCTCAAACAAGCTCCTCGGGTATGTTACTATCGTCTTGAAAAATATCTTCATGAACAAGGTTTTACAAAGGGATCTGCTGATAGTAACTTATACACAAAAATTGAGAATGATAAACTATCGATTGTAGTTTTATATGTTGATGACATCATTTTTGGAAGTAATGAAGAGTCGATGAGTCAGAAATTTGCTTTTGTTATGCAACAAGAATTTGAAATGTCTTTACTTTGGGAACTAACATTTTTTCTTGGCTTACAAGTGCAGCAAGCAATAAATGGCATATTTTTATCACAAGAAAAATATATTAAGAAAATTCTGAAGAAGTATGGGATGGAAGACTGCAAACCTGTGAGTACTCCAATGGTGACTGGATGTAACGTCAGTTCTCATGATGATTTTCCAACAGTGAACCAAACAGAATATAGATCCATGATTGGAAGTCCGTTTTATCTAACCGGGACAAGACCAGACATTATGCATGCAGTTGGGATTGTTGGACAATTCCAAGCTAATCCAAAAGAGTCTCACCTTTAGGCTATAAAAAGAAAATTCAAATATATACAAGGGACTCAAGACTTTGGTCTATGGTACCCAAAGAATTTTGATCTCACTCTTCATGCTTACACAGATGCGGATTGGGCTGGAAATGTTGATGATCGAAAAAGCACTAGTGGTGGTGAATTTTATATGGGGCCCCGATTAGTATCTTGGTTCAGCAAGAAACAAATTTCTATTGCCTTATCTATAGCGGAAGCAAAATATGTGGTTGCCACATCATGTTGCACACAACTCCTTTGGATGATGCAGAATATACAAGACATTCAAATCAAATGTTCACCTCCCATATCCATTTTATGTGATAATACAAGTGCCATTAGTATCTCAAAGAATCTTGTTATGCATTCCAAGACCAAGGACATTCCTATCAAGTATCACTTCCTAAGTGAACAAGTGCTTGAACAAAAGGTTAAATTGGAGTATGTTCCCTCCAAAGAAAAAGTTGTTGATATATTTACTAAACCTCTTCCCAGGGAAGCATTCGAATATCTCAGATAGAAGATGAGAGTTGTCTCTGCATCTCTGATTAAATCTTCTTAATTTCAGAAGTTTAAATTATATACGCTGGTTTTATAAAGGCGAATCGCGTATATACACGAGTTTCTATGCATAAAACCGCGTATGGTTTTTGCTGACAAAAATCCTCTGAGTCAACATTCAGAATAGTTGTGGTATGGTTGGGTAATCTCTGTTGATGTTCCAGTATTCATCTTTCTGTGATATTTATCTCCTTGATGAAGATGCTTTGATGAATCAGTTGTTGAAGGTGTTCATGATGCACAAGCTTAGGGGGAGAACTTGCCTTGTTGAAAAGGATGCATTGTTGGCATTCTGATTGGTTTCTAATATATGATCTCTCTCTTGAGATTTTTTGGTCCTGATTATGAAAAATAATTTCTGTAATTTTATGAAAATGGAATGTTGACACTCATGATGTAAATTGTTATATTAAGTCATGTAAGGACTTGTTCTAATTTGTAAACCCACTTGGTTGGGTACTTGATTCAATTATGTAATTCCACTTGGTTGGATCATTGATGTAAGTATGAGTCCTTGGTGATAGGAAAGGTCATAATTGTTTGAGTTATAGATTCTAAAAAATATTTCTGGAGATTCAGCGTGACCTTAGGGGGAGCATGGTCAAAATAGTGCCCTTTGCCCTTGATGTCAAAGGGGGGGAGTATTTTGGGTGTTTAAATAATGGTTATGTTTAATGTTGTGGTGATCAAACACCATCATGGTTGCCATCAAGTCCAAAGGGGGAGATTGTTGGAAATATGATTCTTATGTCTTAATATGTTGTCCTTGATGGCAACTCTCTGGTAAAATATGGAGTATATGTCTTCTGGAGAATCTCAGTAGTTTAAAAGAATAAATGTGAATTTCCAGTAGAATATTGGTTAATATTCATATTGTAGGTTCTATACGCGGGTTTGTACAGGCCAAGTCATGTATACAGGCAGGTAAGAACGATCCAAGTCATGTATGTCTTTTGTGCTCTAAAAAATATGATACCAGGAGGCTTTACCATGGTATTAGCTCATAGTATTGAGCATTGTGTCGTCTATTTGATTCCATCCAAGAATACCATCGTCAGTTGTGTGGTTTTGACTCATAGTATTGGTAAAGGCTAAATCTATATAAGGAGAAGAAGATCATAATGCAAAGGTGTGCATGTGTAAGGGTTGTCACTGAATAGTTATTTCTGAAGTATATCTACATGGGATGAACTTTGTTTTATTGGTAGATCTGAATCTATGATGCACCCTTGGATACAATGATTGGATCAGGTTCTCTAGACCTAAAATGACTATGTTCCTGCATGATATATTGAAGAGATGATTAGATCTATGATCTGGCACATGTTTTCTGAATTGAAGTGAAGAAATATGGGTAAGTTCTATAGATCTGATACATTCTGAAAAGTTAATATTTACAGATTTATACGCTAGTTCATCTTGGTAAAAGCGCGTATATACATGGATTTGTATCTAAAAAGGTGCATATGGAATTCAGGGTTTTCTGAAGCTTATTGCAGAGGTTTTCTATTTATTGCTGCTGTATTTTTGCTATTTTCCAATGAAGTCTTCATGTAGATCTGGGTTTCTTGAATGTTGTATATGCTGCTAAGTTGATTATGTACAAATCTGATCAATGAGTGAGTAAATATGTTTTATGATGTCTAACTGATGAAGGGTTCTGCAATACTGAAAAGGTATCTGATTGAAAGCTTCAGATCTGGATCTGAGACTGACCATATTCTGGAAGATCAGTATTCATAGATCTATACACAGGTTGGTGTGAAGGAAAGTGCGCATACACGTGGGTTCAGTAAAGAAAAGTAGTGTATGAATTTTAAGATAATGAATATTCAAGATTGAGTTTGATTCTGCATACTGATTCTGAAATCTTGGTTATTACTGTGTTCTAGTTACAGTGATATCACTGTTCTGATTGAAGTATTGGGTGAAGTTTATTATTGTTGTTCTTTAAGAAGAGTTGTGTTGAAGCTGTGTGATCCAGTATGAAAATTGATGAAATGAGGTCTGCAGTGGTTCTGAGGGTTGAAGCCTTCAGTGTGGAAGTAGAATCTTCCTGCCAGTAGAAGCTGGTGTTCTGATCAAGGGGTTGAAGCTCCCTTCCAGTAGTGGCTGGTAAATGAGATCAGGGGGTTGTATCTCCCTTCTAGTTGTAGCTAGAAAACGAGAGAAGGTTGCAGCCTTCTGCAGGTAGATGCTTGTGTACTGATATGAGTCTGCATCAGTAAAAAAATGTAAACAATTTTCCATATAATAAATATTGAAGACAAAGATGACAACAACAATGGTTTTCTCCCGAATTGGGTTTCCACAAATCTTGGTGTTCATGTTTGATTCTCTTATGTGATGATTTATTCTGTTGTTACTGCACATATTTACTGCTTAACTAACTGATGCATAACTGATAAGCTGAGTTAAATTTTGTTTCCAAAATTTTATCTAACAATAAATTTATCTCAGTATACACAAGTTTCTGTTGGTATATCCACGTGCATATGCGATTTGGGTTCATTAAAGTCGTGTATGCAATTCAGTAAAGAAAAAGTTAAAATTATCAGTAAGCTCTAAATACTGATTCACCCCCCCCCCCCCTCTCAGTATTTTTCCCAACGCTTATAAGAAAGGATCAGACAACCTTATCCTTTCGTTGATTAGAACCCTAGCTGTGAAGGATTCACATTGTCGCGGGACGATTCCCCTCTAACGCAATTGGTCACAAGGGAACCATCGTGGCCTGGAGGTAGAACCCGAAAGGAATACCCTAGAAGACTTTTATAGGAGGAAAAAGGGCTAACAGAGATAATGATAGTTAGGAAATGCTGGCGGTCACACAACCTAGTTCGTTATGTTATTGGTTGGGATGGACCTATCTAATAAGTCACCCTATTAGGTTCACCCAAAGCATTAGTAGAAGGTGCAGGTGGAAGGGAGGGTGGTGAGTGTCACAGAATGATGTGGCAATGCCACCACGTGTCCCAATTGGGAGCATAGGTCATGTAGGGGTGCTTCCCACCAAATCATGTGGCTAAGAGGTGGAACTCGGAAGTATTACCCCGAAACATTTCTAACAGCATGAACAAAGGAGAATCAGGTGAAAGGAAGAAGGATGATGTAGCAAGATGATGTGCACATGGAAGTATTGTTATTGGATGGAATATTATCCCATGGCCACATAGGCATAGACACCTAACCTAGATGCATGAAAGGGAGTCATAAAGGAAAAAACTCGATAAATCCTGGTAGGATGATTCAAGGAGGTTAGGTGGTCGAGCCTCCACCATTGCGGTAAAGCTATTGGTCAGAGACTGGGCCACTTATTGAGTCATCCTGATGAAGTTCACACCAGAAGATTAAAGTGGGAGTGAATTGTGAAGCGACTGGAGGTAAGCTAGGGAGATGATGTAAGTCATGTCACGTTGCAGTACACTCCCATCTGATTGGTGGAAAATGGTCCCACCAGTCATATTGACCCGATGCCATGACCCCAGAAAATATTAAGTTGGGTAATCAATTGAAATTTCTACGTTGGAGGCGAGTAGGGTGACATAGGTGTTGTCATGGTGACAACAGAGAGTTGGAAATGGAGGACCAATGGGAAAAGAGACCATGTGGCCCCACTATCCATGCAAGCCCAGTAGTAAAGTCCCAAGGATTGGTAAAGGGTGATCTCTGGAATGCATCAGGAGGGAACCAATGGGACTATGTGGGTTGGATGTGTTGGTCATACACACAGGACTGATAGAATTACCATTGGCAGGAGGGAGGATCCACAATCGGGTCAACCCAATGTTGCATTCCTGGCAAAATAAAGTGTCATCATAAGAGATGATTTTTTGGGATAACGTGAATTGGAGGCGATAACGATTGGTGGACAGGCCTTAAGCCGATGAGGAGACAGTAGAGGGGAATGTCAACCATGTAAGCTCAGAGTAGAGAGGTCAGTGGGTGACCAAACACACATTTTGGTAATCTTCGGGGAAAGATTGAACAGGGTGATGTGTCCAGTAGGACCCATCTAGAAGGATTTGGCTAATGCAATGGGTGGAATCCCATTTGGTTTTTGGTTGCATAGAGAAAAAGCACACTCTCTCTCTCTCTCTCTCTCTCTCTCTCTCTCTCTCTCTCTCTCTCTCTCTCTATATATATATATATATATATATATATATATGTGTGTGTGTGTGTGTGTGTGTATGTATGTATGTAAATGTTGATTCGATAATTAATATGGAATTGATAACTCGACGAGAAGAAATATATATATATATATATATATATATATATATATATATTACCCCATCCCTCTAATGGTAACTTGAGGGGTTGGGTGACATTACAGAGTGGTTTTAAAGCATCTAGATTCAACGCTTGGACTGGATGGGCTTTGTCACGGGAAAGTGATGATTTTTAAAATTGAATAATTAATTATTTAGGTGTTAAAAGTAAGTCTGAATCATGGATTATTTCTTTGCTCGTAAACTTCTCCTGGTTTGAACTATTTCGTTGATAACAGCTCAGTGAGAGAAGGACCATGGCCATATATATGTTGTCACTTCTAAATATCATGATAAAATTGTTGGATTGAATGATTGATGCATACGATTTGTAAATGTTTTTGCACACTAACATGAGTGTTTTCCACAACAGAAACCTCCATGGCAGAACCATGAATGCAAGCTCATGGTAATAATTATATGTTTATTTATTTAATTTAAAATTTCTAACAAATGTGTGTGGTTGAAAACACTTCACAAGAAAAATAAAATAGAGAATTTACAACAATGAGGAACGAAATGGTTGAGTATAGTTTTGATCAATCACAACATGGAAGTGATGGGGTCAGAGCTAATGAAGAAGATATATCAATTGGCGAAGGGGGAGGGAATCACTCCCTAGACTGGATGGACACCCTAAGAAGCCCGAGGGTTGAGGTGAGAAGCTTTAAGGTCGATAATGAGAGGTTGGTAAGAGACTAAGAAAGGAAAGTAGAGATCAATGTAGTTATCCTACAAAGTCTCTCATATTGACAAAGAAAAAGTCAATCTGAGTTGAGGGCTAGTCATAGAGATAGGAAATTTTGAAATGCAACCAAGAAATGGCACCTAAGGGGGTTTCTGATTTAATTTGTTGTTAATTAAATTGGAAGATAAATTGTAATTTCATCTCATAACAGCTTGTAAGTATTAACTGAATCAAGAATACTTAGTTAGCTCAAATAATTCGAGTTGGAGGTCAAACTAGAGGCATGTAGACTTCTTCATAGATTTTAGGGGGTCCAGTTACAGTTATTTGTGAGTTGTAATTAGTTAACTCAATTAATAGAGTTAAAATAAGTTTAACTAGTTCTAGCTTAGAGATGAAATAGTGATAGGTCTAGTGAACTAAATTTGATTTAATTCACAAGTAGTGATGAATCAGTTAACTGATAATTCATTATATATAGTTGTTGAATGCCATTTCTAAGGAAGGCCCAGTTGAGATTGATGTTAAATGGAAGATAATTGTCAATTGTATAGTTAGAAAATTGTACATTTCATACATAGGGTCATCAGGTTGCCGTGAAGGAATTTCGCAATCAATTCTTGGGAATTTCCTTATTTATAGGGACAAATTTCCTCCAAGAATGCATAAGCAAGGCTAGTCAAACAAGGGATGAGAATTGGTTAAGTATTGAACCTATTTCCAAGATCAGAGTGAGATAGTCAACAAAGTGCAAAGGTTTCTTAGTGATGGAAATAGCATTTTATTGTTTCATGGTCTTGAATTTATGCAATATACAGATAGCGGGGTTTTTGAGCAATTTTTTTTCCCAAATACATCTTGTGTTGTGTGATTGAAAATTTATTTCTCTTACTTGTTATGTGATTGTGTGATCGTAATTAGTTTCTGAAACTTGTAGAAGGATTCAATATTTTGTTTTAGTACATTACAAGATCGAATTGAATCCCTTTGCATAATTTCTACATGGTATCAAAGAAAGAATCACAATAGAAGAGCAGAACCTGAGTTTGTTTTGAACATGTGCATTGAATTTGCATATTTATTCTTTAGGACCAACAACAGATCAAGATGTCTTTCAATGGCTTGAGACTCGAATATGCCCTTGAGGGAAATTCAAATTACATAGCATGGAAGGACAATATGGAGGTAGTGCTAGAGGACAACAGACTGAATAAATTCATAGACAGTGATATTCCCCAGCCCGCGACAACATATGCTCAACTTCTTGATGCATGGAAGAAAAATGTAGCAAAGGTGAGAAGGATCTTGTTAGACAGAGTTCGAGATAATATTATCTCGAATATCCATGGAAAGGAAACTCCATATGTTATGTGGAAGGCCTTAACAAATCTGTTTCACAATAGTAGTGACCACAGGAAGTTGGCGCCGAAAGACAAGCTTAGAAATATTGAGATGAAGAAGGGTGACACAACCGAAAAATACTTGAAGAATTTCACTCAACGTCGATATAAGCTTGGAATCGTTGGGGTAACTATTTTCTAGGATGATTTGGTGAGTCTGGCACTTCTAGGCCTTCCCAAGAGCTAGCATAGCTACCAGGATTCTATGAATCGGAGGGAGAAGCTACCATAGTGGGAGCATTTTTGGTCTGACTTGGTACAAGAAGATATTCGACGGAGCACCAGAGATGGATCCTCATCAAATACTGATGATGAGGAGAAATGTGCCTTGGTTGGAAAGGCAAAGAAAGGGAAATGGAAGGCATCCCATTCCAAATATGAGTCTGACAAGGTAGGAAATAAGCGATACTTTTCAAAGGTAAAATGTTTCAATTGTCATGAGCATGGACATTATGCTACAAATTATCCACAAAAGAAGACCAACAAGAAGGCCTCAGAAGGAATAGAAAGTGAAGAAATTCCTTCAAAGTTTGAGTTGGATTTCACTCTCATTGCATGCATGGTGTCATCAGTGATGGGTTCTATGTGGTACTTAGATAGTGGAGCTTTGTTACATATGACTGACAATAAACAATTATTCAGTAGCTTGGAGGAGAAGGTTCTCCATATGCACAACGAGATGGGAGATGACGAGAGGTATAACGCTACCAGTGTAGGTACAGTTACATTTTAAAGGGATTCAAGTAATCCACTTACATTAAAATATGTCATGAATGTTCTTGGTTTAAAGAATAATTTGGTTTATGTTGCTATGTTGGAATACCGTGGCTATGATGTGATAATCAATGAAGGAAAGGCATTCCTTTGTCATAAAGCCACAACTGAGAAAGATTGGGGTTCGAGTAAAGAACCTCTACAAATTAGATGTAGAAGACTATGTTTCTTTGATCATGAAAGTAGATAAGGTGGAGATCCAAGACATCGGTGAGTTATGGCACATGATATTGGGACATCTACACCATGGCGCTTTGAATATCATGCGAAATATTTCTATAGGAATTCTAAAGGGTACACTTGTGCAGAGAGATACATTCAAAGGGTGTACATTAGGGAAGTATAGCAAAGCCACCTTTCACGATAAGGAAATCCGAGCAAAGGCGATCCTTGAGAGAGTTCACCGAGACGTGTGTGGACCGTTATCAATAGCTTCCACAACAAAACATAGGTATTATGTGATTTTTGTAGATTATTTTCACGAAAGTGTCAGATTTTCTTCATGTAGAAGAAATATGATACGTTATCAAAGTTTTGTGAGTTGAAGGCACTTGTCAAGAAAGATACAGGGAAGAAGGTGAAGGCTTTGAGGAGCGACAATGGTGGAGAATACGTCTCTAATGAATTGAAGAACTTTTGTGCCTTAGAAGGAGATCGAAGAGAATTGATAGCACCTCATAACCCACAACATAATGGGGTTTCAGAAAGAAATAACAAAACTATTGTGGGAGTAGTATGAGATATGTTGCATGATCAGGGCTCGTCGTTGCATCTCTTTGTGGAAGCATGCGATACAACAGTATTTTTGAAAAAAATAAGTCCTCATCGGATACTTGGGATGAGTACAAGAGAGGAAGATGTTCAAGTAAGAAACCATATGTGTCACATTTTAAAATTTTTGTTTCATCATTTTATTTCCACGTGACCAAATATTCTAGGAATAAGAACAAACAAACAACATAGTTGGGATAATTATGGGGTACATTGATACGCCTCACAAGTATCGGGTGTACTTGGGCCATCACACAGGATAAAATTTGTCAGAAGAGATGTAAAATTCAATGAAGATAAAGCCATGTGAATTTCCCTTGAGAGGGAGCTTCAGTTGCATGCATTTCAAGAGCTCTTGGCTCCAAAAGAAAAACCTCGAGATTTAGAACAGCCACAAGTAGAGGAATAGAGAATGGAAGAACCCACTCATGTAGGGCCATCCACTAGATATGGAAGGAAGCGCACTAGAGGCTGACATATTTTTTCTAGATGTGAGAGAGAATGTGGGAGCACCCACATCACAACGCAGACATAGAAGGTCCTGTTAGTCATCAGTATTTTTTCACCTGTTATTGATGACTAGTTTCCTAAGTTGATTTTTCTAGAAACTGATCTCCAAAGTGTCAAATCTGTCATCTAGAAAATACCCCAAAACAATTTTTGGCCTCCTACCCTTTCCGGTCAACCTATGATGAGAAAAAGCCCATTTTTCAAGTCTTATCTGGTTTCAGCAAAATAACCTTGTCCATAGTTGTCATAGCTAAAGATTATCTGTTGTCATTCACCCTTATTCCTCAAGCCATTCGTTATCCAACTGTTGACAAAGTGTCTGCAACTCTATCTCTAGTCATCTGTCATTTGAAAATCTAATCATACCCAAGAAACACTCAGAACAGGTCAAGATCACCCCTAAGTTAGATAGTGGTGTTTTAGGGAATCCTTTCCTTGGAAAAAACATCTTGAGCCAAAAGCCTTTGTTCAGTACCAGTCAGCCCTAAATTAGTGCCTAATCTGCAAAAAAAAATCTTGATCCATCCATAGGTCACGCACCACTAAGAGTTCATTCTGTCTCAGTCCAGAAGAAGTTCAACAAAGATCCAAACAGAAGAAGATAAGTATGTTCACTGTCTAAAAGAACATGATTAGGTCAGGAAAAATCTCCATAAGACACCAAGGAAGCTCTTCAGAGTTAAAAGTCATATGTTTTTACATATCTGCAGGGGTGTGATTGCAATAATGATAAATGTGCAAAAGAGAAAAATAACAAGATCAAAAGGGTCCTTCATGATGATTTATTTCACCATCAGTAAAACAAATGAAATACAGTGAGTGAAGGGCTACTAATGGGTGTAGTCTGAAAGCCAAAGTTGCCTAAAGAACAGAGAGCAGCCTCCAAGTCATATGAAGGCAAAAAGCTGGTGTTAGGCTGATCAGCAGTCTTTTCAGCATCTCCTCCAAAAAGGAATTTCAACATGCCTCTGAAAACACAGTCAAGGGAGGTCAGTCAAGTAGGTCTAAACAAGCAGCTACTCTACATATACATGTCATATGGTTTCTGTTCTAAAGGTTCACAGGGATATTTTACAAAGAATACATATCTCAGAACAGATCTCATAAAGAAAATTGTTTCCTATTTGACATGATACCAAGCATAGACATATGATTTGCAGAAAGGTGATACAATTTTAAAGTAGATGAAATGACATATCTACAGTAAGAACCTCCTCCAGCAAAAGAGCAGATGGTTGAAAACACAGTGATAACCTTCTTCATTAAAAAGTAGATGGTTAGAAAGACATCATGGTAAAATCCTCCTCCAATCAAGAGAAGATGGTTGGGAACATGATAAAAACCTTCTTCATTTAAAAGCAGAGGGTCAAGGTGTTTTAAGTGACTTCAAAAATTATAGGCTAAATCCCCCCAAGTAATGAATGAAAGGCAAACCTCAAGGAGCCACCCTTTTTTTAGATCATTCAAAACAACAGAGGGGTTACTGTTAAGATAGATATATTTGCATTATTTAAAGGCCCTTTTCATTTGAAGTCAGGGACACAACCATGTTTTCACATAAGCATAGGTGGTCACACTTGCAGGGATTTTTCTTTGAGTACAAATAAAGGTTTATACACAGTCAAAAAGAAATATTAAAATAAGGGGCCTAACAGTATTGGCAAACTTCAAAAAAGGTTTTCTTCACAAAAGGGCAGAGGGTCAGTGCCCCAAGAATTTACATTGTAAAACAATTCATTCAAAGGTCCAAGGTGTGACAGGCCATGTTTCACTTACAGTCAAAGAAGACCTACATCAGAAGACAAAGAGAAAGGCCTCACATAAATCTGAAAGGCCATTTGTTAGGACTACAACAGTCGTTTCATGATAAATTTTCCATTGAGGACTAATATGAGAAGAACACAGCTTTTATAGCCCTTCTATACCAATCAGAGTGCTACAGTCACCTCTTTGGAAACTAACCAAAAACAACATGGTGAAAAGGGTATATTCGTTTCATAAACAACATTGGACATACGAGTATTTGTTGGAAAAATAACTGTTGTGAAGGATCACTATGAAGAAAATATAGTTAAAGGGATGAGGCAGTTGTTAAAAGAATGCCCCAAATTACAAATACACCTATACTTTCTTTTCAAGAGGAGGTTTTCGTTTTAAAAAGAACAAGGAGGGAAAGTTGTTTAAAACCAAGTTTAAAAACTTGAAACAACGATCATTTGCGAAAATGCATGGTTGAGTTGTTAAGAAAGACAGGTGGAGAGATTTTTTGGTCGTTTTCTACCCGGTTTTTCTGCACGACGTGCCTGTAGGTCTCCGAACAAAGGAAAATCACGGGAGCGCTGCACGCCTATAGCATTGTGCGGTGCGCCTGTGCCCGACACCTAGGCCGACCCAACAGCACTTTTGTGCGGCGCGTTCTGTGTTCAACGCCCGCCCAATCAACCCGGTCAGAACATGCCCTTGCTCGTTAAACCAATGCTCAAATGGAACCACAAATTTGTTGATCCAAAGGTATTTCTCACTTCCTAGCTGAAGTTTGAGTTCAAAGAGGGTTTAAGTCATAATTATCAAAGAAAGGGAGGTTTTCTTGTACTGTTAAATAATGAAGGTTTTGTGTTAGTTTAGAGAAGGGTTTCTTGCTGTGATTTCAAAGAAGAACAGTGGTTAGAAGATAGGGTTACTATCAATATTAAAGAGGTTATCTTGTAGTATATTGCAAAGAATAAAAAACAGAGATTGAAGGTGAATAAACTGTGCACCGAAATCAAAGGAGATTTGTCTCCAAAATCCACAAACTGACCTTGTCAAAGACCTCTTTGATCAAACACAAAAAACTGAAAGGGTGAAATTATTTCCATCCAACTAATACATATTTGATAAACTCAGAGAACAATAGTGATCATAAAGGGAGACACAAGTTTGTTTGAAGGGCCTATTACTCAGTAACAAGGAGATTGTCTTTTGTGTTAGAGAAACAATAACATCAAGGAGGGCAGTTTACTCAAAAAAAGAACACAATGTTTTTCTGAAGGGCACAATCTTTGTTTTAAATCACTCCCTTAAAAACAGTGACAATCACAGGAGACAGTGAATTAAGAGAAAGAAGTTCATACTGTCAAAATCAGAGAGAGTTGTTTTTGTTTAAACAAATTTTTTGGCTAAACTAAGGACATATTTAGTTTTTCAAAAGGTAAAAGTTATTGGTTGGAGATTTGTCTCAGTGATCACTTAGACAGTTTGCCTTGGTGAATTAGCCAAGAATCTTAGAAGAAAAATGCCTCCTAATCCAGATAGTAGGAGTGGTCCTCACAAAAGGTATGAGCCTTTTCAACTCAGGAAGTGAATGCATCTCCTTCAGTGCTCTTTAACTTTCATGAAGTAGGATGCTTGGAATTTTGTCAGAAGGTTCAAGAAGTGAAAAGTTATCTTTCTTTGACACATTTATTTGCTTTAAGGCTGCAAGGGAAGCATGTTCATTCAGCAGGTTTAGACTTCAAGATCTCTCCTAGAACTATCTCCAAAGCTACCAAAATTCCATATATCGGAGAAAAATGGTTTAAGCAAACCTATTTAGATTCAAATCAATACAAACCCTTCTTGAAACCAGAACACCGGGATGCATGCCCAGCTATTTTTCCTTTTTCCTATTTGTTGAACAGCTATGCTCCTCTCATGAAAATCATCATGAAGTATTTCACATGCGAAGGGAGGTTTTCCCGGGTTTATGCTTATCATATCAGGCTACTCATGCACTTCACGAGAACTCAATTGCTAAACCTACCTTTTTTTCTCTATAGAAGCATTGACAAGATGGCTTCTACTGTTCAAAAGAAGCCTTCCTCTCAGTAGCAAGCTTTTCCTTTTCATCATTCCCTTATCCAGATTGTCATCCTCCATCAGCTTGAGAAAAAGGGAGTTTCTTGGGACTCTTTCATTTCACATCCCAATTTCACCACTGCTTTTTCATCCCATGCGCCTCCCTCACCATCCACTCATCATGTTTCTCCTTCTTCTAGTAAATCCACTCCTAAGAAACAAAAATATGCTATGATTGAAAGTGAAGAAGAGCAAAGTGAGAAAGAGAAAAACAATGAAGAAGAGCAAAGTGAAAGGAGGTAAACAAGTGATAAGGAAGGACAAAATGAAGAATCCAAACATGACAGTGAGCATAAAGAAGGCAATGATGAAGAGCTGGAACAAGTTGATGAAGAACACAACAGTCACAAAGAGGAAACTATTGGCAGCCCACACAATAGTGAGCATGATGATGATGAGGCACAAAACAATGAGGATATAGATCCTAACAGTCATGAAGAAAGCAAGGACAGAAGTGAACAAGGTATCCCTCAAGGAGACATACAAGGTGACAGCCAAGGCACTTATGAGGAGGGTCAAGATAGTCCTCAAAGGGACACTTTTGATGAAAAACAGGAAAGCCCTCCAGCCAGCAAGGATGATGACAAGAAAACCCCAAGCAATGAGCATTCTAAAGAAGGCAGCCTTCAAAAGGAGGAAAACAGTGACAAAGATGATGAGGGGAACAACAAAGTTAAATACCAAATAGAGCATGTGCTAGCTGCCTCTCCTAGGAAAGGGGCCATGATTTCTTCTCCAAAGGTAACAAAGCCCTGAACATCAAGAAAGAAAGTGGCTCAAGTTGTAACTTCCAATGTTACTAGAGCACTCTGAAGCAAAGGTAGGTTGCCCAAGTAACCCATTGTTGAATTACCAAAGAAGAGGAAAACCAAGAAGGCCACCCAAGGCAAGGGAAAAGAGAAGGAGGAAAGTAGCCATGAGAAAGAAAGGGATTTTGATATAATTCAGATAAACAGTGATGACAGTGACAATGAGACTAGAATCCTTGAGTCCCTCTTGCGAAATAGAGAAGAAAAAATTCATGACCTAAGAGCTGATCTAGAGAGGTCTAAGGACCTCATACATTTTCCGCATACACAAAAAAACAAATGAATGTCCACATGGCAGTTTATGAGGCATGGGCTTTCAAGTACCAAAGGGAAGCCTCCAAAGTGAAAATCAAGTTGGAAGAACTTATGGGCGAATTCAATGACAGTGAAGAAGAAGAACAGCCAAGGAGGAAGAGGCAGCCCTTTTCCGATCTTTTCCTCTTACTTATTTATTCACCCAAGAAATAGAAAACAATAAAGAAGCATGGATTGAAAGGGTGAATAAAAACTTGGAGGATAAATTAGAAAGAGCTAATAGAGACTTAAGCCTTCAAAAGAAAATGACCGAGCACTATAAGAATCTAAATCAATTTGCCCGAAGGAAATTGAAGGTTACATAAGAAAAGCTCAAGGTGGCCCGAAAGAGGCACCTAGTAGAAAAAGTGGGAAAAGGCACATCAAAGCTTGAAAATTTGGCCTCCACTTCTCTACATGCTTCTGAAAACCCATGAGGGTTATGCTCGCCAAAATTGGGCATAATTCGACAAGTTTTTGTTTTTTGACATTTTTGGGCTTATTTGCAGAACATCATGGGCGTCGCCAATTTAGTTTGAAGCATCCTCAGAGGTTGAAAGTGGTATCATTAGATGCATTAAATTTAGGGGCATATACTCAGCAAATTTCAGATCAATTGAAGATGTTTTGGTCCCCCAAAGAGGTGAAAAACAGTCACTTTTTCAGCAGTCTGCCTCACATATCAGCAAGGGCTAATTTCTGGGTTTTTCCACATAGGTCAGTTTTTCACAGGATTTCCATGATCATTTTTGGGAAAAAAAAAGTATTTTCAGAAAATAGACATCCCTATCTTTCCAACGAGCCATCACGGGCCTCATTTTGACATCGGGAGGTCCTTCAAAAGTTTCCCACAAGACAGGGAATTTTCTGCTACTATATTTCTAAAGCATTTTTGTGAAAAATGTAGTTTTTTGAAGTGGTTTTTCCAAATCTGCGTTTAGCTTTTTTTGGCCATTGTCAGTTGGGAAAAGTAAATTTAATTTCCTTTTTTAGCATTTTTTAGGATATTTTTATAGATATTTTGTGCCTTGGTATTTGCAAAGCCTCAAGGACAAAATCAGATATTTGTGATGGGCCAATGAGCTTGCTAGTTGCACTAGGAGGTTCTCCTTCACTTTGGCCTATATATTCCAAGAGATTTCATTGTAAACAAGGCTGAACTTGATGATATAGAGCAATATATGCTTATAAAATCTTGGAAGAAATACTTTGTCTCATGCATTGGATAGTTTCATGAATGTTTTGGATGATGAAAGAGGACTGCTGTAGGATTCCCTGACTTGGTAAAATGGTATAGTGTTCCTCTCTGTTATGTTTCCTTAGTTTTCATACATATTTTCATATTTTATTGCTTGTTGTAGGATAGTAAAGAATAGATTTGAGACATGCCCATGGAGGCACCTCAGATTTCCTGATTCATTACAGCTTCTATGTTTGTCTTCTTTCTTAGTTATGTCAAATGAATTCCTAAATGCTCTTTGATACCCTAAGAACTTGTTTTCAGTTGCATTAATGGTTATTATGTGTGATAATTAGTATGATTCACGGTACTCCCTGTTTACTCCTTAGTTAACCAAAACCCCATTACTGAAACCTTTCTATGAATGTTAGATTGTCCTAGTTGAACCAAAGAGGTCTTGTATCGATCTTTCCCTTTGCCTATACTCTGCAATCTTAGTTCAAAGTGCCCGATAGCTCAAAATACTATGTCTAGGAGTTCCCTCTTAGTAGCTTGAATTATTTATTTGTCTTAAATGTTTTTCCCCAAAGTCTGATAGCGATTTTCCTAAAGTTATAGATTCCTATATCTCTATGTATCGCTTGAATGTTTATTTTATGCATCTATCAGTTTGAAGTTACATTTATCGTTATTAATGGTTAGCCCTACCACATAGATGTCTGTTGTTGAACTATTTATGTTTAAAAGTCTTTGTCCTTCACAAAACCTAGTGTCCATCCCATTTCATTCCACCTGAATATCCATTTTACCTGGATCAAATTGGCCCTTCAATATACCTTGTCCACCATTTGAGGCTTTCTCGACCTTTTCGACCCCATAGCCTAGTTAATCTAACAATATTTTTATCTATTTAAAACTTTGATCAATTCCTCCCTCAAAAACCTAAAAACAAACCAAAAACCTACTCAACAACTAGCCTAAAATAAAAAACATAAGAAGCAAACAAATATACATCCCTTGCACAAATAGAGAGAGCCCTCTCTGAGTCCAGGAAGGCTAGGTCCTTGGGCTCCAAAGTTGTTTTGATGTTTCCCTGTCACTTGGCTTGCCAATCTGCCAAATCACGGGACCCTAACAGGTCCTGAGAGCAATACACTAGATACATGGCTCTTACGATCAAAGGTCTAGAGATAGAACCATCCTCTTTCGAGGAAGAAGTTCAAAAACCAATTTGGGTTGATGCCATGGTTGAGGAGTATGACTCCATTATCATAAAAAATGCATGGGAAGTTGTCCCAAGACCAGCGGGGAAGTCAATTGTAGGATCCAGGTGGGTCTACAAGGTGAAGCAGGCAGCAGATGGGAGTTTGGGGAAGCACAAGTCCATATTTGTGTCCAGAGGGTTCTCTCAGGTGGTGGGGATTAATTATGATGAGAATTTTGCACCAGTCTCAAGGTACTCATCAATCATATCCATCCTTGCACTCTCAATGCAGATGGGATGGTGGATACATAAGATGGATGTAAATACAACCTTCCTAAATGGGGTGATTGAGGAAGATGTTACATTGAGAAGCTATAAGTTTTTGAGACCTTAGATAAGGAGTCGCATGTGTGCAGACTCAAGAGAGCACTATATTGGATGAAGCAATAACCTTGTGCTTGGTACACCAGGATCGAAATTTATTTCACCGAGATGGGCTTCACCAAGAGTGAAGAAGATGTGAACCTTTATCATATTGTAGTACATGGTAAGCTATTGATTATTGTCTTTATGTCGATGATGTGATACGAATAGGTGATGAGCATCTCATCAAGTCTTGCAAAGAGGATCTTGCAAGAGAATTTGAGGTGAAGGACATGGGGCTCTTGCATTGTTTCATGGGATTGGAAATATGGAAAAGAGATGGGAAGATATTTGTATCTATGGAAAATAGATGGGGAGATATTTGTATCTCAGGAAAAGCATGCCAATGAGATCCTCAGGAAGTTCCACATGGAGGGAAGAAAACCCATGGAGACATCTCTAGCAGGAAACTAGAGGAAGGAGGATGTTACTTCAGGTGAAGTAATGGATGCTACTATTTACAGACAACTTGTGGGCTCACTCATGTATTTGGTGAACACATGAATAGACATATGCTATGCAATTAACCAAATTAGTCAAGCTATGGTTAATCCTACCAAGCTCTTTTAGAAGGTAGGAAAGCATGTGTTGAGATATTCAAAGGCATATAGAGTATGGGCTATGGTACATATAGAAAGAGGGAGTGAAGCTTCAAGGCTTCATCGATGCAGATTGGGAAAATATTCCATTCGAGAGGAAGAGCACATCAAGGGGCGTATTCAGCATAGAATTAGTAGCAGTTTCCTGGTACAACAGGAAATAGAGATCATTTCCACTCAGTTCAGCAGAGGTGGAATACATGGATGCGAGTCAGAAAGCACTTGATGCCATTTGGATGAAGAAGATGCTTGTTGGTTTTTTGTTCGACAGATGGATCCGACGGTGATTTATTGTGATAACCAGAGTTTCATCAAACTCTCGATTAATCCAGTTTTTCATAATAGGTCCAAGCATATTGATATCCAGTATCACCATATTAGATATTGTGTACAGAGGTAGATTATGCACATTCCCAAGGAGGAGCAGGATGCATAAATATTGACGAAGGCATTTTCAAGAAGAAAATTTGAGTTCCACAGAGATAAGATCGAGGTAGCAGATAATCCCTTTATTGTTGTGAGTGAGTGTTGAAATGCTACCCTAGGGGGTCTCTGATTTAATTTTCCCTTAATTAAATTGAAAGAGAAATTTTAAATTCATCTCATAACAGCTTGTAAGTGTTAACTAAATTAGGAAGACTTATTTAGCTCAGATAATTCGAGTTGGATGTCAAACTGGAGGCATGTAGATTTCTTCCTAGATTTTAGGGGGTCCAGTCATAGTTATTTGTGAGTTGTAATTAGTTAACTCAAATAATTGAGTTAAAATTAGTTTAACTAGTTCTAACTGAGAGATGAGCTAGTGATAGGTCTAGTGAATTAAATATGTTTTAATTCACAAATAGTGATGAATCAGTTAATTGGTGATTCACTATAAATATTTGTTGCATGTCATATCTAAGGAAGGCCCAGTTGATATTGAGGTTAAATGGAAGATAACTATTAGTTGTATAATTAGAAAATTGTATAGGTCATGCATAGGGTCATCAGGTTTCCTTGAAGGTATTGCACAATAAATTCTTGGGAATTTCCTTATTAATAGGGACACAATTCCTCCAAGAATGTGTAATTAGCAAGGTTGTTCAGACAGAGGTAGAGAATTGGTTAGGTATTGAACAGATTTTTCCCAGATCAGAGTGAGACAATCAGTAGAGTGTAGAGGTTTCTCAGTGAGGGATATAACATTGTATTGTTTCATGGTATTGAATTTATATATAGATAGCGAGGTTTTGAGCAATTTCTTTCTCAAGATACATCTTGTGTTATACGATTGATAATTTATTTGTCTTACTTGTTATGTGATTTTACGATTGTAATTGGTTTCCACAATTTGTAGAAGGACTCAATATTTTGTTTTAGTACATTACAAGATCAGATTTCATCCCTTTGGATAATTTCTACAAGAAAATCCTTCATGATTCAAAAGAAAACATCAATGGATCATATGGTGGCAGGTCCAGAAATAGGCATAGGTAAGGAAGTGAGGACATTGTGCCCAGAGGTGAGCCTTTGAGAACTCCAAGGGGAGGAACTAGCACAAAGGTGCACTATTCAAGCAAACCATCTATTTCTACTTCTCGGAGGCACCACCATTATCACCATTGTCATCATCATCATTCAAAAAGAAAATAAAAGGGTCATATTCCTAAATAATTTAAGAAGGCTAATCCACCCACAATTGTTGGGGAGATGAAGAAAGAAAAGGATGCATAAGCTTGGTTGTTGGGGATGAAGAATATTTTCATAATATATGATTATTCTAAGAATATGAAATCTAGAGTCGCCACCTATATCCTGAAGAAAAAAATAGATATATGGTGCGAGGATTTGAAGAATGTTGGAGGTATTATTGAGAAAGAATTAACCTGGGATGAGTTTGAAAATATCTTTAGAGAGAAAAACTTGTTTGAATGCCATTATGATAGTAAGGAAACAAATTTATCTGAATGCAAAAAGGGTTAGTTAACCATTTGATGGCTTGAGCGGTCTTGACACAGGTTCAGATTTAAGGTTTTCCAATAAACCCCTATACTACTGGCCCTTTTGGCAATGACCTAATTTCGCAGGCCAAAGTCTCACCCAAAGTAGTATGGGTGGGTGGTGGAATTGGGTTTCCGCACCCTAGGAGAGAGTGGGTAATTAAGGCAGATCTTGTTGAGTTCTATCCAGTTCACAATCTTATTATCGATCCCTTAACAGTATAACCAACATGTAAACATAAAAAAACTACTATTATTTAGCAGATCTTATCAACACCTTCGCATCCACGTGTGTATCAACAATTATCATCACAAAGTAATACAATCACAGCTAATTCATATATCGCAGAAACAATCATAGCTAATCTAAATAAAACAGAGGTACTTCAGTAGAAAATGCAACCATTTCAGATAATATAGAGGTACTTCAACAGATTATGTGTTCATTAATGTCCAAAACCAAGTCACAGCCCACGCACACAGCCAGCAGGGCTCGCACATAGCAGGTCTGAGGATCTCCGCGCACACAGCTAGCAGGAGTCCTTACGCAAAACTACCCAAAACAGATCTCAACAGTTCGTACCACAGGATAGTTCTTCTAGACTCAATCTATCTATCTATTTATATCATCATACCCTGTGTTATCCTATGGGCCAAAAATCGTGGTTTGTGGGCTCTAGGTCTACCCTTTGACCCATTATAATACATTGAGGGGTTTGACCTACCCCAAAGCCCCTGCACAAGACTAATTACTACAAAAATATATAAAAAACGCAGCATTGGATCATATCAAAACGCAGCTAGGGGACCCTGTCCCAACAAGCCCCTAACACAATCTTGTGACTCATCCCGAGTCACAATGGCTGTGGGGTTTGAATCCTTGCCTGGAGCTACTTAATGGCATCGAACAGAGGTGGAAACACTCCTTCGCTCTGCATGGCACTGTTCTACGAAATGTACACCAACTTCTACGAAGTTGGGCCTTCAGTGGCAGCGGTGACACTTTCCAGCGTCTGATTCGGCTGTTTGACCGTAATGTCCAAGTCCTGAGATATCTTGAGGGCTTCATCGGCCCATGGCTCAAGGTGGTCACTCAAAACCTTCTTCTTGTGTCGAAGCCCTTCTAGGTCATCTCTGAGTGCATGGCTGGCTAGCAGACGTGCCAAGCGTTGAGTGGGGATTAGGTGGGCATTGTAGCCTCCATTTGCTTGAATTCTTCTTCCTTCTAGCGCAATTCTTGGGTAAATTCGTGGAGGAGAGGGTCACGTTGCACCATAGACCACAGCTACATAGATGTCTCAAGTAATTCGACACCTTGAGAAATCTGAGCTGTAATGGTGTTCGTAGCTTCTGTGACCAACACAGCTCTCTGGGCGCGTACCTCAGGAGGGGTTTTCGGCTACAACTTAGCTTGCAGTGCAACAAGCTCCTACTCCATTTGGGTCTTAACGTTGTGGATCTCAGTCCGATAATCTTTCAAGGCTGCGACGAGTTCCTCAATCTTATCCTGGGGGGTGGCAGAGGTTGGAATGTCTTCAGTCACATCTGCGTATAGTCTGCTGATCAGACACTCTAGCTTGTTCTGCTACGCAGCGACAAGGATGCACATGGCCTGTGTCTGGGACACCTCAGTAGTCTTTTCAATGATTGTCTGCTCGGCTGTACTTAGTTGCTGCTGCACCCTGCAGTCTCTGTGCTGGATTTCATCGAAGAGGGATGTGTGGAGAACCTGCTGTTAGCCACCTGTAAAATTTGATTATACCAAAGGTGGCTAAATTTGTTTTTGAGCCTTCAAGGAACAATTTTTCCCTATAAAAAACCATTGGCTCTTGAAGACTCTTGAAGGCCTCATGCCTCTGTCCAGATCCCATACTGCTGTTTGCATCCTAAAAACCTCTGAAATCCTACAAAAATCCAAAGTCAAATACTGCTGCAAACCCCATTTTTCCCTTTCTCTCTTTCCCATACTAACCTCATTTTCTATTTTTCCATTCCCCATGAAAATCCCATAATTTCATGTTTTCTTCCCTTCCCATTTCATAAAATCCACTTCATAAGGTCTAAGACCCCTTCTTAGCCTTATCGAAACCCTCTATTTTCTTCAAAAAACATTAAAAAGCCATAGAAAACGCATATTTTCTATGTTCCGGGCTTAAGCCCCCTTGGGCTAAGCTTCTAACCCTTTTTCATCCATGCGCTCGAACGCCAGAACCGACTACTAAAACTCGCGGGCGCTTATCCTTTCCAACAATATTTCTCCGCCCAAAACATTGAAAACCTTTGAAAATTCGTATTTTTGGGTTTTAAATCCATTTCCAAAGTCTTCCGCCCATATGAATTATGGAGCGATCTCGACCGCCGATCTGCCCCGCAGATCAGACGGTGCGGAACGCACCTCCCTGTGGACCCCCCCCCCCCAATCGTGCGTTGTTTTCCTAAACCGCGTGGTATATTTCACACCACCTTCGGGCCAAAAGTTGTTTTCTTCCATTAGCCAGCGATTCCATACGCTGTGTGACGTGTGTCCCTTGTACGATTTGAAAACCGTCGTGCAACCGTCGTCCATCGCACGTTATAGTCCGGACCGGGATGCCCAGCGAAATCGATCTCCGCCGTTCGATCTGGGCCCACTCATGCAACGGTTGTTGATCGCCGAACGTGTCCGGTGTTTAACCAAAGTGCCCGCGTGATAAACAGGCCCTCGTACAGCAGCAAATAAATCCCCGTTGCGTCGCCTGATTTCGTTGCCCAATCAACGATTCCCCACTGCTAAATTTCCATTGCCCGCTCCCGACCGTCGATCATGCGCGATCAACGGCTCTGATCTAATCCTCCTTCCCCCATGCTTTTTCAACCATTCTGAGATTGAATCCCGACCGTTGGATGATGCCATCCAACAGCCCTGCTTCTTCCGCACATCCTCCGATGCAGATTGACCTATAAACGCAGGATTTTTGTAACATTTGTTTGTTTTTGCAGGGTTTAATGTTTTTCTGCTTAAATGAAGAATTTTCATAGGCCGAGGATGACGATCCTCCGGCCTTCGAATACATCAAAGAAATAATCAGCAGGGTTAAAATACATGTTTCGTCGATGTTTTCTCAGGCATTGATGCCTTACAAACTCTGCACAGCGCCACACAACAGCAAGAAAAACCATGAAACAGGCACAGTTGAAGATTATCAGTGTCGAAGACCAGGATGAATCAGAACAGAGAATTAATGGACAGATCAGCAGGGATTATGGCTAAGACAATTATCAAAAGCCTAATCCCCAATCTAAAACACAGTTTAAAGAAAAACCTAAAGTGTTTTATCAAGAAAACCCTCCATCGCCACAAATGTAGGCGAATTGATTCCTCCCAGCGAAGAAAGTGCCACCTGTGCCTCAAAGTATTCAATCAGGAACAGAATTTATTGAGCAGAATCAGATTTTTTGCCTCAACGCAGCCGAAGAGTTACTTCTGCCAGGAATTTAATGAAAGAATGTCTACAGAGTAACCCTAGCATCACACAGAGCCTCAAAGGTCAACAAAATCTCCCACCGAGCTTAATTCATAAGTGTAAACCAATTAATACAATGAAACACATGTACAGTTTCTTCATTGAGCCCCCCAAGGGCCAAGAAAACATTAACTCTGTATTAATTGTATTTGAGATCTTTTATCAGATCTCACCTCCTCATCTTTCTATAAATACTCCAGTAGAGGATGAGTGAGGGGTTGGTTGTTGATGTAATTGTTGAAGCATTGTATTGTAACTGAGCTGAAGATCCCTGATTGTAAATAGTGATTCACTGGCTCTTGGAGCTCTGCTTGTAACAGATAAGCTAGGTTGTGAAAGAGAGATGAATTAAAACACTGGACTTGAAGATTGTAACTGGTTTGGAGCATCAATACAAGCTGATTTGTGGGATCCTGGTCTATGTTGACGGTGATGTTATTCCCATTGTAACTTGTTATTTTTTTTTCTGTTTTCATTATGTTTCATATTCTTCTGTAAAGAACAGTTTAAACAGTGTTAGGACCTACTGTATCCCAGTAACCTTCTCTGGCTGAAAAATATTTATTTAAATGTTTTCTTTCAACTGTGTTATTTGAAAATGACTTAATTCATGTTTAAGCATAGGAATGCTGGCGTTCCCTCGTCTTATCGCCTTAGCTGAATATTATTTTTTAATGTTACTTTCAGTATATGTTGTGTGAAGATGAACTGAGGAAGATATGGTGAGCCCTGGTCCCAGTCTTGTTTGTATAATTGTTTGATTGTTTCCCTTAGAATGTGTTAAAAGCTGGATAGTTTCAAAGTACTTACCAGATCTTAGGCCATTCGGTGTTATCTCTGTGATTGTCTTGGAAGTAGCCAAGTAAAGAAGAGCTAGGAGAGGATTTGTGGTGAGCCCGGCCCGCTAGCTTCTACTCCAAAGGTTGCCTTCAAGTTTCCCTTAGTTTTTGTATGTTTTCTATTGAAAGTGTATCAAAGGCTGGCTAGTTTCAAAGTACTTACCAGATCCTAGTTTGCTTTCATGTTTTTCTTAAGTTCCTGGTCAAAGGCTGGCTAGTTTCAAAGTACTTACCAGATCCTGGGCTGCTCTTTGTTCTGCATCTGTTTATTTCCCCTTCTTATTGTATCACTTCATTCCATAAATCAAACCTTAAAGAGATCCTTAGACATAGATGACTTGCCCCATGGACCACTCTTGCCTCTTGTTGTTCCAATTAAATCCTATTATGACTCCATAGCCCAATGGACTAAAAACTTGCCATCATATTTTTTCTTGATCAAAACTTACTCTTTTTCTTGCAACTTCTCACTTTTGAACCTCTTTACCTTTGGGACTTTTCACCTCTAACAGAAATTATGTTCAACCATCCAAAAACAAAACAAAACCCTTGGACTTCATAACTAGCCTAATATCATTACCCCAAACTTCAAAGACAAATCCATATTTGCACTTATTGGAGAGATCCCTCTCCGGATTCAGGAGGGCTAGATCCTAGAATCCCAAAGTTGGTTGAAACGATGTTGTTTCTGTAATTGGACTCTGCCAATATTGTTAATAAATTACAGATTCCTAACACCTGCAGCGGCTCGTGTAGAAGCCAGTTGAAGTCCAGATGTACTTCTGCGCAGGCCTAGACTTGCACACACAAGGCAGGCGGACTCAGAGTGAGTGTTGTGCCTGGCAGGGGGCAGAGGCGGCTCTGTGTTGTGGAGATCAACTTAGTGGTGGTCACTTGAGGAAGCCTCGCTTGAACCATGCTCATCTGCAGGGTATTGGCCTAAAGCTAAAGAGCCTGGAGCTCAGACTATAATGCAGTGACTGCATCCTTCTGCTGCTCTTCCAAGGCAAGCCATCTATCTTCTGAAGCGAGGGTGACCGCATCTGCAATTTGTTCCAAATATTCATCAGTTAAGGTAACCTCAATATCCCTACTGGGCCTCGTAACCCACCGTTTCAGTTGTTGGCCCTTGAGAGGTTTGGTTGTCCGTTTTGTGCCATGCGGGGAACCAACACCCTATGCATCCAGACCCTCAGTATCCATGTCTTGCTACGATTCTTACTCCATGCCCTGTGCTGCATCTGGGGGAACCTTTGTCCTAGTGGAGCCTTCTGGTCCATGGTCTTCTAAATTCTTGGCGATATCAGGTGGGGTGGGGGTCTTCGGTAATGTGCTTGTACCAGCAGTGTCAGTTGTGGCCGATTTTAATCCCAATTTCTAGTGCGGTAGCCAAGTGGTGATGAGCCGATCGATTTCCTCATCGACGACCATGTAAGGCAGCGACATCCAAGCTATATCCTTACGACCCTGAATCTGGATGTTGTACATCGTCACCTGGAATGCTGCGATGCTCTTATATTTTTTGTAGATCATCGGCAACAAGCGTGGCTGGGAGTGAATTGCTGCTGTGAGCACGCTCTGAAATAGTACCCAAAATAATTTGTTTTCTTTAATACGTTGCTCATCCTTTGAATCCCATAAGTTTTCGTATCACGATCCTTCACACATGTATGGTTCAAGCTCAGGGAAGACCAATCCTTCAGGGACTTCCCATGCGACCAATGCAATTAGGATTAGCAACCAAGAGTAATAGAATGCCCTCCCGTGGTCCTGGGCCTTGCGCACATTTTCTAGAAATTCATTGTAGAGGAACTATGACCAGTTAAAGCAAACCCCCTTTTTGCAGCAGCTAGTAAGTTGAATCACATAGGCGGGGACAGTCGTGGCCTGGCACTTGTGCATCATTATACAAGCCAGCAGTAGGGTACCCATGCACACTCCAGGGTCGTCAATGGTGTTGATTATGAACCCTCTGGTGTTTAGCTCGACATGGTAGTCTTCTCGCACCTTGTCGGCGATCTGTTGTTCGTACTTCTTGCCGATACGCTTCATGGGATTCAGCCCCTCCATGGGGACACCAGCAATGCAGTGAATTAGGGTGACATCGATGTGAATGTGGTCCTAGATACACAAGATACCGTCATGGATCAGGGCTAGTAGTTGTCGCACAACTTGGTCGGTTACATTGTATCGGCCAAAGTGAGGTATCCACAACAAGTTTAGTAATCCAGATCCTTCTAACCCGTGCGCCCATGGAATTGGTACGAACCTTAGCACATCTTCCTCCAGTACTCTTTTGAGATACAGATCAAGTGTCAATTCTGGGAAGGCCTCCAGGTTGGCAAGGTCGTGATTGTTGAACTTAATTGAGGAGATCTTACCGAATGCCTTTCCAATTATGGGGACTTCACCCGGAATTAGCGGCATTTACAGATAGGAGACCAGACCCTCAAGATTCTTGGATGTGTGCACCGAGGGCCTTCGGGGCTGAACATAGGGTGGTAGGCAAGTGATTGGGGTAGCGAGCTAAGCTTCTTCCTGAGTAGATAGAGGTTGCTCCGCCGGGTTAGGAGAGCATGCCTTAGGCATTGTTCAGGGAGATTGCACATTCGAGGGGGAGGTGTGCAGCTTCTCCCCAGCCCATTTCTTAGTCCTCCCTTGCCCTTTCTCCTGGCCTTTCCCTTTACTCTTCTTTTTATCCACCTAATTCCCCTTGGTTGGTGTGGACACGACTTCTTTGACTTTAGGGGTGACCTCCAATACTTCATCAGATGCTATCTTAGTAGAGGCCACGGTCTGCAATGATTCAGAGGGATTGATCGCAGTCATTCTCTCTCGGAAGACGAACTTAGGGTTACTAATCTTAGAGGGGGTAGGATGCACAGACATGAACAAAGCACAATAGTTACAGAAATTTGCAAGGCACAAGATTTTCAGGACATGCGGAACCCAATTCTGAGCTACCCTCCTCCATTTATAGCTTTGAATAGTGAGCAACAATCGGATGACACTTAGATGAAACTTACCATCAAGGAAATGGTAAAAAATATTCGGAAATCGCCGCATTAATTTCCTACTGCCCTATCCTTCCAACGGTAAAGTTGGCTTTTTACCCAACAGTACTATTCCAACAACTAGTTTTCACAGCTGTGTATTACCCCTGCGCTCCCAACGCACCTCTCGGGGCTTCCTGACCTATGGTCGACCCCTGTGTGTATAACGGGCATGCCTACGTTTTTCCTCTTGCCTGCACGTATCTATCCCAATACAACTACTCCGGCCATATAGTCATTTGGTCTGCGCTGAGTTGGTCCGGTATGGTTTGAGACAATTGCTATTAACATATCTAGGCAGAGGGTCCCCGCGCAGCGTAGCCAATATCACTGCACCGCCATTCATAATTTCTATTACGATATAAGGTCCCAACAAATGTTGGTGGAATTTCCCAAGGTGGCGCGCAAACTAGCTGTCATATAATAATTCTAGCTCATCTTCTTTAAGCGAATTTTACTGGATATGCTTATCGTCCCAGGCTTTTTCCCAGGCCTTCTGAACTTGCTGATGAAAGTTAGCAATGAATTGATCTTCTTCCAAGGCAACTAGCTGCGCTAATCATTCCTCCATGATATTAGGCTCCGCGATGTTTGTAAAGGCTACGATGTGAAAGCTAGGAATGATATACTCCATGGGCATAATGGCCTCCTTTACATAAACCATCCGAAATAGTGTTTCTCCAATAATTTTCTTGCACGTGGTCCGATAGGACCAAAGGATCAATGGGATGTGCACGTCCCAATTGCTTTGATTGACATTACAGACCTTGGTAAGTGCCTGTTCCGGAATTTTATTAAAAGCTTCTACCATTCGATTTTCCTACAGGTGATATGGGGTACATTTTGCATGGTGGATTCATAACTCCTCAGTCAAAGCTTGTATTGTTTCATTAATTAAATTCATACCTCTATCGCTCATCAAGATCTTCAGACAACCAAAACTAATTAGAATATGCTCAAGAATAAAGTGCGCAGCAGTATCTGCAGTACAAACCTTCACAGCTTGTGCTTCCACCCATTTGGTTACATAATCAGTTGCAGTGATGATGTAGCGAGCACCTGTCTTCTTACCTGGTGGGTTGATGGGCTCAATGAAGTCTATTGTCCATTTATCGAATGCCTGCGGGGCCATCTGTGGTTGTAAGGAAATTTCATCCCTGCACGACGATTTGCCTGTCCTTTGGCATGTGTCGTAGGCTTTACAATAGTCATGGGAGTCACTATGTAGTGTGGGCCACCACAGCCCAGCTCTTAAGGTCTTCTGCGTTGTCTCTTTTCCTGCATAGTGACCTCCTGCTACGCCTTCGTTGGATTCTGCTAAAATGGCTTGTCTTTCATGCTCTAGAACATATCTTCATAGTACCTCATCAGCTCCTAGCTTATACAAGTGGTCCGTGATGATGGTAAATTTAGTTACCTAGGTTACCAGTTATTTTTTCTGTTATACCAAATATTCTGCAGGTGTCATCCCCGTATTTAAGAATTGAATAATATCGGCAAAGTTCTCATAAACCACCTTAATAGAAAATAGTTGTGCATCGGGCAATCCTTCCTCTAGGTTGGTTGGTTCTTCACGACTCTCGATTTGGGACAAGTGGTCTGGTCCAACATTTAATTTCCCAGGCTTCACAATTATCTCAAAGTCATATTCTTGAAATAGCAGTAACCATCAGCAAATATTCTCCCCCAACACATGCTTATTAACTAGGTACTTCAAAGCTTAGTGATCCGTGAACATCTTGAAGTGCCCTCCCAACAGATAATGCCAGTATTTCTGCAGGGCATGCACCATTTCCAGCCCCTCGCGTTCAGTAGTGGAGTAGTTACGCTCCACGCTAGAGAGTTTTCTACTAGAAAAAACCACCGGGTGGTCAATGTCCCCCTCCCTGGGCTACGTAATTACAACTCCCAGGGCGATCCCTGAAGCATACACATGGACATGGAAAACCTTCGCCCAGTGAAGAAATATGAGGATAGGTGCAGAGACCATCTTTTCCTTGAGTAGCTCAAAACTCTTCTAACACTCCGCGTCCCAAACAAATGAAAGGCCCTTCTTTAGCAACTTTTCCATGGGTGTCATGATTAGTGTGTATCCTTGAATAAACTTCCTATAGTAGCCCGTGTGCCCGAGGATGGAGTGCAGCTGTTTCTAATTTGTAGGACTTCTAAGTTGATGATAACTGCAAATTTGGCGGGGTTAACCATCAGTCCTTGCCGATAGACTATGTGGTCTAACAAGGTCTCGAAAGGTACACAAAATATACACTTCTTAATATTTAGGGAAATATGGTGCTTTCTATAGGCTTCAAACATCATGAGCAGGTTCGAGACGTGTTTCTTTACCAATCCAATAACTTTCCAATCATCAAAGTATTCCTCTAAGAACTTGTGAATGAACTCCTTGAATATTGCAACTACTATCCGCAAAAATATGGCAAGGGCATTTTTTAGCCAAAACGGCATGACGATGTACTGGAAGGATCCCCATTAGGTGGTGAACGTAGTTTTGCTATGATATTCAGGTGTGATCCTGTTCTAATGGTAGCCCGAAAATCCGTCAGTGAATGAGTATGCTTCCTGCCCTCCCACACTATCGAGGATTTCATCTGAGAATGGCATAGGGAAGGGATCATGTATGCATGCATCATTCAGCTTATGCAGGTCGACACAGATTCTTATTTATCCTTTAGTATTTTTTTCTTGGACCACCATAGGGCTTCTCAAATCTCACTATTCTACTGGTTTGATGATACTTGCGGCTATCATTTTGTCAATTTCTTCCCTGACTTTTTGCTTATACTTTGGGTTCAATCGGCAAGGCCGATGCTTGACAGGGCATGCATCTGGTTTTAACATGATTCAGATGACCCCCAGGTCCCTTGTAATACCCTTGAGTTTTGATAATTTCTTAGGAAATAGGTCCTGGTACTTCGTGAGAAATTCCGTGACTTTCCCAACGGTATCATCGTCCCAGTAGTCCCCAATTCTAGCTAGCTTAGGTTGTTCTTCTGTTCCAATGTTGAATTCTATAATATTCTCTTTTCAGGAAATTCCTACAACAATGAGAATATCTCAAGATATTCTAAAGTTGGAGCTCCAACAATAAGCAAGCACAATATTGGTGTAGCAGTAATACTCAATTCATAGAAACATGAGAGAAATCCATAGCTATTTCATTAAATAATAGTAGCAACAATAGAGGACAAGATCTTGAGGAAAATGATACTCAAGATGAACAATGCTAAACCTCAAAGAACAAGTACATAAACCCTAACAAAACCACTGCTATATATGTATGCTCAAGCTATGACTGCGCAGTCCATGAAGGGAAACTGCTGCATAATAGTGTCAATACACAAATATATCAATATGCAGCTCAAATACAATAGGGGAAGAAAGATCTCAACCCCTGGAAACAATAATGCACAATCCCTAAAAGGATTGGCTGCAAAACATACAAAATGGAAATTCCACAGAAATGCCGGAGTTGCTGGGTAGCTGCAGCAACTCAGAGATAGAACTGGATGGAGATGGCTCTGAATGATACCCAAACTGAAAGTGCCTCCTCCAACGGATCTTTAGGATGAAAGGCTGATCCCTTCATCAAAGATCTTCCCCTCCAAATGTATCTGCAAAGCCCTATTGCAAATGCTCCTCTAAAATAACGCAATCACTAGATGAGACTGCGCTGTAGGGAAATAGAATGAGTTGGCCTTGATGCCAAATTCTTCAATGAGCTCTGGGATGCCTCCAATCTGATATATCAAAGAGAAGAGAGACTCCTCCTCTAAAAAATAGCTGAAGGAGATGGTGTAGTGAACCCTCACTGCAACACCCAACAACACAACATTAATCTGCTGCAGAAATAACGTTGTCTTTATGGAGGATGCCTGGCCTCAATCCTGGATGTGAGAAAAATGAATAAAAATCCCTCAAGAGACCTTTCAAGAAGGAGAAGGAATCCTAAATAAAAATTCCTCCAGCAATTCTTGCTAAGCAGCAAAGAATGCACAATTGTCTAACGGACAATTGAGATGAATAAACATATGCATGAGAAACAATGGTTGCCTTGTCCTCCTTTTAAAAAAATTAAATCCCCTCTCCATGGGTCCCACTCCTATTAGGGTTTCCTCCACCAAATAACCCTTTCCTCATTCATACTGCGCTGCTTCTCTAAGTGTGCTCCACCTCTTGGCCCAACGATGTTGACTTGGTCAAACTTAACCAAGCCTCTTTGCAAATAACCCTGTTCACACATTAGGGTGTGAAAACTAGCTCCAATGATGATCCCCTTTCATACTATGAGGGATTTTATTGAGAATATCATTATGCATGGGCCTCCTTACCCATTTATTCTCCTCCTAAGTGAAATCAGCAAAAATTAATGTTCCAAATTATTGTCGGAAAATTTTGGAACATTACAGTCCTCCCCTCCCAAATGTTGCTTGTCCTCAAGCAACTGCAAGGACATAACTGGAAAGCCTTCTCTCAAGGCATGGAGTCTATGAAGTTTTGAGGAACATATTCCTCATGTGGATCCTCCATCCCCTAAGTAATGATCCATACAAAATGAGCTACCTCCCAACTAGGAAACTCCTAGAAACTATCTTCCACCTTTGGCTCCGGCAAAGTAGGTGGGATGAAAATATGATCCTGGCAGACAGAATAGCCTACCCCACGCTGCCCTCCTCTCCACATAGGATAAGTGTAGAGTGTATGCTGATCCTAGGCTGCAAAATACTTTCCCTCAAGTGGCAATATGAAGACTAGATCTCCAAGGATCTCTCCTCCAGCGCTATGAAACATGTTGGCCCAAATCATCTCATATGTGATGAGTTGGAAGTCATCATCATATGGCATCATATTCCTCATATGGCTCACCTCATAATGAAACAAATGAGCTGTTATAGTGGCCATACCATCTCCCATGCTCCCTTTAGAACATGTAGTGCAAAGTGTGTGGGATTTCTCTCCCTCCAAGGACACATCCACCCAATGTGACTCTCCTCTAATCATGCTCCCCGGAAAAGCTCCAGCAATAGAAACTAAGGGAAACAAAAGGAGAATAATGTTGGCTGCCATGTTTAGTAAAGGAGAAGGGCAATGGTCCCTCAAATGTAGCCAATGCAGTTTGACTCTCCACTACCATAGAAAATAAAATTATGGGTGGCCTTCCCACCATTTTCTTGCTGCCCTGGTCTTCTCACAAATCTAGAGAAAGTGAAGGATGTAATGTGCGTTGTGAGTACATTATCCATGAGAAATATCCTCCCCACATCCTCTTAGGGAGTGATCATCCATAATGGCCTTATGTAGACCATCAAATCTAGAAGGAAGAATAATCCTTCTTCGAGAAAATCCTTGCACATATATGGTTAAGAGATGCACATATATAGACAAAGCATCATGCAAATCAACAATACTCTCACCACATGTTTTGCTCATATAAATGGAGTGGATCATAGATGAGTCTCCCCTCATCCTTAAATGGAAAAGAGTTGTCTGTGCTAACTCCTCCATCTCCTCATGATCCATGGAGTGCCTCCTCAAAGTCTTCAAGTGGTTTTTCCCACAAGAAGGAAAGAAATGCAATGTGGCCCTCATGGTTGGCCCATAGTTTCTCCTGAAATATACAACATGTATAGTAATGAGAATCATTCTCCCAATGGGCATCCTCAATCTCAAGCCCACTCTCCAATCAAATCTTCCTATGAACACATACATATCAGCAATACATGGAAGCAAAAACCAATAGAAACAAGTTGTAACATGACAACCGGAAAGTGGATCAAGGCCCCATACAAGGAACCAGCACAGTGCATGCCCTACCTGCATCAAATCAAACAAAAACAAGTGCTTCTATAGCCACTTGTTTGTTGCCAAAATCATCCTACAAGATGTGAACATGAAAGTACAAAAGGGTGTCAATGGTGCACACCGAAAATCATGTGGCTCTCCCCACAAACCACCAATGAGATATCCAATCTCAAAGCTACAAATGGCGTCAAGTACATCATAATACAAAATATAAGAAGGAACAATCCTCCTTGGTACAACATGCTGCTCATAAAAAGACAAGAAGTACAAAACATAAAGTGAAATTGTACATCCTCCATTATGTACTCGAAGACTTGAGTTGAAATGGCTCAACTGAAGAAGCTCCCTTATCCTCAATGAGTAGGAAGGTGGTCGTGAAATCCTCACCATCATCATCCAGGCACTGCATCCCTCCATATGATGATGTATGTCTTGCTAGATTCCCTCCCAAATGAACTCCTCTGCCAAGGCAAGATATGCATCAAAATGCATGGAAAAGAAGTCCTCCCGTACTGCATGCAATAGCTTCTTCTTGAGACTAGAATCTCTAGTCAAGAAGTCTCTGTCATATGAATGGATGACCATATCATCTACCATGTATCTATCATCTCTCTCTAGGCCATCTAGAATCATGCATGCACTAAGATCCTCGGAGTACTCAACTAAGTGCTGAGATCTCTAGTAAGGATCAATCCTCCTCAGGGATAGCGCTGGTGATCTGGCATGTGTAGCTCTCCTCAAGTTGTTGTCTACTACTTTGACATCCCTCATGCCAAAGTTCTCCTCCAAACTCTTCACCTCTCCAAAATACAAGAGCGGTGAATCCAAAGACAAAATTTCTCTCATCAATGATAGATCAGGTGGCCTCCTTGGTGGAATGCCTCTATGCAGTGAGACATCTATGTCAAGAGTGGACTACACATATGGTTGGGAAATCTTACCCTTTCTCTCATAGCGCAATATAGTCCACCTCCTCTTTGCACTAGCTCTCTTAAATAGAGAAAGGTGTGGACTCCTAATCATATGATGTTGCTCTCCCTTCCTACTTCCTTCTTCCAGCTGCAGTGCTGCACAATCATGCTGCTCATTGATTGTGTTGGGACCTCCATGAATAAGATTCTGGGGACCTCCTTGCAAATATGCAAGAATCCCTCTAGTTGGAGCAAGAGCTCCTCCTTCCTCTGCATGAAGTGCTAGATAAACTCTAGAAATGACAACGTTGTTGCCCTCAGCCTCCTCAATATGAGTGGGCAACCCTCCAATGATTAGATCCTCTTTTGGAAAAGAGATATCTTGCCTCCTTGGGCCAAAAATGAAGATCTTGCCTCCAAATAAGCGTCATGCAAGATATTAGCCTCCTTCATAGCTTTCTGCAATGATTCTGAGTCTATGGTTTTCCTCATTACATGCAAGGGTTTTGTTTGTTTGAATGTGTTTGTTTCCTCCACATGTGTTTCAGAATTCCTCCTACCAAATCTCTTCATCAAAGTTCTAATGAAAATTGCATAGGAAGAGGTATTTGCATTTTTCAAAGTAAATGACTCAAATAACCACCATGCATAGACCTTACCTCCCAAGTGCAACACTGCTACTCTGATGGCTTCATCTTCGGTAATCTGAAGCTACTGCAAAAAGGTGTCTAGCTCTTCTATCCAAGCCCTGGCTGAAAAAGTAGGGGAACCATTGTTACACTAAAAAATGTCACCTTGACATTCTTATGACTGTATGAGCTTATTAACACTCATACTTACCTCCTCTGCAAGTCTTACAACCTTTGTTCCTCATTCCATGCCCTGAAACTGGAGAAAAAACCCTAAAAAGCTCAAAAAACCTTGGGTACGCAGTTAATATGAAGCCTACCTGCGTTTTTAGCTAGGGTCCGCATGTAATGTGAAGATAAACTGCATTCTAGAACGCACTTTTCCAGTGTAATGCATGCGGTACCCCTGTAAAGTCAAAAATGCGCGAAATTAAACCAAAAAAGTTGATTTTTGGTCAATTCTGGAAGGTTCTGGATGAGATTTTTTGGGGATGAGTACGCTTTGGTAAGGTGCATGTATCCCACACCTTAAGGAACTAATCCCTTGATGTGAGGAGCCTATCCCTTTCAAGGAGGATTCTATCCCTTTCATGGTGGAATCCTAACCTCCTCATCTGTTCTATAAAAGGAGGCATTGGGTAGCCTTTTGGGGTTAAGTCAAGAAGTTCAGAAAGTTTGGAGAAGTTAAACTAATGGAGGATTGAAGAATATTTTGATGGGTAAAATATTTGAGTTGAAGTGCTGTTGAGATTTAGATTTCCTTCTGCTGAGCTTTTGCCTACCTGCGTTTTTAGCTAGGGTCCGCATGTAATGTGAAGATAAACTGCGTTCTAGAACGCACTTTTCCAATGTAATGCATGCGGTACCCCTGTAAAGTCAAAAATGCGCGAAATTAAACCAAAAAAGTTGAATTTTGGTCAATTCTGGAAGGTTCTGGATGAGATTTTTTGGGGATGAGTACGCTTTGGTAAGGTGCATGTATCCCACACCTTAAGGAACTAATCCCTTGATGTGAGGAGCCTATCCCTTTGAAGGAGGATTCTATCCCTTTAATGGTGGAATCCTAACCTCCTCATCTGCTCTATAAAAGGAGGCATTGGGTAGCCTTTTGGGGGTTAAGTTAAGTTGTTGGAGATTGAGATTGAAGTGCCGTTGAGATTTAGAATTCTTTCTGCTGAGCTTTTGAGAGGAAAGATCACATACCTCTTTGTGCTTCTGGAGGAAGAGTGAAAGACTTATCAAAGTAGAGGAGATTCCTGCTTCGGACCCCGGGAAGGCCTTTCGAACATCAAGGCTAAGGTTGTAAGGTTCTTCTGTATATTTTAAGATTAATACAATCAAGTTCTGTTTTTCTCAATAAATTGTCGTTCGATTGTTTATTTCAATAAGCTGTTGTTTGATCATTTATTTCATAGATTCCTTGATCACTATGATAGGTATGTTTTATGATTATTTGTTATACAGGTGCTATTGATATTTTCTTGTTTGTGATTGCAGATCAACGAAATATGATACTTTCTTGTGACAAAAGGGCCCTTGTTGCGACGAAGGATTATTGATGCAACGGAAGCACTGCGACCGCAAATAAGCATTTGGATCTAAGGTAGGATCAACACCTTCATAGCATTTAATTGTAAAACGAATATATCTAGAGAAAGAAAAACTTAGTTGTTCTTTTGTTGCTAGATTGTCTTCTGACACTAGGGAGATCGGTCTTGTCCGCAAGAACGATTTATCCGGCCAACAAATTGGCGACTCCACTGGGGAAAGGAACTTGTTTTTTGGTTCTCTTTTGTTTTGATTTGAGGAAAAGTTTTTCCTAGTTTTTGATTGATTGATATCTGCCTGGGTAGCTTAGTTTTTATCTGTTTTTAAAATTTTGAAATATTTTATGTTTTTCTTGAAGTTTTCAGGGGACCACACTTTGTCTTCACACACAGTGCGGGCATCTCCGCACTTTCCTTAAGTAAACAGTGCGGGACCGCACCTGTTACTTCTGGGAGCCTGCGGATCCTGTTAAAATTTTTGAAAAACTTCTGATTTCTTCTTTTAGTTTAGTTTAGATTTAATTTAGGATTCTTAGCATCTACCCAGATCTGTATTTTTCTGTCAAAAATCTCTTGTTTCTAAGTTTCTTTCAGCAAATTCTTCATCTCATGAATCTCCATTAAGTTAATTGGGTATTTTGAGTCTCTTTTTTGAGAAATTCTTAATTTGATTTCCTTCGGTCATTAATTGAAGGTTTGTCTCATTCTTTTCACAATTTTGCATCTTTTTGCTTTTGTTTATGAGTGTATGAGTGTTAATCGCCTTTGAGTGTTTTTTGATCTTTGGAACTCTCACCCGATTTTCTTGACTTCCACTTGATTGGTTCTTAGATTACATTAGAATCATCTTGTGTTTGAGAATTCTCTTGCATAGATCACATTTGCATAATTAGAATTCTCATTTTCAGAATATGAATGAAAAATGTGCATAGATTACATTTGCATACTTTTCATGTGAATTGTGCATAGATTACAATTGCATAGTTTACAATTTTCAGAATATGAATGAAAAATGTGCATAGATTACATTTGCATACTTTTCAAGTGAATTGTGCATAGATTACAACTGCATAGTTTACATTCTGAAAAATCAATCGTAGATTTAGATTAGTTTTCTTTGATTTGAATTTAGATGTTTTTATGTTTGTTTTTAAAAAACACAAAAATAAAAAAAATTGTTTTGGGATTGATTTGCATTAGTTTTTCTTGATGAAATTAGTGCATTAGAGAATTTGTTATATTTTCTTTTATCAATCTTTGCATTGTTGGAAGTGGATGGAAACTCTCTCCTTACTTTAGGTAGGATTCATCGAATTGAAAAGATTACATTATCATATTCGATTGCATTCAGTTTTGGTTCGGGTCATAACACCATTGGTTTCATATCCATTTACCTTTTTGAGTAATAACAGCCTAAATAACACAGCGCTTAATTAAAATTCATCTAGTAATTTTTACATTTTTAGGGCTCTTTCCACCAACATAGCTTAGGCTAGTGTCTTGGAATAGGTTTTAGTTAACTCTCCAAGATAGTAAAACAAACAAGTAGTCGATCTTGCGGTAGGAAAATTCCAATAGTAGCATGTATGCTCTGGGAAGCTCCTCTTAAAGGAGTCAAGCACGAGATCATATCCGAACCAGTGAGGTAATCAATCCTTCCTCATTGGGAATGATAGAAGATATACACATATTAACAATGGTAAAGCTCGGATTGACCATTGTCGAGGAGCCTGGGGTCACTTGTCGGTAAACCTTGGATTATGTCAAGGAGCCTTCAAGGGGATTGAGCTTTGTTACTCTGCCCTTGCGTGTGTGTCGGATCGTAGACTGTTCCCCCAGGTATATTTGTTTCTATTGGTAACCTTAGTGGCTATAATCTATAGGGTTCTTTCCTAAGGTGACGGTGGAGGGAAGATCCCACTGTACCTGGAGCAGACGTCGACTAGACTCACTTGGACTCTCTGGGGGGTTCTCTTCACTCGAGATGGTTTTGTGAAGAAACTTGTGCCAGTCTGTTTCATTAAGTAGGTTTTCGGGGTAACTGTTCCAACCGCCATTTCTGCATTAAAATTCTACGATGTTGGATTTCATCACCAACTAGTGTTTTTAGTGCGGGAATCTACTGTTTGTGTGTGGTTTGACTCCTAGATTTGATAACGTGTGTTAATTTGTTTGTTTTTACTTTTAGAGACCATAGGTGTGAATTGTGAATTTTAATTGTTAGGTGTGAATTGTGAATTGTTAATTTTAGTTTTAGAATTGTTAATAAAATTCACTGAAGTTGAATAGAATGGCAACTGTTCCGGAATTTACCAACCAAGGAACCCCTCTTAGTGAGAATCCTAGTACTTTTCCTTGCTTTGGAAATGTTGGTCCTCCTTATATGGCTACATTGTCATTACCTGGATTTACAATAGGTTTACCGATATGGTTATTTTCAACTTCATTGGCCCCGAACACTCCAATTGTTCCACCTCAACCGGATGCTTCACCTCAACAGAGTTCACCATCTCAACATCACCAACCTTCTGTTGACTCTTTACCTTCTTCTCCTAATATTTCTTCCTCCATTTCTTCCTCTTCGCTTGGTAAAAGCTTTGATGCTAGTAACCAGGTGGTTAAGAAGAAGAAGAAAGGGAAGAAGAAAGGGAAGAAGAAGAAGCAAGATAAGAAAGAAGTCAACCAACCAACCATGGCTGTAAGTGTTAGTTGTGTTGAGGAAACCTCCAACATGCATCGTAAACCCAAATACCCTTGCAGGCTTTGTAAGGGTGACCACTTCCTTATCAATTGTCCCGGTATTCCAAAGGTCTTGGAAGTTTGGTCAGAAAAATCTCATCAACTTTCCGTTGATCCATCAACCAGTGATAGTCAGGTTCCTGGGAAAAAGGGTAAAGTTAGGTTTCCTTGTAAGTTATGCAAAGGGAGTCATCAAACTCACATTTTCCCTCACATGGATAAAGCCTCAAAATTGTTGGAAAACTTTACTGTTCCACAACAAGAACTTCCAACTTGTTACCGTCAACTTTCTCCCAACCTACCGTCAACTGACGGAGTGATCGATCTAATTCCAAGTACGGTCGATCCCACTCTTCCATTGGAGAGTGAAACTCATATCATTCAGGTTGATGATCCATTAGTTGATCAAGTGGTCGATTCGATTTCACATTCGATCGATCCCATTCTCCCTGTAGAGAGTGAACTTCATACCGCCCAGGTTCTTCTTGTTACATCAGATTATTCTACGCCGGGGGGCATTTCACCTGTTTCTACAGAACCCCCTCTAAATACTGAGGTCTTTTCCTTTGATTGGAGTAGACTGACAGAACCTCGTCTTCCTTCCTCCATCCCTTTCCAAATCATTGTGAAGTTTGGTGGTAGGGACATACATCGCACACAGGTAGATGAAGGTGCTTCTGTTAGTATTTTATCCTCAACTGCTTGGAAAGCTTTGGGTTCTCCTCAGCTTGTGCCTATTACGCAGAATCTGAAAGCTTTTAACAGAACCATTAGTGAACCTTTAGGGATCCTTCCTAAATTTTCTATTACTTTGGAAGGTAAAACTGTCTGTATTGATCTTATGGTAGTTCGAGGCCCCTTGGATTTCAATTTACTCCTTGGGCGAGACTATGTTTATGCAATGAAAGCTGTCGTATCGACACTCTTTCACGTGATGTCTTTCCCTCACAATGGCAATATTGTGACTATAGACCAGCTTTCGTTCCCTAGTCTTGATTCGACTACCAATAATCCGACATCCCTGAATGTTCCTGATTCTAAAGTGGTATCTACCCCGCCACGGGTTAATTATGTGGCAACTAGTCCCATGTTTTCAGTTACCGATGTAAGCGAGCTTCTCACTGTTTGCTCGACTTCAGATCCGGTAATTGACATGGAAAACTCTATGGGATTACTTGAACGTGATGTTCTTATCCCTTTTGAGTCCCTTGGCATGTATTCCTTCCAGAGAACTATTCTTCCTTCTGATGAAGATCTCTTGGAAGCCATGATCAAGGTGTGTCCATTGACATGTGTTTCTTCCAGTTGGAAGCCATGATCAGTAGGTGAGGAGAGTTCCTTGTACTGTGTCAACCTCGTTAAAAAATGAATCAGTGGGTGAGGAGAGTTCCTTGTACTGTGTCAACCTCGTTAAAAAATGAATCAGTGGTTTGAGGATAGTTCCTGTTACTGTGTCAACCTCTTTAAAAAATGAAACATGTATGTGAGGAGAGTTCCTTGTACTGTGTCAACCTCGTTAAAAAATGAATCAGTGGTTTGAGGATAGTTCCTGTTACTGTGTCAACCTCTTTAAAAAATGAAACATGTATGTGAGGAGAGTTCCTTTTACTGTGTCAACCTCGTTAAAAAATGAATCAGTCAGTGGTGAGGAGAGTTCCTTGTACTGTGTCAACCTCGTTAAAAAATGAAACAGGTGTGTGAGGAAAGTTCCTTGTACTGTGTCAACCTCATTAAAAAAATGAATCAGTTGCCGAGGAGAGTTCCTTTTACTGTGTCAACCTCGTTAAAAAATGAATCAGTGAGAGTGAGGAGAGTTCCTTGTACTGTGTCAACCTCGTTAAAAAATGAATCAGTGAGTCTGAGGATAGTTCCTTGTACTCTGTCAACCTCGTTAAAAAATGAATCAGTGAGTGTGAGGATAGTTCCTGTTACTGTGTCAACCTCGTTAAAAATGAATCAGTCTCGTATGAGGATAGTTCTTTTCCTGTGTCAACCTCATTAAAAAATGAAACAATAGGTAGATTGTAGAGAGTAGATTGGTAGATTAGAATAGATAGTTTCTGAGGACAGTTCTTTTCCTGTGTCAACCTCGTTAAAAAATGAATCAGTTAGTCGAGAGCATAGTTCCTTTTCTTGTGTCAAGCTCGTTTAAAAAATGAAACAAGCTTCTCTGAGGACAGTTCTTTTCCTGTGTCAACCTCGTTAAAAAATGAATCAGTTGCTCAGAGGATAGTTCCTTTTACTGAGTCAACCTTATTAAAAAATGAATCAGGTTTGAGGACAGTTCTTTTCCTGTGACAACCTCGTTAAAAAATGAATCAGTTGGTCAGAGGATAGTTCCTTTTTCTGAGTCAACCTCATTAAAAAATGAATCAGGTATGAGGACAGTTCTTTTCCTGTGTCAACCTCATTAAAAAATGAATCAGTAGGTTATGTAGGTAGATTAGGAATAAATAGTTAGTTGAGGATAGTTCATTTTACTGTGTCAACCTCGTTAAAAAATGAAACACGTTGCCATGAGCATAGTTCTTTTCCTGTGTCAAGCTCGTTAAAAAATGAAACAAATCCTCCCCTAATTGAGTCGAGTCTTTGAATAGACCTCGTAAATGTTAGATTTAGGTTAGTTTTTAGGTCGGTTCTTTCATATGATCTCGTAAATGAACCTTCATTCCATCCGGCTATTTATTACTAGTGTACTTAGTTGAATGAAATGAAGCTGGGGGGCATGCGCTCTAGCAGTTACGCTTAGGGGGCATCAAGCATAGTTTTTTCTCTGTTTCAAGCTTGTGTAAAAATGAAACCACTCTGAAGCATAGTTTTTCTCTGTTTCAAGCTTCTGTAAAAATGAAACCTATCTTGAGTCAATTTCGGTATTTTCAAGACTCGTTAAACTCATGAAAATCTCGAGATTATTTTGCTATTTTTCATTCTCGTAAAATACTTGAAAATGCCGAGTTCTTTCCGTCTTTTCCTACTCGTTAATTAAATTGAAAGTCGGCCAAATGAGTACATTTTTATCCCTTTTTCAAACTCGTTAAAACTTATGAAAAAGTGAAAACCATGAGTACATTTTTATCCCTTTTTCGAACTCGTTAAAACTTACTGAAAAAGCGAAACTTTCGAGTTCTCTTTTAAGCCCTTTTCAGACTCTCTAAATATGAAAAGATTGCCGAGTACTTGACTATTCGAACTCGTTAAAGTAAATGAACAGTCATCCCTTCAGTATAAGTTTACCCATTTTACGGACTGAAATGGACTATTTACGAAAAAGGTATACGTTGACTAATTACGGTCAATAGAGTTCTCTCCCGCATTATTTTATCCTTTTTCGGGCTCGAGAGACTAAATTTACGAAAAAGTACACCCATGGAGTTTTCTTAAGTTTTTTCTTTTGACTCCCTAAAATTGAAAAACACCGAGTTTCTCCTATACTGGACTCGTTAAAATTTAACAGTAAAGGACCTGTTCAATTTCAAACAGGAACGAACCACTCCTTCTTAGGGTTCGAATCTTAAACTAAGTTGGACTCATCCGAAGGATGAGCTTATAATCAAGCAAATGTTATCCTCCTCAAGCTTGTCAAAAATAAAGAGGTACTTGCCAGAAATGGTGGGGGAAAAGAGAGAAAAACAAACCTGTTTGTTGTATTTTGATTATTCGGAAAACCGTTAACCACTCTTGAACACGACACTTTTTGTCCACCTGGGTTGGGAAATCCTTTGCCTAACAGTTAATCAAACCACATTGAAAGTTTTCAGCCGGTTTCTGGGTATTAGCTTTGGGTCAATTGCCACCAAACCATCTGCAGTGTCGTTATGTGTTCAAGAGGACAGTTCAAATAAACCATTCATCTGCAAAATATCTGTCATCCATTTTGACCATCCCTGAGTCAGTCCTTGCCAATATATTTTCAAAACTTGATCTATGATTTCGTGTTGTGGGCTTCCCTACGACAGATCACTTTCTATCGACATCAGCACATTATCTAGGAAGTTGATCCAGAAATCGTCAGTACCTTGAAATCTGCATGCCTCAATGGCAGGTTTCTCGCTTTCGACGATAGGTTGCATCATTGACCTTCGATCGAATGATTCCGTGACATGTTCGACTTCAGATCATTCATTCACATTTCATGGATTGTACTGAGTACTTTGAGAGCCATTGACATTACTGGTGGTTTCTCTCACACTTGTTAACAGTTCACATCATTGAATGGTAATCAAGTGGTTTCTACCATGTTCGACTTCAACACATTTATTCACATGGATAGAATCGTACTAGTTCGAGATGCGGAAATCAAGACCCTGGATCTAGTTTCTACCATCCAGGCTGCGAGGAATTTTGTTATCATTCATACAATAGAATATTTATAAACAGATGGCTGCATCCATGCTGTGTCGACATATGTCTATACTGTGATGTATTCAAAATCATTCCTGTATCAGAACAATTTAAGTTAGTTCTAGTTAGTTTTGATCTGAGTATGGGAATGCCTACCTCAGCGATGATATGATTACATATATATATATTTTGCATTGAATGTTTTTACAGGTTCCGACTGGGGTGTCCACGGGATGATCCTTGAAATGATAAAGTACTTCACTCTTCATATATGACAGACTTCATCTTCATCTATTCCAGACTTCGCACTTTAGGGGGCAATCTGTTACACTGAAAAATGTCACCTTGACATTCTGCTGACTGTATGAGCTCATTAAACACTCATACATACCTCCTCTGCAAGTCTTACAACCTTTGTTCCTCATTCCATGCCCTGAAACTGGAGAAAAAACCCTAAAAAGCTCAAAAAACCTTGGGTACGCAGTTAATATGAAGCCTACCTGCGTTTTTAGCTAGGGTCCGCATGTAATGTGAAGATAAACTGCGTTCTAGAACGCACTTTTCCAGTGTAATGCATGCGGTACCCCTGTAAAGTAAAAAATGCGCGAAATTAAACAAAAAAGTTGAATTTTGGTCAATTCTGGAAGGTTCTGGATGAGATTTTTTGGGGATGAGTACGCTTTGGTAAGGTGCATGTATCCCACACCTTAAGGAACTAATCCCTTGATGTGAGGAGCCTATCCCTTTGAAGGAGGGTTCTATCCCTTTAATGGTGGAATCCTAACCTCCTCATCTGCTCTATAAAAGGAGGCATTGGGTAGCCTTTTGGGAGGTTAAGTTAAGCTGCTGGAGATTGAGATTGAAGTGCTGTTGAGATTTAGAATTCTTTCTGCTGAGCTTTTGAGAGGAAAGATCACATACCTCTTTGTGCTCCTAGAGGAAGAGTGCAAGACTTATCAAAGTAGAGGAGATTCCTGCTTCGGACCCCGGGAAGGCCTTTCGAACATCAAGGCTAAGGTTGTAAGGTTCTTCTGTATATTTTAAGATTAATACAATCAAGTTCTGTTTTTCTCAATAAATTGTCGTTCGATTGTTTATTTCAATGAGCTGTTGTTTGATCATTTATTTCATAGATTCCTTGATCACTATGATAGGTATGTTTTATGATTATTTGTTATACAGGTGCTATTGATATTTTCTTGTTTGTGATTGCAGATCAACGAAAGATGATACTTTCTTGTGACAAAAGGGCCCTTGTTGTGACGAAGGATTATTGATGCAACGGAAGCACTGCGACCGCAAATAAGCATTTGGATCTAAGGTAGGATCAACACCTTCATAGCATTTAATTGTAAAACGAATATATCTAGAGAAAGACAAACTTAGTTGTTCTTTTGTTGCTAGATTGTCTTCTGACACTAGGGAGATCGGTCTTGTCCGCAAGAACGATTTATCCGGCCAACATGTCTCACTTATTTTTCAGTGTTTGATCTGTATTTTGGTGTACACTGCTTAGTATTTGCATTAATATTTACTGAATACATCTGTAAATAACTTGTTAAAGGAAAATACAAGTAGGTAATGCAAATCAGTTAATTGCAGTAGGATTTTTGTATGTTTAGATTCATAAAATTTTCACATGGTATAAGAGCAATTGCAGATCAAGGAGGACTAAAGCCATCAATGGAAGGATAGAAGAAAATCTGTAGCAGGAAAGAAGTTGTCTCGAAAGACAGCGCGGTCCTAGGCCGGAGAGGCAGAGGAAGGGTGATGCAGTCACCTGGGAGATGGACTAAGGGATCAGGACAAGTTGGATGGAGCATCCAACTTTGTCATTTGGAAGGATAGGATCCTAGTAGTTTTAGATGAACATCGTATCAAGGATCATGCCTTGAACATGATTGTTGTTCCTGTAGAAGTTGATCCTTTCAAGACGTATGAGGAGGTTCAAGAAAAAGGAAAATGCATGATCATGGATGGAGTCAAGGATCATATGATCCCACATATTATTGAGAAGAACACAACAATGGAAATGTGGGAGGCCTTAACCACTTTTTACCAGGGATCTTCCGTCCAACATAAGATGTTGCTTGAGAATTAACTGAGATTGTTTCAGATGTAGAAGGGAGAAGAAATCAATCATTTCCTTATCAGATTGCAAGGGATCCGAGATCAGCTAGCTTTTCTAGGGGCTACACCAGATGGTGGACTTACGGTCAGGGCTGCCTTGAATGCAACCACTGAAGAGTGGGAAACTTTTGTCGAAGGTATTTTGTGTAGGGCATCTCTTCCAAGCTGGGAGGAGATTGTGAAAATTTCTGAATATAAGTTACATAAATCCTACTGCAGAAATCTGATTTACATTACCTACTTGTTTTCATTAATTTAACAAGTTATTTTATGAATGCTTCAGGAAAATATTAATGTAAATACGCTGCAACCTACACAAATATACAAATCAAGTATTGAAAAAATAAATGAGGGATTCAGACAAAGGGCACTTATTTTCGGACAAACGTCCCTGGAAAAACCCAATGCGGGAAAACCAATGCAACAAATTTTGAGGGTTTATATTATTAAGCAACAGTAACTTGAGTACATCTAGGGTGCCATAATCCGGCTCACCCAACAAAGAATATCCTTGGCAGACAGAAAAATCAAGAGTTTTATCTCACTCTGCAAGTCCCGGTTTGATTCAATTCTGAAATTGGTGAAACCTCAGTTGCCTCTGCGCTGCCTCTGTGCAGTAGATGCATAGGCCTGTGTGGGTCTAGCTGGAGACTGAGTTACCCCTTCTCTACACTGATTTTCCTTTCAGAAAATCAAGTTTTAGCCATACTGGCTTAGAAACCCCGATCTCTAGCAATTTCTGCATTGTCCCTTGGAGCCACTGCGTAGCCCCTGCGTGGGCATGCATCACCCTCTCTAGGGTTTGCATCACCTCTCCTGGTGGCTGCGTTGGTTCCTCTGCATTTTTTTTGCCTCTCTTCTATGTACTCTTGGTCCTCTGACCAACAACTGCTTCTGCCCCTGTCTAGGGTTTGCATCACCTCTCCTGGTGGATGCGTTAGTTCCTCTGCATTTTTTTTGCCTCTCTGCTATGTACTCTTGGTCCTCTGACCAAAAACTACTTCTGCCCCTCACTGCTGCACTGAATCACTTAGATCTGATCTTCGTCCGAGCACTGCTCTGTCAGAAGAATTTGATCTCTAGATTTAGACTCTGTGTGTGTTCTCCAACTGACCTTCAAGCCTTCCTTTATACTTTTCCAATTGATGAATCAACGACCATGATCTAATCTCTAATCGACGACTAGATCCTCGTCACTTTCAAGCTTCTTACCCACATGTTAAATTAATACACTTTAATTATTTTAATTCCCTAAGTTTTAACTTAGGCTCCATTTAAAATAATTAATTATTTGAATAACTTAAGCTTCGAGTGGAATTTCTCCAAACTATTTTTGGGTCTTCGATATCTCATGTGTTCTAGCCCCTCTACAAAGTTTCAGAGCTAGAGCACATCCGATGCTACACAAAAATCAACACTCCCTCTTAGCGAGGAATGTGCTCTTGCAATACTTCTTCACTAGAAGCATCACTCTGATCCACGACATTGATCCTCTGCGTTGCTGATGCTCGGTTACTACTCTTCATCCACTGAAAAACCTCCAAAAACTGACATATTGGTCAGTCTAGATACTCCTCCATGCTGGAACTACCTCTGCTGCTAATCTATGCTAACCCTCTGATACCACTACGTTGCTGCTGCTCTGCACTGCGTAAGCACTACTCTGCACTGTGCTGCACCTCCATGAATTGCGTTGCTATTGTTGCCTCTGCTCTGCGCTACTTCAAACTTCGGTACTCTAGCTCTGCTCCATCACCCCTTGCATCAATTGACACTCGTCATTCTGATATTGTCATTAAGGGCTCCCATAGCTGTATGTGATCCAAGAGTTTAGGCACCTCAAGGATCCTGCCCCCCTGTTCAGTTCAAAGAACTATAGATCAATGTCATCCCACCTCTTCTTCCAAGGCACATGAGCACTTATGGCATAGTCATCATCATCCCCATCATCATCCTTCGCTGCAGCAACCTTCGAGTCAGATTATTCTTTGCCCTTCTTCTTCAGAGGGCATTGTGTGGCGAAATGTCCCAATTCTCCACACCTGAAGCATCTAACCTTCGACATATCCTTCTTCCTTCTCTGCTACCCATGTTGTCCCTTAGATACGAGAGCCGCATCTTCCTCTTCCTCCATGATTTTGATCCCGCGTTTCTGCTTCCAACCTTGGTCAATCTTTTGATCTCTTCCCGTCGAAGAGCTGCCCACATCTCCTCCCAGTTTGGAAGAGCAACCCTGCCCAAAATTCCTTGGATAAAGGTTTCCCAGTCTTCAGTGACTGCATTCAGGGTAGTCCTGATCGTAAGTCCATCATCTGGTGTAGCCCCTACAGAAGCTATCTAATCTTAGATCGCTTGCAATTTGATAAGGAAGGGGTCGATCTCTTCTCCCTTCTGCATTTGAAACAGTCTCAGCTGATTCTCAAGCAACATCTTCTGCGGAATGGAAGGTCCTTGGTACATAGTGGTCAAGGTCACCCACATTTCCGTTGTGTTCTTCTCAAAAATATGTGGGATCACATGATCCTTGACTCCGTCCATGATCATGCGTTTTGCTTTAGCCTAAGCCTCCTCTTACTTCTTGAGGGGATCAACATCAACTAGAACAACAATCGTGTTCAAGGCATGATCCTTGATGCGATGTTCATCCAAAACTGCTAGGATCTTGGCCTTCCAAATGACAAAGTTGGATGCTCCGTCCAACCTGTCCCGATCCCTCAGTCCATGTGCGACCATCTCTGTTCAATAAAAAAATGTCGAACTAGTTCTTTCTCCCTCTTTTGTTGCTGCCCTAGAAAAACTCAGATCTGGGTTTCTTTGGTGCTAGAAACCCTCTATTGAAGAAGCTCCCCCTGAATCTTGATTTCCTTCATGGAAATCCTTCTACCAACTGATGTCGAAATACTCATCTCCGATCTCTCTTTCCAGCTGATCAACACTGGATCTAGACTTCTTAGCAATAAGTCTTATGAGGAACTACTTCCTTTTACTTTGCCTCTGCCCCACTAGACACTATTCTGCACCAACAAAAACGATACCCCACTAGCAACCCCAGAAGAAAATTGAATTGCTCCTTAGTCACGGCAACCAGGAAAAAAATTGAGGTTCAAAACCTCTGTGCTAGCTCAATAAGCACTGTGCTGCTCCTTGCAGCTACAACGTCACCCTAGTTGGCTGACGTACGCTTTGCGTGAGCCCCTCCGGTGACTGCGTCACCCTTCCTCGGCCTCTTTCTAGTTCAACGTTGTCACTAGCGGAAACTGTGTTCCTGCAACAAATTTTTCTTTGTCCTTTCATTGATGGCTTCATCTCTACTTGATCTGCAACTGCTCCAATACCATGTGAAAATTTCTAAACTAAATTACGTAAATCCTACTGCAGAAATCTGATTTACATTACTTATTTGTTTTCCTTAATTTAACAAGTTATTTTCTGAATGCTTCAGGAAAATATTAATGTAAATATGCTGCAGCCTACACAAATATACAGATCAAGTACTGAAAAAATCAATGAGGCATTCAGACAAAAGACTCTTATTTTCGGACAAATGTCCCAGGAAAAACCCAATGCGGGAAAACCGGTGCAGTAGTTTTGAGGGTTTATATTATTAAACAACAATAATCTGAGTACATTTAGGGTGCCATAATCTAGCTCACACAACATAGAATATCCTTGGCATATAGAAATATCGTGGGTTTTACCTCACTTTGCAAGTCCTAGCTGATCCGAATAAAAAACTAGTGAAACCCTAGCTACCTCTACGAAGTAGATGCGTAGGCTTGCGTGGGTCTAGCTGAACACTGAGTCACCCCTTCTCTGTGCTGATCTGCCTCAAAAAATCAAGTTTCAGCTTTGTCGGCTTAGAAACCTCAATCTCCAGCAATTTCTGTATTGTCCTTACGTGAGCCCTGCGTGGGCCTGCATCACCCTCTCTAGGGTCTGCATCACCTGTCCTGGTGGCTGCGCTGGTTCCTCTGCGTCTCTGCTATGTACTCTTGGTCATTTGATCAACAACTACTTCTACCCTTCACTATTGCACTAAATCACTCAAATCTGATCTTCATCCGAGCATTGCTCCATCAAAAGAATTCGATTTCTAGATTCAGACTCTCTGTGTGTTCTCCAACTGGCTCTCAAGCCTTCCTTTATACTTTTCCAGTTGATAAATCAACGGTCGTGATCTAATCTCTAATCAACGACTAAGATTAAATTAGACTTGATCCTCGTCACTCAGAAGCTTCTCATCCACATGTTAAATTAATTCACTTTAATTATTTAAATTTCCTAAGTTTTAACTCAAGCTCCATTTAAAATAATTAATTATTTAAATAACTTAAGCTCCAAGTGGAATTTCTCCAAATGATTTATGGGTCTTTAAGATCTCATGTGTTCTAGCCTCTCCATAAAGTTTCAGAGCTAGAGCACATTCGATGCTACCCAAAAGTCAACAGAGATGTTGGCAACTTTTCGATAAGAATAGATCAGACAGTGGATCAAGGCGGGAAGCAACAGTAAAGGGATCAAAGTCAAGAAGGAGGAAGATGAAAATGCGGATCTTGCATCTAAGGGACAGCAAGGGCAACATAGAAGGAAGAAGAAAGACCTCTTGAAGGTCAGATGCTACGGGAGCCCTTAATGACATTAGCAAAATGATGAGAGTTAGTTGGTGCGAGGGAGGATGGAGTGATAGTGGCAGAGCTAGAGTGCCAAAGTCTCAAGTAGCACAGAGCAGAGGCAACAACAACGCAGTGCGCAGTAGTGTAGCATAGTGCAGAGCAGCTACAACACAGTAGCATTAGAGGGTCAGCGCAGATTAGCAGCAAAGGAAGCTTCAGCATCGAGGTGCATCTAGAATGACCAGTATGTTAGTATTTGGGATGTCTTTCAGTTGCTTAACTCTCAGCAACTGAGTTGCAGTGCAGCAATTAGCAGTGGTAGTGCTATGAACAACATGATGCAACATTTTGAGAGGGAGTTACAGTATAGATGGAACAATGGCAGAGTCATGGGTAGCAATACAGATTGCAACCATCGTAGTAGATGAAGGATAGTAGCCCAAGCATCAACAACCCAGAGGACCGATGCCGTGGATCAGGGTGATGCTTCTAATGAGAAGCATTGCTAGAGCACATTCCTCACTAAGAGGGAGTGTTGATTTTTGGGTAGCATCGGATGTGCTCTAGCTCTGAAATTTTGTGGAGGGGAAAGAACACATGAGATATCCAAGACCGAGAAATCGTTTGGAGAAATTCCACCCGGAGTGAAATTTATTCAAATAATTAATTATTTTCAATGGAGCCTAAGTTAAAACTTAGGGAATTAAAATAATTAAAGTGAAATAATTTAAATGTGGGTGAGAAGCTTATAAGTGACGAGGATCAGGGCTGTTTTAATCTTAGCTGTTGATTAATGATTAGATTACGGTCATTGATTTCTCAACAGGAAAAGTATAAAGGAAGGCTTGAGGGTCAATTGGAGAACACACACAGTGAGTGAATTTGAAGATCAAATTCTTCTGACAGAACAGTGCTCGGACGAAGATAATATCTGAGTGATTCAACAATAGTGAGGGGAAAAAGCAGTTATTGGTCAGAGGACCAAGAGTACATAGCAGAGAGGTAGCAGAGACAACAGAATAAGCAGTGCAGCCACTAGGAGAGGTGACGCAGGCCCACGCAAGGCTCATGTAGGGATTGCACAGAGCTTCCAAGGGACAATCCAAATTTTGCTGGAGATTGGGGTTTCTGAGCCCGAAGGGTTGAAACTCGATTTTCCGAGAGGCAAATCAGCGCAGAAAGGAGGTGACGGAGACTTCAGCCATCCCCACACAGGCCTACGCATCTACTGCGCAGAGGCAGCACAGAGGGAGCTGGGGTTTCGCCAGTTCAGATATTGGATCAACCAGGGCTTGCAATGTGAGGTAAAACTCACTATTTTGTCTGTCTGTCGAGGATATTTTTTGTTGGGTGAGCCGGATTTTGTCACCCTAGTTGTACTCATAATACTGCTGCTTAATAATACAAACCCTCAGATCTGCTACACTGGTTTTCCCACATTGGGTTTTTCAAGGGATGTTAGTCCAAAAATAAGTGTGTCCTTTGTGTGATTGTCTCATTTATTTTTCAGTAATTGATCTGCATATTGGTGTAGGCTACATAATATTTGCATTAATATTTACTGAATAAATCTGTAAATAACTTGTTAAAGGAAAATACAAGTAGGTAATGCAAATCAGTTAATTGCAGTAGGATTTTTGTATGTTTAGATTCATAAATTTTCACATTTTGAAGAGGTCAAAAGAAATGGTGACAAATAGATTGCAAAAGATCAAAGACTCTTGGAGGGAAAGAGGGTGCACAATTTTATCAGATGATTGGTCAGATATGAATCATAGACCTCTAATTAATGTGTTGGTTCATTTTCCTAAATGAGTCCTTTCTTTGAAGGTAGTTGATGTATCAGGGACTAATAAGACTTTTGAATGCATTTTCAAAATTTTAGAGGAAGCTATTCTTGAAGTTGGAGAAGCAAATGTGGTCCAAGTTGTCACTGATAGTGCTTCAAATTGTGTACGGGCTGAAAAGATAATCATGGGCAAATACAAAAAAATATATTGGACTTACTTGGACTTACTATTACATGACTTGGCAAAGTTTCCATGGATTAATGAAACAATTTGGAAGGAGAAACAAATTTCACACTTCATATTCAACCATCAATTCACTTTGAGTTTGTACATGAGTAAAGCATCTAGAGAGCTGCTAAGGCATTGTGAAACTAGATTTGCTACATATTACATCACTCTCAAAAGACTAGTTGAAGAAAAATAAAGTATAAGAGGTGTTTTTTGCCATAATGAGTGTGAAATCTCTCCCCTTTTAAAGGAAGCTAAAGGAAAGGAATTGGAACATGTGATTTTAGGAAATGCTCTAAATGTCTTAAAAGTATGTGAACCAATTGTTGATATGCTTCGCATGGTTTATAATGATACCCCTTCCATTGGCTTTATTTATGAAGGCATGGATCGTGCCAATGAAGCCATTGTAAAATCTTTTAAAATGAGGAAAATGAATACATTGAAATATGGGAGGTGATTGATGAAAGATAAAAGATGTTGCGTAGCCCCTTGCATGCAACAACTTGTTATTTGGATCCTAGACTCTTTGAGATAGAAAGAAAAATTGATGTAGAAGTCATGAATGGTCTTTATGAGGCAATTGAATGGTTGGTTCCATATTTAGAAGAATCCAGAAGAATTAGAGAGTAGCTTCAGGCATACAGGTTAGAAGAGGGAATGTTTGCAAGTACTAGTGTTGTACAAGATAGGCCCAATGTTTCTCCCAGGATATGGTAGGTTTTTTATGGATCTGAGACCCCTGGATTGCAACATTTTGCAATTCGTGTTTTGAGCCAGGGATCAAGTGCTTCTGCTTGTGAAAGGAATTGGAGCAAATTTAGCCATATTCAATCCAAGAAAAGAAACAAATTATTGTATATAAGGTTGGAAAACCTTGTTCACAGTAATTTGAAGTTGGCCTTGAGTAGTGCGGCCAAAGATGCATCTAGTTCCTCTTAGCCATTGTTTGAGTCCATACCAAAAGAAGATGATATTAGCATTGATGATGACTCACTAGATGAGTCAAATGATGAATTTGATGATCACCATTCTAGTGGCTTTACTAGGCCATGTGCTTCTGATGATTTAGAGATTTAGAGTTTTATGATGTTGCAACTTGCAAGTAGGCCATAAGGATAGATAATCTATGTTTTTGAATTTTGTAGAGTAATTTTATGGATTATAACTACTTGACATTATCGAATTCTTTTTTAAAATTTTGAAATTTGAAGATTTTCTCCATGATTTTGAAATATAACTTTATTGTAATTTGTATGCTTAAATTCTAATCATGTTTTGATTATGTGATTTTTTCAAAGAGCACAAGTACTTTAGATTATAGACATTTTTTTCTTTTAAATTTTGGAAATTGAAAATGTTTCCATTCATTTTTGTATTTGCAAACTACTATGGTGTATGCTTACATTTAACTAATGTCATTGATAATTAGACCCTATCATGATTAAGTTATTCATGTGTGTTTACTAATCAAAATTCTTACTCATAGTTTTATTAATTGATTTTGATATTTTATTATTTTATGCCATATATATTTATATATATGTTGAAAAATATGTATAGTCAAACCTAATGTCGAACCTCATACGAACTTCATCGGAAAATTCGAATTCAAATCGAACTTAATCATTGTCGAACTCGAATTCAAACCTGAATCGTGTGACATAGCTTTGGATAACCAATCTGCGTTTTTGTTCCTGACTCTGTAAACATGCACAAATGTGATATGAGAGAAAGCTAGTTTGATGTTCGGAATATTGTGAAATAAAGGTTGCTGAATTAAATTCCACAAGTTGAAAACTCCTCTTATCCATCGAATAACTAGGAGAGAATATGCAAAGCTTTAGATTTGAGAAACTCCATTTTCCATGACCAACATTATCACCAGTTTTAGTGCCATTAATTTGCAGAAATTATTTGTTCAATTGCCTATTTCGACTTTGAAAGAGGTACCATGGGGGGTTTACTGGGAAGCCCATGGTACTTATTCATTTATTAATTCATGGGAAATGTGTTTAATAACTTGAATTTCCTTATGCTGAGGAAAAGCAGAGAGAATATTCATACTTGGTATGCCACATATTAGAGGTAAGATATCCTTCCCCTAAACAGTTTGGAGTTCTTGGCTAACGAAACTCCCCAGGCTGTAGAAAGGGGAAGATCTATGTACCTCATAGTTTCTTTGTTCAAACATTAGCTTCTTAAGGCTTCCTCAACGTTGTTTCCTCTCCAAGCTTTATTTAAACCTGTTAATCTTTCCGATTTTGGCCAAACCTCCTCTATAAAGCTGCATGAGATAATAATATGGGAGTTGGATTTAGAGCCTATCATGCAAAGGAAACATCTCCAGGGCCCTCATAATTTATTTTATGCAATAAATCCCAGGTTAGCAATTTATCATTCAATATGAGGCACATCAATAATTTTTCTTTGGTTGGATATTTTAGTGTCCAAAGTCGTCTCCATATCTAAGTCTATGGAATATCATGTCCTTCCATTGCTAAAGCTTTATGCCTTGTCCTTGGGTTCAAAGACAAAATGAGCTAATCCTCATCTTTTAATTTCACAAAACAAATTCTTAGATTTCAGATGTAGTTCTCTGAAGTGTTGGCATCCACTACCTTGAGAGGCCAATATCTCTCCAAGATAACTAGTGTTATTGGACACCCACACTTCTATTTCCTCTTGCAATTTGTCTCAAAGAGTGGGGTCCTCTATTTTTTAAATCAAATGTTAGACGGGCTAGAAGTTTATAGTCTTCCTTGCTTCCTAGCAAAGGGTCTAGGCCTATTTGAACTTTATTCCCTTTCCCTATTCACCATACCAACCAATTACCAATCAGAGGGAAAGTTGAGACAATTGCTTTCCAAATTACTGAAGCATAAGGTTTCCTTATTGGTTTTCTAACCTAGTCCTCTATTGAGTCCTAAGAGATATATTTATCTTTTTTAACCTTGGCCCAAAACCCAAAAGCCTTATAAAAGTCTCCATACATTCTTTGCTGCTAAAATTCTTGAGAGCAGAAAAATGTTCTTGAGGTTCCATTGACCTAGATATTTTGGGATTGCAAGCTTTTTCCAAGAATATAGCACCATCCCCTTCTTCCTAACCTCTTAAGATAAAATACACCTAAAGCATAATTTCTTGTTTTTTTCCAAAACACCTTTTGGAATCCAAGCAAGGGACACCCAAGGATGGTTTTGAGGACTACTTTGACCAGTACTAGTCTGCCACCTCTAAAAAGCTGATTGTTGGACCAAGTATTTAGCCTTTTCTCCACCTTAGTTATTAACCATTTCCAGTCACCATTTTGATAGATATTTGCTTGTAGATGAAAATTGAGGTATTTTAAAGTAGCATCCAAATACCCTACCTAGTAAAGCTATGATTTTTTCTATCTCTAATAGTACATAGAAAAGAATTGATGATTTGACAATGTTTATTTTCATACCAGTGGTCTCATAGAAGAGATCAATGATCTTATGAATTTTCTCAACCATTCTTGTGGAACCTTTACAGAATATTAATATGTTGTCAACAAATAAAATATGTGTCACATTACGTGAGTTTCCCATGCTAATAAATTTTCAATTTGCATTCTCTGAGGCCGCTTTTAGAGATCTACTATGACCTTATGCAACTAATAGAAAAAAGGGAGGTGGTAAAAGGACAACCTTGTTTGATGCCCCTCTTGTGGCTTAAATAATGAAGAGGCAACACTGTTAAGGAGGATTGCAAATGAGATCGAGTTGATACAACTCATAACCTACATGACATAACCTTGACATAGACCCCAATGAATAAACAATAGTCTAATGTATAACAAATTCACCTAATAGAAAGCTTTGGAAAGGTTCACTTTTGTAGTTAAATCTTTTAGGTTTTTAATCTTTATCAAGTGTAACCCTGATGGGTAGCCGAGTTGATCAATGTTGAGAAAATTGGTACCAAGGAATTGTTTCCTAGGAATTTATCCTTTTGGCCTAGGGGACACATTAATGACCTTTTGTATAAGGGACATTATGAGTTTATTAATGTCTTGGAGCGAAATCGCCTTTTTATAAGATATGTACCAAGTATTTTAATTTATTAAAGTCAGGTGCGTTATGAAGTGAATTTATCTGAAAAGTACTAAAGTGCACTTGATATTATTAAAGTTATTTTTATGTTTTAAATGTCACTCTATGAGAGAAAAACTGCACAATGTACATAACATTAAAAAGGTGCCTAGGAGTGTTTTAAGTGAGGGGGCCGACATGAGAAAGGGGTCAAGCGAGGGACTTGATCTCTACTCTTGATCTAATGAGTTGAGATTTAATCTCAGCCATTAGATCTCTAGGGTTAGGTTTCCCTCCCAAAAGAAAGACAAAAGGAAAATGATTTTCTCATTCATTCTTTTCACAAGGACTTGAGGAGAGCAAGGAGAGCGTAGGAGGTTGTGTCTCAAGGAGAGCTTGAGAGAGAGTTATATGCAACCAGTGAGAAGGAGCAAGAGGAGCTCGAGTCTGCGTTTGGAGGCAAAAAGGAGGAGCTCGTGTCTATAAGAGGAGGCAACAAGGAAGAGCTCCTTCATTTCTCTCATGTGTGATACTGAGAAGAGTAAGGAGGAAGCTTTGTGAAGAGAAATCCTACAACATAGAATTAGGAACTATCCCAGTAGATCGAATCTCTCAAGAAGGCCAAATTTAAGCCAAGGAAAGAGATCATATCTGAAGATGGCAACCATTGTTAACTTCAACATATAGGTTGAGGGTCCTTACTGAGCTAAATTTGAGTTTATTTCAATATGGGCCAACGTTTTATCTCCTCTAAACAACCTACACGAATTCTGAGATTTCTGGGCATGCTCAACAAGAATTTTGGGCTCATGTAGCATGATTTTAGGGCTTGCTTTTTCTAAGAGTGGATGAGCTTGGTTTTGGGAGGAATTACTCTGATTTGTGGGCACATTTTCAGTTGAAGAGACCTGAGTTACAAGGCATATATAGTGAATGTTTTGTTGTTCAATTCCCAATGGAGAAGGAGCTGAAAAAGAGGTCGAAATATACGTTGAAGGAGAGCAAATTGTGGGTGAAAAATATCAGTCCAGAATTCAGTGTAAAGAGAACCTCTGAGTTGTTTCTTCAAGGGAAGAGATAAGATGGATTTATTGTTGTATTTTTGTTGCAAGAATTTTATAAAGAAGCAAATAAAATCCTCCTTGAAGATTGGTTTTCCCCTTATGGGTTTTTCCAGGGTTAGTTTACCAGAAATAACTGTGTTCACTGTGTTATATTTTTGAGTATTCCCACTTGACTTTTATTTTATATATCAACAGAAATTCAAATGTTTATAGGTAGCCAATGTTTCGAATAAATTTGTCACCAATACTTTATATCAACTAATATACTTCGAGGGTTGCAGGCATTAAATTTGTACAAAAAAATTGAAACTATGAAGGTTTTTTTACATGGCTTCAGACCCTGAGGGACATCAGATCTAAGTTTTGCTTCAACCAATAAGAAAGACTAGGAAGCACCTTCTGCTACAACAATGAATAGGCTAGCCTAAAACCATCTTCAGGAACCCAAAGGACTATTGGTTGAAAGGGACGAACACTGCCTAGTGACAAAGTTGTGATAGATCTCACTTTTGGTGTTGGTTGGAGAGTCATGGCTATTGGTATAATGGTGAAGGAAAAACTAGTAGGGGTAGAAAATTTTGGCCCCTGGAAGGAGAGGATGACGCTTTTGTTTGAGGAGTTGGAGGTATGGGAAATTGTGGAGATGTTGTGCAGCCTCCTACAGATCCTATTCAATTGAATGGGTTCAACAAGAAGAATGTAAAAGAAAAGAGAATCATTCTCGATGCCATCAGAGACCACCCATTCCCTCATGTGATCGAGATGATTTTTTCCTACGAGATGTGGGAGTCCTTGGTCACATTACACCAGAGTTCCATTGAGAGCATGAAAATGGTGTTGAGGCAAAAGCTAAGAAGCACCAAGATGACCAAGACCGATAGTGTGACCTCATACCTCACTAAGATCTCACAGGTGAAGGATGAGTTGGTTGTCATGGGAGAGGCTATTCTCGAAGACTAGTTGGTCAAGATTGCACTAGATAGTTTCTCATAGAATTGGGATGGATTCATACATGACATTGTGGCCAGAGAGAACCTTCTAGACTAGAGGAGGTAGTGGGATGATTTCATCTAGGAGGAGAGTAGGAAGAGTGAAAAGAAGAGCAGTCAGAGTGGCGGGGCAAGTGAGGAGGATAATGTTTCCCTTGTGACTAAGGGAAAGAAGAAGAAGCAGGGGTCCATTAGTGGGTCCAAGCAATAAAAGGATGAAGAGAAATCCGAGAAGGACATGAGAAAATTGAGATACTTTTCTTGTGGGAAGATGGGTCACTATGCATCTAAGTGTCCAGAGAAGAAGGATGTGGCAACACCAGCTGAGGTGGAGGAGTTCACCTCGAGATTTGAGTCAAAGTTTGTGCTGGTGGTGAGCTTGGCTAGAAGTACTATATCCACAAGTGTTTGGATTATAGACAGTGGATTATCTTGCCATATGACTGGAGTGAGGGAGCGTTTACGAGTCTTACTAAGGGTTTAGAATTGGAAGTGGTGCTTGGAGATGACACTAGGGTCAGAGCAACAGGAGTGGGAACTGCATCCTTTCAGAGGGAGCCATTTCCACCTCTGAATGCGACAAAGGCCCTATATGTACTGAGGCTGAGGAGGAACCTGATATCAGTTTCCTGTATTGAGGACATGGGATATGTTGTGTTGTTCCGGGATGGAAGGTTTTGATGTAGCCCATGGGATCTAGCATAACATCTGCTAGTGTAATTGGTGTTCGTGAGGGGAGACTTTACAGGTCCATGTTTTAGCCTTCCAGGATCATGAGGAGGTCACAAGAGGGTGATTGTTTAGAGAAACATGATCCTACGAAGGGGAGCACACTACAAGTTTTAGGGTCCAGTGGTACAGGTTCACAAAGGTCAGGAGGACTACTGGATTTTGGGGTGACAGGTTAACGGAGTGCAGGATCTCAGAGTACAGGAACTGTGAGTACAAGATCACTACATACCACAAGGGAATCTTCATCAGGGTTGCATGTGTTAAGGGATGGAGACGAGGATCCCACACTTGTGCAAGAGACTTCCTTAGGGAGGAGGAAGCCAAGAAGGCTTTATCATACCTTGAAGGAAGTGCATGAGTAAATGAAGGAGAGAGGATCACCAAAGGGGTTGGGTGGTGATGTGGCGAGAGGAGAAGGTGAAAAGATGGTACCAAGGGGTGAGCATATCCACTTTAGAGATAAAGATGGAGTGGTGGGAAACAACTTCCATGGTAAGAGGGAGTGTTGAGAAAATTGGTACTAGGGAAGTGTTTCATAGGCATTTAAATTTTTGGCCAAGGGGAAATATTAATTACCTTTTTTGTCTAAGGGATACTATGAGTTTATTAATTTTTTGGAGTAAAATCACCTTTTTATAAGATATGAACCAATGTATTTTAATTTATTAAAGTCAGACTGTTTATGAAGTGACTCTATGTGAAAAGTAATAAAGTGCACTTTATATTATTAAAGTGACTTTTATGTTTTAAAAGTAGTGCACAAGGTACATAACATTAAAAAAGTGCCTAGGAGTGTTTTAAGTGAGGGAGTCAACATGAGAAAGGGGTCATGTGGGTGACTTGATCTCTACCCTTGATCTAATGAGCTGAGATTTAATCTCAACCATTGGATTTCTAGGGTTGGGTTTCCCTCACAAAAGAAAGATAAAAGGGAAAGGAAAATGATTTTCTCATTCATTCTTCTCACAAGGACTTGAGGAGAGCAAGGAGAGCGTTGGAGGAAGTGTTGCAAGGAGAGCTTGATGGAGATTTGTACACAACCAGTGACAAGGAGCAAGAGGAGCAAGAGGAGCTCGAGTCTACATTTGGAGGCAACAAGGAGGATTTCATGTTTGCAAGAGGAGGCAACAACGATGAGGTCCTTCATTTCTCTCATGTGTGATATTGAGAAGAGTAAGGAGGAAACATTGTGAAGAGAATCCTACAACAGAGAATTAGGAAGTACACCAACAGATCGAATCTCTCAAGAAGGCTGAGTTTAAGCCAAAGAAAGATTTCATATCTCAAGATGACAACCACTGTTAACTTCAACACACAAGTTGAGGGTCATTTCTAAGCTAAATATGAGGTTTTTTCAGTATGGGCCAACGTTTTATCTCCTTCAAACAACCTACACAAATTTTGAGATTTTTGGGCATGCTCGACAAGAATTTCAGGCCTGTGTAGTGTGATTTTAGGGCATGCTTTTTATGATAGTGGAGCAGCTTGGTTGAGGGAGGAATTACCTGTGATTTGTAGGCACAATTTCAGCTGAAGAGACTTGAGTTGCAAGGCAGATATAGTGAGTGTTATGTGGTTCAATTCCCAGTGGAGAAGGAATTGAAAAAGAGGCCAAAATATATGCTGAAGGAGATCAAATTGTGAGTGACAAAAGGGAAAGGAAATTGATTTTCTCATTCATTCTTCTCACAAGGACTTGAGGAGAGAAAGGAGAGAATCATAGGAAATGTTGCAAGGAGAGCTTGATGGAGAGTTGAACACAACCAGTGATAAGGAGCAAGAGGAGCTCGAGTCTACATTTGGAGGCAATAAGGAGGATTTCATGTCTACAAGAGGAGGCAACAACGATGAGCTCCTTCATTTCTCTCATGTTTGATATTGAGAAGATAAAGGTGGAAGCTTTGTGAAGAGAATCCTACAACAGAGAATTAGGAAGTACACCAACATATCAAATCTCTTAAGGACGCTGAGTTTAAGCCAAAGAAAGATTTCATATCTCAAGATGAAAACCACTGTTAACTTCAACACACAAGTTGAGGGTCCTTTCTAAGCTAAATCTGAGTTTATTTCAGTATGGGCCAATGTTTTATCTCGTCCAAACAACCTACACAAATTTTTAGATTTTTGGGCATGCTCAACAAGAATTTCGGGCCTGTGTAGTGTGATTTTAGGGCCTACTTTTTATGATAGTGGAGCAGCTTGGTTGAGGGAGGAATTACCTGTGATTTGTGGGCACAATTTCAGCTGAAGAGACTCGAGTTACAAGGCAGATATAGTGAGTGTTCTGTGGTTCAATTCCCAGTGGAGAAGGAGCTGAAAAAGAGGCCGAAATATATGCGGAAGGAGAGCAAATTGTGGGTGAAAATATCATTCCAAAACTCAGTGTAAAGAAAATCTTTGAGGTGTTTCTTCAAGGGGAGAGTTAAGTTGTATTTCTTGTATTTTTGTTGTAAGATTTTTCTAAAGAAGCAAATAAAATCCTCCTTGAAGACTGGTTTTCCCTTTGTCGGTTTTTCTAGGGTCAGTTGACCAAAAATGATTGTGTTCACTGTGTTATATGTCCGAGTATGCTTGCTTGCATTTAATTTTATATATCAGCTAAAATTCAAATGTGTCGAGGTAGCCAGTGTTTCAAATAAATTTGTCGCATACTTTATATCAACTAATATACTTTGAGGGTTGTGGGCATTAAATTTGTACAAAAAATTTGAAACTATGAAGACTGCCACCTAGTCAATTTTTCCTTTCATGGCTATGAGTTACACAAAGAAATTGGTATAAGTTTCTCAAAGCATGAGGGATTATCAAATTTAGGGATCAATGTGATAAAAGTTGTGTTGAAGGTTGCTAATGTTTTTCTTGTGGATGAGAAAACTCTACCACTCTTCGATGGCCTTATTCATTGAAATCATAACAACTCAAAAATAATTTAATAGGGAGCACATTTGGAACATGGATTTTATTCTTTTAGTTCTAAAGGGTCCAAAAGAGCTCTTCTTTACTGATTCCTGCCATTAGATCTTGATTATCCTTCTCACTGAAAAAACTTGGAATATTATATGTCAATTTGATTACTGTTGCAATGGTGGCTTTAGATTCCTCTTTGAAAATAAAATGGAAACAATTTACCCCTTTGGAGGTCACTTTAGAGAAGGTTGATGCCATCAATCCATCTTCTTTCTCTGTCTTCCAAACTAAATTTATATGTTTCCTACAATTAGTATATATGTAGAAAACATTTGTATTATTTTCCCCATCTCGTAGCTAGATAGCCCGGCTTTTGAACCTCCTTTCGTTTTTTCTATCTAAGGAAATCTTCGTCTTTTTATATTCTAGTAGTTTTATTTCATATTTTTTATTTTCTGACAAGAAAGAAAAACCCTCTCCATTAAAACAAATATATAGTTCTTTGATCTCTGTTAAGGTTCTTTCATCCATCTTCTTCTTGTCTACATAAAATTTGAGAGAAATATGCTTTGCCCTTTTACAATGTTGCTAAAACTAGACGGGGGTTGATTCATTAATAGTATCATCAAAATGCTTCCATATATCCTTTATTTTTCTTCAGAAATCCTCATCCTTTGGCCAATCAAGGTTCAATTTGAAGGGGTTTGGTGGCTTCCCTTGGATTGGAGCGACTTTTAGAAGCAAGATTGTGGTCTAAATCTCGTCTAGAAGAGACCCATTCGTAGATTTTGATTGCATCATTGAGAAAGGATTTTGAATTAAAAAATTGATCCAACCTTCTTGTATTTTTGGCCTTCCATGTCCTCATATTCTCCACATTGGTGATAGCTTTTTCGAATCTCAGCTTGTTTATAAAGGAACTAAATAAATTGTTCACCTAAGTTGCAGGCCCCCAAACCTTTGATGCACCCAAAAAAAAATTTAGGTCACTCCCAACTACCACCAACCCTCTAGGAATCCAAACTCTATTGAAGAAGTTTTTCCATATGTATCTAGAGAAATAATTTTTCTTTCCAAGATTCAAGGAAAAACGGGAAGTCCTTGGACTTGGTAGAAAATCCCAAGAGTTAGATAGTGAGAAGAATCCACTTTTCCACCTATTATGTTTTCCTTAGATCTTCCCATAGAATCAATAAAGCTAAAATCCCTTGTATAATTATTTTAAAACCTTCTCTCCATCGATCATTATTTCTTGTAGAAAAAGAATGGCAAGGTTATGAATATCAAATAACCTTTTTATAGCCAATTTTCAAGGATTTGTCCAGTCCTTGAAAATTTAGGGTATGGGTGATAACATGGTAACATCCCTAGGGGCATTTGCTCTAAGAGCACCATTTAGTGACATTTGTCCTCCACTTCTAGCGACACAATTTTTCTTACTTTGGAGCCAAGGATAAAAAGGATTTCCTCCCTCTCTAAGTCTCTTTGGGATCTTTTCTTATAATATCCATAGACCTCTCACTATCCCTCCTAAATAAAATGGGTGCTCCTATGGTCTTGGAATGAGATTATATTTTACATTGGAGTTTTGGGAATCTTTATGAGAGTCCAAGTTATATGATAGAGTAGAGGAATTTATGGAATTTCAAAGTGAAGGTATGACTTCCTCTTTAAATCCTCTCAAGCCATCTAAAGGAATGAGGGGAGGAGAGGTCGAGGACATTGATCCCTGAGAGGGAGGTTGAGAAGGAATTCACTAGGTTGATCCCTATGAAGTTCTCTAACTCTATTTCCTAGCACCCAAAATATAAGTTCTCAAAGTTTTGATGAAGATCATGAGAAGAGGGAGAATTAATTCGACCTTAATTTTTTGAGAGTTCTGCTCAACTTTTGTGATTCATAACTTGTTTTGTTTGTCGATTAATTTCCTCCTTTGTCTCCTCTATTGGTGGATTTTACAAAGGAATGCCCTTAGGAGGGATTTTTGTGTTATTTATTGAATTTCCATGGCACTCAAGAATCTGGGTTTGGTCTTAGAATCTTCAACACAAATAGACTCAAGTGCCACAACAAACCTACTTTGCACAATAGAATCTACACACATCAGTGAATCATTTAGTGCACATGACAATTTTTAACTTTTTCAACCCATCTTTCAGTTTGTAATACAACAAATTGGCGCTCCTTTACCAAGGATCATGGCCCTCATACAATAAACTTGATACAAGAATACAATTAGGGCTTGGTGTCGGTCCTTTGACAACCAATCTACCCTGAACAAGACAACACTTGACCTACTTGTTGATGGTGGCCACACACAACCCTTTCACTCTACGTGTTTTAAACACAATTTTTGGTCCTTTAGCTTCCAATCTGCAGCAACTCTAATCTTCCTCCATCAATGATCATAATTCATTTAGGTCACTAAACACGACTCCAACAACTCTGCCCTCTAGCTGCTCCTTTTTTGTTCAAGTCATTAACACATAGGGTCTTTGATTAGTTGTTCACAACTCTGTTTGTGAACAACTCTTTGGTCTTCCCACTTCTGCCACTCAATTGCTACAAGATGACTAGTCTAGGGCTTGGAGGCTGCCCTCTTTCCACTGTATAGGTCCTTCTCTACACACTGAACTAGGGTTTGTCAAATTCTCTCTTAGGCTTTAGTTGCCCTTGAGCTCCAATACTCCTGCCACTCCTTGCAACCTTGTTGTCCTTCACAAGTTTACTCTTAGGGTACAATAAGAAAACTACCTAACAACCCTCCAATCGTAATAAGAATGACAGAGAGCAGAAGAAACCTCTAGTAACAAAGAATGCAATAAATACTAAGATGACGGAAAAAGGATCATATGCTCCTGAGTATGTCAAATTTGGAAGCCATCAAAGGAGATTCTTCCCTCCTATGAAGAATGCCACTTATCATGTCTGCCATAAGCTAGGACACATTGTTGCATATTGTTATGCAAGGAGGAGCAATTCAAACCTGCAAAAGATGCAAACAATGAAGAGACTGTCTCAAACAAACAAATTGAGAAAACGATCTTACATCAGGTATGCAAATAATTTCTATGGTTATTGTTTTTATTGTAAGGAATTTGGCCATAAAATTATTGAATGTAGAAAGTATGGAAAAAGATTGAAGTTCAACACCTCAAGAAGGTTTATGAATCAAATAAATTGTGTTCATATTCATAATTCTGCAAAAACTATGATCAAACGCTGTATATGCAATCAAGTTGGACATATACCTTCCAAATTCCCTTTGAAAGGATGTGATTCATCAACTCACAAGAGATACCAAACAAAAGGATGTCTCCAATGGATAAAGAAGGAGAATAAGTGTGACTTAGCTCTAACTGCTCAAGACCTGAAAAGTCAGTGGTACCTGGACAGTGGCTGCTCCAAACACATGACTGGAGACAGAAGCAAGTTTATAACTCTTGATGAAAAGAAATCTAGCAATGTTATTTTTGGTAATGATAAATCAGGAAAGATCAAGGGAAAAGGCTCAGTTAGCATAGACAATGGCAGAGGAAAAGCCCAAGAGGTACTATTTGTGGATGGACTGAAAGAAAATTTACTGAGTGTGAGTCAGATGTGTGACAAAGGCTGTGAAGTTCTTTTTAGAGCACAAGATTGTGTAGTCAGGTCAAGCACAACAGGAAAGACTCTGCTCAAAGGTGTTCGAACAGAGAACAATGTATACATAGTGAAAGAGGAAGATGAAGCCTGCCATCTTATCAAACTTGAGGAGTCATGGTTGTGGCATAGGAGATTGGGACATCTCAGCTTTGACCATATCATCAAATTGAGCAAGAAGAAAGCTGTCAAAGACATGCCAGAAATAAAAAGGCCTTCAAGTACTATATGAAAATCTTGTCAATTGGGGAAACAGACTCGCACATCCTTTAAATCTAAAGAGGAGCTGTCAACAAGAAGACCACTCCAGCTTGTGCACATGGACCTGTGTGGACCTGCTAGAACTAGGACACCAAGTGGAGAATCCTATTTCATGCTGATAATAGATGACTTCTCCAGAATAACATGGGTTGCTTTTCTCAAAAATAAATCAGAAGCATTGGAAAAATTTAAGATATTCAAAGCATTAGTAGAAAATCAAACTGGATGCAAACTGAAATGTATCAGATCAGACAGAGGAGGAGAATTCACAGATTATGACTTTGCAGACCTATGCAATGAACATGGAATAAAACAACAATTCACTATTGCAGGAACACCTCAGCAGAATGGAGTAGCAGAAAGACAAAACAGATCTGTTCAACAAATTTCCAGAGCCATGATGCAAGAGAATAATATTGGTCAAACTTTCTGGGAAGAAGCAGTGCACACAACAATACATATCCTTAATAAAGCTCACTTAAGGCCAAGTAGTGATAAGACTCCATATGAACTATGGCATGGAAAGCCAGCTTCAATAAAACATTTCAGAGTCTTTGGTAGCAAGTGTTACATAGAGAATAATGATGAAAACCTTGGGAAATTTGATGCAAGAGAAGATGAAGGGATTTTTCTAGGATATGCTTCCAAAAGTAAAGGGTACAGGGGCTACAACAAGACTCTTCAGAAAATAGTTGAAAGTATTGATGTGAGATTTGATGAAGAAGTTCCAAACAATACAAGAAATACAGACTGTTGCAGTCCAGCAGATAATCATGAAGAAGAAGACCAGAATGATGATGAAACCAGCAAGACAACAGAAGATGCAGAGATGAGCTCAAAAACCCCCTCAAGATACACTCAGAAGAATCATCCTGAAGATCAGATCATAGGAGACAAGAAAGCAGGAGTCCAGACAAGAAGGCAACTAATAGAAAAAATAGAAGAAGTATACATAGCCATGTTATCACAAATAGAGCCAAAGAAGTTTGAAGAAGCCAGCAAGGAAAAGTATTGGGTAAAAGCAATGAATGAAGAATTGGACCAAATTGAGAAGAAAAATACTTGGGAACTAGTTCCTAGACCTATTGAGAAAAATATCATTGGTTCAAAATGGGTATTCAAAAACAAAATGAATGAGAAAGGACAAGTAATCAGGAATAAAGCCAGGCTGGTCTACAAAGGATACTCACAAATTAAAGGACTTGACTATGATGAAACATTTGCCCTTGTAGCCAGAATGGAGGCTATCAGAATGTTCCTGGCATTTGCATGCTACCAAGACTTCAAGGTATATTAAATGGATGTAAAGTCTGCTTTTCTTAATGGAGATCTAGAAGAAGAAGTGTACATGGAACAACCAGAAGGATTCTCACTGACAGACAAAGAAGACTATGTATGCAGACTGAAGAAGGCCCTATATGGACTGAAATAGGCTCCTCGTGCTTTGTACTCAAGACTAGACAAATATTTGCAAAAACAGGGTTTTAGGAGAGGTGGAGTAGACAACAATCTATACATAAAAGCCCATGAAGATGAACTCCTGATTGTTGTAGTATATGTTGATGACATTATGTTTGGAAGAAACAAAGATGAACTAGCAAAAGGGTTTGCTGATGAGATGAAAACAGATTTTGAAATGTCTATGATTGGAGAGCTCAGTTTCTACTTGGGACTGCAAATTCAGCAAAAGAACACAGGCACATTCATTTCTCAAGAAAAATACTTAAAAGAAACGCTGAAAAAATTCAAAATGGAGGACTGCAAACCAGTGACAACCCCCATGATCACGGGATGCAAGCTGTGTGCTGATGATAGGTCTGCAGATGTAGATAAAAAACTCTACAGATCCATGATAGGAAGCCTGCTGTATTTAACAGCTTCAAGACCAGACATCATGCTAGTAGTAGGACTAGTGGCAAGATATCAAGCAGCACCTAAACAAAACCATCTTCTGGCAGTAAAAATAATACTCAGATATCTACAAGGAACAGCACAATATGGACTTTGGTATCCTAAAACCAAAAACTTCACTTTATCAGCATACACAAATGCAGATTGGGCCAGCTGTGTGGATGATAGAAAAAGTACAAGTGGAGGCGCATTCTATCTAGGAGAAAGTCTGGTGGCATGGTTAAGCAAGTAACAAACATCTATCTCCTTGTCAACAGCTGAAGCAGAATATATAGCAGCAACAGCCTGTTGTACACAAGTCATGTGGATGAAGCAGACTCTTCAAGACATGAAGGTAAGCATTAATGAACCTATCTCAATCAAATGTGATAATACAAGTGCTATAAGTATATCTAAAAATCCAGTGCTTCATTCAAAAAATAAACATATACCAATCAAGTATCATTTTCTCCGAGAACAAGTGGCTCAGAAGATAGTTAAACTGGACTATGTACCAACAAAAGAACAGAGAGTAGATATATTTACTAAACCACTTGCCAGAGAACCATTCGAATACTTGAGAGACAAACTAGGGGTAGTATCTGTAGATACTATTCTCTAATATGAAGAGAAAGTACTGTCTCAGGGGGAGAACAAAACGAAGATATCATTCCAGGAGGAGAACAACCAGCAAGATAAGCATAAAAATTCCACAGGATCAGCATTATCAGTATTATCAGCATTATCAGTATTATCAGCATTATCAATATTATCAGCATTCAGAAACAACAAGAACCTTTCAATCGTAAAATGCATCATCTCTGTCTGCAACTAGCACATATTACAAGCACTACAAATGAAACACAGCTATTTAGGTACAATTTCAGCAGAAGAGGACCTAAACGTAACTCAGAGAAAGGAAATGAAACGACAGAGCCCATACGGAGAGATGAGGCATCGTCCTTTGCCATTGATGTCAAAGGGGGAGGAAGAACAAACAAACAGGAAGAGCAGGCAAACAGGAAGAGCAAGCAACAAGAGAAAGAGAAGGCAAACAGAGAAAGTGTATTGCCATCAATGCCAAAGGGGGAGACTGTTAGAAATATTGTCATTGATGGCAAAGAAGGCAAAGAACAACAGCAGGGAATAGATATAGCAGAAAGGTAGAGACAAAGAAGTAACAGAGCAAAGCGACAGGAGCAGAGGCAGAGGCAGAGGCAGAGGCAGAGCCGTTATAAAATTCTGAGAATCGCACACTCCAACGAGCGTTATACATATAATATAACACGAATATTATTCCGGGAATCGCAGACTCCAACCGGGCGTTACACATATAATACAGAATCATTATTCCGGGAATCGCTTCACTACAGCGAAAAAAATATATATAAACATATATGTGCAGCGCATCACATAAACAAAGGTCTAAGCTCAAATATATAAGTGGAGCACAAAACGAAGATTTAAATGGCGGGACCCCTCCTCAATCGCAATCGGAGATCGCAAGATGAGCATATCGGAAAAACCAACCAAAAGTTGCGATTGCGATGAAAATCTGGACCCGACGGATCAATGAACCATAATTCATGTGTGTTTGAGTTCCGGTGAATAGTGATGATCGCATCGGAGAAATAAGAGTTGCGATTGCGATCAATCGCAATCGGAAGCAATACATAAATATTTGCGATTGCGATTAAGAGATCGGACCCGATGGGCGTATAAATCATGGTTAATATATATTTGAGTTCCAGGTCTAATCGCATCGGCATTGGTCAATCGCATCGGAGAACATATGAGTTGCGATTGCGATTGGAAGTCTGGACCCGATGGAGGTATGAATTATAGTTCAAACATGTTTGAAGTCCTTTCCCAATCGCATCGGCAAAATACAATGAACAGTAGCCAATCGCAACACATATTAAAAGACTTGCGATTGCGATTAAGAGCCCGGACCCGATGGGTCTATAAACCAGGTTTAACAAGTGTTTGAAGTCCAGTTCCAATCGCATCGGAGTAATTGAAGTTGCGATTGCGATCAATCGAATCGGAGCAGGAGCGATCAATCGCAATCGGAGGAGAATCAATGCATCAGAAAGCGTGATATGTGGGCCCGGGGCGGAGTCATATATAATGAATTTGGTTTAATAAAGGTTTAATCGTATTGGCAGTCAATCCTTATGGACGTCGGGTTATTTGCAAATAAATTGCATATATTATATATGTTGAATAACGTTTGAATATGATCCAGGGGCATAACACATATGATATATAATGGTTATTGAGTTATATATATAACACGGTTGCGATAAGCCGCGTGGTCTCTAGACCCACGAACCTCAACTTTACGGGAGGGCGATTATTAACGCTATACGGTTGTGATATATGTATGTTCCGGCCTGCGGAACCTGCCACATCAACAAGACACTAATGGCATAAAAGGGATTGGAATCCCTCCAGATTTACAGTCAGCAGATATAAAAGGAACAATTACACGCATGCAACAGTTACACTACAGCAGAGGAAAGAAGAGCAAACAGAGCTGAAGAGAGACAAAACACAGTCACAGAAAGGACAGACACAGTCAAAGGAAATACATACGCATAGCGAGCCAAAAGAGGCTGAATGAGTGAGCTGGAGTTTTCATTATATGTGAATGTAAACATTGTAATTGAATTTTTTTATTGTTTGTGATGCATTGGCAAGTCTCCGAAAGAGAGAAAATATCCCACTGTAATATTAAAATTGACAGCTACAGTTATAATTTCTGAGTAAGCTGATAAAAGGAGTGAGAAGGCAGAAGGCAAAGAGACATGACTTTCCATTTCAAATTCCAAACAGAATACAAACAGTCATGTGAGGAAACCTATAAATAATATCATCTTGATATGCAGAGCTAGTTTTTTTTTTAAGAGCAATGTAAGAGAGAGTAAATCAAGAGAAGGCAGAATATAGAAGTGTGAGGCAGAGAAGATTAAGAAAAGCAGAACAGATGGAGAAGCTACAGAACAGGGCTGATATCTGAGGTAAATCAGCAAACTTTCAGTTTGATAAATTGAGGAAGTTGGAGCTTCCCTATCAAGTTGCAGCTTGATAGCCGTCAGTTGTAGCTGACTGAGGTTGGAGCCTCCTGTAGGTTGGTGCCTGCAGAAAATTGAAGGGAGTTGGTGCTTCCTTGCAACTTGTAGCTTGCAGAATTGAGGATAGAGACTCCTGTAGGTTGGTCCCTGCAGAAAACAGTGGTGAGAGGGAGTTGGAGCTTGCCTTTGCATCACAACAATAATAAGATGTGGTTTTCTCCCTTTATGGGTTTCCACGTATATCTAGTGTCTATGTGCATGATGTCTATGTGTTGATAAGATATATCTATTCTGCTAATACTTGCTGCTAACATATTAAGACTGCTGATACATTATCTAATCTGCTTATTAATTGCTGCTCATAAATAAAGATTGCTCACACATTATGTTGATCATGAAATGAAGGTGTTAATAAAGTAAAATAAGTTTTAAAGGAAAAGTTTTAAAAGTCCATGAATGTGTTAAACTGATTCACCCCCCCCCTCTCAGTTTAACTAAGAGTTCAACAAATTACGTAAATCCTACTGCAGAAATCTGATTTACATTACTTATTTGTTTTCATTAATTTAACAAGTTATTTTCTGAATGCTTCAGGAAAATATTAATGTAAATATGCTGCAGCCTACACAGATATATAGATCAAGTACTGAAAAAATCAATGAGGCATTCAGACAAAAGACTCTTATTTTCGGACAAATGTCCCAGGAAAAACCCAATGCGGGAAAACCGGTGCAGTAGTTTTGAGGGTTTATATTATTAAACAACAATAATCTGAGTACATTTAGGGTGCCATAATCTAGCTCACACAACATAGAATATCGTTGGCATATAGAAATATCGTGGGTTTTACCTCACTTTGCAAGTCCTAGCTGATCCGGATCAAAAACTGGTGAAACCCCAGCTACCTCTACGAAGTAGATGTGTAGGCTTGCGTGGGTCTAGCTGAACACTGAGTCACCCCTTCTATGTGTTGATCTGCCTCAAAAAATCAAGTTTCAGCTGTGTCGGCTTAGAAACCTCAATCTCCAGCAATTTCTGGATTGTCCTTACATGAGCCCTGCGTGGGACTACATCACCCTGTCTAGGGTCTGCATCACCTGTCCTGGTGGCTGCGCTGGTTCCTCTACATCTCTGTTATGTACTCTTGGTCCTTCGATCAACAACTACTTCTACCCTTCACTGTTCCACTAAATCACTCAGATCGGATCTTCGTCCGAGCATTGCTCCATCAAAAGAATTCAATTTCTAGATTCAGACTCTCTGTGTGTTCTCCAACTGACTCTCAAGCCTTCCTTTATACTTTTCCAGTTGATAAATCAATGGTCGTGATCTAATCTCTAATCAACGACTAAGATTAAATTAGACTTGATCCTCGTCACTCAGAAGCTTCTCATCCACATGTTAAATTAATTCACTTTAATTATTTAAATTTCCTAAGTTTTAACTCAAGCTCCATTTAAAATAATTAATTATTTAAATAACTTAAGCTCCAAGTGGAATTTCTCCAAATGATTTATGGGTCTTGAAGATCTCATGTGTTCTAGCCTCTCCACAAAGTTTCAGAGCTAGAGCACATTCGATGCTACCCAAAAGTCAACAGAGATGTTGGCAACTTTTCGATAAGAAGAGATCAGACAGTGGACCAAGGCGGGAAGCAACAGTAAAGGGATCAAAGTCAAGAAGGAGGAAGATGAAAATGCGGATCTTGCATCTAAGGGACAGCAAGGGCAACATAGAAGGAAGAAGAAGGACCTCTTGAAGGTCAGATGCTACGGGAGCCCTTAATGACATTACCAAAATGATGAGAGTTAGTTGGTGTGAGGGAGGATGGAGTGATAGTGGCAGAGCTAGAGTGCCAAAGTCTCAAGTAACACAGAGCAGAGGCAACAACAACGCAGTGCGCAGTAGTGTAGCATAGTGCAGAGCAGCTACAACACAGTAGCATTAGAGGGTCAGCGCAGATTAGCAGCAAAGGAAGCTTCAACATCGAGGTGCATCTAGAATGACCAGTATGTCAGTATTTGGGATGTCTTTCAGTTGCTTAACTCTCAGCAACTGAGTTGCAGTGCAACAATTAGTAGTGGTAGTGCTATGGACAACATGATGCAACATTTTGAGAGGGAGTTACAGTACAGATGGAACAATGGCAGAGTCATGGGCAGAAATACAGATTGCACCATCGTAGTAGATGAAATATAGTAGCCCGAGCATCAACAACCCAGAGGACCGATGCCGTGGATCAGGGTGATGCTTCTAGTGAGAAGCATTGCTAGAGCACATTCCTCACTAAGAGAGAGTGTTGATTTTTGGGTAGCATCGGATGTGCTCTAGCTCCGAAATTTTGTGGAGGGGCAAGAACACATGAGATATCCAAGACCCAGAAATCGTTTGGAGAAATTCCACCCGAAGTGAAAGTTATTCAAATAATTAATTATTTTCAATGGAGCCTAAGTTAAAATTTAGGGAATTAAAATAATTAAAGTGAAATAATTTAAATGTGGGTGAGAAGCTTATAAGTGACGAGGATCAGGGCTGTTTTAATCTTAGCTGTTGATTAATGATTTTATTACGGTCATTGATTTCTCAACAGGAAAAGTATAAAGGAAGGCTTGAGGGTCAATTGGAGAACACACACAGTGAGTGAATTTGAAGATCAAATTCTTCTGACAGAACAGTGCTCGGACGAAGATAATATCTGAGTGATTCAACAACAGTGAGGGGAAAAAGCAGTTATTGGTCGGAGGACCAAGAGTACATAGCAGAGAGGTAGCAGAGACAACAGAAGAAGCAACGCAGCCACTAGGAGAGGTGACACAGGCCCACGCAAGGCTCATGTAGGGATTGCACAGAGCTTCCAAGGGACAATCCAAATTTTGCTGGAGATTGGGGTTTCTGAGCCCGAAGGGTTGAAACTCGATTTTCTGAGAGGTAGATCAGCGCAGAAAGGAGGTGATGCAGACTTCAGCCATCCCCACACAGGCCTACGCATCTACTACGCAGAGGCAACATAGAGGGAGCTGGGGTTTTGCCAGTTCGGATATTGGATCAACCAGGGCTTGCAATGTGAGGTAAAACTCACTATTTTGTCTGTCTGTCAAGGATTTTTTTTGTTGGGTGAGCCGGATTTTGTCACCCTAGTTGTACTCATAATACTGCTGCTTAATAATACAAACCCTCAGATATGTTACACCGGTTTTCCCACATTGGGTTTTTCCAGGGATGTTAGTCCAAAAATAAGTGTGTCCTTTGTGTGATTGTCTCATTTATTTTTCAGTACTTGATCTGTATATTGGTGTAGGCTACATAATATTTGCATTAATATTTACTGAATAAATATGTAAATAACTTGTTAAAGGAAAATACATGTAGGTAATGCAAATTAGTTAATTGCAGTAGGATTTTTGTATGTTTAGATTCATAAATTTTCACATTTTGAAGAGGTCAAAAGAAATGGTGACAAATAGATTGCAAAAGATCAAAGACTCTTGGAGGGAAAGAGGGTGCACAATTTTATCAGATGATTGGTCAGATATGAATCATAGACCTCTAATTAATGTGTTGGTTCATTTTCCTAAATGAGTCCTTTCTTTGAAGGTAGTTGATGTACTAGGGATTAATAATACTTTTGAATGCATTTTCAAAATTTTAGAGGAAGCTATTCTTGAAGTTGGAGAAGCAATTGTGGTCCAAGTTGTCATTGATAGTGCTTCAAATTGTATACGGGTTGGAAAGATAATCATGGACAAATACAAAAAAATAAATTGGACACCTTGTGTTATTCATTGCCTTGACTTACTGTTACATGACTTGGCAAAGTTTCCATGGATTAATGAAACAATTTGGAAGGAGAAAAAAATTTCACACTTCATATTCAACCATCAATTCACTTTGAGTTTGTACATGAGTAAAGCATCTAGAGAGCTACTAAGGCATTGTGAAACTAGATTTGCTACATATTACATCACTCTCAAAAGACTAGTTGAAGAAAAATCAAGTATAAGAGGTGTTTTTTGCCATAATGAGTGTGAAATCTCTCCCCTTTTAAAGGAAGCTAAAGGAAAGGAATTGGAACATGTGATTTTAGGAAATGCTCTAAAGGTCTTAAAAGTATGTGAACCAATTGTTGATATGCTTCGCATGGTTGATAATGATACCCCTTCCATTGGCTTTATTTATGAAGGCATGGATCGTGCCAATGAAGCCATTGAAAAATATTTTAAAATGAGGAAAATTAATACATTGAAATATGGGAGGTGATTGATGAAAGATGAAAGATGTTTCGTAGCCCCTTGCATGCAACAACTTGTTATTTGGATCCTAGACTCTTTGGGATAGAAAGAACAATTGATGTAGAAGTCATGAATGGTCTTTATGAGGCAATTGAATGGTTGGCTCCATATCTAGAAGAATCCAGGAGAATTAGAGAGTAGCTTCGGGAATACAGGTTAGAAGAGGGAATGTTTGCAAGTACTAGTGTTGTACAGGATAGGCCCAATGTTTCTCCCAGGATATGGTAGCAATTTTATGGATCTGAGACCCCTGGATTGCAACGTTTTGTAATTCCTGTTTTGAGCCAGGGATCAAGTGCTTCTGCTTGTGAAATGAATTGGAGCAAATTTAGCCATATTCAATCCAAGAAAAGAAACAAATTATTGTATATAAGGTTGGAAAACCTTGTTTATGTTCACAGTAATTTGAATTTGGCCTTGAGTAGTGCGGCCAAAGATGCATCTAGTTCCTCTTAGCCATTGTTTGAGTCCATACCAAAAGAAGATGATATTAGCATTGATGATGACTCACTAGATGAGTCAAATGATGAATTTGATGATCACCATTCTAGTGGCTTTACTAGGCCATGTGCTTCTGATGATTTAGAGATTTAGAGTTTTATGATGTTGCAACTTGCAAATAGGCCATAATGATAGATAATCTATGTTTTTGAATTTTGTAGAGTAATTTTATGGATTATAACTACTTGACATTATCGAATTCTTTTTTAAAATTTTGAAATTTGAATATTTTCTCCATGATTTTGAAATATAACTTTATTGTAATTTGTATGCTTAAATTCTAATTATGTTTTGATTATGTGATTTTTTCAAAGATCACAAGTACTTTAGATTATAGACATTTTTTTCTTTTAAATTTTGGAAATTGAAAATATTTCCATTCATTTTTGTATTTGCAAACTACTATGGTGTATGCTTACATTTAACTAATGTCATTGATAATTAGATCCTATGATGATTAATTTATTCATGTGTGTTTACTAATCAAAATTATTACTCATAGTTTTATTAATTGATTTTGATATTTTATTATTTTATGCCATATATATTTATATATATGTTGAAAAATATGTATAGTCAAACCTAATGTCAAACCTCATACGAACTTCATCGGAAAATTCGAATTCAAATCGAACTTAATCATTGTCGAACTCGAATTCAAACCTGAATCGTGTGACATAGCTTTGGGTAACCAATCTGCTTTTTTGTTCCTGACTCTGTAAACATGCACAAATGTGATATGAGAGAAAGCTAATTTGATGTTCGGAATATTGTGAAATAAAGGTTGCAGAATTAAATTCCACAACTTGAAAACTCCTCTTATCCATCGAATAACTAGGAGAGAATATGCAAAGCTTTAGATTTGAGAAACTCCATTTTCCACGACCAACATTATCACCAGTTTTAGTGCCATTAATTTGCAGAAATTATTTGTTTAATTGCCTATTTCAACTTTTAAAGAGGTACCATGGGGGGTTTACTGGGAAGCCCATGGTACTTATTCATTTATTAATTCATGGGAAATGTGTTTAATAACTTGAATTTCCTTATGCTGAGGAAAAGCAGAGAGAATATTCATACTTGGTATGCCACATATTAGAGGTAAGATATCCTTCCCCTAAACAGTTTGGAGTTCTTGGCTAACGAAACTCCCCAGGCTGTAGAAAGGGGAAGATCTATGTACCTCATAGTTTCTTTGTTCAAACATTAGCTTCTTAAGGCTTCCTCAACGTTGTTTCCTCTCTAAGCTTTATTTAAACCTGTTAATCTTTCCGATTTTGGCCAAACCTCCTCTGTAAAGCTGCATGAGATAATAAGATGGGAGTTGGATTCAGAGCCTATCATGCAAAGGAAACATCTCCAGGGCCCTCATAATTTATTTTATGCAATAAATCCCAGGTTAGCACTTTATCATTCAATATGAGGCACATCAATAATTTTTCTTTGGCTGGATATTTTAGTGTCCAAAGTCGTCTCCATATCTAAGTCTATGGAATATCATGTCCTTCCATTGCTAAATATTTATGCCTTGTCCTGGGGTTCAAAGACAAAATGAGCTAATCCTCATCTTTTAATTTCACAAAAAAAATTCTTAGATTTCAGATGTAGTTCTCTGAAGTGTTGGCATCCACTACCTTGAGAGGCCAATATCTCTCCAATATAACTAGTGTTATTGGAAACCCACACTTCTATTTCCTCTTGCAATTTGTCTCAAAGAGTGGGGTCCTCTATTTTTTAAATCAAATGTTAGACAGGATAGAAGTTTATAGTCTTCCTTGCTTCCTAGCAAAGGGTCTAGGCCTATTTGAACTTTATTCCCTTTCCCTATTCACCATACCAACCAATTACCAATCAGAGGGAAAGTTGAGACAATTTCTTTCCAAATTATTGAAGCATAAGGTTTCCTTATTGGTTTTCTAACCTAGTCCTCTATTGAGTCCTAAGAGATATATTTATCTTTATTTACCTTGGCCCAAAGCCCAAAATCCTTATACAAGTCTCCATACATTCTTTGCTGCTAAAATTCTTGAGAGCAGAAAAATGTTCTTGAGGTTCCATTGACCTAGATATTTTGGGATTGCAAGCTTTTTCCAAGAATATAGCACCATCCCCTTCTTCCTAACCTCTTAAGATAAAATACACCTAAAGCATAATTTCTTGTTTTTTTCCAAAACACCTTTTGGAATCCAAGCAAGGGACACCCAAGGATGGTTTTGAGGACTACTTTGACCAGTACTAGTCTTCCACCTCTAAAAAGCCGATTGTTGGACCAAGTCTCTAGCCTTTTCTCCACCTTAGTTATTAACCATTTCCAGTCACCATTTTGATAGATATTTTCTTGTAGATGAAAATTGAGGTATTTTAAAGTAGCATCCAAATACCCTACCTAGTAAAGCTGTGATTTTTTCTATCTCTAATAGTACATAGAAAAGAATCGATGATTTGACAATGTTTATTTTCATACCAGTGGTCTCATACAAGAGATCAATGATCTTATGAAGTTTCTAAACCATTCTTGTGGAACCTTTACAGAATATTAATATGTTGTCAACAAATAAAATATGTGTCACATTACGTGAGTCTCCCATGCTAATAAATTTTCAATTTGCATTCTCTGAGGCCACTTTTAGAGATCTACTATGACCTTATGCAACTAATAGAAAAAAGGGAGGTGGTAAAAGGAAAACCTTGTTTGATGCCCCTCTTGTGGCTTAAATAATGAAGAGGCAACACTGTTAAGGAGGATTGCAAATGAGATCGAGTTGATACAACTCATAACCTACATGAAATAACCTTGACATAGACCCCAATGAATAAACAATAGTCTAATGTATAACAAATTCACCTAATCGAAAGCTTTGGAAAGGTTCACTTTTGTAGTTAAATCTTTTAGGTTTTTAATCTTTATCAAGTGTAGCCCTGATGGGTAGCCGAGTTGATCAATGTTGAGAAAATTGGTACCAAGGAATTGTTTCCTAGGAATTTATCCTTTTGGCCTAGGGGACACATTAATGACCTTTTGTATAAGGGACATTATGAGTTTATTAATGTCTTGGAGCGAAATCGCCTTTTTATAAGATATGTACCAAGTATTTTAATTTATTAAAGTCAGGTGCGTTATGAAGTGAATTTATGTGAAAAGTACTAAAGTGCACTTGATATTATTAAAGTTATTTTTATGTTTTAAATGTCACTCTATGAGAGAAAAAGTGCACAATGTACATAACATTAAAAAGGTGCCTAGGAGTGTTTTAAGTGAGGGGGCCGACATGAGAAAGGGGTCAAGTGAGGAACTTGATCTCTACTCTTGATCTAATGAGTTGAGATTTAATCTCAGCCATTAGATCTCTAGGGTTAGGTTTCCCTCCCAAAAGAAAGACAAAAGGAAAATGATTTTCTCATTCATTCTTTTCACAAGGACTTGAGGAGAGCAAGGAGAGCGTAGGAGGTTGTGTCTCAAGGAGATCTTGAGAGAGAGTTATATGCAACCAGTGAGAAGGAGCAAGAGGAGCTCGAGTCTGCGTTTGGAGGAAAAAAGGAGGAGCTCGTGTCTATAAGAGGAGGCAACAAGGAAGAGCTCCTTCATTTCTCTCATGTGTGATACTGAGAAGAGTAAGGCAATTTTTCCTTTCATGGCTATGAGTTACACAAAGAAATTGGTATAAGTTTCTCAAAGCATGAGGGATTATCAAATTTAGGGATCAATGTGATAAAAGTTGTGTTGAAGGTTGCTAATGTTTTTCTTGTGGATGAGAAAACTCTACCACTCTTCGATGGCCTTATTCATTGAAATCATAACAACTCAAAAATAATTTAATAGGGAGCACATTTGGAACATTGATTTTATTCTTTTAGTTCTAAAGGGTCCATAAGAGCTCTTCTTTACTGATTCCTGCCATTAGATCTTGATTATCCTTCTCACTAAAAAAACTTGGAATATTATATGTCAATTTGATTACTGTTGCAATGGTGGCTTTAGATTCCTCTTTGAAAATAAAATGGAAACAATTTACCCCTTTGGAGGTCACTTCAGAGAAGGTTGATGCCATCAATCCATCTTCTTTCTCTGTCCTCCAAACTAAATTTATATGTTTCCTACAATTAGTATATATGTAGAAAACATTTGTATTATTTTCCCCAGCTTGTAGCTAGATAGCCCGGCTTTTGAACCTCCATTCATTTTTTCTATCTAAGGAAATCTTCGTCTTTTTATATTCTAGTAGTTTTATTTCATATTTTTTATTTTCTGACAAGAAAGAAAAACCCTCTCCATTAAAACAAATATCTAATTCTTTGATCTCTGTTAAGGTTCTTTCATCCATCTTCTTCTTGTCTACATAAAATTTGAGAGAAATATGCTTTGCCCTTTTACAATGTTGCTAAAACTAGATGGGGGTTGATTCATTAATAGTATCATCAAAATGCTTCCATAGATCCTTTATTTTTCTTCAGAAATCCTCATCCTTTGGCCAATCAAGGTTCAATTTGAAGGGGTTGGGTGGCTTCCCTTGGATTGGAGCAACTTTTAGAAGCAATATTGTGGTCTAAATCTTGTCTAGAAGAGACCCATTCGTAGATTTTGATTGCATCATTGAGAAAGGATTTTGAATTAAAAAATTGATCCAAACTTCTTGTATTTTTGGCCTTCCATGTCCTCATATTCTCCACATTGGCGATAGCTTTGCCGAATCTCAGCTTGTTTATAAAGGAACTAAATAAATTGTTCACCTAAGTTGCAGGCCCCCAAACCTTTGATGCACCCAAAGAAAAATTTAGGTCACTCCAAACTACCACCAACCCTATAGGAATCCAAACTCTATTGAAGAAGTTTTTCCATACGTATCTAGAGAAATAATTTTTCTTTCCAAGATTCAAGGAAAAACGGGAAGTCCTTGGACTTGGTAGAAAATCCCAAGAGTTAGATAGTGAGAAGAATCCACTTTTCCACCTATTATGTTTTCCTTAGATCTTCCCATAGAATCAATAAAGCTAAAATCCCTTGTATAATTATTTTAAAACATTCTCTCCATCGATCATTATTTCTTGTAGAAAAATAATGGCAAGGTTATGAATATCAAATAACCTTTTTATAGCCAATTTTCAAGGATTTGTCCAGTCCTTGAAAATTTAGGGTATGGGTGATAACATGGTAACATCCCTAGGGGCATTTGCTCTAAGAGCACCATTTAGTGACATTTGTCCTCCACTTCTAGCGACACAATTTTTCTTACTTTGGAGCCAAGGATAAAAAGGATTTCCTCCTTCTCTAAGTCTCTTTGGGATCTTTTATTATAATATCCATAGACCTCTCACTATCCCTCCTAAATAAAATGGGTGCTCCTGTGGTCTTGGAATGAGATTATATTTTACATTGGAGTTTTGGGAATCTTTATGAGAGTCCAAGTTAGATGATAGAGTAGAGGAATTTATGGAATTTCAAAGTGAAGGTATCACTTCCTCTTTAAATCCTCTCAAGCCATCTAAAGGAATGAGGGGAGGAGAGGTCGAGGACATTGATCCCTGAGAGGGAGGTTGAGAAGGAATTCACTAGGTTGATCCCTATTAAGTTCTCTAACTCTATTTCCTAGCACCCAAAATATAAGTTCTCAAAGTTTTGATGAAGATCATGAGAAGAGGGAGAATTAATTCGACCTTAATTTTTTGAGAGTTCTACTCAACTTTTGTGATTCATAACTTGTTTTGTTTGTCGATTAATTTCCTCCTTTGTCTTCTCTATTGGTGGATTTTACAAAGGAATGCCCTTAGGAGTGATTTTTGTGTTATTTATTGAATTTCCATGGCACTCAAGAATCTGGGTTTGGTCTTAGAATCTTCAACACAAATAGACTCAAGTGCCACAAAAAACCTACTTTGCACAATAGAATCTACACACATCAGTGAATCATTTAGTGCACATGAAATTTTTTAACTTTTTCAACCCATCTTTCAGTTTTTAGTACAACAACTTGGCGCTCCTGTACCAAGGATCATGGCCCTCATACAATCAACTTGATACAAGAATACAATTAGGGCTTGGTGTCGGTCCTTTGACAACCAATCTACCCTGAACAAGACAACACTTGACCTACTTGTTGACGGTGGCCACACACAACCCTTTCACTCTACGTGTTTTAAACACAATTTTTGGTCCATTAGCTTCCAATCTGCAACAACACTAATCTTCCTCCATCAATGATCATAATTCATTTAGGTCACTGAACACGACTCCAACAACTCTGCCCTCTAGCTGCTCCTTTTTTGTTCAAGTCATTAACACATAGGGTCTTTGATTAGTTGTTCACAACTCTGTTTGTGAACAACTCTTTGGTCTTCCCACTTCTGCCACTCAACTGCTACAAGATGACTAGTCTAGGGCTTGGAGGCTGCCCTCTTTCCACTGTATAGGTCCTTCTCTACACACTGAACTAGGGTTTGTCAACTTCTCTCTTAGGCTTTAGCTGCCCTTGAGCTCCAATACTCCCGCCACTCCTTGCAACCTTGTTGTCCTTCACAAGTTTACTCTTAGGGTACAATAAGACAACTACCTGACAACCCTCCAATTGTACATGAACTGCCCATGCAAATCTGCCTCCTGCCAGTCCATGGCTCCTTCCATTGATCTCACACTTGAGGTCTTGTTCCTGCATTGCTTCTAGATCTGCCTGCTTACAGTCAAAATAGGGACTATTCTAGGGCTACAAAGAATATTGCCCTCTTTCTGCAATTTTTTTCTCAAATTGCCCAGATCTAGGGCTCTTCAGATGTGCCCTCTTTTCTCTGATTTGGTACACTAAACCAGTGAATTAGGGCTTCCATATAATGTTGTTCATATGCTATGAAAAAACCCCCAAACTTCAATACTTTTTCTCTTGCACAATCAGTCATCCATCCTGTCATTTCCTTGTTGCAATTGTGGAATACAACCTGTACACCTATGTAATATTCCTGAGAACAACGAGCCTATTTCCGAGTTGTATGTCTTCTGCATTTATGGTCTCAACCCTCTCTTCATTGCACAAGAACAACCACAATACTTGCTTTTGGGATTAGACCTTAGGGTTGATTATGTGCATATAACACTGCCTTAATTAGGGCATGAAATCTCTGTCCAAATACTTTGGACAATCCTCCATCTCAATAAGACTTCTCCCACTGCTTTGGCAATCCATCAACCTTACCAACCATGCCACATGGACCCAAACCTTTCCACACACAACCAAATATGTGGCCTCCAAGATATGGCTAGTATCAAGGGTTTCTATGTTGCACAAGCATCTTCTCTTTTCATGTTGAGGAGGTGACATCTAGTTGCATCTTTCTTTGGATTTAGGCCTCTTTTCCACTTCTCAAGATCTGTTGCCCTTTCTCCACAAGTCTGTCCATTTTCATAGAGGCCTCAAGCTCTATTTCTCCTCACGGTGAGGCCATTATAGGGTTTCGACCCTCTTTATTCTTCCACTAGCGAGAAACCTAGGCATACATACCACTTCTATGACAGATATAAACCCTCTTGCAACTCTCTTCAATAAGCAATGAGTTTATCTAGGGCTGTGACTCTCTTATGTAGTAGGATCTAGGCCTGTCGGCCTCCCAAATCATGTTGTAGCTCATCCTCAAACCAATGAGAAAACCCTTATCTCTTTGATTTCCAAAACCCTCGAGAATCTTCACAAACTCGCTAAGGATGAAACCCTTCCTTGTCTATGACTTCTTGAGTTCCTTCCTTGAGATGTCTTTCCTTCTTAGGGCTACATCTAGACCTCACTCACAATCAAATAAGCTCCTCCCACTTGATGTCCTCTAGCCTTATGTTGGGCCTCTTTAAATAAATAGTATTTCCTAGGCCTCTTAGGAATCCTCTAGAACTTAGGGGCTTTATCCACTTAGACTTGTGAATTAATTAATTTTTCCTTTTAATTTCTTTTTCAGATTTTAAACCCCCTCATGGGTCTAAAACCCTTCCGCTTGGGTTCTTTGCCCACAAAGCCTTTTTTTACCAAACTCACACAAGCCCATATCACTAGGCTTGTGGAGTACCTCCCAAGCTACACAATTCACCATTATCTCTGAAAGGAGCTTCTTTTGATGGAGTCCAAGAAAGCTTTTTTTGAACCCCCACTTTCTTATTGTTTGGGAGAGGGCACTTCTTTGCTACGTGCCTCTATATGTAGCGCCTTCGACACTTGAAGTGATTCCTTTATAATCTAGAGATTGACAAAAGATTGTAGGACCCTTCCTAATAGTGATAAAGTCAATTAATCTTTTTGAAAGCTCCATACCGACTAAAATTATAGTCAATCCTATATATCCAAACAAATTGTAGGAGTTTTCCACATTATATTATAACCCTAGAGCATGCATATTTCTCTAAAGACTTCATCTGATCACATAATTAGAGGGAGGCTTGGTATACTAATCCAGATGACGATGTAGTCCATATGATCTTATTCAACATCAATATCTAGATGCCTTTTCTTGTGAAAGAGAGATTGCAAGCTCTAATTCCATGTGGCTGTGATATTTTGTTTTCATTCTCCCCATAACAGAGAATCCACACTATCCATCCTTTAACAAATACTATACTACATAGAAGATAGCCTAAAATCATTATAAATTTTTCCTTCGTCCATGATTTTAAAGTTTCATCATTCATCCTTTTGCTCGAGAAATGAGAAACAACGACTAAATCCTCTAGGTTTATGATATCATGCGGTTTTATTTTGTCCTCTAGTTGCAAATTTACCATCTCTAATTTCCTCGATATATTTTTTTATTTTTCGTACAATTCCCTCAACCTCAAGGCCCCAAATCCTTTTGGTCGATTGTTGAGGGAACATAAGCGAGAGATCCACTCATTAGGGTACCTGATAACATTCCCTAAATAAAAAGATAGGGTTCTCATTATTAGGGGAATTTTGAGGTCTAAAATGGGCCTCCTAAGGAAATTATAAAATAATAGTGGAAATAATAGATTAAGATTTGATTACATCATCAAATTCTAGAGAGAAAAAAGAAAAAATTATTTTTCAACTCATCTCCCTATGGGTTTACTCAAATTTCGAGTGGGAACACTCGTTGGATGTAGAATTTGATTCCTAATCCAAGGAGTACCCATGTTGCATACTTTCGATGGACCTTGCTACATGAAAAATGTGATTGCAATCACATTTTATCATGTCTTTTTCATTTTTCATGTAGCAGGGTCCATCGAAAATATGAAACATGGGTACTCCTTGGATGAGGAATTAAACTTTGCATCCAACGAGTACTCTCTCTTGAAATTTGAGTAAAAAATTAGGGAGATAATTTGAAAATACAAGTTCAAAAAATAGTTTTATTATTTTATTATTTTTTAATCTTTTTAGTTTTTTACCCCAAAAAAGGTGAATCATCCCCCATGGTTGACATCATCATCTTGAATCTTATTGGTTCTTATAAAGTTTATTTTGGTTGTACATTTTTCATAGGAGACCCATTTTAGACTTCAAAAGTTCTCTAATGAAACTTCATAATTCATCGTCCCTACAAAGGAGCAATGAGCTCATAATCTTTGGTGATAGGTCTAGTGGTACATATTAAGGGGTGATAATGGAAAATCTTGATTGAGTCTATGCTTAGGGAGAAAATCTTATAATCCTCCATATCCACCCACCCATACTTCCTAACATCGTTCTATGATTTGAATTGATGGCTTAACCATTTGGACACAACTAGTTCTAAGATCAAGTTGCACAGTATGTCCAAGTCAGATTTTCAACTATCAGTTTCTTCATGCACCAACTCACCTAGGATAGCAATAGTATCCTCCTCTAGTAGTTGCAATAACGAGGAATCAGTTCTTCTTGGAGACTCCATTATATTAGACTAGATTTTCTAGCCTCCAGTTGGTCATCCAAGAGGTCAACTACTTCTGCATCCATATGCCACCAAGACCCTTTGGTCCTACAAAAACCTAGCTTATGGCGAAACCCTCAATTGATAAGCTTGCAACTACTTCTACATACATATGCCACCAAGACACTTTGATCCTACAAAAAATCTATCCTATGGAAAAACCCTTAATTGATAAGCTCAAGTTATTAATGCTTCAAGGTTCATGCATGTTATAAGCCTAGTTATTGTTACCTCAGGTACTCCATAAATTTTTGGCCATGCCATATAAGCCCAAAGGTTGTGCCTTATAGCCTTGTAAAGTCACATGGTTGTGTGTTATCTTGTGAAGGTGACTCTTAGATCCTCGTTGGTGTGGATGGCCATGGTGACTCATGATATTTTTTGTTTCATGATATGTATGCCTCTATGGCATTGCTAACTTCCCCCTGGTGGGCGATAACTATCTGCCTTGATGGGTATTCTTATACCCTGGGATGGTGTGCGTGTATCATGGAGTAGGCATTTATAAGACTCATGGTTTAAGGGTGCACTTGCATCAATAAAGCCTTATAAGGGTGATCACCATGTGTGATTTTCCTTGACATTATCCCTGCTATCCCAATGCACCCACCCTATCCCACGTGCCTTGTGTCTTATGTATTTTACACTCCCCTTTGCACTTGGCTTTGCATCCTAATATTCTCACAGTTCTCAATGCATTTGCATCTCTCGAGGCATCATGGTACGTGTTTTGAGGCAAAAAAGGTGTCCATTCGATTCCTTATGCTAAGATGGACCACTTGTCTTTTGAAGTGGTCAAAATTCCCTCACGAAATTCTTTCTATAATAGTGGACCCCTTGTGGCATTATAAGCAAAAAAATTTGAAGGCAAGCAATGAAATGGACAAGGAAGATGTGGCAAGCAGGTGATATGTACAAACCAAGGTGACAATCTTCAAGGATTTATTCCATCTGTGGGCATGATGTCATCATCATGGGGGCTATTAGATGGAGTAAAGAAGGAATATGAGGGAAAATGATGGAACATTGAAGCTTACTTGTGTAAATTGGAGCCCTCAAGGGCTAATTGTCAAGTATCAAGTCCAAATTACTCCAAGAAAAGGACATGATCCTTTAAGTCAAGTTGGCCACTAGCATTTTAAGGAAGATAAGCAGACCAAAATTCTTCAATGTAGTGGGAAAGGTCCCTCCAAGAGAGACATTGAGTCATAAAGTGAGCAAGTTAGCCCCCAAGGTCTAAATAAAGCCAAATAAGGTCAAATCAAAGGTCAAGAACAAGCATTATTACTCAAAGAAGTTAGTTTTTGGATGATTAAGAGCAAATTAAGGGAGGTTCGGTCCTCTTACGACAAGGATAATCTCATCTCAAGTAAGATTAAGGAAGGGTATTGGTGAAGGAAAGCCCTTATTCAAGCCTTATAAAGTGAAATCTAAGCTTATTTTCAAGCATTTTGGCTGTACATCAGCTAGTCATTTTCAATTAAGGAGGCTAAGCCCTCATTTTTTGTGCCAAAGGGTTAAGGAAGGTATACATTGCAAGTTTGAAGTCTTATACAATTCAAATGTGAGGTCCAAAGCAAGGAGAGGTTGCATTTCAAGCAAATATCAATCCAAATTCAAGCAAAGAAAGCAAAGAAGACTAGCCAATGAAGCAATCCTCTCAAGCCTAGCAGCCATCCTTACCTCCATCCGCTTTGAGGTCAAATGTGGGTCAAATGAAGTCATTGCACTGCAAAAGGAAAGCTAATTTTTCAAGTGAAACAACTGGAATGTTTGGTCATCAAGAGTAAAAAAAATCCTTCTTGGCCTCTTTGTTGTAGCATGTTGCCTCTTTTGAGGCTTACTTAATGTAAAATTTCAAAATTAAATTTCTTAACTTAGCATCCAAGCATTTTTTGGATGGACAGTAATTAATTTTGTCGGAGACCAAGGAGGATATTTTGAAAAGCATGATCTATAAATATAGGTCTTCTTCTCCTCAGAAAATTATTGTGAATTTATTGAGCTATCCAATACAATGTGAATTTTTTCATGAGACAAAAGGGTTTATATGTGAATTCTCTTCATTTGTTTGGTTGTGTAGAAATTCCTTGAATAAATCACTTATTCAACCGATATTATCCTGGTCACATACTATTTGAGCTTCATACATAACACATAATCTCTTCTACGCATTAATCATCACATGCGGAAATAAAAACAACAAGCGGTATTGAAAACATTCACATGCGCACATAGAAATTCAACACATATAACATAGTATGTATACCGGGGAAAGCTTACAGCTGAAAACCCCCAACTATCTGTATATTATACATGTCATGGAGATCATGTAACAATCATATTACAAAGCTCTTTGCAAGCTCTCAGCACTACCTCACTTGCTACACACTATCAAGCTAGATCTAGCAAAACTCATGCCCCAACCTTTTGCCACTTGATAGCCTGCCTCCACTGCGCAATCCAAGCTGATTACAAAGACCAATTCGATGTAATCCCACTCTCATTGACTGCATGGTTATCATTGGCAACTCCAATGTATATGTAGATGCAATCATGCATCACTATAGTCACAACGGATAGTCACACTCACCCTTTCATCCACCTCTAACACTGGTCTCCACTGAACTGTACATGCACTGAGTTAACTGATGTGTTCTTTAGTTGATTTATGAGTTAATAATTAGTGAATTAATAAATATTTAATTCACATAACTCATCTCTAGTGTATTATCCAATTAAACTAAATACAACTAGTTCAACTAAGTTAAACCGAACACAACTCCATCAACTGTCTCATCAACTCCACCAAACTTTGCCACATGAGTTCTAACTGAAGTCAACCATGCAATAGCTCAACTAAACCATAGGAAAAGCGTATTTCCTTCTGTCAGCTGCATGTGCCACATCCAAGCATCAAACTGAAGTGCTCCAAGAGGATAAGATGATGTTTATAGTCTAAATATTATTACGAGCAAATAATATTCGACTGTTCTATTTTTAGACAGGTAGTCTAAAAATAGACTTCGACCTGTATGTCTAAAAATAGATGTCCATCTATTTTTTACCAACTTGACCAATCATCCAAGAATAACATCCCGCAACTCCTAGACCATGCTCCATATGTCTAAAAATAGACATAGTCTAAAAATAGACTTTGCGACAAAAATCACATGTGTGGTCCCCACCTAGTTTAGGTGATCACTTTCCAACTAGGATCAGGAAAGATGTTTCAGGAGTCCTCCTTCACTGTTTCTTTTTGCCATTTTCAACACTCCCTCTCAACAAGAAAGGAATGTCTTTGCATGCGACATGCAACTCCATGCATTCACCCTGCAACCCTCACAAGCGCCATGCACTCCATGCATTCGCCATGCACCCTTTGCATGCGCCATGAAAACTCATGCATGCACCATGCAACTCCATGCATGCGCCATGCACCCTTTGCATGCAACATCTCTAAAACTGAATAGGCTCCAAACAACTCAATCAGTCTGATGCATCTATCATCAAAGTCTTCGACTTCTGCTGGTACCAATTGCATATGTCGTCAGGAACCACTGTGCTGTTGAACTCTTGCACCCATGCACTCTGCACTTGCTGTCAACTCTGAACCACGCTCCAGTATCTGACACTGTCACTTTGATCTGCCTGCATCAATCCAACTGATCATGCTACTGTTGCACTGTGGGCACCTCGTAGCCAGGTTCAATTCATGAGATCCACACCATCTCATGAATCCTACCTAGAAATATCCTCTTGGGATTAATCATGCATGTCACCCCACCTCACACCTGGTGGTATAGCTGCATGCACTCCCTCTGCCCATCTGGCACGAAATTTCTCTGCATGAGTGGTTTCTTCCACTCCATGATCCTCTTATGGCTGCTCCACATCTCGAGGTTCACTATCACCTGCATGCAAAACTTTCTCCCTCTCAAGCTTCAGTTGCATGTCTTTCTCACACTTCCCAATAGTAGGAAGCTCCATAGAAATCCCATCTACATCAAATCTATAAAGATTCTTCTGCATCTCCAGTTGTAGCTACTCCACAACCTTCTGAGACTGCTTCTCACGATGCATGTTGAGAGGTTCCCTCTCAACCACCAAGTCACTAACCTCTGCTTTTCTCCTCAAAGCTTTGCATGCATCTTGTACCTCAGTGCATGTAGATTCTTGGCTCGCGCACATTGCAATTTTCTTGCCGCCACAAAATTTTCTAACAAAAGAGATGATTTTAAATCGATGATATCTCCCTCATCCGAGCTCCGATTCGACCGATTTTTTTTTTTTCAATTTGGGTGTTTTTTCACAAGGAATCAAAATATGCTATTTGTTTCTGAAAATATTACACCAAAATTTTTAGATATTCTCTGCAAACTCACGCGCCCAAAAATTCCTGCTCTCATTCCATGTAGAAAATCTATAACACAACTCCAAACTCAACCGCTTCTGATCTAAACTTGAGAAAAAATTATTTCCAAATCAGAGCTTGACTGCATGGGAATTTACCAGACCTTTCACTTTCCAAAGAAAGATGAATCCAGAGGCTTCCTGGCCCGAGTGCAGACTCTTTCCGAGGAAATAATTGCAATCATCGTAATAGATCTTGGACGATTAATTTCCCTCTGATACCATGTAGAAATTCCTTGAATAAATCACTTATTCAACCGAGATTATCCTGGTCACATACTATTTGAGCTTCATACATAACACATAATCTCTTCTACGCATTAATCATCACATGCGGAAATAAAAACAACAAGCGGTATTGAAAACATTCACATGCGCACATAGAAATTCAACACATATAACACAGTATGTATACCGGGGAAAGCTTACAGCTAAAAACCCCCAACTATCTGTATATTATACATGTCATGGAGATCATGTAAGAATCATAGTACAAAGCTCTTTGCAAGCTCTCAGCACTACCTCACTTGCTACACACTATCAAGCTAGATCTAGCAAAACTCATGCTCCAACCTTTTGCCACTTGATAACCTGCCTCCACTGCGCAATCCAAGTTGATTACAAAGACCAATTCGATGTAATACCACTCTCATTGACTGCGTGGTTATCATTGGCAACTCCAATGTATATGTAGATGCAATCATGCATCACTATAGTCACAACGGATAATCACACTCACCCTTTCATCCACCTCTAACACTGGTCTCCACTGAACTGTACATGCACTGAGTTAACTGATGTGTTCTTTAGTTGATTTATGAGTTAATAATTAGTGAATTAATTAATATTTAATTCACAAAACTCATCTCTAGTGTATTAGCCAGTTAAACTAAATACAACTAGTTCAACTAAGTTAAACCGAACACAACTCCATCAACTGTCTCATCAACTCCACCAAACTTTGCCACATGAGTTCTAACTGAAGTCAACCATGCAATAGCTCAACTAACCCTTAGGAAAAGCATATTTCCTTCTGTCAGCTACATGTGCCACATCCAAGCATCAAACTGAAGTGCTCCAAGAGGATAAGATAATTTTTATAGTCTAAATATTATTAAGGGTTAATAATATTCGACTGTTCTATTTTTAGCCCGTCAGTCTAAAAATAGATTCCGCCCAATGTCTAAAAATAGAGGTCCATATATTTTTACCAACTCGACCAATCATCCATAAATAGCATCCTGCAACTCATAGACCATGATCCATATGTCTAAAAATAGACATAGTCTAAAAATAGACTTTGCGACAAAAATCACATGTGTGGTCCCCACCTAGTTTAGGTGATCACTTTCCAACTAGGATCAGGAAAGATGTTTCAGGAGTCCTCCTTCACTGTTTCTTGTTGCCATTTTCAACAGGTTGATCAAATATATTTCGAAGGAAATTTTGGGAGCAACATAAAGTTACTATAAGGATAATTTAATTGATCCAAGAAGACTTGGAAGAAGAGGTCTAGGGTGTTGGAAAAATGTAACTAGGTTCGGTCTTCATAATTATCATTGTACTTGTATCATTTTGTATTTTATGTAAAAGGAAGAAAAAGAAGAAAAAACGTTTTTATTATTATTTCATTAGTTAAGCATGTTCTTCATGCTTCTAAGATTTTGTTGAGTGAAAGAGTCAAAGTCCTATTGGATTTCTTGTAAATAATTTTTGAAAAATGTAATTTGAGAAAATTCACCTCAAGAAGCCAAGTTAGACCTCCTAGATGACAAGTCAGCCCACCTAATGGATGTGTCTTTTCACATATGAGAATAAATATATATTGCATGCATCCTCCTCTAATTTGGAAAGAAATTCGATGCTTTCTGTGATGGGTTATGAGGCAGAGACATGCGAAGTTTAGAGGACAAGTTGTAAATATTTACGAGTTTCTGAGGTCATGCATATCCAAGGAAATGCAAGCTTCCTAGATTTGAGATGATGTAATTTTTTTGTCATGGTACAATTTTTTTGGTGGGAAATTATTTGAGAATAATGCAAGCTACTGTGGCTAAATCTGATGTTATCTCCTATGATTGAAAAGGGCTTTACTTGGCTTCTTGAAGGATTGGAATTTTTTCATGGTCTTGGTCTTGGATTTCTCACTTAGATCTGATTCTATAGGAAAGTATTTTTTGGGTTTCCCCCCTTGTGGGGTTTTCACCCTAGATTGGAGCCTATATCTTGTGTTCTTTGTTTCTTGTAATCTTCATGTTTTGTAAGTTTTGTAATTATATGATGAAAAAAACTTAACAAACTTAATAAGAAGCTAAAACATTCACAAGCAATTATCAAAGAGGAGAAATCAACCCTAACTCTTAAGCCTCAATATTTCTCAACATGGTATCAAAGGTTAGGTTTGAAGGAGGCCTGAATATCACACTATGTTGGAATTTGGATCAAAGTCTGATGCATCATTGAAGGACCTCTCTCTTTGTGGATTTTATTGGAAAAATTTCCGTGGCTAGTATTGACGAATTGTTGTGGATTGGACGAGATTTTGAACTTCTTGTGGATATAATGATCTAACCTCTATGAAAAAAAGAGGACCTTGATTTCATGCTCGCATTCACTATGAATCAGATCTCTAGGACTCGTCTTGGCTAAGGCTCAAATTGCTTCTACAATGACATTGCACTGTTGTGGTTTGAAATAAATTCTCAGTGGAACGTATTCTGTGGTATCATCATTACAGTATGACATATATTATATTGTAGTGGCATCATGAATTGGCATCATATTACTGTGACCTAAATAAAATTACAATATGGATCACTCCCTATTCTATGTAGTTCGCAGTGGTGTGGATCTTCTTCTTGTGGCTCTAATATATATATATATATATATATATATATATATATATATATATATATATCTATATATATACATAGATATATATATATGACTGACATTGTGTTTATATATATAAATTTTTGTGGCTCGCAAAGTTCTGAGGCTTGTGACATTGCTCTATATGCTCACTAACAGTGGCACTATGGCTTCTCTGAGGTTCATATCATCACACTCTGTGGCATCCAATGATCATATATAATCTCTCTAACCGTGGCTTGCATTTTTTATTACAGTAGTTCTCTTATGTTCTAAAACTCACACTTTATATATGTGGTTCACTTTATAGTCATCTCTATGGTTCATTGGCTCAAGGTTAATCCGAGTATCCTCCTAAGGCTAATGCGAACATCATCTTAAGGTGTAATGCAAGTTATGACAATGGTATGACATATCGTCCATGACATGACAACGATGCTAACTCTCTTCTAAGATATGACAATGGTTCCAATTATTTCTTCCATGGCATGACAACAATACGACTTATCTTCTGAGTATGACAATGATCTATGACTTGAATTGACAATGATTTTTATGGCAGTTACCATGATATATTGAGCAGTCAAAGGTGGTAACTGAAGCAAAACAACAAATTGAAAGAGTACCTCATGTTTGAAGTATCAAAGTTCACATGGAAAGTTTGATTGGAAGATCTAATCTCAAGGAGTACTCACAACAATACCTAACCAAAAAAATTTGTGGTGTCTATGAAATTATTACATTGTAGTCAGAATTCTTTTTGTGGCTATATGGCATCCAAGACCTATGACATATTTCTCTCTTCACAAATTCTTGTGGATCTCAGAGATACAAATTATCTATTGCACCAGTGGACTACTAGATCAAAGCTCATAAAGACATCCTAAATGAAGCATCATAAATCCAAACTGATTTCTATGCCGAGATTTAGAGGAAAATTATAAAGTACAAGATACATTGTGATCCAAGTTATAAGACAATGTGGAAGAAAAAGGTCCATTGAGATATAAATCTATGAATAAATATGCTAGAATAATTGAAAGTATGTGAATATGGAGTACATATGGATCATCTTGAAGACATGAAGATATACAAGGCAACATCTTATGAGTTTATTACTACCACAATGGAAGAGTTTGAAGATAGTAATATTGGAGTTCAATAGTTAAAATCGTGACTTGAAGTTTTCTCTGCGACTTCAGTACATGAAGCAGTCACGTTACCTAGATCTCATTCCTTTACATAATAAAAGAAGGAATGACATTTATAAAGATGACCTATTTGAAAGCAGCTCAACAAAATCTTGAAAGGTTGAAGGAGTCTAGATACCTTCGTTGAAGAATGTTGGCTAGTCAAAGGATCAAATCCTTAAAAAGGTAAGGCCACAAAGGTATGTATATTTTTTGTATACATTCCATAATTTGTGTCGAGTTCTCTAGATCATAGAAAGGGTCTAGACTAGAGACAATAACATATTTGATAGCAGACCAAGAAGTTCCCCACACATGATATCTAGAAATGAAATAGATAAAAGATGTCAATGTATGATTAGGGGATGCTTATTGTAAATAATCTAGGGTTTGTAGATTTTACAGTTTGTAACATCTTGAATGTTTTTGGTATCTAGGGTTCGTAAACCCTAGTGGAGACTTGGATTGAAAAACCCTAGAAAAATAAACCCTAAATAATTGTTTATGTTGTAAAAAGGATCTAGCTTGTGTCTTTGAAAAGTATGGCATCACGATGATATAGAGACAAGGGTGGTGAACAAGTCCAAGATTAAGAGGGAGCTATCCGTGTTCAAAAGGATAAGTACCCTACATTTTGGTTATTACTATTGCTATTTCATCCTTGCGCTTTGCCTTTTTACTCTTCAAGTTGCAGGTTAAGACAAGATTCATCTAAAGCTTGACTAACAAAAGGAAGTAGTAAAATAATGTGGAAAAGCATGAAGATGAAGAAGAAGGGAGCAATTAGAATTTTGCATCAATAAAGTCGATTAAAGGGCAAGAAGTTCACTTACCTCAGATGGAAAGAGGGATTTGTAAATACCTTGATGAATACGATATTGAATCTTGTTGATTGGTTCATTTCAGATTGATGATTGAAGAGCATGAAGTTGAACTATGTTGTAATATGAAGATAGACCATGTAGAGGAATCATTCGAGGAATTTTGAGGTCTAAAATGGGCCTCCTAAGGAAATTATAAAATAATAGTGGAAATAATAAAATAAGATTACATTACATCATCAAATTTAAGAGGGAAAAAAGAAAATTGTTTTTCCAACTCATATTTTCAACTTATCCCCTATGGATTTACTCAAATTTCGAGTGGAAATACTCGTTGGATGCAGGATTTGATTCCTCATCCAAGGAGTACACATGCTGCATACTTTGGATGGACCCTGCTACAAAAAAAATGAGAAATACATGAAAAACGTGATTGCTCATTTTTCGTGTAGCAGAATCCATTGAAAATATGCAATATGGGTACTCCTTGGATGATGAATTAAATTTTGCATCCAATGAATACTCCCACTTGAAATTTGAGTAAAACATTAAGGAGATAAGTTGAAAATACAAGTTGAAAAACCAATTTTATTGTTTTATTGTTTTTTATTTTTTCTATTTTTTTACTCCAAAAATGGTGAATCATTCCCCATGGTTGACATCATCATCTTGAATCTTATTGGCTCTTATAAAGTTGATTTTGGTTGTACATTTTTCCTAGGAGGTCCATTTTAGACCTCAAAATTTCTCTAATGGTTGACCTTAGAGAGAGCAAGCAACAAGTTTTTGAAGAATCCAACATCTTTACTAAAAGCTATTATGATTTGGAAACCATGATAATGTTGGGATATGGTTGGGCTTCCTGAAAGGACTTTTTGCAAAAGTATGAGAAGGGGCTTGAAAGATAACTTGTTTGATTATATTATACTGGCTGCTATTTGATTCAATTTGGGAGCACATGGATTAAATGAATAACACTGATGATAACTTGGAAGAGCACGAAGACAAATTATTGTAATGCAAGGATGGAAGGTATGTGCTAGTAGTTGTAAGGAAGTTTGGATTCTTTAATATGACACATCAATCATTTGATGACAATGTTGTTTGGTGATTGAGAAGATCTAGGAAGCTCGATGTTTGATATGACGTGATGTTGCTAGGAGCTAAGAAACCTTGGCATGAAGATGGAATGTGAAAGAATTTGGTTCCGTAAATTGTTTAACATCCAAGAAGGTCGAAGCTCAGGTATGATGTAATGCGAGAAAGGAGCCCTGTAGCTACAACTATATCTCGACAAAAGAACAAGTAGCTGATGTATTGATGAAGTATGAGACAAGCTAAGGCTTATGGTTATGTCTCCTGGTTGAAAGGGAGTAAGGATTTCCTCCCTGGTTGAGGGGGATTGATAGAGGACACTGTATTCTCTGTTAGGAATTACTGCAGAAATAAAATATTTACCGAGAGAATAATACACATACAAAACCCAGCAACAAATCACATAAACATAAACACAATGTTTAACTAGGAAAACCCCAAATCTGGCGAAAAACCCAACCAATGAAATTTCATTAACCATTGGCCAAAAAACTCTGGCCAATCTGGCCAAGTGAGCCTTCACCACTCACCTCCAGGCCTACCTTACAATGAAGTATTCCCAGTCTCTTATAGGCTCCATTACATGTAATACCATGGGCCAAAACCATGGGTGCACAAAACCATGTGCCCCAAAACCACTACTATCTACCCTAGTCAACATTGACTCTACCCCGAGTCATGTTTACCTAACAATTCCCCCCTTAAACTTGACTTGGGGATTATTGACTAAATCCAGCCAAACCTACTAAATGAGACAACAACGCTCACTCTAGCTCTTCCCCCCTCAAATTTTTACCCAGGGTAATTGTTAATTTGACATCCCCCCTATCACCTAGGTCTAACCCAGACTTTACCAGTGATTGCCCAGGGGTACGCATGCCATACCAGGTCTTACAGCAGTATGCCCATTTACATGTAAAACATTAACTCCATTATAATAAATTTCTTTTTTTTGTTTCATTGTTGCTCTTTGTACATATGAAATCAATGTCCATATAAAAAGAACCCATCTACCGGATTACATGGGTCACTAGCCTCTGTAATCGCCAGTCCTCTAGGAGTTCTCTTCAGATATATGGTTCATCAATTAATTAATCCACGTGCAAACATCCTCTCATCTCTGAATTTATCGAACCAACTTCTTATCACTGCTAGTCGCCAGATCTGAGCAGTGGTAGCACCATTGTTCTCTTTATCCATTGAGAAACCCTCCATGGAATTCCCCGTGGAATCAATCAATTGGATATTTCCTATTTCCTAGAAACACCATGCTCCATATGGCCAGATCTGCAAAAGGCTGCATTGATATCTCCATTCATAGGGCAATAAAACCCTTGGCTGCAAAAGCGTCCCTTTGAAGCCAAATATGGCTCTGATACCATTTGTTATGATTCTGGACACCACATATCTCCACAATGATATGATATTGTCCACTTTGGGCCTAAGCCCTCATGGCTTTGCTTATGGGCTTTACCCCAAAAGGCCTCAAACCAATGGAGATATTTGTCCATCCTTATATACCCATGATCCTCCCCACTTCTCCATGTGTCATGCACTAGGCCAAGAATAACAATCGTACGTCTAGTGAAGGTAGTGGTAGGGAGAATGGAGGGTTGGATAAGAATCTTGGACTGATACTTCTTGAGAATTGGGAATCCAAGATAGAATTAGTCTCGTGGATCGACACTCTTTGAGGATTGGACAGGGTATCCAAGATAAGAGTGGTCAAAAAGCACTGATATTCTTTGAGGATTGGGAATCCAAGATAAGAATAGTACATTAAGGGCATACCTTGTGAACATTCAAATGAGGTTTGTGCTTTGAGAAGTGGTTGTGGTGGTGTCCAAATGTATGCCTCCCAACATTGTGCTCTAATCTAGTGGAGAGTTAGAGCTTGTTAGTCAAGGCCTTGCTATATTGCAATTTGGAAATGTTTGTTATGATGTTGATTCTTGAATATGGCTTATCAATCATACTCTTCTTATGAGAATATTTCAATTTGAGAGTATCATTGTACTAGTTATGAAATTATGAACACCTCCCTAGTTAAGAGGGAGTGTTGGAAAAATGTAACTAGGTTCGGTCTTCATAATTTTCATTGTACTTGTATCACTATGTATTTTATGTAAAAAGAAAAAATAAGAAAAATATTTTATTATTATTTCATTAGTTAAGCATGTTATTCATGCTTCTAGGAGTTTTTTGAATCAAAGATTCAAAGTCCTATTTGGACTTCTTGTAAAGAAAAAGGAAAAATGTATTTTGAAAAATGTAATTTGGGTAAATTCACCTCAAGAAGCTAAGTCGACATTCCTGGATGACAAGTCGGCTCACCCAATGGATGTGTCTTTTCACATATGAGAACAACTATATATTGACATGCGTCCTCCTCCAATTTGGCAATAAATTCAATTCTTTCTATGATGGGTTCTAAGGCAGAGACGTGTGAAGTTCAGAGCACAATTTCTTGTAAATATTTGCGAGTTTATGCAGTCATGCATATGCAAGGAAATGTGAGCTTCTTGGATCTTAAATGATGAAATTTTTCTGTGATGATTCAATTTTTTATGTGGAAATTACTTGAGAATAATGCGAGCTATTGTGGTTGAATCTAATGTTATCTCCTGTGATTGAAAAAGGGATTGACTTGGCTTCTTGAAGGAGTAGAATTTTGTCATGGTCTTGAGTCTTGGATTTCTCACTTTGATCTGATTCTATAAGAAGATATTTTTTGGGTTTTCCCCCTTATGGGGTTTTCACCCTGGCTTGGAGCCTATATCTTGTGCTCTCTTTTTTCTCGTGATCTTTATGTTTTATAATTTTGGCAATTGTTTGATGAAAAGAACATAACAAACAATACTAAGAAGTCAACAACATTCACAAGAAATTATTAAAGAAGAGAAATCTACCTTAATTATTAAACCTCCAGATTTCTTAACATAGGGTTCACCTCACACTTTCTCTTAACTAATACAAGGTATCATTGTTCTCTTTTGGGATATGGTTCTCTCTACCCTGTAGAGGTACATAATCTTATCTCCTATAATTGTTGGTTGCTTGGTTGGAGGATTCGCTTCTTGGAAGTTCTTGCTCGTAGAATTTTGGTTCCGATTACTTGTCTTGTTTTGATGCTAGGGTTATATCCTTGGTGTTCATCCTAGCATTCAAAAACTTCAAGCTGATGGGGTCACATGCCATATGCCTGCAACTTAGCAAATAAACAAACAAATAATACTAAAAATCAAATGCACATCAAATTTATGAAATAATTAATAAATAAATAAAATATTTACATATAACCTGACCTCATGTTGGCCTCTCCTCACACTCACACACATTCTTCTACCTCTACATCATGCCTCATAGGCTCTCCTATTTATACAAATGGATTAGAACCCAAGGTAGGTTCTATATCCCTAAAATAACTCCCAAAATATCTCTCATAATCCCTAACCTCTCTCATCTAATCTATAAAATCTCTCTTTCAATCCCTTATCCTTAACTAATCCATGATCTTCTCAAGCTTTCATAATCCTCTCAAATCTTATCCTTATTACAATAATTCCAATTCTCCCCTAAAAACCATAGGAAAAATATATTAATTAATTAGATCCTAACTTACAAACTAACTCATTTAGTAAATGACTAACCCAGGGTAGATGCTCCTGAATCAAATTTCCAAGGTAAAAAGAAAACATGGTCTCCTGACGATCAGTCTTCATAGAATGTTAAGAATCCTCCCAGATCCCAAACTTTCATTTGCAGTAAATTAGTTGTTTTGGCATGTTGTCGATGTTTTGTGTTTCCAAGGTTCTGATGTAGTTGTGCCTTCTCCTTGCTGATGTATGCTTCTTTCCTTTGTGCTATATGTTTGTTCTCCATAAATTCACTTTGATACCACACATATTCTATCATTCTTTGCTTCTTCTCCTAGAAGTCGTCTTCATTGTTGTCACTTTGCTGCTGCATTTGCTTCATTGGAATCTTGTCCTCATCCTCTATGGAATTGTCGCAGTCCATAATTATTTCATTTGCTTCACAATTGTTCTTTGGATTGTTCAACCAATCCTCTAAAAAATCTATTTCTACAGCAATATCCTCCATATTTATGCATTTGTAGACTTGCACAGGTTTCTCCAATGGTTCTTGAGCTTCCTTAATTTGCATCTTACTTTCAATTTCTTGCAATTATTCACTACCTGCGAGCACAAAACAAGTATTAGTTTTAAAATCATGAGACCTGGAGGTCTCACTTATGAATTCATGCATCCCTTCCTTATGTAGCATACAGTTCTTCAAGCTATCCACTGACTCTTCCTCGTCCATATCCATACGTTCATCATCATTGTCTCCGAACAATGATCCTTGTTCAGGTGCACAAATATATATCTTTGTTTGCAAGTTTATTTTGCGCTTCAATCTACGTCCCATCAATTGTTTAACTACCCATTTAACTGTTATTTTTATTATCCATCTGTGTCTTTGTGTTTGTAGTATCTCTAGCAACATGTCGAGTCGTGTCTTTAATTCAACAATCTCTCTCTCTTCATAATTAATGCCAACCACTATGGCATCATTGTTGTGACCTTTCTCTCGATCCCACATCTTCATCGTCTGTTGTGAACTTCAACTTGTTCATGGTAACCTGCAACTTAATTACTTTACCAAGTTGTCTCCTCCAAACTTGGTGAATGGTTCACTATACTTGAACCTTTTTTTCTGAGCATTCCTTTCTCCTCAACGACTGCAATATTTCTTGTCTTACAATGACCAAATTCTCGAATGTCGGGCTTTGCCGATCATGCACCCAATTACATTCACAGAGTTAAACGTTTGACTTGATTTAAGGCTCTTTGACCCGAGACATCAATTCTTCTTTAATGGACTTTAGTGTACTTTGACTCTAGCTTTGATTCATTTTTTACTTGACTCAAGCTATACAACTTAGACTTCTTGATTATAACTCTTTTCATGACATCATGTCAACAATCCTTTATGATATCACCATTTACAAAAGTGCTTAAAACAAATAACATAACTCCTTCACAAAGTTTCATATAAATTCCCTCTCTCATAACTCTCCTACTTGGAACACATAATTAAAAAGGTAAAATTACACTATGAAGCTATGCATTCTCCATCCCACACATAGTTTTATGAAACTATATATCACCCACTTAAAACCATATGCAACAATTCACCATTTTTCCTCCACCATGTTTTACAACATCAATTTACTTTCACCTTTACCTTTACTATTTATTTTTACCTCAATTTAAATCCACAAATTCACTTGTAAATTCGAGATATTTTTAATTCTAAGAACTTCTCATCCTAAAAACTTGTCATATTCACTTGTAAATTCAAGATATTTTTAATTCTAAGAACTTATCACCCTAAAGACTTGTCATGACTTTCTTGAATTGACCCAATAACTTTTAGGTATTCAACTTGACCTTTCTCTTTATAGCTTTACTTCATAATTGTTTTACTTTTGACATCACTTTGGAGGAAAACTTCATTGATGTTCAAAGCCTTACGGTAAAATAAGAGTGGCACATATTTTTTTCCCTTTCAAATACCAAAAAGAAGATAAATATAGAAACCTTGAAATCCAGTGAACTTTAAGTCGTCAAAACTTCTGGAGTGTAAAAACTCTGGTAAACTTGATAAATATATATTATTATTGATAAAAGATGAGATATGAGATATGATTACAATGGGGAATCACCGAGGCTTTAAATCTAGCCTCATGGTGTCCCTTGGTGAAGAGGCATGATCTTTGATCATGCCCTTTGACTTAATAAAACCTAAGATAACTATATCTAACTAATAATTAATAAAATATACATAACATTGCCCCTCTCTTAAAGATGCTTTGTCCTCAAAGCATACATAACGATGGACAATGTTGACGAACGCTTGGGTTTCTTGAGCAGTGGGCTCTTGCTTCCCACATTTTAAAAATATCGTGGGGCATATTCTCGAGTTCAATCTTTTGTTGATCTGGATAGTGAAAAGATCTGATATCGACAGGGTTGGATCCTGTCTTGACTTCTATTGGATGTTTGATTTTCCTATATGGAGGCACTTTTATGGGTAGATCCTGGAATACTTTTTCGTGTGTCCGAACTAGTCCTTGTTCTTCTGATGACTCTTCGTGGCTCCCTTTTGAAGATAACATTTCCAATTGATGACATTGTACTGTAGATGTTGGTGCTCCTATTTGAATCATCTTCGTCATCAGAGAGGAAGATATGACTTGATCTTCTGGGGCTTGGAATCCATACAACCTGTGTTTCTGCCCTTTCCACTTAAAACTTATAAACTGGTTCTGATGGTTGGCAGAATAAGTACCTAAAGTTTGTAGCCATTGAATTCCTAAGACCACATCTACTCCTCGTAATGGAACGGTGTAGAATGGAGATTCTAAATGAAAGTTTTTTATCTTTAGTTTGACCTTATGGCATTTCCCTAATTTCTCAATCTTCTTACCATCGGCCACCATTACCTTCATATTAGGCATGGGGAAGGTAAATATGTTAAGTCTTTTTGCCATGGTTGAATCTAGAAAATTGTGGGTACTGCCAGTGTCGATGAGAACCATTACGTTGTTGTTCTTGATATTTCCTCTTAACCTTAGGGTTTGAGGTTGTGATATGCCTGTCATAGCTGATAATGACACTTGCGGAATAGTTTCCCCATCCACTTCTGGAGAGAACTCTAAGTTGTCTTCTAATCCTTGTATATATGAATCATTATTGTTAGCGTCATTAGTTGCTTCACAACTGTATAGATTTTTCGCTTTTCCTTTAGCACATCTGTGCTTAGGGTCCCAGTTTTCACCGCAATGCTTGCACTTGCCCTCTCTCATTCTTTGTTTTTCCACACTACTTTTTTCTTCTTCACGAAGATGGAGTGGGACATATTTTGTGTCATCTATATTTTCAGATTGAGGAAATCTTTGTCTCGAATATACTTTTTCTGGTTTTGATAATCTTTCAAATTTATTTTCAGCAGCTTTTGCTTTTTTCCTTGCTACTTCTATGGACGTAATTTCATGTAGTTCGAGCTCTTCTTGTATGTGGATTTTAAGTCCTGAGATGTAAGACTGGATTAGACGAGATTCCGACAATCCTGGTACTCGTGTTGCCAAGGTCTCCCATTCTCGAGTGTACTCATCCACATCTCCTCTTTGGCGTAATTTGATAAACGTTGAAATTTTTTTTTCTTCTTTTATGCCTTGAAACCTTTTGCAGAATGCATCCTTAAATTTCCTCCAACTGATAGCGAGTGTCGTCTTTTCCCACCACATATACCAATTATATGCTTCTCCTTCCATTTTCATGGAAGCATGTTTAATTTTTTCGTCATCACTAGTAATGTCATAAATCTCAAAATATTCTTCTGCTTTATTAAGCCATGCAACGCTATTTTTTTCATTACCATCAAACTTGGGTAGCTTGATTTTGGCTTTTCACTGATATGCTAATGGTGGAACAAGAAGGGGATATTGATTAGAAAATGCATTCCAAAGCTGCTTATTTTGAAAATCTGCATTACTATCTTCTTGATGATGTGGGGAATCGGTCTTTTCTTGATGCTCTTCTGAGTTTCCTGAATTTGCGGAATTGTTTTGTTGATTTTGTTCCATGTTAGGAAATATTGGGGATTGTGTCTGACTTAATTTATCTATCTTATCATTTAGCTTATTGAAGAGTTCTGTCATCTTGTTCATTGCTTCGCTATGCTCTGTCATCTTGTTCATTGCTTCGCTATGCTTTTCTGTGGCCTCGTGATACATTTGTCTTTCTATTCGATCTGTCGTATCATGAACCTTTTTGATGTCGTTGGAGTGTCCTGCAACTGTACCTTCAAGATCGACTAATCTTTTTCCGAATTCTTCGGAATTATTATTGATTTGTTTCTCAAGATCTCCCAATTTCTTCTGGAATTCAGCCATCGACATCGATGAAGACATTGAACGTGTATGAGGTGGGGAATATTTTTCTGCCAGTTTTCCCCTTTTTTTTTAAAATTAATTAAATTAATTTTTTTTTGAAATAATAATAATAATTTCTATTATATATATATATATATATATATATATATATATATTTTTTTTTTTTTAAATAATAATAATAATAATAATTATTATTATTTTATTATTTGAATTATATATATATATATATATATATATATATATATATATAATATTGTTTTTAAAAGTCACTTTGTTTTGAAAAGGCACGTTGTTTTGAAAAGGGGAAATGGGTTTTAATACCATGGGCCCAAAAACCACGAGCTTGTAAACCACAAGCAATTACTCTTCCTTTTTAATTTTACTTTGTCTTCACATGTACGTATATCTCTCTTTTTACTTTTAATTTATTTCCCCCTTTATGTTAACTTTCCTTTTCTCTTTTGATTTTATTAATATATATATATATATATATATTTCTTCCTTCTTCTTTTTTAAAAAACAAATGTTGCTACCCACAAGCACTTGGTTTTTAAAAAAATCTGCAATTTTGGAATTTTCTTGTAATTCCTTAATTCTGGGTGATCACACAGATCCCTAAGAGCGATGGCTTTGATACCAATGGAGTGTAAAAACTCTGGTAAACTTGATAAATATATATTATTATTGATAAAAGATGAGATATGAGATATTATTACAATGGGGAATCACCGAGGCTTTAAATATAGCTTCATGGTGTCCCTTGGTGAAGAGGCATGATATTTGATCATGCCCTTTCACTTAATAAAACCTAAGATAACTATATCTAACTAATAATTAATAAAATATACATAACAACTTCTCCCAAAGTGTGACTTCCACGTGAAGTGTGATTTATCTTATTTTTTAAAAAATAGATGCTTGTCCTTGTGAATATCGTAAAAGAAGTATACCTCCTATAATTACTAAGCACTACAGATTTATCAAAGTTCATTCAACCCAGATTTACTCACTGGTAAGGGTATTTAAAAAAAATTAATCTCTTAGTGGACTTCTACCATCGCAAACAATTCACACTGCCCACCATTCATGCTTTCGATTCAACCTTTTTTACTAAAATGTTACCAACATTACAGGTACCTGATAAATCAACTCAATCCTACCATGCTTGGCCTATTTAACGAACCATCCATTTAGTAAGACTGATAAAATGAGCTACACAGGTCACCGAACAAATTTACGCAGGTTTGGTGCTCCAACGTTGCACAGCTCCAACTTCGGACTTAGGATGCGCTCAACGAATTTTTTAGTCTTCACATCAAATTGATTTTCAACCGACAATAAAGAAATAATATATAAATATATAAATTCCAACTTGGACAGTAAGCCTCAAACAAATTCATGCAACTTGTCCATTCAACATTCTCCACGCCTTCACGCAACAACAATTATTACTTACAACAACTGAGAAATGGTGTTGAATCTTCAACAACCATAATCAGTGCACTCGATTATCCAATAATTCAATGAGCTCCAATCAGATCTCCTCTATGCTCGCCCAAGATACATCACAACAATCAATTTGCCAAATATACAAGGCTCCCATGCTCTGATGCCAAATGATGGGCCATAGGTCTGTAACTTAGCAAATAAACAAACACATAATACTGAAAATTAAATACACATCAAATTTCTGAAATAATTAATAAATAAATAAAATATTTACATAGAAATTGGTCTCATGCTTGGCCTCTCTTTACACTCACAGACACTCTTCTACCTCTACACCATGCCTCATAGGCTCTCTTATTTATACAAATCGATTAGAACCCAAGGTAGGTTTTAGATCCCTAAACTAAATCCCAAAATATTTCTCCTAATTCCAAATATCTCTCATCTAATCTCTAAAATATTTCTTTCAATCCCTTATCCTTAACTAATCCATGATCTTCTCAAGCTTCCATAATCCTCTCAAAATCTTCTCCTAATTACAATAATTCCAATTCTCTCCTAAAAACCATAGAAAAAAAACATTAATTAATTAAATCCTAACTTACAAACTAACTCATTTAGTAAATGACCAACCCAGAGTAGATGCTCTTGCATCACAATCATTGAGATCCCCAATCAAGAGAGACATAATTTCCTTTGGTGACATACTCTGAAATTGATCGATTTCGTAGTTATTGGATTCTTGTTTTCATGATTGTTTCAGGATCCAATATGGTTTTCCCTTCCTCAACAATTTTTAGAAATATAGTTTGAATTGTGATTTTGTCACTTATAACCTTTTTTAAGCATGAAATGTGGAAAACTGGGTGTACTCGCGGAGATGCAAGTAGTTCCAATTTGTATGCTATAGTACCAATATTTTGCAACACCTTATAAGGGCCATAATACTTGGGTGATAATTTACTATCCTTCTTAGCTTGCTTGAGGGACATTTGTTTGTATGGTTGTAGTTGTAAAAATACCCAATCACCCACGTCAAAACTTCTTTCACTATGATGTTGATCTGCTTGTTATTTCATTCGATTCTATGCTAGAGCAAAGTTATCCTTTAATAGTTGGAGAACTTGTTGTTGATGCTCGATGTCATCTTCCATTGATTGAACCTTAGATTTGACTCTTAGAGATGATGTGATGGATGTTGGATAATATCCATAAAGTGCCATAAATGGGGTTATTTTTGTTGTGATATAGAAGGAAGTGTTATACCAACATTCTATCAGAGGTAACCACTTGACTTATTGTGTTTGTTTATCGTATACAAAGCAACGAATATATCCTTCTAAACATTTGTTTATTATCTCATTTTTTCCATCAAATTGAGGGTGATAAGATGAGCTATGAGCCAATTGAGTACCGAGACAAGAAAATAATTATGTGCAAAATTTTCTAGTGAAAATGGAATCTCCATCACTTACAATAATCTTTGAGTTTCCATGTAGTTTTTGAACTGTCTCCACGAAAGTAGTAGTAATTGTACTGCCTTTGAAAGGATGAGACAATACATAGAAATGTGTGTAATATCTCAATGGATTTTAACACATATCTACCCATGTTCGAAGGAAAGAGTGTAATCATGGTAGTAGTAATTGTACTGACTTTGAAAGGATGAGACAATACATAAAAATGTGTGTAATTGGTAAGTCTATCAACTACTACCATGATTACACTCTTTCCTTCGAACATGGGTAGATATGTGTTAAAATCCATTGAGAACTCCTCCCAATGTTGACTTGGAATGGCTAATGGTTGTAAAATACCTAAGGTCTTAATTGTATCAACTTTATTTTGTTGGAAAACCAAACATTTTGCCACAAAATTTTGAATATCATATTTAAGGCCATCCCCAAAAAATTTCTTCTTGACCCTGTGGTAAGTTCTTAAAAATCCTAAGTGTCGTCCTATATTATATGTGTGCAATTCCAAAAGGAACATGTGCTTGAGTTGGGAGTTCTCACATATATATAAGCACTAGGATCTTCATGCAACTTTGAATGAGTGTCCACAACTCTTCGTCTTTCTTCCATTCATCCCTTGCTTTAGTTATCCAATCAGGTTGGATAATATAAATGGCACAAAGAAATGCCTCCACATCCTTGCCCTTTCTTGAGAGTGCATTTGCAACAACATTTTACTTCCCTTTTTTGTAGATGATTTCAAAGTCATAACCGAACATCTTTGTAACCCTTTTTTTCTACTCTTATGAAGATAATCTTGTTCCAAGAAGTATTTAAGTCTATCATGACCTGTTTTTACTTTGAAGTGTCTTCTCGTTAGGTAAGGGCACCAATTATTTAGGGCGTGTAGTATTGCTAACATTTCCTTCTCATAAATAGGTTTATGCAAATTCTTCGCCTTTATTGGATGACTTTAAAAGGAAATAAGTATTCCTTCTTGCATTAAAATATGTTATGAAACTAGCTCCTAAAATAGAAGAAAACAGAGGTCAATGCCTTAGAAATAAACCACTTTGAGGGGGAAACCTACTTTACATTACATAAATGAACAATTCTTGGATGATTCAAATGACAAAGCCTCCTTTCCATATATAGGAGTCCATGGGGTCACAATATAATCCTAGCTGACCTAACAATAATAATGTAAGGGCACAACAATAACAATAGTGGGGTTTTATGGGGCACAATAATAAAAATATGGGGACTATAGGGCTACAACAACAAAGTAAGGGGCCTACACTAACATAAATAAGGGACTACACTAGTAATATAGGGACCTAACATGCCCCTCTGCTTCAAACAAGTGTTGTCCTTGATCCAGGAGGATCGTATAGGTCCAAGTACAAGTGGCTTAAGTACAAAGGCTCAAAAATCAAAGTGTCAGAAATGTGGCAACCTCGGTGTCAAGTTGAAGATCTCGTTGTCCTAATCGCAACGGTGCGAACAGTTCGTCAAACCGAGATCGTATGCAAATGTTAGAGGGAGTTAAAGTTTTGGGTTGACTTGGATGACTTGGTAGGTTAAGTGAGACACAATTTGGAAGAAACCCAGTCACCAGATTTCGGCCAGCTCCGGCCAGATTCCGGGTGAAATTATGGCCTCCTTAAAATGACTCCTACGATCAAAAACGAAATTTTTAAAAATGAATTAGTTTTTTATAAGAATAAAAAAAATATTTAAAAAAAGGGGTGGCGGGCCACCAACCCCGCCACCCCACCGTACAGTCATAAAAAATAAAAAAATATATTTATGTGCTGGCGGGCCATGACCCCCGTCGAACCCCACGGAGCTCCACACCATAAAAGGTGCATGCATTGCATATATCATATATATGTTAAAACATATATATAATATATGTTAAACATATATGATATGTTGTACAATGGACAACGGTCGTTTCAGGGGTGGGTCGCCCGATGCGGGTCCGACCCCCCTCATACATCCTATTAAATAATGTATGCAGGTATTAAAAACTATATGCACATTTTTATAGTGGTGGCGGGGTTTGACCTCTCGACCCCCTCCCTAAATATTTGGATCTCAACTTACTCGGTTAGTGGCTCCCTTGGGGAGTCTGCTCAGCCTCCATCATTTAAACCATTCAATTCAGAAGTGTGCCTAGGTAGGCTAGGAGCATCATGGAGTACGAGACAGAGTGGAACCATAAGCGTTTTGCAGGAGGGGGGAAGAACCATGAACTGATCCCATTTACAGAGGGGCTAGATTTGTTTGACATCAGAATCAGGTAAATTTTATATGGATTCTGCACCACTTGGCACCACGAATCCAATGGTGTTGTCCGTTTCTTCATCACAAGTCTCCAATTTTTGGGCATTTTCAGCTATGGAGGTATAAGGGTGTAATTTTGCATTGATTATTGTACTTTCATTTTATTTTCCACTTAATGTAAGAGGGCCTCCCCACTGATTGAGCAGGGCCCGGAGAGTAGTCCCTCCTGGACTAACTCCAATATCAATTTCATGTCTCATTTGCATGATTTTATGTACTTCTCTCTTCTTATGTTCATACCTTTTTAATTTTCATGGTTAAGATGCAAATTTTCCATGTAATTATTTAATACATCTCATTATTTTTCTGGATCAAGTGGTATCAAAGCAGGTCTTTGTAGATGTGAATTGCATGTTTGTATGCTAACTAGAAACATGCTACGAAAAGGTAAAGGGAAACTAAAGTCTTTTGATCCCGAAGTGGGACGTGCACATTGAAGAAGAAACATGGATGACGATGCTAGAAATGAGGAGATAAATTTCCGCAAAACATTCTACACCATGGCAGATCGAGTCGAGAAGCTGTTCTTGATCTTTATGCAGGAACGCAACAGAATACAGATATAACCATAGATACAGAGATGCAGCGGAAATAATGCTTCATTTTATTAATAAACGAATGACTGCAATAATCTTACAAACATAATGGAAACAAGCTAGGGCGCTGGTAGCGTATCTCTGAGAAGAGATGTAGCGTACGCAGGCCTTTGAACTGTGTTACATTGAGACTCACAGGCCTATTACAGACATAATAGAAATAGATGAGCTAGGGTACTGGCAGCGTATCCCTGAGAAGAGATGTGGCGGCTACCAGCCCCTGAACTGTGCTACAATGCAGACATGATGGAGATGTGGCGAGCTAGGGCACTGGTAGCGCTTATCTCTGAGAAGAGATGTATCGGCTCCCAGCCCCCTGAACTGTATTACAATGTGGCTCGAGGGCCTATTTATTGTTGAGAAACAATGTAGAATCCGAAATGTCCAAAACCCTAACCGTAGGAGATGAAGCGCCAAAACTGTGGGCCCCGTTTGGGTAAATTGGTGGTTCAACTTCTCGGGGACGTAACTTTGGCATCCGATCTCCGTTTGACGCGCTCAATAGCTCGTTAGAAAGATCTGTCTGAGGAGTACAACTTTTGAATGAGAAACATCAGTCCATGGACCCATGTTGCTCTCCATTTTCCCAAAAAACGTCGTTTAGGGCCTCAAAACGGCTCCGGAAGTTTAAGACCCAAAAAAATGCTAAAAATAGTAAGTTGTGCCGAAACTTACAAGCTGAAATAACTGATGGTGGGGGTTCAAATGGACTCGATGGGTGGCCACCAATATTCACCTGGATTATTAATGCCCCAAAATGGCTCCGGGTGTGCAGGACCCGAAAACCTGCTATAAATAGTAAGCTGTGCTGAAGCTGAAAAAAATGAAAGAATTGATGCTGCGGGTCCAAATGGAATAGGTGGGAGGCCACCGATATCCACCTGGATCAGTTCTCAAGACTTGAGAAACTAGAAAGTGTTGGGGAAAATGCTATAGAAGGACAAGGTTCAACACATGGAAATGATGGAGGGGATCCACCTCCTCCTCATTCCACGAGTGGAAGTTCCTCTTCTTCTTCTCACCATCATCATAGGAATTCAGGAAATGCATCTAAGAAAGCCTTCTTTAAATTGGATGTCAAATTTGATCTTCCAATGTATCATGGCGAAAGTAATTCAGAAAAGCTAAGCAATTGTATTACGCAGATTGAAGTCTACTACAAGATTCAACAGATTGAGGAGGACGAGGCAAAGATCTAGTTGGCCTCTCTTCGGCTGAATGGCACCGCTCTGGTCTGGTGGGAGAGAAAATTGCAAGGCAGCCAAAATGTGGGTAACGTTCTCTCCTCATGGTTAAATTTTGTTTCTGCATTGAGAAACTAATTTTACCCTTTGGATTATAAGAAAAAGGCATTAATGAATTGGGAGAATGGCGCAGGGCGGGAGTCGTTGGGATTTGAATGGCGAAGGGCGTTCTGCTCAGGGCCTGCGCGACAAACAAGCTTCTGAACAGGCCAGGTGGTTTCAGGTGGGCCTACGGTCACAAGGCGCTGAGCTTATCACTCATTCTGCTGCTGATGGGCTGTCTTCTACTGTTTCTGAAGGCGGGAATGCCATAAAAGTGGGGGGTGGTTTGTCAGGCAGAGAGGGAGCATTTTCGTTGAATAAGGGACTGACTCCCTGCGTGATTTCAGAAGAGCAGGAGCTCGGGCTGCAGGGGAAGGTTTTGAATCATCTTTCAAGTGCGGTGGAATGGGAGTGTGAAGCAGGTGACTATCAGAGTTTTTATTGCTTTGGTTTTGCTTTGGATCAGGATCTAGCAGTGCTCTCGGATAGAGGGGTATATGGTTTCTGTGAAGGGAAGAGCGGGAAAGGTGTCTCAAATCTTCTAAGCCTGGAAGAACAGAGTGGGAAGCCTGTCTTCGAAGGCACCAAAGAGACAGGCGCAAGCAATGTCAGGGAGGTTGGAGAGTCGAAGAAGGGGGGCAGAAAAAAGAAATGGATTAAAGTCAAAAGAGACGAGATAAACTACGTTTTGGGTGAAGACATAAGATGGGAGCAGGTCTCTCTTTTGGCCAGCAGAACTCTGGTAGGTAGAGTCATGGGGAGGTTTTTTGCTATGAAAACTGTCGTTGCTTGGGCTGGAGCTAACTGGAAAGATGACCTTGGATACATTCCAGAAGTGGTGTCCCTCTCCAAGGGGTGGTTCGCCTTCAACTTTCTGCTTCCTGAACACAGCCAGTGGGTGTTGCAAAGGTGTTGGGCACTGGATCACTCTCCTATGCTCCTCAAACATTGGCACCCTCTTTTCGATGCTAGTAGGGAGAGGGTGGACTCAGTTCCCTTGTGGGTTCGTCTTCCTGGATTGCCTCTTCATTATTGGACTGAGGAACATCTCCGAGGTTTGGGTAATACGCTTGGGATTTTTCTCGAGGCTGACCTTTCCTTCCTTCATACTAATCTCAGGCGTGTTGCTCGAATATTAGTGATGGTTAATATCAGGGAAGGCCTGGCTGACTCTCTGAATCTAAGGTGGGGGCAGTATTTCATAAAGCAGTCCCTGGACTATGAAAATGTCCCTTTCCGATGTCGTCGTTGCTTTGCTTACGGTCATCCAGCCTCTGAGTGTGGTTTTTCTTCTCGTCCTGTAAAAAGGAGGTGGGTTAGACGCAGTGAGGTGGATCCTAGCGGGAGAGGGGCTGGCTCTGATACTCCCAAAGCTCAATCTCTATCCATTCCGCCCCCTAGTGGCACCTCGACCCCTGCTACCATTGGATCATGCATTCCGGATGAGGTGGGCTTCCAGGATTCGGTTGTGGGATCGCTTCACCTTTCTGGGCAGGGGTCGCTCTCTCCGTTGACTGCTGATGCTTCTTATCCTGCAGTAAATGACTATAGTGGTCATTATGGCGTGGATTATCAGCTGAAGGATGACGGCATGTTGAAGGCTGTTTTATCTTTTATGACTTCTCCTCAGTTGGGATCCTTTCCATTTTCACCAAACATAAATATCTCCCTTAACTTGGTACCGAATTCTGTCTCAGCTGATAAGGGTGACTGTGGGTTATTATCAAATGCTGCTCCTATTTTGTTCCAGCCAGCTCTTCTAGAGAAGGCTACTGTCTTTGATCCTGGTGATGGTCCGTTGGTGCCTTTTGAATCTTCTGTTCCTTTGGTCATGGTGTATAACCTGAGATCGAGTGCTAGAAAAAGTGCAGGGGGTTTTGGGAGGGGGAAACCCCCAGCTGCTCGGGGCAGGGGTCGAATCTCCTTCTTGGCAAGAGCTCAGGACGGAGCTATGATGGATGTTCATGATGGGAGGCAGGTTTCTATTGAGAGGGCGCTTAGAGCAAGACAGTCCCTGAAGTCTGGTGTGTAATGAAGATCATGTCCTACAATTGCAGGGGGTTGGCAGGACCCCAAAAGAAATCTGCTTTCCAGAGGATTATTTTTCTGGACTGTCCGGATTTAATTCTGCTACAAGAAACTTTAGGTGTTGGTTATGTGGTCAAAGATAGGTTGGAAGGTTGGTTGCCTGGTTGGTTTTTTGAGACGTTGGATGTTAGAGGGCGTTCGGGAGGGATGGTTGTGGGTTGGAATGGAAGAACTATCAAACCACTCAATTTCTGGGGTATGGAGTCGGTCCTGGGGTTAACTTTTCAGGTGCTGGAGCTAGATGAGGTTTTTAACATTTTTAATATCTATGGTCCTTATCAAGATCGGATCCCGTTTTGGGATTCCCTACTGGGTAACTCTCTACTCAAAGGGGATTCGGTGATTTTGGGAGGGGATCTGAACTTTTCCTTGGGCCAGTCTGAGGTCTGGGGTCCTCATGCGCATGCTGATTCTTTGTCGGGGTACTTCACCCAAAAGCTGGTGGAGAATCATTTGCTCGATATTGAGCCCTTAAAGTTGAAGCCCACTTGGAGGAACAATAGATGCGCTGAAGACATAATCGCTAAGAGACTTGATCGCTTCCTGGTGGCTGAGCAGATTGTGGACAGAACTTTTCAAATTAGGTAGTGGGTTGGATGTGGGGGTGCTTCTGATCATTTTCCCATCTTCCTTGATTTAAAGAACGGGCCTAGGCAACCTCCCAGTCCTTTAAAGTTTAATAATACCTGGCTCAGGGATGTTTCTTTTAAAGCCCTTGTTCTGGATAGGTGGATCCCTTATAGGGATGATGGTCCTCTTTCTGCAGCTTTTCATTTTGCTGAGAATTTTAAGCGTGTCAAGGAAGCTGTGAAGCATTGGTCGGCTGCTCAGAGATTGAGGGAGGATTTGGATTTGAAAAAGGTTGAAGAGGATCTTTGATTGATATATGAGGGGATTGGAGGTGGGTTCCAAACTCAAGCTGATAAAGATACCCTCGTCTCTCTCAAAAAAAGAAGGAACTCCCTTCTTTTGGATAAGGAAGAATCTTGGAGGTTGAAAAGTAGGACCACATGGTTGGCAAGTGGGGATGATAATACAATTTTTTTTCATGCTTATGCGCGTGGTCGAAAGGCGGCTAATTATATTTGGAATTTAAGAGATGCTCAAGGCATTGAACACTCTTCCTTTGAGGCTAAAGCAAAGCTGGGCGTTGATCATTTTAAGGCTCTATTTAAGGCTCCAGCTCATGCTTCTCTTGTGGAGGTTATTAGAGTGGCTCAACTCTTCCCGAGGTTTGTGGAGGAGGCGGATAACATATCTCTGATGGCTGTGGTTTCGGAGCAGGAATTAAAGGAGGTTCTTCATAGCTTTCAAAAAGACAAAAGTCCTGGGCCAGATGGTTGGTCGATTGAATTTTTCTTGGCTCTTTATGATGTGTTAGGGGCTAATCTGCTGAAAGTAGTGGAGGATATCAGAATTTCTGGGAGGATACCGGCTTGTTTTAATTCCACGTTCATAGCTTTGATTCCGAAGGTGGATAACCCTCTTACTTTGGCTGATTTTCGTCTGATCTCTCTCTGCAATTGTATTTATAAGGTGGTTGCCAAGGTGATTGCGAGGAGACTCAAAAGCATTCTGTCTTCCCATATCTCTGGGGAACAATTTGGTTTTCTGGATGGTCGTCAAATTCATGAAGCAATCGGTACTGCTCAAGAATTTCTCCACAGCATGAAGACCAAGAATCTCAAAGGAACGGTGCTGAAAATCAATCTATCCAAAGCATATGACCGGGTAAGATGGTTATATATTCGTATGCTCTTGACTCATCTTGGTTTTGGCATTGGTTTTATTAGATGGATTATGAGCTGTATCACTACTGTCTCTTTTTCTGTCTTGCTTAATGGGGCTGCATCCCCCTTTTTTCATGCTGAAAGGGGCCTTCGCCAGGGCTGTCCCCTTTCTCCCCATTTTTTTTTATTGGTTGCTGAGGGCTTGAGCAGAGCTCTGAAGGCGGCCAAGAGACAGGGATCCTTGAAGGGCATCCAGGTTGCTCCAAATCTTTTCATCACTCATCTTCTTTTTGTTGATGATGTTTTAATCTTCTGCTCTGGATCGGTGCGAGATGCTGTTACTCTTGGAGAGATTTTGGACCTGTTTAGCAAGGCCACAGGTATGGAAGTGAATGGTGTGAAGTCTTCCATCACCTCCCATTTTCTGCGGGAGGAGGAGAGGCGAGAGTTTGAAAGGATTTTTCCTTATAACTCTGTTGGTTTGGAGGATGGGCTGACTTACTTGGGGTTCCATTTAAAACCCAATGACTATAGAAAAAATGATTGGAGTTGGCTTCTGGAAAAGCTGGAAAAGCACCTAAGAGTGTGGTGTCATAAATGGCTGTCTAGAGCCGGGCGACTGACCCTGGTTAAGTCTGTGTTGGAGGCTGTCCCGGTTTATTGGTTATCCCTTTCTTGGATCCCAAAGGGTATTTTGGAGGCAGAAAGGAGGATTTGATTCATATTCCTTTGGAGTGGGAAGCAGGAATATTTGGTGACCCCTTGGGTTAGGTGGGAGAAAATTGTAGTCCCTAAAGGGTTGGGTGGTTGGGGACTGAAATTTTTTTTTCTCTTTGCACAAGCTCTGGCTGCGAAGGGTGGGTGGAGGCTTCTTAAAGTTGACAGTCTTTGGACTCAGGTGTTGAATCAGAAATATATTGCTCCTTTGTCTATTGTTGATTGGATAAGAAATCCTAGGAAATCCTCTACGGGTGGTTCAGTGATATGGAAGGCTCTTGTAAATTCCTTTCATATTTTGGAAACTAGTCTGGCTTGGGATGTGGGTAGTGGCAGGAGGTTTCGGGTTGGTGAGGATCCTTGGATGGGAAGTGAACGAAAAAATCTTCTTCCTAGGCGCACGGTTGAGGCTTTAAGGCAGAGGGGGATCACTTTTCTTGCTCAACTTGCTGATCCGGTTAGGAGAAGGTTGGGGGTTCAGTCTTGGAATCCGGCCTCGTCTTTGGGTTTGGAGATTATGGATGAGAGGGATCTGGCTGAATATATCAGAGCTTTAAAACAGGCTCATATCTTGCTACAGGAGAGGGAGGATATGATCATTTGGGATTTTGACTCGTCAGGGATCTATTCTCCTCGGGCTGGTTATAAAAAACTCAGTGCAGGGGGTGTTTTGGGTGAAGAGAGGTGGTGGTGGAAGAAACTTTGGAAATTAAATTTCCCTCCTAAGACCCACATCTTTATGTGGTGTGTTCTTGAAAACAAAGTCCCCACCTGGGACGTTCTGCAACATAGGAGTTTTCAGGGCCCTGGCTGGTGCTGTCTATGTAATTCTGATGAAGAATCGGTAAACCATATTTTCCTTAGCTGCCCCTTCATTAAAGGGGTGTGGATGGAATGCACCAGGTATTTGGGTTTTCTCTGTAGATGGGAGGGCTTATCTGTGTCACAGGCTTCGGATGCATGGTGGGTTTCTCAAGCTGAGCAGAATCTTAAAGCTCTGCCTGTCCTTGTGATCTGGGGTGTTTGGTTGGCACGTAACCGATTACTTTTTGAGGGGATTTTTAGTACTCCTGTGGTTGTTGGGGCCATGTCTATTGGTCTGCACTCTGCTTTCCCTATACATATCCGTGCTGCCAATCAGAGAGAGATCCTGTTGTTGGACATTGATAAGAGAGTTCCGTGGGGTTTTTTTGATGGGGCAATGCAGCATAACGTTTGTGGTGGTGGGGCTTTGCTGTTCCTATCTGAAGCACATTGGTTTGAGATTTCTGTTGGGCTTGGGGAAGGAACTAATAACCAGGCTGAACTGTTGAGCCTTAAGATCCTTTTGCTATTTTCTGTGGAGAGAGGCTGCAGAATGTTAAATTTCTTTGGGGACTCCTTGAACGTGATTAATTGGATTAAAGGTTTTCAACAATGCAGTGTCTACCATCTACAACACCTGCTTCGTTCTATTAGGGAGATCCTTTCCTCATTTGAAACTTTCTCTTGTCAACATATTTACCGAGAAAATAACGATATGGCAGATCGAGCTTCGAAGCGAGGGATCCAACAGGACGAGGGTTCCTGGAGGATCAGAGAACATATGGATGGCGCTATCTCTGAATATTTACATATATCCTTGTTTGAATGAGTGGCCACTGTGTTATTCTTTATGACAAGGAACCTTTCGCCTACAGGAGGCACTAACTTGATTGCTGTTGGGTGGAACTGTTATTAAACAGGCTATTTTGTGCTCACATTTCGGGGTGTTTCACACCTGGTGAACTGTTTTGTGCACATTTTTCGGGTTGCTCATACTTGGTTGCTGTGGGGTGGAACTTTTATTTAACTGTCCCATATTTTTGCTGATGGAGATTGCGAAACTTTGGTAATCCATTCGTTGTTCAACACTGAAGGTTTCTACAGGGGGTTGCCTCCTTTTTTATATGAAAACAGAGCATGCGGGTCCCCTGGGCGGTGATTTGGACAGATTATGAGATTTTTTTGCTGTGAGCCTACTTGTTGGCTCGACTGATGAATGATTAATAAGCTCGTTTCCTGTTGAGCAGTGAATTTTCCCTTCCAGACATTTAGGCCGACCTACTAGTCAGCAGAGCAGTGAGGTTGGTTTTCTTGCTTGATCAGCTTTATACATAGGGTCATTTGAACAATTTTGTTTCTCATAAACAGCTTGTAAAAGCCAGTTTCCGCAATGGCATGTTACACTTTGCATCTGAATTTGTAAACAAACTCATTGAGTTTGTCTCTCTCGAACACATATCTATGTGTTTCTCACTGTATTTTTGTACTCATCTGCAGTAATAAAAATACGCTTTTTTCTCGAGGAAAAGAAAAAGAAAAAGGCATTAATGGAATGACAACACCTAAGGCAAAGCAGAGGACAAAATGTACAAGACTTCACTAAAGAAATTAGAAAACAAGCATTGAATTTAGGCATTCCATTAGATTCACCAGAGATTGTAACCAAGTATATTAGCTCTCTGCATAATTACATAATACATTCATTATTATTGTTTGAGCCTCCTACCATCGATGAGGCCAGTGTGAAGGCCATGCACATAGAGAGCAGGGGAACGCATGAAAAAAGTGACCACCCAAAAAGGACTGCAGCAGCCAAAAAAAGGGGAGCAAATATCTCTTGCACACATTGTGAGAAAGAGGGACATGACGAAGAAAATTGTTGGAAGATGCACCCTGAGTTCAGACCTGAGAGGAATGAAAAAAAGGGTAAGCAGAAGACCACCACCACCGTACAACAAAACCAAGATTTTGAATCAGAGGAAGATGAAAAGGTCACAACTGAAGGATTTGCACGAGGTAGATCAATTGACCTGGGGTCTGATTCCGACAATGAAATGAAGCTTGCAGCCTTTGGGTTCGCAGCAGAAGGACCCATAGACTTGGGTTCCGATTCGGGCGATGAAACAAAAATTTCAACAGATATTGTACCAAAGATGAAAAGGACACTTACTACGGCAGAATTCCAAGAACTTGAAGAGATTAAACAAAGCATCCAAGCCGAAAATACTAAGCTAAGGAGGCTCCTATAGGAAGAAAATGAAGAAAAACAAAGGTTACTATGCCAGTTACAAGCTCAGGATGAGGCCTTGGAAAAGTTACGACATAACCAACATGAGGTAAAAAGCAACCCTTCAATTTCATGTACTTTTCATGATGATGATTTGCTGTTTTTGAAAAACATACTACAGGGATCGGATCCAAATTGTTGAAGAAGATGGGGTATCAGGGAAAAGGCATCGACATCAATGGCTAAGGCATCGTAAACCCCATCTAATTCAAGGAATTTCCGCGTCATGCAGGACTCAGACACACCAAAAAGGAAATGGGAGAAAGCTCCAATACAACTAGTGACTAGCCAATGACAAACGATGAAATCCCTTCCTCACATTCCAGCGATAGTGAGGACTCCATGAACACTTATCAGAGGAACACCAGGAGAAAGCGCCCGAAGGCGACCTAGAAAGTTTGGAGGAAAAAGAATTGTTGTAGTTGTTGCAATGAAGTGGGTCACCAACAAGCCACGTGTCCGATGATCCATGCCTTGAAATCATCAATAGAGGAGCCGAAAGGTGACAATGTTCAACAAATGAGTCCACCACATTCATGGTGGTCTGCTTTATTAAGTTGGGTTTTTTAGAGGTAGTAGCTTGTTACGGCCACAATTGTAAATCATACGTTGCAAGTAAATGTAATCGTGATGGTGTGTTTCCCATCACTTTGAAACACAACGATGATGTTTTGGCCTTTCCTTATGAGTAGTTGAGGTATTGGTTGTTTTTATGTAATCCTTAGCCAATGAGTGTGTGCTATAAACTCTTGGCAAGGAGGGGTTGTTGAGTCATGTGTGGTTTGCATGGTTGCATGATGTACCAGTTTTGCGTGCAAGAGATTGAAGGTGTTTATTGAACGAATAAGTAGTGTGTTGGATATGTTAATGATTTTGGTGGTCGAAAAGCTCCTAAGAGGGGAGGAATGATCCAGGAGGATCGTACAAGTCCAAGTACAAGTGGCTTAAGTACAAAGGCTCAAAAAAGTGTCAGAAATTTGGCAAACTCGGTGTCAAGTTGAAGATCTTGTCGTCCTAATCGCAAAAATGTGAACAGTTCATCAAACCGAGCTCTTATACGAAAGTTAGAGGCATTCAAATTTTTGCGTTGACTTGGATGACTTGGCAGGTTAAGGGAGACACAATTTGGAAGAAACTCGGCCAACTATGACCAGATTCTGGGCGAAATTGTGGCCTCCTTAAAATGACTCCTACGGTCAAAACTAGAATTTTTAAAAATGACTTAGTTTGTTATAAGAATAAAAAAATATATTTTAAAAAAAGGGGTGGTGGGCCACCAATCCCGCCACCCCACCGCACAATCATAACAAATAAAAAGAATATATTTATGGGCTGGCGGGCCATGACCCCCGCCGAACCCCACGGAGCTCCACACCATAAAAGGCGCATGTATTACATATATAATATATGTTAAAACGCACACACACACAGATATATATATATATATATATATATATATATATGTTAAAACATATATATAATATATGTTAAATATATATGACATATTGTACAACGGATAACGGTGGATTCGGGGGTGGGTCGCTCGATGCGGGTCCGGCCCCCCCTCATACGTCCTATTAAATAATGTATGTCGGTATTAAAACTATATGCGCCTTTTTATGGAAGGGGCAAGGTTTGACGACCCGACCCCCTCCCTCAATATTTGGATCTCAACCAACTTGGAAGAGGTTCCCTTGGGGAGTCTGCTTAGCCTCCATCATTTAAAACATTCAATTCAGAAGTGCTCCCAGGCAGGCCAGGAGCGGCACAAAGTACGAGACATAGTGGAACCATGAGCGTTTTGTAGGAGCGAGGTAGAACCATGAACTGAGCCCATTTCTAGAGGGGCCAGATTTGTTCGACATTAGAATCAGGAAAATTTTATATGGATTTTGCACCTCTCGACACCACGAATCCAACGATGTTGTCTATTTCTTCATTAGAGGTCTCCAATTTTCGGGCACTTTCAGTTAAGGGTTTAATTTTTCATGGATGCTTGTACTTTCATTTTATTTGCCATTTAATCAAAGAGGGCCTCCCCACTGATTGAGTAGGGCCCAGAGATGTATTTCCTCCTGGACAAACTCTGCTATCAATTACATGTCTTATTTGCATGATTTTATGTGCTTCTCTCTTCTTATGTTCATGCCTATTTAATTTTCATGGTTAAAATGCAATTTTACATGTAATTCTTTAATCTATCTCAAAGCTAAAGATTTTGGATCAGTCCTCAATGCTTGATTATTTCTTGATGCTTCTGTATAACATTCTCATCCTCCCATGTGGAATCTTCAACGAGTGAGTTATTCCACTTGCTGAGATACTTTTAATTTGATCGATTTCGTAGTTGTCGAGTTCTTTTTTCCGCAACTGCTACAGAACTTCTTTGGTTGCGATGTTGATCTTTATGTTGTTTCATTCGATTCTGCACCAAAGTTAGGTTATCGTTTGAGAGTTGGAGAACTTATTGTTGATGCTCGATGTGATATTCCACTACATTATCATCCATATTAGCTTTCATTTGATCCTTCAAACCGTCCAACCTAGCCTTCATTTCTTCTTTTAAACCATCTATGTCATCTTTGCTTACTCTTTGTAAGATCAAAATTTGTTGCACTTGGTACCATAATTTTGATATATCATACTACAATTCTTCCTCTTCATGTGTCATACTGGAAATTTATGAGGGTTTAATGGGTGTGGAATTATTTTTTAGAGGCATTATATAACTCAATACTGATATATATGCTTCAATATGCCCTTGTAATCACTTCAAACTTATTTTTCAAACAAATGTTATGCAAACTTGTTTTAAAAAATACACACATTTTATTTTTATTTTTAGGAGGTCTATATTCAACCTGATTTATCTCTATTATTTCGCATCTTCAAGACCTGAATTTATATCCTGTATTAACCCTTTGAGTCCTTTTTCCAACGCCATAGGCCAGACCTAATTTGGATTCCTCAAGGAAAAGTTATGCTCAATCTCCCGCAATGACCTAATTATGGAAAAGTTTAGTAGAGCTAACTTGTACGTCATGCTACATGTCACTGTTTCCTCCTTAGGCTCTGAAATTGATAAAAAGGACACTACAGTCTATGTAATTTTGGCCACTTTCTACAGAATTTCAATCTGATGTTTAGAGAGAGAGTTACGACGATTTTACCAAGGTAACCTCTTTGAGATGAAATTCGGGAGCCTGCAAAAACCCTAACTTCCACATATCACATCTCCTTAAATATTGTGAACCAAGATCTGAAATTTTTACATGACGTTCATCAAGATTCTTCGCAAATGGTTTTTTTTAGCTTTTGAACCTTCGTAGAAGAAAATTTATAGCGAAAATGCTAGGATGACCTGTTTGAAGCAATGAAACCCTAGAATCCAAAGCCCTAATACCAAATGTTATGAAACCAGCTTTCAAAATAGAAGAAAACAGAGATCAATGCCTTATAAATAAGCCACTTCGAGGGGGAAACCTCCTTTACATTACATAAATGAACAATTTTTGGATGATTCAAATGAAAAAACCTTATTTCTATATATATGAGTCCATGGGGTCACAATAAAATCCTAGCCAACCTAACAATAATAATGGAAGGGCACAAAAATAAAAATAGTGGGGTTTTATGGGGCACTATAATAACAATATCGGGACTACAGGGGTACAACAATAAAAATAAGGTGCCTACACTAACAACAAGAAGGGACTACAATAGTAATATAGGGACCTAACAAAATAACACCAATGTCATTTCCCGAGGCATCACATTTCACAATAAAGGTTTATATGAAGTCTGGTGTAGATAAGACTAGAGCTTGACATATTGCCTCTTTAAGATGTTCAAGGTCCTTATCTGCTTATGGATTCCAATAAAATGCATCTTTTTTTAGTAATGTTGTTAGAGGTGCTACTATTTTCTCATAATTCTTAGCAAACTTGCTATAATACCTTGTCAACACGACAAATACTCGAAGATGCCTTAAGGTTGTGGGGATTTTTTGTTCCTTGATGGCTTTAATTTTGTTAAAGTCTACCTTAACACCCTCATGAGATACAATATGACCCAAATATTGCACCTCTTGTACCCCAAAGAAACATTTGGAAGGTTTTGCATACAATTGTTTCTTCTCCAATAGTTGAGCACCATGTCAACATGTTGAACATGATATTTCCAATACTTGTAGATTAGCATCTCATTAAAAAAACTTACACAATTTTTCCAAAGAAGGGTTTGAAAATGGAATTCATCAAACCTTGAAATGTGGAAGGTGCATTAGTAAGTACGAGTTTTGAATGCTGTTTTCATAATGTCTTATGTCTTCATTCTAATTTGATGATATCTTGAACGAAGATCCAACTTGGTGAAGTAAATTGGTCCATGTAATTCATCCAACAATTCATCAATGACATGAATGGGAAAATTATCTTTAATAGTGAGCTTGTTGAGCTCTCTATAATACATACACAAACACCATGATCCATCCTTCTTGTGCATCAATAATGCTAGAGAAGAGAAAGAACTTTGGCTAGGTTGAATTATACCCACCTTAGCATTACTCCAAACATATGTTCAATTTCACTCTTTTGGGCATAGGGACATATGTAAGGTCTGATGTAATGACCCAACTCGAATTATATGGAACTTAGAAATATTAGCATGCATATGAGACCTGCATATGAGACCTGCATATGCATGTATCACGTGTACTGCACTAGTATACATACCTGCTAGTATGGAAACTAACTAAGTTAGAATAATGAACTGAATATTGTAATGCATTTATCTCACCGAGATATGATGGAACATCAAGCTAGAGACTGAACGCATGTACCACTCTTCTATGAGTATGCGTGGTAGAGCATTATTCAAAATAAATAAATAAATCTTAAAATAAATAAGTAAAGTCAATATCTCCATAAATGACTTGGTCAATAAGTCAATATCCCCATGAATGCCTATAATATCTACATTAATGACTATAATATTTTAATAAATCTAAGATATTTATTAAAATATAATATTTTAAGATATTTTAATAAATCTGAGATATTTATTAAAATATAATATTTTTAAGATATTTTTCAAAGATATTTATTAAAAATCATATTCTAATAAATATCAGGAATGGAGTTTGTGTATAAAAGGGAAGAGGGGTAAACTTGATGAGCATGGGTAGTGAGTGGGAACACTGACCCGGATGCTGTCAGAGGAGTTCTAACTGCATGGGACATACACAGTGAGTTCGAGAGTTCTAACAGAGTTATGGAATGCTCTCGATTGTTATTGGAGTTTTGGGCACGGGGGCCAGAAGACTTGTTTTCTGGATCTGGGGACTGGAGAGGTTGACCTCAGATAGGCTGGGAGGAAAACGACGGTTTGGTAACGAAAGATGGAGCTACGGCGGATCAGGAACATCTTCAAAAACGGTCCTAGGTAAGTATTAATTTGACAATTGATATATATATAAATTCTGCTTCAAAAATCCCACTCTAAATTGGGTAGTATGAATTTTGTGAATGAATATAAATCTAGAGAAATTAAGAACTTTACACTTACGTATTTTATGAATGATGTTTGCATTATGAAAGTTTAAGTTTAAAGGCCTTGCACATGGTATCGGAGCTTAGTTTCAGACTTTGTGGATCTTAGGGTATTTAAATCATTTTATGAATTCCAAGCTTGTATTGCCTCCATCTCTTGAGTTTTAAGCTATTGCATTGAAATCTCTTTCTTACTGTTGAATAGAAGGCAAGTGACTAAGTACTACAGATTTGTCGTTGCTCTATCATTTCAGACCAATTATTTAATACCATATAAGACCATTATTGACCATGTTCGGTAGTTGTTCTGTTTTCGACCATTGGTTGCTACTCTGAATATTATATGAAGGGATTCGGTAACTATGGAAAAAGACCAAAAGGCGTTTGAAGGTCGTCCTTGGAATCCCATACTGGGGGAAATTTATAAGATTCACCCAGCTAAATAAATTGCCTTTTCCGAAGACCCATGGAGGAGTCTGTAGTCGTATCCACTGGTTACTGTTGGAGCTGAAAGGGATTTTTATAAATTGCCAATAGCAGCGTTCAGTTGTATCCACTGGCTTGCAAACTGCACGTCTCAGTTTCAATATGTGCTTTAATTCAATGAAATAACTAAATTGGTGTCTGCGACATACACTTATTTCAAAACGGGAATTGGTAGATAGGACGTGTCAATGAAGGGTTCAGTATAGAGCAAAAATGGTGTTCCTAAATTCCATTTGAAGTGATACAATCACTAGCTAATATTCTTGCTTGTCGATCACGAATTTCCACCGCCATTAAAATAAAACCAAGGTTATCTCCAACGCAGTTAAAGTGATACAAGTTTTTAAATTTGCAGACTTCTTTGCATATTGAAGTGCACTTCAGGTTCTGGACAATTTTCAAAATTCGTATTATATTGAAGTCATAAGTTTACACTAAGAATTCTCCACAATTCTACGAATTTTGAATTCTAGTGGACGCCGACCTCGAAGAGATTAGAGACTTAAGTCCAGAAAAGGGCGGTGTCTGAATACCACGCTCTACTCGCATTTACCCTTGAAGTAGAGAAAGATAGAGCCTGGGCTTTGAGCACTGAGCTTTAAACCAGTTCTTTGACGGTGTTCGAGTCTTTACATGTGTTACATGTGATCACAGTGAAAAGCTCATGAGAGTAGAAACTCGCCCGTGCTGATTTGGTCTGGGTATTCACTGTCCGCTGTAATGAAAACTATTAAACAGCGGGACTGAATATTTGCAGAAGTGGAATCTCAACGGAAGGATCTGACGGTCCCCAACACTTCAAATCCTGCGTTCCTTTGGCAACTTATGCCGACTGGGACCCCTTCTACTCATATCACCGTAAAGCTCACAAGAAAATTTGAACTCAATTGTCTTGCAAGAGCCTCGGACAAATTTTGAATAGGTTAAAATAATCAATGAAAAGCCGTCTTGCACCATCTGCAAATAAATTTTCTTTGCCAACTCAAATTGGTTGCGTTGAATGAGAACATCAGTAAACTGATTATAATCTATACCGAAGGCCTGACAACCCGAATTAATCATCCTGTGGAGAAACGACTGTGCTTCTATTAATATTCTACTTCCTGAAAATCACATGCTTCTTCTGCTTGGAATCCGCAAAATTCCGGAATCACACGAAGAAGAGGCCGAAGAGAGTCCCTGATAATTTCCTCGAAGAAATACCGGCCTGAACGAAGTGAACTCGGCAGTTTCTCGGCTCAGAATGTTCAAACTTGCCACTCCTGCGGCCATGACGCCTGCCCTTTCGTCTGTATTGAATTCACCGAAATTATATAACCCTAGAAAGAAGTTCTCTTGTCAATTGACGGATACAGCTAAATCTGACGGAAATGCTATGTAAGGACTGTCATCGTTGTTTCTTAGAGTCCAATTAATAAATGACATGAAGAATAGTTGTATCTTTTAACGGGAACCGTTCAGGGATTTAATATCATGTTTATGTTTGATTTTGATTGGTAGAGCACTGACGAAAGTGACGGGTTCCAGTTAAAGCGGGTGTTAATTTGCCCTCACCGCCTTGGATCGATGATCAAATGTGAAAATGACACAAACCCGAACAACTTAGTCGGCAACATTACAGCTGTCGGTTTCAAGTTTTTCATTTAAATTCGTAGAGCTTGCACAGACTTTAGACGACTCTTTATGCTGTTCCGTCTATAATTCACTGGCTTGAGCATGTCTCTAGATTTGGTCAAACCGGACATCTCTGTCTGTTTGAAGAGACAGTCCAGTCTGGGAAATTGGGAAATGATGAATATCATTGTCTACTTTCAGGGTGGGGAATGTTGTCTCATTCGTTGTTAGGTGGATAATGTTGTGATACGAGGGGTGTGAACATGGTGGGGAAGGCAAGAGTTTTCATTTAGTGAAGAATGGGGACTATTGGGAAAAGAGGGTTTGGACTCTTTTAACGTGAGTTACTACCTTGTGCTTTAAACTATATATATATATAAATAATAATAATGAACTAATGATGCTATGGTTTGCGTGAACATATAGGTAAAATGTTACTTTTAAGTAATATTGTGCCCTTTAAAAGAAATGAGAAACGTTATGGAATTACACTGATTTATGAGAGCTTTGAAATTTGAGTGGGTACCTTGAGGATGGCGATGTGTTTAAAGTAATTGGTCACTGCGGTGCTTTTGTTGAGTAGTGAAAATATTATAATAAATATAGAAAATTTAGTAATAAAATATTATTCTTCATTTAAAAATTATATGGTGCGGGGTTATAACATATTATGGCGGCAACCATATATAATATATGTCAAACAAAACGAATGGACAGGTGGAGTTCCAAATATTACCGAAAATTGTTAAATGTTGAAATCGGTCCATAATTATAAAATAAAAACAAACTTTGTTTCATATTTATTAGTATGATGGTAGGATTTGAACCCATAACTCTTGAATTAAGAGACCGATCAGTGTATGTTAGCCAACTTTCCCACCAAGAAGACTTTGTAAAGTCTGTTGACGTACATATATAAAACTCAGTGTTTCATTCAACGGAGGGAACTTGAAGCCTCCTATTACGCTATCCTCATCAAAATTTTTTTTTTTTTTTATAGAAGTAGTGATAATAGATTGAAATGCATATAAAAAAGAATGAGATATAGATATGTAAAGTAAATGAGGTATAAGGTTGATACATAGAGATGAATATATAAAATGAATATTGATTTAAAAAAAAAAAAAAAAGACCTTATGGGGTAATATTGTTCCTTAATGTCTCGGAATGAATTCCAAGTGGCTGCTGCCAAGAACAGAGAGGGTTCCCCCTCGTCCTTTTTCTCACAATATGTTTCCCACCATTCCTTGACACGGGGGGTGACTTTAAGGAGTGAAAAAATAATATTTTCTCAGTCGAAGAAATCATGGACTGAAAAATACCCTTCTAGCAAATTCAACCATATATCAACAACATCCGCATCTATCTAGCCTTCAAATACAGGAATGTCAAAGTTGACTTGTACCTTGAAAGAAGAGGTACCTCCAGAGTGGGTGTTGGATGCAGATGCGCCGTAGGTGGGCAGTTGTTGAAGGATCTAAGAAAAGTTATCCATCATTGCGTTCCTATTCGATAGGATCTCTTGCTCCCCCATCTTTCTTTTCTTCTACCATGGGAGGTCGTTAGGGTTTGCGAGGCTGATCTTGCAAGGGTTCAACCAGATCGAGCTCTAACTCCTTATACCCTGGCCGCGTTGGGGACATGTAAAGAAAAACAGAGAAAGAGCAGACCGATCTGATACCACTGATCCAGATATATGCAGGAATGCAATAAAATACATAAATATACATAAACACAGAGGTGCAGCAGAAATAATGCTTCATTTCATTAATATCAAATAACATAAATATGCTTACAGAAATAATGTAAATGAAATAGCTAGGGCGCTGGTATCTTATCTCTGAGAAGAGATGTGGTGGCTACATGCCTATGAAGTGTGTTACAATGAAGCTCGAAGGCCTATTTATTGTTGAGAAACAATGCAAAACTCTAAACATCCAAAAACCTAACCGTAGGAGATGAAGCGCCAAAACTATGGGCCCCGTTTGAGTAAATTGGTGTTTCAACTTCCTGGGGACGTAACTTTGGCATACGATATCCATTTGACAAGCATCACACTTGGTTTCCCAAAAAACGTCGTTTAGGGCCTCAAAACGGCTCCGGAAGTTCACGACCCGAAAAACTGCTAAAAATAGTAAGTTGTGCAAAAAATGAAAGAACTGATGGTGTGGGTCCAAATGGAATAGGTGGGTGGCCACCAATATCCACGTGGCTCATTAGGGCCTCCAAACGGCTCCGAAAGTTCAAGAACCAACAAACTGCTAAAAATAGTAAGTTGTGCTGAAAGTGAAAAGCTACAAGAATTGATGGTGCAGGTCCAAATGGAATAGGTGGGTGGCCACCGATATCCACCTGGATCAAAGGCATTTGACACAGTCCTTAGAGATAATTTGTGGTGTAGAATGGAAGAAATTGAAATTCCTTTGCATTATAGAGCTGTTGTCCATAGACTTTATGAAGAGGTGAAAGTCAAAATTAGAACCTCAGCGGGTATTTCAGAAAGCTTTAGAAGTGACATTGGATTCAAGCAAGGTTGTCCTCTATCCCTTACTCTTTTTGGTTTATATGTTGATAAACTAGAAGAGTGGCTAAATTTGCAAGGTGGGGATGGTGTTTGGTTGGGGGAGTTTGTGATAAAACTTATTTTATATGCTAATGAACTTGTGTTGATTTCTAAATCGACCTATGGATTGTAGATGCACCTATATGCCCTTGAGCATTTTCGTAGAGCATTGGGGATGCAAGTCAATATTAACAAGACCAAGATAATGATTTTCTCTAATAAAAGAAAGCAGAGTCAACATATGTTCTTCTTTGAAGGCAACATTCTTGTAGAAGTAAATGAGTAAAAATACCTCGGGATTGATTTCAACAACAAACTTTACCGCGAGGACTGCAGAAAGAAGAGAATCTTAGGAGGGTGGAAAGCATTATATGCTCTTCAAAACAGATGAAGAGAGGCAGAGTTATGGGATTGGAAAACGATTAAAGTGCCTTTTGGACTCCTAGTTTGTCCAGTGATGCTATATGGGTGTGAATTGTGGGCTAGAAACACCCCTGTCTCAAAATGGAAGCAAATTGAGAAAATCCAAAAACGCTCGATCATGAGCAAGTTCAAAATAAAAATTTTGGCACCTTATGAGATAATGTTGAGTGAAACAGGAGCAACTCCTATCGAAGCAATTGCTATGGTGCAACTCATAAGATATCTAAAAAGAATTGAGCAAATGGGAGTAGGTAGATGGCCAAATGTTATCTTCAAGGAAGGCATGAGTGAAAGAAAGAAAACATGGATGAGACAAAACTACACATGGATGCAAAAATGGAATATCTACCTCAATGCTTGTCCCACAAATAGCAAAGAGCTAAAGAATTTTGTTATGGATAAATTTCGTAAATAGATATGGGGAAAAGAGTTGGGTAGAAAGAAGAAGTACTACATCGAAGAATTCAACCCTACGTATGATCTCCAACAAAAAGAGTACATTGGAGCTAACATTCCGTGGAGGACAAAGGTTTTTATTTCTCAATTAAGAACCAACTCGCATCAACTTCAGTGAGAAACATGACGGTGGAAAAGGCCTAAAGAAGCTTGGGAAGAACGAGTGTGTACATTTTGCACGTTTGGGGTAGTGGAATCGGGAAAACATTTCATTTTGGAATGTGATGCGTTCAAAGACATCAAAGAAAGTTATCAGAATATGTTAGCATCAATTTATTGGCATTGTCTTTTTAGCGATAAGATTGTTGGAAGGTTGGACCAGCTCATTATCAATTTGAATAAGAAAAAGACTGAAATACAAAAAAACGAAAAATAAAAAAACTCATAATCCCATAAACTATTTTTAGTCTAATAAACATTAAAATTTCATTTCATTTGAACTATCACTCCTTCACAAGAAATTCAGCTATCAATACTTGAACAACCCATAAAACCCAAGATCAACAATAGTAGTATTGCGATGGCATACAATAAACCTATGTGGTAGAATGTAAAATTTGCCGGAACATACCATACCATTATAAAATTCTGGCCAAACATACATACCATTCCAACAATCTACTAACCTAAATTTTTTACACACATACATTCTTTAAGATGCTCATCTCCACTGCAGATTCATAGCAGCAGCATTAGTCGAACGCCGATCAGAAGATAGCCTACGCAGTGGTCTATCAAATTTGTCAACCATTGGTATATCAAATTTGTCAACCATACCATTCCAAGTTACAAATTTCTACTGACCTAAAACTTTCGTACATGAACATTCTTTAAGCATACTTATCACGGCTGGCCTGAACATTCATTGCAGCAATATTAGTCCAGCGGCGATCGGAATAAAATGAAATGGAAGATCCTCGAGAAAACGGAATGGAAGATGGCCAAACAGTAGCAAACCGGCCAAATTGTGAGGAATGCAGAAACAATCCCTGGGAATACAAGTGCCCAGGCTGTGGCTTGCGGTCATGTGGATTGCCCTACGTGAAGGCTCACAAAGAGCGCACTCAATGCACAGGCAAGCGAAACCAAGCTGAGTTTGTGCCCATATCCCAGTTCGATGATAATTGGCTCGTATCAGGTATCAGCCTTTAACCCTAAATCACAATTGTTATTATAATATTGCATCTCAGTTTATGTATAATGATCTAGTTGTGATCTAAACAAGGGGTAATGGTTAACTTTTGTTTACGTCTGTTTTTTTTTTCAATTATCAGATTACAACTTCTTGGAGGAAGCTTTGAGGATGACTGAATCTGCCAAGCAGAGCCGAGCTCCTTTAGGTGACATCAGGCGTTTTCCGAGCAGACCCAGGAAAGCTTTTCAAAATCAGGCCAGAAATTGTAATACAAAACTTTTATTTCTTTCGAAAGGGATGTCCAAGAATGAAACCAATAGGTCTTAATACAATAAATGGTCAGTAAGTAAAGACATCTTTTGCTTGTTATTGAAGTGTCCTGTATTGCGCAACTGGTTTTTGAATTCCATGTCTATGATTGGATTGTGTTATTGTATTTAAGTTTGTGGGTGAATCTTATATTTCAATGGCTACTGAGTCAGTCCACTGGATGCAAATAGAGCAATCAATAATGTCCCTGTGTGTGAGATGTTGTGGGATTTCTCTTCCTTTTTCTTCTTTTAAATTTTTGGAAAATTTCCGAACGGGTGAAGATCAGTGCTCGTGTGTAACTACATGCCTATTGAGCACATACATTCTCATCATGGCTTGGGAAGTATGCGTTGGCCTTGTACCAATTTCTGCATATGTGCATATGAGATATAGAGCAAGATCGACAATTTTTTTGTTATAGCAAATGCTAATGAAAGAATTAAAACCACATTGACTAAAAATGATTAGTCTATCGAGTACTCGTAGGCGGCGCTATCGGAAACAGCTGTCTGATTCGTTTGGAGGCAAAAACGGTCGGATTCGTTGCTCTGGACCATTTTAGGCTGGTCAGATATTAAACCAGCTTTTTCTTCACTGAACAGGCCAGTTCCGTACAATGTTGTATGGAACAAATTCATCAGTTCGTGCACATCTTGATTCCTTTTGCAGCAATGTGGTCCATTGGATGTACTTGTCCTCATAGCTCTGCATGGGGTAATATTGCTCCTTGATGTCTCAGAATGAATTCCAAGTGGCTGCTGCCAAGAACAGAGAGGGTTCCCCCTCGTCCTTTTTCTCACAATACGTTTCCCACCATTCCTTGACACGGGGGGTGACTTTAAGGAGTGCAAAAATAATATTTTCTCAGTCGAAGAAATCATGGACTGAAAAATACCCTTCTAGCAAATTCAACCATATATCTACAACATCCGCATCTATCTAGCCTTCAAATACAGCAATGTCAAAGTTGACTTGTACCTTGAAAGAAGAGGTGCCTCCAGAGTGGGTGTTGGATGCAGATGCGTCGTAGGTGGGCAGTTGTTGAAGGATCTAAGCAAAGTTATCCATCATTGCGTTCCTATTTGACAGGATCTCTTGCTCCCCCACCTTTCTTTTCTTCTACCATGGGAGGTTGTTAGGGTTTGCGAGGCTGATCTTGCAAGGGTTCAACCAGATCGAGCTCTAACTCCTTATACCCTGGCCGCGTTGGGGACATGTAAAGAAAAACAGAGAAAGAGCAGACCGCTCTGATACCACTGATCCAGATTTATGCAGGAACACAATAAAATACATAAATATACATAAACACAGAGGTGCAGCAGAAATAATGCTTCATTTCATTAATATCAAATAACATAAATATGCTTACAGACATAATGTAAATAAAATAGCTAGGGCGCTGGTAGCTTATCTCTGAGAAGAGATGTGGTGGCTACATGCCTATGAAGTGTGTTACAATGAAGCTCGAAGGCCTATTTATTGTTGAGAAACAATGCAAAACTCTAAACATCCAAAAACCTAATCATAGGAGACGAAGCGCCAAAACTATGGGCCCCGTTTGAGTAAATTGGTGTTTCAACTTCCTGGGGACGTGAATTTGGCATACGATATCCATTTGACAAGCATCACACTTGGTTTCCCAAAAAACGTCGTTTAGGGCCTCAAAACGGCTCCGGAAGTTCACGACCCGAGAAACTGCTAAAAATGGTAAGTTGTGCAAAAACTGAAAGAACTGATGGTGTGGGTCCAAATGGAATAGGTGGGTGGCCACCAATATCCACGTGGCTCATTAGGGCCTCCAAACGGCTCCAAAAGTTCAAGAACCAACAACCTGCTAAAAATAGTAAGTTGTGCTGAAAGTGAAAAGCTACAAGAATTGATGGTGCAGGTCCAAATGGAATAGGTGGGTGGCCACCGATATCCACCTAGATCAAAGGCATTTGACACTGTCCTTAGAGATAAGTTGTGGTGTAGAATGGAAGAACTTAAAATTCCTTTGCATTATAGAGCTGTTGTCCATAGACTTTACTGAAGAGGTCAAAGTCAAAATTAGAACCTCGGCGGGTATTTCGAAAGCTTTAAGTAGCAGCTGATCGAAGCCAAGGTTGTCCTCTATCCCTTACTCTTTTGTATATGTTGATAAAATGGAAGAGTGGCTAGATTCTAGAATTTGCAAGGTGGGGTTGGTGTTTGGTTGGGGGTTGCGTGGCTTTCCTTTTATGTCTTGTGAATTTGTATTGATTTCTAAATCGACCCATGGATTGCAGATGCACCTATATGCCCTTGAGCATTTTCGTAGAGCATTGGGGATGCAAGTCAATATTAACAAGACCAAGATAATGATTTTATCTAATAAAAGAAAGCAGAGTCAACATATGTTATTCTTTGAAGGCAACATTCTTGAAGAAGTAAATGAGTAAAAATACCTCGGGATTGATCTGAACAACAAAATTAACTGGGAGGACTGCAGAAAGAAGAGAATCTTAGGAGGGTGGAAAGCATTATATGCTCTTCAAAACAGATGAAGAGAGGCAGAGTTATGGGATTGCAAAACGATTAAAGTGCTTTTTGGACTCCTAGTTTGTCCAGTGATGCTATATGGGTGTGAATTGTGGGCTAGCAACACCCCTGTCTCAAAATGGAAGCAAATTGAGAAAATCGAAAAACGCTCGATCATGAGCAAGTTCAAAATAAAAAGTTCGGCACCTTATGAGATAATGTTGAGTGAAACAGGAGCAACTCCTATCGAAGAAATTGCTATGGTGCAACTCATAAGATATATAAAAAGAATTGAGAAAATGGGAGTAGGTAGATGGCCAACTGTTATCTTCAAGGAAGGCATGAGTGAAAGAAAGAAAACATGGATGAGACAAAACTACACATGGATGCAAAAATGGAATATCTACCTCATTGCTTTTCTCACAAACCTAAAGAATTTTGTTATGGAGAATTTTCGTAAACATGTATTAGGAAAAGAGTTGGGTAGAAAAAAGAAGTACTACATTCAAGAATTCAACCCTATACATGATCTCAACCAAAAAGAGTACATTGGAGCTAACATTCCGTGGAGGACAAAGGTTCTTATTTCTCAATTAAGAACCAACTCGCATCAACTTCGGTGAGAAACGTGATGGTGGAAAAGGCCTAAAGAAGCTTGGGAAGAACGAGTGTGTACATTTTTCACGTTTGGGGCAGTGGAATCGGGAAAACATTTCATTTTGGAATGTGATGTGTTCAAAGACATCAAAGAAAGTTATGAGAATATGTTAGCATCAATTTCTTGGCATTGTCTTTTTAGCGATAAGATTGTTGGAAGGTTGGACCAGCTCATTATCAATTTGAATAAGAAAAAGCTTGAAATACAAAAAAATGAAAAATAAAAAAACTCATAATCCCATAAACTATTTTTAGTCTAATAAACATTAAAATTTCATTTCATTTGAACTATCACTCCTTCACAATAAATTCAGCTATCAAGACTTGAACAACCCATAAAACCCAAGATCAACAATAGTAGTATTGCGATGGCATACAATAAACCTATGTGGTAGACTATAAAATTTGCCGGAACATACCATACCATTATAAAATTCTGGCCAAACATACATACCATTCCAACAATCTACTAACCTAAATTTTTTATACACATACATTCTTTAAGACGCTCATCTCCACTGCAGATTCATAGCAGCAGCATTAGTGGAGTGCCAATCAGAAGATAGCCTACGCGGTGGTCTATCAAATTTGTCAACCATTGGTCTATCAAATTTGTCAACCATACCATTCCAAGTTACAAATTTCTACTGACCTAAAACTTTCATACATGAACATTCTTTAAGCATACTTATCACGGCTGGCCTGAACATTCATTTCAACAATATTAGTCCAGCGACGAACAGAATAAAACGAAATGGAAGATCCTCAAGAAAACGGAATGGAAGACGGCCAAACAGTAGCAAACCGACCAAATTGTGAGGAATGCAGAAACAATCCCTGGAAATACAAGTGCCCGGGCTATGGCTTGCGGTCATGTGGATTGCCCTGCGTGAAGGCTCACAAAGAGCGCACTCAATGCACAGGAAAGCGAAACTGAGCTGAGTTTGTGCCCATATCCTAGTTCGATGATAATTGGCTCGTATCAGGTATCAGCCTTTAACCCTAAATCACAATTGTTATTATAATATTGCATCTCAGTTTATGTATAATGATCTAGTTGTGATCTAAACAGGGGGTAATGGTTAACTTTTGTTTACGTCTATTTTTTTTTTCTTTTCAATTATCAGATTACAACTTCTTGGAGGAAGCTTTGAGGATGACTGCATCTGCCAAGTAGAGCCGAGCTCCTTTAGGTGACATCAGGCATTTTCTGAGTAGACCCAGGAAAGCTTTTCAAAATCAGGCCAGAAATCGCAATACAAAACTTTTATTTCTTCCGAAGGGGATGTCCAAGAATGAAACCAATAGGTCTTATTACAATAAATGGTCAGTAAGTAAAGACATCTTTTGCTTGTTATTGAAGTGTCCTGTATTATGCAACTGGTTTTTGAATTCCATGTCTGTGATTGGATTGTGTTATTGTATTTAGGTTTATGGGTAAATCTTATATTTCAATGGTTACTGAGTCAGTCCACTGGACGCAAATAGAGCAATCAATAATGTCCATGTGTGTGAGATATTGTGGGATTTCTCTTCCTTTTTCTTCTTTTAAATTTTTGAAAATTTCCGAACGGGTGAAGATCAGTGCGCGCGTGTAACTACATGCCTATTGAGCACATACATTCTCATCATGGCTTGGGAAGTATGCATTGGCCTTGTACCAATTTCTGCATATGTGCATATGAGATATAGAGCAAGATCGACAATTTTTTTGCTATAGCAAATGCTAATGAAAGAATTAAAACCACATTGAGAAAAAATGATTAGTCTATCTAGTACTCCTAGGTAGCGCTATCGGAAACAGCCGTCTGATTCATTTGGAGGCAAAAATGGTTGGATTCGTTGCTCTGGACCATTTTAGGCTGGTCAGATATTAAACCAGCTTTTTCTTCACTGAACAGGCTAGTTCCGTACAATGTTGTATGGAACAAATTCATCAATTCGTGCACATATTGATTCCTTTTGTAGCAACGTGGTCCATTGGATGTACTTGTCCTCATAGCTCTCCATGGGGTAATATTGTTCCTTGATGTCTTGGAACGAATTCCAAGTGGCTGTTGCCAAAAACAGAGAGGGTTCCCCCTCCTCCTTTTTCTCACAATACGTTTCCCACCATTCCTTGACACGGGGGGTGACTTTAAGGAGTGCAAAAATAATATTTTCTCAGACGAAGAAATCATGGATTGAAAAATACCCTTCTAGCAAATTCAACCATATATCTACAACATCCGTATCTATCTAGCCTTCAAATACAGGAATGTCAAAGTTGACTTGTACCTTGAAAGAAGAGGTGCCTCCTGTGGAGTACTGAAAAGGTATGATTTTGATGATTACTTTAATGACTTTTTAATACAATTTGTGAACCTTTTGTATCATGGATTTAGAAAGTCATAGGGAACTATCACAAAACATGTGAAAATCGATATGTATAACTTAGCCACTGATAATGGTTATTTTCTATACAGGGAAAGAGGAAAACGAAGGGTTGTTGCTCTAAAGATAAGAACGAAGTGGAGATAACCGTTGTTCCTCTGGATGAGAACCAAACGTAAACATAGGGAGACAAGATCAAGGAGAATCGGCTCGGGCAAGAGAGAGAGGACACCAGCTCAGCGCAATAGCAAAGACTGGATGAAAGTTAACTGTTTGGCGAATCCCTCAGGATCGAAGATCCTGAGGGATCGCTGCTTTACTTATCTAATTACTTGGACATCTCCGCCATCGTTTTTATAAAAAGAGACAAGTACTGTTAGTTTAGAGACAGAGAATGGCGAGATAAGATACGTTTGATGTAATCTTTTGTAAAACATTCAATTTGGTTATTCAGCTTTGTTGAGAACTGGTTCGATGTATTTTTGATCAATGTATTAATGAAAGGCTGGTGATTATTCCATCTTCGCATCTGCGTTAACCTAAAGCGGTGTATCCTTGGAGGCTAAGGGCCCGGCCCCGAAGGACACTTGCTTCTGTACCATTACGGCTTCGTTTATGTGTGGTTTGTTCATTACTGTTAGTTGATTATTTGATATGCTTATACGTTCAGATTACATGCTCTGTTTAAGTTGAATCATTGAAGTTTCTACAGCCAGATTTGTGTGTTAACTCTGCATTGCGTTCTTATTCCTTTCTAGAGTTAATCGCATATCCTTACTGTCAAGCTACAGAGTTGTTCTATTGACATTTGTGTTGTGTGCGTTTCTAATGCATCAGTATTATTCCATAATTCCCAAACTGTTATTGTTGTTCCATTAATATGATTTGTGTCATTTGCCTTTAGAATAACAGAGTGTTCCTTGATTGCAAAGAGTGCATAGATTAAGTTTGAATATAACCCGCGGGACTTAGTATTCATTTGCTGTCCTATTTTAGAGTTGCTGTTCCATTTCAGAATTATAGTTTAATCCTTTATTTCCTTTGCTGTTCTATTTATCTGCATTTGATGGTTTGCTGTGAGAGATGATCTAAGACTGTAGTGAGCAGTATCAATCACTGTTTAGCTCCCAGGCTTGTGATCTATGCTTGATTTCTTTTTCTATCAGTTTCTGAAGGGATGGTTTATCATTACCGAACCCTTGACTGATGAGTTGTTGAGTTACCTGAGTGTGTGATTTACTTCTTTAAAGCAATTTGATTTCGGTTAAGCATCCATTTACTCTTGTATTTCTTAAAGCACTGTACTACTAGCATTACTCTGACGAATGAGCCTCGGATTGAGTCACTCTTTGTAATGACAAAACGCTCTTGGGTTGACATATTAATGTGAGGTGAATAGAGGTGAAAGAGACCCTTTTTATAGCTCTACATTTTGGCGCCGTTGCCGGGGAAAGAGTGAAGCCATTTGTCTTTTTCAGAGTAGTGTACAAGCCTGCTAGGGAGGAGTTGGATCCTAAAAACGGAAGGTAAGAACCTACGTGCAGAGCATGTAAAAGACCTGCTCATTATCCGCTTTCCTAACAGATTTTTTTTTGCTTGTTTGAATAGAAGTTCGTAGTTTATTTTTGAGTGCATGACTAAGCAGAAAAAACCAGAAAAAAAATATCAAACCCCCATCCAAACCTGAAAAAGCTAAGGGGCCGGTGACCCTTGGCCGAACAACCTTCATAGACGAAATCTATAAGAAAACAGAGTCTCAGCCATCAGTAGGTTTCAATAAAAACACTTCTAAACCACCTACTAGTTCCCTTCAGGCCACAGGATCACCATCTGTAGCCTGTGCTGAGGTGCATAGTCAAACTGAGGAGCAGGACTTTCAAGAAGTTGAAAATTCCACTCCAGAATTATTGCGGGAAGGGAACTCTAGCAACTTTTGTGAAGGAGAAGGAGAAACAGGGGAAACCGAGGAACCAAAATCTCCTCTTGAAACAAATCAGCCATTAGATAGCACAGATAAGGGGAGTGCCGCGAAAGTCATTGTTGAAGAGATTCAATCTCCTCAAACACCTGGTATTCCCATTATTCCGGATAAAGGAAGCGCTATTAAAACGATCCCTGTCAAAACCGTTCCCAACCAACCAAGGAATACCCTCCTAGATATCCCAGAAGGTTACTGGCATATATTCGATCCCATGGCTCAAAACCAACCAAACGCTCAAAACCAGCCAAACACTCAAACCTCTACATTACAATATCCTATAGTGGATTCTACAGCAAATGCACCCATGAAAGCTATCCCTCTTCAGCATATCCCTACATTTCACGGACTCACATCGGAAGATCCAGATGCATTCCTATTCGAATTCGATGTGTTATGTCGGGGGTACGATTACACCACCGATCCCCAAAAATTGAAATTATTCACCTCTACATTGAAAGGGGCTGCTTTAAGATGGTTTATGGGGCTAGGTGGCGGGGTTATCAACAATTGGGATCAAATGAAAGAATCCTTCTTAAAGAAATACCAGGATTATTGTAGGTCTAGAGAATTAAAAGACGAAATATTTCAAATGACAGCTAGACCAAATGAAACATTAGAGGAGTATGTGGAACGTTTTCAGTATAATTTACAAAGATCTCCTTATGCATCGCTACCTTTACCTGATAATGTGTTAAAAACTGCATTAATGAGGGGCATGAAGGAACAATGGATTGAAACATTAAACATTATGGGCAAAGGGGATATTTATCAAGAGAATTTTACTGACATCCTTGACTTATGTATCAGGAGTTCAAGAGGCAGCACAAGAATAAAACCGACAGAATATGATCGGTCTGCAAGAGATAACAAAGTATCAGCAGAAGGAGTAACACGTGCAGAAATTGGAAATTTATTAGAAAATTTTAAAACTGATATTATGGGGACACTAACCACACAACTTGATATTGTGCAGGCTAAACAAAAGCATCTGGAGGCAGAACAGAACATGGCAATCTTCTGTCCCCGTTGCAGAAAAAAACACAACCACAAGGAGTGCCCTCTGGATAAAGTCCAAACATGCGCCATCTGTACAAAAGACCACCTTACGGAGAGCTGCCCCTCACTTCCAGGATTGAAAGCAGTATATAAGGAAGCAGAAGAAGAACCAGAAGCGGTGAATTCAATCAACCAGCGCCGCCAGTGGCAGCCAAGACAACCTAGTATGTTTCTGGATCCAACCTCTTTCTTTCAAAACCCACAGTATAATGCTCAACAATATGGTATGTGGCAAAATCAATCTCAAACCCCATTTACAAACTGGTCACCACAATCATTTCCTCCTCCAAATCCATGGCTGAATCAAACAAGCCAAACTGGTTGGCCAAATTTCCCTTACACTCCACCATATTGGCAAAATGGCCCATATCCTTCACAATGGACCCCCTCTACTTCACAAAGTTCACCCTGGCAGACAAGCTGGCAAAGATCAATGTACCACCCAGCCGGAACGATTCCGCTCCCTCAACCTACTTTGCCAGCTTTACAACAAAATCCCCAGTCTAACTTGAGGCCGCAACTCCCAGCCCAACCCGATCCCAATCCAAACAACAGGCAGGTCCAATCTATTCAAATCATAGAATCACCGGAACCAGGACCTGATTTAAAAGAGTGCAACGACCTTCAGTTAAGATCTGGGCGTATAATTGAAACTGAGGGAGATAAAACAGTTCATATTGAAGATCAGTTACCCAGAGAACATCAGTCACAACAAGAGGATGTAATTAAGCAACAAACTCATAATCAAGCAACCACATCCTCTCCTCCGTTCCCAGAACGATTAGCCATACCTCGATCCATACAATACCCTGACTTTGACATTCTGGGAGACTTACAAAACTTGTACATAAAAATTCCATTCCTCCAAGCTATTCAAGACATTCCCATATACGCCAAAACCATAAAAGAGTTGTGCATAAAGAAACCAAGGAGGAATATAACAAACGATCCAAGAGTCCAAGTAGTCGGCACCTTATCTGACCTATTGTCGGGAAGAGAAACACCCCTTAAATATGAAGACCCCGGGAATCCAATTATAACTGTTCAAATTTATGGCGAGACCCTGCCTAATGCCTTAGTTGATTTAGGGGCTGCAATTAATATTTTAACAACCACAACTTGCCAAAAGCTCGGCATTACATCTGTAGAACCCACCTCTACTGTGTTAGAATTGGCTGACCGATCTGTGGTTAGACCAGAGGGCACTCTACATGATGTCATGGTCTCTGTAGAATCCTGGGAGTATCCAACTGATTTCCTGATAATTAATCCAAAAACCCGACTTGATGGACACCCGCTAATCTTAGGTAGACCTTGGCTCGCTACTGCCGATGCCTACATTGGCTGTCGGCAGGGAAATATGACCATAACCAGAGGACCAAATAGCAAAAATTTAGTTCTATATCCTCCAGCGCAGCCAAGTGTCACAATGATTAAAACGAATAAGCACCCTGTATCATATCTTACTAATAACATTAGATCTCCATTAACTATACAAGAGGCACTTGATTTCAAAGATCAAACAGAAGACGATGCCATTAACAATTTCATTACTCAAACTGAACCTCGAACACAATGTCACATGATAAAAGCAGCATTTGATAATGAGTTAGAAGAAGATCCCCTGAAAGATATTCATGATCAAATAATACCTGTCACTTCTGTTGCAAATAGTAAAACTGTGGAAATTGCACCGGGGAAAACTTTAAACATCAATGCTAATCTCACACCGAAACAAGAAAAAAAGCTCATCCATCTGTTAACAAAATATCGAGAAGCATTTGCATGGGACTACCCTGATATGAAAGGAATTGATCCCCAGTTATGTACCCATCACATTTACATAGAAAAAGATGCCAGACCTGTGCGTCAGCCGCAAAGGAGACTTAATCCCCATCTAAAAGATGTTGTAAAAACTGAACTTCAGAAACTTTTAGATGTGAATTTTATCTACCCTATCTCTGATAGTAAATGGGTCTCTCCACTTGTGGTGGTACCAAAAAATAATGGGAAATGGAGAATTTGTGTGGATTATAGGGAACTTAACAAGGCAACACAAAAAGATCATTTTCCTCTTCCTTTCATAGATCAAGTATTGGACACTTTAGCAGGGAAGAAGTTCTTTTCTTTCCTGGATGGCTTCGGTGGATACAATCAGATTCAGATTGCCCCTGAAGACCAGGATAAAACTACCTTTACTTGTCCTTGGGGAACATTTGCCTATCGAGTTTTACCTTTTGGCTTATGTAATGCTCCTGCCACATTTCAGAGGGCTATCCTTAGTATTTTTGCAGATTTAATCAATGATGGACTTGAGGTTTACATGGATGACTTTACACCATACGGAGATGACTTCGATCCAGCTCTAGACACCCTAGAGAAAGTCCTACAACGCTGCATTGTTACTAGGCTTTGCTTAAGCAATGAAAAATTTTTTTTGATGATGACTGAAGGACTTATCCTAGGACACTATGTCTCAGCAGCCGGCATTCAGGTAGACCCGGCCAAAATCCAAATACTTTTGCTTATTCCCACTCCTACTACTCAAACAGAGGTACGCAGTTTTCTTGGATTTTCGGGTTATTATATACGATTTATAGAGCATTATTCGCACATTGCTGCTCCTTTATATGCACTGACTGGTAACGTTGATTTTCTTTGGACAGACAAATGTGACCATGCGTTCGAGGATCTAAAGAAGCTTGTATCCATAGCCCCAGTCCTTCGAGGACCAAACTGGGACCTACCGTTCCAGATATCATCTGATGCCTCAGATACAGCCATTGGTGCAGTCCTTGGGCAGGAAGAGGATAAAAAACCATATGCTATATATTACATCAGCAGAAATTTATCCCCTGCTGAATTGAATTACACTGTTACTGAAAAAGAATTTCTAGCTGTAATACATGCTGTCAATAAATTTAGACATTATATCACAGGCTACCCTGTCATCTTGTATACAGATCATTCTGCTATAAAATATTTAGCAAATAAGCTTGTCACAAATGCCAGAGTAACTCGATGGTTAATCTTATTGCAGGAATTCGATATAACAATCAAGGACCGCCCTGGCAAAGAAAACCCTGTAGCCGATTTTCTTTCAAGGATACCAAAATCAAGCGATGCAGCAGCAGTGGAAGATCAATTTCCGGATGAACACATGTTTGCTGTTGCTGTTCAAACGCCCTGGTATGCTGATGTTGCCAATTACCTTGCAGTAGGTAAATTACCAAAACATTTAACTCCTAATGAGCGTAAGCAGATTATTCAGAAAATTTCTCGATTTTCGTGGATTGGAGGTTATTTGTTTCACACAGGAGCAGACATGCATATCAGGCAATGTGTTAGAGAGGATGAAATCTTTGACATCCTAAAAGCCTGTCACGATGGACCATGTGGGGGACACTTCGCTGAGCGTAGAACTGGACATAAAGTATTGCAGACAGGATATTACTGGCCTACGATCTTCAAAGATGCAAAGAAGTTTGTCCAAGCCTGTGACAGTTGCCAGCGAGCAGGACGACCTGGTCAAGCTGATGAGATGCCTCTGAAACCACAGTTAGTCATCGAACCATTCGAACGGTGGGCTCTGGATTTCGTTGGACCCATCAACCCTTCATCAAATCAGAAAACATATATTTTGGTGGCAACAGAATATGTCACCAAATGGGTTGAGGCAGAAGCATTACCAAGAGCCACAGAGGACTCTGTCATACAGTTCCTGTTCCTTTTATTTGTTCGTTATGGCCTTCCTAGGGAAATAATTACGGATGGAGGACCACAATTTGTTGGGCATAAATTAGCTGCAACACTTAACAATTATCATGTCCAGCATAAGATCACTACTCCATATCACCCACAGGCGAATGGGCAGGTAGAAAGTAGAAATAAGATAATAGAATCAATCCTAACGAAAACTATTGCATCACATAGGCGTGACTGGGCTACCCGACTACCTGAAGCACTCTGGGCCTATCGAACCACATGGAGGAGCACCACTGGTTACTCACCTTATCAACTAGTGTTTGGAAAACAACCTATCTTTCCCATAGAATTCGAAATCCAAACACTGCGTACAGCACAGGAAGTTGGCCTAGACTTAACTGAGGCACAACTCAATCGACTACAGCAGATCAATGAATTAGACGAAATTCGACTCTCTGCACTACAAAATACAGCATTAATTCAATAGCAGCGAGCCAAATGGCATGATGCGCTCATTAAGAATAAAGTCTTCCACGAGGGAGACTGGGCTTTGTTATACGATTCTCGGTTTCAGGACTTCCCTGGAAAACTTCAGACTCGATGGTTGGGACCATACGAAATCCAGAAGGTACATGACAATGGAACTCTTACTCTAATCACTATTGACGGTTCTGGATATGCATTTAAGGTAAATGGTCATCGAGTCCGTCTCTACCGTAAACCACTTACTCGGGAATCCTTCTGCCAGCAGATACGCCGAGATACTGATCTGGAGATCTTAGGAGAGGAAGAGAAATCTTCCTCACCTGCAATTCATTAAGGGTCTATTTCTTTTTGCAATTTGTACATAAAGTTTTTGTTTCTGAGTGATTCTTGTACATAAGTTTGATTTGAATAATTCTTGTCATTTTGCTGTTCCTTTTTTTTCCACAAAGTTTGATTTTTGCTCTTCTAATAGCATATGTGTGTTTTTTATATTGGTTTTGCTTGTTCTGCTGTTCCTTTTCTAAAGGAACAGCATTCGGATCTCTGCTGTTCCTTTTTCAGAAAAACGATATTGTTACGCTTATCGCTGTTACCACTGTTCCTTTTTCTTCAAAAAAAAAAAAAACAGCGTTCTTTTATTTTTGTGCTGACTTTTTCAACGGAATGGCATATGGAGTGTTTCGTATGATTGCCGTTCCTTTTCCCAAAAGGAACGGCATTTGCAGTTTTGTTCCTTTTTCTATTATCCATCGTTGTTGCTTTTTCAACGGAACACCATTTGCATACTTTTGATCTCTTTGATGATTTAAATTGAGGATGCTTTTCCCCGTCTTCTTTCTAGTCTTCAAGCCTCAGCTATGCATTTATGCGATGAATATAAAGACACAACATACCGAAATCTGCAAACCATAAATCGCTCTATCTATAAGGCTCTGCATTAATAAAAGGACAGATGGAAAGACATACTTATTTCTTACCTTTTGTGACATGGTTTTACTAATTTTGCCATGATTGGTTATCTTTATCATGCTGATTCCCTTAAAAATCTTTTTATTAATATTTGGGAATAAGGGCAAAGAGTTTAAATCTTCCTATTGAGCTAATAAGACTTCTTCCACCATTCCTACTCTTAAGGAGTGCTGAACCACCCTTTGTGTATAAATAAGGAAAAAGAAAAAACATGTCAAATGTCAAATGCAGGATAGGGGGTCTCATTGAGAGCCAGCCTACCATGATCATGAGGAGGGAAGTGAAGTGGCATTCCCATTCTGGCCACCAAACCAGGGATATGGTCCAAAAGGTGTATCAAAATAAACAAACCTTGGAACAGGAGGTCTCATTAAGAGCCGGCCTGCCCACGTTTCGCTCTTTCCTCGTGAATGGCATTATGGTTAACTGGTCACCAAGCCAGCATAATGGTCTACATTCTGACATAATAACAGTCCCAATTATACACACAAGATCATGGTTCCGGGGGTGAAAAACAACTCTGCCAAGGTTATGGACACCTGTTGGCAGCAGAGTAATGTTAATGGTATCGAAGTCACCTTGCTTACGCCAATAGGTAAGATATTAACACTCTTTTGTTTCTTTATCCTAGGCATTAATCACATGTTATTTCCCGATTTATACACCGCATGAATATTTATCATTACCAATCATGGCAACGGAGGTGACCATGGCCGCTTAAGATTGGCGAATACGATACATGCCTATCCATCAGCCTCAAATCATAACACAGCAGCCTCAAATCATATCACGCGATCCATCCTCCGCCTCGATTTCGGTAATCTGTTGTCCTTTTTCAACATGGCATAAATTCACATGTTGTTCCTTTCTGACTTGATTACAGACTGGGTGCCGCTCCATTATTTGCCGGCTGGGACAGCCTATCACACTGCGGGGGGGGGAGGTTAACCTCATCATTCCCTGTGTTACGTGTCAATTCATCATTCAGAAAATCTGGTTCACGACGGTTTGGCATGGTTTCACGGCATGGCATATTTTTATTTTTATTTTTTTCGCACAAGTTGTTTTTGCTTGCATACTCTGTGTTTTCTTTTGCGAAACCCTGCTCTCTGTGTTTCAAACCGAAAACGTTTTTGCTGTTCCATTTAGAAATCGCAGCGAAATCATGGGGGGCAAGGAAATTCGTAGTGAGCCTCAACAGCTAACGATCTCTGCTGCTGCCCGAGAAATCCTGGAAAGGGCAGGATGGTTGAACTATTTCAATCGCTTACAGGAGGGTAATGAGACAGTAGCAATGGAGTTCTTACAGAATTTACAAGAAGACCACTCCATAGTAAGAGGGAAACGCATAGCGGTCACTGATGCCATAATTGCAGAAGTCTCAGGACTACCAGCTACCGGACCGGTATGGACATTAAAAAAGGAACGATTACAGAAGGTCATCGACATCTTCCAAGATGAAGGCCAGCATTTGACAATCAAAGGGAAAGGAATTTTGCCAGCGACCCTAGGCGAACCCTGGACAGAGCTAGCAAGAATAATACAGAGCTACATTACTTGCGAAGGAAGAAAAGACGTGGTAAGACCACGACACCTTAAACTTTTAGCTGTTCTAAAACAGAAATGCTCTGTGAATTTACCATCATTCTTAAATTCGTCATTACATGATGCTGCACAAAGTATGAAAAGGGCACAGCACGTAGAGGCAATTGTTAGTCACCACGGGTTAATTCGACTTGTTGTTAGTTATAGTCTTACCCAGCAGCAGAGCAGCTGGGAAAGACTCATTACACTGATTGAAGGAAGATCGACAGAACCATCCCTGAGACGCAGACGTTCTATAAACACACCAGAACAACAGGCAGAACGCAGAGAAAATGTTGCTAGTACATCGCAGCAACCAGAATTACATCAAGAATCCGCAAAGCGAAAGCATGTAGTTGATTCACCCGAGCAACCAGAGGAACCCAGGAAATCAACTCGGTCAGCTCAGATGAGAGGAAGCATAAACAAACCCAGAAAGTCAGCCCGGTTGGCTCGAATAAAGGGAAGGCTGGAACAGCTTCAGGAAGGCACCAGCCAACCAATAATAATTGAAGATGAGCAACCCGAAGAAGAAGTACCCGAGCCTGCGGGAACAGAAAAAGAAGCAGAAACTGAACAGGAAGAAGAAATGGGACAGCAGGAGAATAGTCCATTATAGGACTTACTAAGAGAAGATGACCTGGCCGCCATCCTGGCCAATATGAGTAAATACGGTCAACCTTCTAGCTCAGAGAATCCCCACGACCAATTTCAAGAAGAGAACATGCCCATGCATGATGAAGAAGAAGAAAATACTGAACGGGAACAATCTGTTCCCATGTCACAAGAGGAAAGTCTAGAGGAAGAACCCCAGGAGGAAGAATCAGAACCAGTTGAGGAGCATACACCAGAACAGCCGGAGAAGAGCAGTGAGGAAGAACCTCAGGAGGAAGAGGTAGCAACTGGTCATGATCCAGTTCATCATCAACAGACTTCCGTTCCTTCAAAGGAATCAATGGAAATCAAGAAGTTGAGGAAGGAACGGACTAAACTATTAAACACGATAACACAGCTCAGGCAACAAATCAGGATTTTGAAAAAGAACCAGAAAGTAAAGAGGAAAAAGAGGGCCCGCAAGCAGCCTATTTTCCAAGACTCGGAGGTTCCAACTGCCGTTCCGATTAAGACAGAAAAAGATGATAAGGAAATTCAGACGGAGGCACCACCCTCAGGGGTAATCAGGGTCCTGAACTCTAAACAGCGTAACAAGAAGGTTCAGGTAAAACTCCCGGCCTCTACTGATGCATGGAGAAAAGATCCAAAGACAAAAACCCTGCACAAGATGGTGAAACAAGCACGGCAAGAAATGGAGCAACTTAAAGAGCAAACGGTTCCGCTAGAGAAATATGAAGAGTTGCAGCAGCAACTAAGGGATGTCAGTCAATCTAAAAGACAGGGTTTTGAAGGATGGATGAAGGAACAAGAGGAAGTCACACAGGTAACTTATAAACTAGATACTACTATCAAACAGATGAATGACTTGTGTTCTTTATATAATAATGTTTTAGCATGTAGGGCTCCTGCTAAAAACTATGCTCTGTTTCTATTAGAACGACATTTACAATTACAAATAAAAGCTGTTAAGGCAGGCACCCCTATACAGATCAACAATGTCAATGATTTTATCGACTGTTGTAGACATTATGGAGTAAAAGTCCAGAGGTTGTTGTGTGAACTCTATTTACATGACCTTGTGCTAAGTCAGGAGACTGAATCGAACCCTGGTCCCTCCATTGGTGATATTCAAGTCCAAGCATTCATTTCATTCGGAGCTAACCAGATTAAGTGGCTGAAAGCCTATGATACCTTTCAGAGTCAAGAAAATGGTCTAGATTTAAGAGTTAGGGCTAAGCCTAGGAACCCAGTACGGTTATGGACAGCTCATATAAACCACATAAGGACTCCAGGTGTCATTGTAACATTAGGGCCTATGCATGAGGCACTCATTCAAGAGGGTTTAGAGTATTTCTTTTCCATTAAGGACTTGGCCACTAATGCAACCAAATTTCGATATCGAATCTCTGATCCACACATCCAGCTCAGAGAGCCATTTAAGTATGAGAACTTTGAGTTCGCTGCTGACCGTTTGAATCTCTATGGCCAGAGCCTTCTAAAAGCAGGGTCATCCTGGTTAGGGTGTAGATTTCGCGCTCCAATTATTTGGCATCCAGCACATGGATACCAGACCCTGTATGATATGCCTGAAGGGCAAGCAGGTCAGTTCTTTGATTATTTAATCACTCAACATGGTTGTAGGCCTCCGCATGAAACTCCTTCTCCAGCATACTCTCTCACTGCATTACATGTCAACTACAATGTTTTCATGAGGACATGAAACAAGGTAAGCAGGGGGGTGTGTGGAGTACTGGAAAGGTATGATTTTGATGATTACTTTAATGACTTTTTAATACAATTTGTGAACCTTTTGTATCATGGATTTAGAAAGTCATAGGGAACTATCACAAAACATGTGAAAATCGATGTGTATAACTTAGCCACTGATAATGGTTATTTTCTATACAGGGAAAGAGGAAAACGAAGGGTTGCTGCTCTAAAGATAAGAATGAAGTGGAGATAACCGCTGTTCCTCTGGATGAGAACCAAACGTAAACATAGGGAGACAAGATCAAGGAGAATCGGCTCGGGCAAGAGAGAGAGGACACCAGCTCAGCGCAATAGCAAAGACTGGATGAAAGTTAACTGTTTGGCGAATCCCTCAGGGTCGAAGATCCTGAGGGATCGCTGCTTTACTTATCTAATTGCTTGGACATCTCCGCCATCGTTTTTATAAAAAGAGACAAGTACTGTTAGTTTAGAGACGGAGAATGGCGAGATAAGATACGTTTGATGTAATCTTTTGTAAAACATTCAATTTGGTTATTCATCTTTGTTGAGAACTGGTTCGATGTATTTTTGATCAATGTATTAATGAAAGACTGGTGATTATTCCATCTTCGCATCTGCGTTAACCTAAAGCGGTGTATCCTTGGAGGCTAAGGGCCCGGCCCCGAAGGACACTTGCTTGTACCTTCTGACTTCGTTTATGTGGATTGTTCATTCATTAGTTGATTACTTAAATGTACTTATACGTTCGGATTGTCTTTCATTTAAGTTGAATCATTGAAGTTTTCTCTGACTTGATTTTGTGTGTTAACTCTGCATTGCGTTCTTATTCCTTTCTAGAGTTAATCGCATATCCTTATTGTCAAGCTACAGAGCTGTTCTATTGACATTTGTGTTGTGTGCGTTTCTAATGCATCAGTATTATTCCATAATTCCCAACTGTTATTGCTGTTCCATTAATATGATTTGTGCCATTCGCCTTTAGATTAACAGCATGTTCCTTGATTGCAAAGAGTGCATAGATTAAGTTGAATATAACCCGCGGGACTTAGTATTCATTTGCTGTCCTATTTTAGAGTTGCTGTTCCATTTCAGAATTATAGTTTAATCCTTTATTTCCTTTCACATTCCTTCTTTGACTTTGATGGTTTGTTTTGTGAGGCTCAGGTAGCATGGTAAGCGATGTCAGGTCTTGTTTAGCTTTTGGTTGTAGTCATGCTTGAGTTCTTTTCTATCGGTTTCGAAGGGATGGTTTATGTTGCAGTTGCTTGGTGATGAGTTGTTGGGCTTTCACAGTGTAGATTTTTAAAACAGACTGATTTCGGACAACATCCATTTACTCTTTTCATGTTCTTTGAAAGCAGCATACTACTAGCATTACTCTGACGAATGAGCCTCGGATTGAGTCACTCTTTGTAATGACAAAACGCTCTCGGGTTGACATATTAATGTGAGGTGAATAGAGGTGAAAGAGACCCTTTTTATAGCTCTACACTTCCATATGAACTGGTGCGAATCTTGTCGTGGGTGAGAGTTGTTGAAGGATCTAATCAAATTCTATCCAACTGCATAGCTATCGATAGGATCTTGTCCCCATCTTTAACAACTACCATGGGAGGTCGTTAGGGTTTGCGGGCCGGTCTTTGGGGTTCAACCAGGGCTATGACTCTAACTCCTTATACCTGTCCCGCGTTCGGAAATGTAAATAAAAACGAGGAAAAGAGCGGGACCGCTCTCGTCTGCCAGTCCCGAGATTTGTGCGGGAACGCAATAAAATACATAAATATAAACAAGAATTTGACCCAGAAATGATAACTACATTTCATTAATATCAAATAACATAAATATGCTTACAAACATAATGGAAATAAACTAGCTAGGGTGGTGGTAGCGAATCTTTGAGAAGAGATGTGGTGGCTACAGACCTCTGAACTATGTTACAATGAGGCTTGAGGGCCTCTTTATTATTGAAAAAAAATGGAGAACTCTAAACATCCAAAAAACTAAACCTACGAGATGACGCGCAAAAACTATGGGCCCCATTTGGGTAAATTGGTGTTTCAACTTCCTGGGGACGTAAATTTGGCATACGATATCCATTTGACAAGCATCACACTTGGTTTCCCAAAAAACGTCGTTTAGGGCCTCAAAACGGCTTCGGAAGTTCATGACCCAAAAAAATGCTAAAAATAGTAAGTTGTGCAAAAACTGAAAGAACTGATGGTGTGGGTCCAAATGGAATAGTTGGGTGGCCACCAATATCCACGTGGCTCATTAGGGCCTCCAAACGGCTCCGAAAGTTCCAGAACCAACAACCTGCTAAAAATAGTAAGTTGTGCTGAAAGTGAAAATCTACAAGAATTGATGGCGCAGGTCCAAATGCAATAGGTGGGTGGCCACCGATATCCACCTGGATCAAAGGCATCTGACACAGTTCTTAGAGATAAGTTGTGGTGTAGAATGGAAGAACTTGAAATTCCTTTGCATTATAGAGTTGTTGTCCATAGACTTTATGAAGAGGTGAAAGTCAAAATTAGAACCTCAGCGGGTATTTCAGAAAGCTTTAGAAGTGACATTGGAGTCAAGCAAGGTTGTCCTATATCCCTTACTCTTTTTGGTTTATATGTTGATAAACTGGAAGAGTGGCTAAATTTGCAAGGTGGGGATGGTATTTGGTTGGGGGAGTTTGTGATAAAACTTATTTTATATGCTAATGAACTTGTATTGATTTCTAAATCGACCCATGGATTGCAGATGCACCTATATGCCCTTGAGCATTTTCGTAGAGCATTGGGGATGCAAGTCAATATTAACAAGACCAAGATAATGATTTTCTCTAATAAAAGAAAGCAGAGTCAACATATGTTCTTCTTTGAAGGCAACATTCTTGAAGAAGTAAATGAGTAAAAATACCTCGGGATTGATTTGAACAACAATCTTAACTGGGAGGATTGCAGAAAGAAGAGAATCTTAGGAGGGTGGAAAGCATTATATGCTCTTCAAAACAGATGAAGAGAGGCAGAGTTATGGGATTGGAAAACGATTAAAGTGCTTTTTGGACTCCTAGTTTGTCCAGTGATGCTATATGGGTGTGAATTGTGGGCTAGCAACACCCTTGTCTCAAAATGGAAGCAAATTTAGAAAATCCAAAAACGCTTGATCATGAGCAAGTTCAAAATAAAAATTTCGGCACCTTATGAGATAATGTTGAGTGAAACAGGAGCAACTCCTATCGAAGCAATTGCTATGGTGCAACTCATAAGATATCTAAAAATAATTGAGCACATGGGAGTAGGTAGATGGCCAACTGTTATCTTCAAGGAAGGCATGAGTGAAAGAAAGAAAACATGGATGAGACAAAACTACACATGGATGCAAAAATGGAATATCTACCTCATTGCTTTTCTCACAAACCTAAAGAATTTTGTTATGGAGAAGTTTCGTAAACATGTATTAGGAAAAGAGTTGGGTAGAAAAAAGAAGTACTACATTGAAGAATTCAACCCTATGCATGATCTCCAACAAAAAGAGTACATTGGAGCTAACATTCCGTGGAGGCAAAGGTTTTTATTTCTCAATTAAGAACCAACTCGCATCAACTTTGGTGAGAAACATGATGGTGGAAAAGGCCTAAAGAAGCTTGGGAAGAACGAGTGTGTACATTTTGCATGTTTGGGGCAGTGGAATCGGGAAAACATTTCATTTTGGAATGTGATGCGTTCAAAGACATCAAATAAACTTATGAGAATATGTTAGCATCAATTTCTTGGCATTGTCTTTTTAGTGATAAGATTGTTGGAAGGTTGGACCAGCTCATTATCAATTTGAATAAGAAAAAGCTTGAAATACAAAAAAACGAAAAATAAAAAAAATCATAATCCCATAAACTATTTTTAGTCTAATAAACATTAAAATTTCATTTCATTTGAACTATCACTCCTTCACAAGAAATTCAGCTATCAAGACTTGAACAACCCATAAAACCCAAGATCAACAATAGTAGTATTGCGATGGCATACAATAAACCTATGTGGTAGACTATAAAATTTGTCGGAACATACCATACCATTATAAAATTCTGGCCAAACATACATACCATTCCAACAATCTACTAACCTAAATTTTTTATACACATACATTCTTTAAGATGCTCATCTCCACTGCAGATTCATAGCAGCAGCATTAGTCGAGCGCCATTCAGAAGATAGCCTACGCGGTGGTCTATCAAATTTGTCTACCATACCATTCCAAGTTACAAATTTCTACTGACCTAAAACTTTCATACATGAACATTCTTTAAGCATACTTATCACGATTGGCCTAAACATTCATTGCAGCAATATTAGTCCAGCGGCGAACGGAATAAAACGAAATGGAAGATCCTCAAGAAAATGGAATGGAAGACGGCCAAACAGCAGCAAATCAGCCAAATTGTGAGGAATGCAGAAACAATCCCTGGAAATACAAGTGCCCGGGCTGTGGCTTGCGGTCATGTGGATTGCCCTGCGTGAAGGCTCACAAAGAGCACACTCAATGCACAGGCAAGTGAAACCGAGCTGAGTTTGTGCCCATATCCCAGTTCGATGATAATTGGCTCGTATCAGGTATCAACCTTTAACCCTAAATCACAATTGTTATTATAATATTGCATCTCAGTTTATGTATAATGATCTAGTTGTGATCTAAACAGGGGGTAATGGTTAACTTTTGTTTACGTCTGTTTTTTTTTTCAATTATCAGATTACAACTTCTTGGAGGAAGCTTTGAGGATGACTGAATCTGCCAAGTAGAGCCAAGCTCCTTTAGGTGACATCAGGCGTTTTCTGAGCAGACCCAGGAAAGCTTTTCAAAACCAGGCCAGAAATCGCAATACAAAAATTTTATTTCTTCCGAAGGGGATGTCCAAGAATGAAACCAATAGGTCTTATTACAATAAATGGTCAGTAAGTAAAGACATCTTTTGCTTGTTATTGAAGTGTCCTGTATTGCGCAACTGGTTTTTGAATTCCATGTCTGTGATTGGATTGTGTTATTGTATTTAGGTTTATGGGTAAATCTTATATTTCAATGGTTACTGAGTCAGTCCACTGGACGCAAATAGAGCAATCAATAATGTCCCTGTGTGTGAGATATTGTGGGATTTCTCTTCCTTTTTCTTCTTTTAAATTTTTGGAAAATTTCCGAACGGGTGAAGATCGGTTCGCGCGTGTAACTACATGCCTATTGAGCACATACATTCTCATCATGGCTTGGGAAGTATGCATTGGCCTTGTACCAATTTCTGCATATGTGCATATGAGATATAGAGCAAGATCGACAATTTTTTTGTTATAGCAAACGCTAATGAAAGAATTAAAACCACATTGACAAAAAATGATTAGTCTATCGAGTACTCCTAGGCAGCGCTATCGGAAACAGCCGTCTGATTCATTTGGAGGCAAAAATGGTCGGATTCTTTGCTCTGGACCATTTTAGGCTGGTCAGATATTAAACCAGCTTTTTCTTCACTGAACAAGCCAGTTCCGTACAATGTTGTATGGAACAAATTGATCAGTTCGTGCACATCTTGATTCCTTTTGCAGCAACTTGGTCCATTGGGTGTACTTGTCCTCATAGCTCTCCATGGGGTAATATTGTTCCCTGATGTCTCGGAACGAATTCCAAGTGGTTGCTGCCAAGAACAGAGAGGGTTCCCCCTCGTCCTTTTTCTCACAATACATTTCCCACCATTCCTTGACACGGGGGGTGACTTTAAGGAGTGCAAAAATAATATTTTCTCAGTCGAAGAAATCATGGACTGAAAAATACCCTTATAGAAAATTCAACCATATATCTACAACATCCGCATCTATCTAGCCTTCAAATACAGGAATGTCAAAGTTGACTTGTACCTTGAAAGAAGAGGTGCCTCCAGAGTGGGTGTTGGATGCAGATGCGTCGTAGGTGGGCAGTTGTTGAAGGATCTAAGCAAAGTTGTCCATCATTGCGTTCCTATTCGATAGGATCTCTTGCTCCCCCATCTTTCTTTTCTTCTACCATGGGAGGTCGTTAGGGTTTGCGAGGCTGATCTTGCAAGGGTTCAACCAGATCGAGCTCTAACTCCTTATACCCTGTCCGCGTTGGGGACATGTAAAGAAAAACAGAGAAAGAGCAGACCGCTCTGATACCAGTGATCCAGATTTATTTAGGAACGCAATAAAATACATAAATATACATAAACATAGAGGTGCAGCAGAAATAATGCTTCATTTCATTAATATCAAATAATATAAATATGCTTACAAACATAATGTAAATAAAATAGCTAGGGCACTGGTAGCTTATCTCTGAGAAGAGATGTGGTGGCTACATGCCTATGAAGTGTGTTACATTGAAGCTCGAAGGCCTATTTATTGTTGAGAAACAATGCAAAACTCTAAACATCCAAAAACCTAACCGTAGGAGATGAAGCGCCAAAACTATGGGCCCCGTTTGAGTAAATTGGTGTTTCAACTTCCTGGGGACGTAACTTTGGCATACGATATCCATTTGAAAAGCATCACACTTGGTTTCCCAAAAAACGTCGTTTAGGGCCTCAAAACGGCTCCGGAAGTTCACGACCCAAAAAACTGCTAAAAATAGTAAGTTGTGAAAAAACTGAAAGAAATGATGGTGTGGGTCCAAATGGAATAGGTGGGTGGCCACCAATATCCACGTGGCTCATTAGGGCCTCCAAACGGCTTCGAAAGTTCAAGAACCAACAACCTGCTAAAAATAGTAAGGTGCGCTGAAAGTGAAAAGCTACAAGAATTGATGGTGCAGGTCCAAATGGAATAGGTGGGTGGCCACCGATATCCACCTGGATCAAAGGAATTTGACACAGTCCTTAGAGATAAGTTGTGGTGTAGAGTGGAAGAACTTGAAATTCCTTTTCATTATAGAGTTGTTGTCCATAGACTTTATGAAGAGGTGAAAGTCAAAATTAGAACCTCAGCGGGTATTTCAGAAAGCTTTAGAAGTGACATTGGAGTCAAGAAAGGTTGTCCTCTATCCCTTACTCTTTTTGGTTTATATGTTGATAAACTGGAAGAGTGGCTAAATTTGCAAGGTGGGGATGGTGTTTGGTTGGGGGAGTTTGTGATAAAACTTATTTTATATGCTAATGAACTTGTATTGATTTCTAAATCGACCCATGGATTGACGAGATGCACCTATATGCCCTTGAGCATTTCGTAGAGCATTGTCAAAGACTTGTCGGATTAACAGACCAAGATAATGATTTTCTCTAATAAAAAACGCGAGTCAACATATATTTCTTCTTTGAAAGCAACATTCTTGAAGAAGTAAATGAGTAAAAATACACTAAAGTTAGTTTGAACAACAAACTTAGCGGGACTACAGAAAGAAGAGAATCTTAGGAGGGTGGAAAGCATTATATGCTCTTCAAAACAGATGAAGAGAGGCAGAGTTATGGGATTGGAAAATGATTAAAGTGCTTTTTTGACTCCTAGTTTGTCCAGTGATGCTATATGGGTGTGAATTGTGGGCTAGCAACACCCCTGTCTCAAAATAGAAGCAAATTGAGAAAATCCAAAAACGCTCGATCCTGAGCAAGTTCAAAATAAAAAGCTCGGCACCTTATGAGATAATGTTGAGTGAAACAGGAGCAACTCCTATCGAAAAAATTGCTATGGTGCAACTCATAAGATATCTAAAAATAATTGAGCAAATGGGAGTAGGTAGATGGCCAACTGTTATCTTCAAGGAAGGCATGAGTGAAAGAAAGTAAACATGGATGAGACAAAACTACACATGGATGCAAAAATGGAATATCTACCTCATTGCTTTTCTCACAAACCTAAAGAATTTCTTTATGGAGAAGTTTCGTAAACATGTATTAGGAAAAGAGTTGGGTAGAAAAAAGAAGTACTACATTGAAGAATTCAACCCTATGCATGATCTCCAACAAAAAGAGTACATTGGAGCTAACATTCCGTGGAGGACAAAGGTTCTTATTTCTCAATTAAGAACCAACTCGCATCAACTTCGGTGAGAAACATGACGGTGGAAAAGGCCTAAATAAGCTTGGGAAGAACGAGTGTGTACATTTTGCACGTTTGGGGCAGTGGAATCGGGAAAACATTTCATTTTGGAATGTGATGCGTTCAAAGACATCAAAGAAAGTTATGAGAATATGTTAGCATCAATTTCTTGGCATTGTATTTTTAGCGATAAGATTGTTGGAAGGTTGGACCAGCTCATTATCAATTTGAATAAGAAAAAGACTGAAATACAAAAAAACGAAAAATAAAAAAACTCATAATCCCATAAAATATTTTTAGTCTAATAAACATTAAAATTTCATTTCATTTGAACTATCACTCCTTCAAAAGAAATTCAGCTATCAAGACTTGAACAACGCATAAAACCCAAGATCAACAATAGTAGTATTGCGATGGCATACAATAAACCTATGTGGTAGACTATAAAATTTTCCGGAACATACCATACCATTAGAAAATTCTGGCCAAACATACATACCATTCCAACAATCTACTAACCTAAATTTTTTATACACATACATTCTTTAAGACGCTCATCTCCACTGCAGATTCATAGCAGCAGCATTAGTCGAGCGCCGATCAGAAGATAGCCTACGCGGTGGTCTATCAAATTTGTCAACCATTGGTCTATCAAATTTGTCAACCATACCATTCCAAGTTACAAATTTCTACTGACCTAAAACTTTCATACATGAACATTCTTTAAGCATACTTATCACGACTGGCCTGAACATTCATTGCAGCAATATTAGTCCAGCGGCGAACGGAATAAAATGAAATGGAAGATCCTCGAGAAAACGGAATGGAAGATGGCCAAACAACAGCAAACCGTCCAAATTGTGAGGAATGCAGAAACAATCCCTGGAAATACAAGTGCCCGGGCTGTGGCTTGCGGTCATGTGGATTGCCCTGCATGAAGGCTCACAAAGAGCGCACTCAATGCACAGGCAAGCGAAACCGAGCTGAGTTTGTGCCCATATCCCAGTTCGATGATAATTGGCTCGTATTAGGTATCAACCTTTAACCCTAAATCACAATTGTTATTATAATATTGCATCTCAGTTTATGTATAATGATCTAGTTGTGATCTAAACAGGGGGTAATGGTTAACTTTTGTTTTCGTCTCTTTTTTTTTTTCAATTATCAGATTACAAATTCTTGAGGAAGCTTTGAGGATGACTGAATTTGCCAAGCAGAGCCGAGCTCCTTTAGGTGACATCAGGCGTTTTCCGAGCAGACCCAGGAAAGCTTTTCAAAACCAGGCCAGAAATCGCAATACAAAACTTTTATTTCTTCCGAAGGGGATGTCCAAGAATGAACCCAATAGGTCTTATTACAATAAATGGTCAGTAAGTAAAGACATCTTTTGCTTGTTATTGAAGTGTCCTGTATTGCGCAACTGGTTTTTGAATTCCATGTCTGTGATTGGATTGTGTTATTGTATTTAGGTTTGTGGGTAAATCTTATATTTCAATGGTTACTGAGTCAGTCCACTGGACACAAATAGAGAAATCAATAATGTCCCTGTGTGTGAGATATTGTGGGATTTCTCTTCCTTTTTCTTCTTTTAAATTTTTGGAAAATTTCCGAACGGGTGAAGATCAGTGCGCGCGTGTAACTACATGCCTATTGAGCTACAAAGACTCTGTCAATGGAAGGGAGAAACTGTCGGGTTGGGAGCGACTTTGGTCGGATCTTGTGCAGGAGGAGATAAGGCGAAGTACCAGGGATGGATCTTCATCAAAGCATGATGATGAAGAGGATTGTGCTTTGGTTTCCAAGGCAAAGAAGAAGAAGGGGAAGAAATTCCATTTTATATCTGAGGCTGGTGAAGATTGCAAAGAGCATGACATGTCCAAAGTGAAGTGTTTTCATTGTCACGAGTTTGGACATATTGCCACAAATTGTCCACATAAGAAGAAGAACAAGATGACTGCTGGAGCTACAGCTAGTGAGGCTCTTGCCTCACAATTTGAGCTTGACTTCTCATTGATCACATGCACGGTGTCTAGTGCATTGGGATCGGGGTGGTACTTTGATAGTGGTGCTTCCTTTCACATGACGGGAGATGTGAACCTTTTCAGTGACTTGGTGGAGAAAGATCTCCAGTTTCATGTTGAGTTGGGCAACAATGGACGATATAGTGTGACTGACATTAGTATCATTACCTTTCAAAGGGCGTCAGGTAAACTCATTCTTTTACAATATGTTGTGCATGTTCCAGGTTTAAAGAAGAATTTAATCTCAGTCGCAATGTTAGAGGATAAAGGCTATGATGTTGTCTTTAGTGAAGGAAAAATTTTCCTTCGGCACAAAGCAATAGGGCAAGTCAAGAAGGTTGGGATTCGAGCTAAGAATATCTATAGACTTGATGTAGATGGGATTTCTACTAAGTTTCCTACTGTTGGGAATTGCGAGAAAGCCATGCAATTGAAGCTTGAGAGGGAGCAGGATTTGCATGCAGGTAAGAGTGAACCTTGGGATGTGGAGCAGCCACAAGATGAGGATCATGGAGTGGGAGAAACCACTCATGTAGAGAAATTTCGTGCCAGATGGGCAGAGGGAGTGCATGTAGCTATACCACCAAGTGAGAGGTGGGGCGACATGCATGAGTAATCTCAAGAGGATATTTCTGGGTAGGATTCATTGAGATGGCGTGGATCTCATGAATTGAGCCTGGCTACGAGGAGCCCATAGAGCAGCAGTAGCATGATCAGTTGGATTGATGCAGTGAGATCAAAGTGACAATGTCGGATACTGGAGCGCGGTTCAGAGTTGACAGCAAGTGTAGAGTGCATGGGTGCAGAGTTCGACAGCGCAGTGGTTCCTGAAGACATGTGCAGTAATGAAGCAGAAGTCGAAGAATTTGATGACATATGCATTATACTGATTGAGTTGTTTGGAGCCTTTCAGTTTCAAAATTGTTGCAGCAAGAGTTGCATAGCAGATGCATGGAGTTGCAGGGCACTTGCAAAGGTTGCAGGGCGAATGCATGGAGTTGCATGTTGCATGCAAAGACAATCCTTTCTTGTTGAGAGGGAGTGTTGAAGATTGCAACAAGAAACAATGAAGGAGGCATCCTGAAACATCATCCTTTATCCTAGTTGGAAAATAATCACCTAAAATAGGTGGGGCCCACACAGGCTATTTTTAGGTGTATGTCTATTTTTAGACATGGTGAGCATATTCTATATGTCGCAGGAGGCTATTTGTAGATGGTTGGTCAAATGTGAAAAATAGATGAAATTCTATTTTTAGAAGACTGGGCAAAGTATATTTATAGATTGCTGATCTAAAAATAGATGCATGTCGATTATTATTAGCTCTTAATAATAATCATACTCTAAACAACAACTTATTCTCTTGGAGCACTTAATTTCAGTGCACAGATTTGGCACATCCGTGGACTAAGGGAATTACGCAATTCCTAAGGGTTTACTGGAGTTCAGGCATGGAGGACTCAGTGACTACTAGTGATGCATTAATTTCATCTACATATACATTGGAGTTTCCAATGATAATAACACAGTTAAGGAGAGTGGGATTACATCGAATTGGTCTTTGTAATTAGCTTGGATTGCGCAGTGGAGGCAGGCTAGCAAGAGGGCAGATATTGGTGCATGGATTTGCATATTTCTTCTATGTTAGTGCGTGACGATTGTATTGTACCGAGAGCTTGATGTACTAAGATTTGTATGATATTGTTACATGATTTCCATGATACATAATATATGATAGTGGTGGTTTTTAGCTTCAGGCTTTCCCGTTAAACAACTGTGTTATGTGTGTTTTTATTGCTTCATGTGTTTTGCAATTGTTGATTAAATTTCCGCAAGAATTATAGTGGAAGGATTCTGTATTTAGCAAGAAGATAAATATTGTTAGATTAGGAGAGTCCAGATATATACATGCTTAATGTATATAATTTCTACACACACCTACTTTTTGGATGCCTCCTAGTATCTAGAAGGCTTAGCGTCCAACAACTATGTCCTTAGGGCCATATACCATGTGTACCATTGTGGCGGTCTTCTCTCTCGGATTGAATTCCTAGGAGTTTCCACTTGCTAAGATTCAACAAGATGATGATCCTAGTGAAAATTAAGCACCTACACTAGGTGGGGCCCGCAGGCTATTTTTAGGTGATATGTCTATTTTTATAATTTGGATCAAAGTCTATTTTTATCAATAATCTATTTATAGATGTTTGAGAAAATTATATGGATGGATGGGCGTCTATTTTTGGAATTCATGTGTGAAGACGGTTCGTCGATCGCATGTCTCAAAATAGAATGCATGTCGATTATTGTTATCTCTTAACAACAATTAGACAATAAATAATAATCTAATAATAATATATTCTCTTGAAGCACTTGGTTTCAGTTAACTGATGTGGAAAACTAGTTAACTGAAGGAATTTCGAGTTCAAAGGTTGGTTGGTGCGACATGCTAGTGGACTTCGTTGTAACTGAGTGATACAAAGTTATAACAGAGTTGGATGTGTATTTATGTGAGTTGTAAAGTAGTTTAAGTCAGTTAAGTGAGTTAAACTCAGTTGTGCTAGTTGTAACTAGTTGTAACTAAAGATACACTAGTAAGAGATCAGTGAATTAAATATTAAATTAATTCACATGGAGTGATCTCACATGCAACTCAAGATTTACTATTGTTAACTACGTGCATGTCAAATCCAGTGGATACCCAGTTGAGAGATAGGTGAAAGGGACAGTTTGGCTATCAATTGTGACTATAGTGGGCGCACACTTGCAACCAAACACACGTTGGAGATGCTAATGAGGATTGCGCAGTCAAGGCAAGGGGGGATTGAAATCATTCAGAGGTTCTTGACCATCAGGGATTGCGCAGTGGAGGCAGGCTGTGAGGATGCAGTAAATTGGTGCATGTTTATGCCAATTTATTTATGACAGTGTGAGACGATTGTACATTGTATTGAGTTCTCTTGGATTAGAGTTTTGTATGAGATTTTTTCATGATCCATGATATACACATAATATATGATAGTGGGGTTTTTAGCTTTATGCTTTCCCCGTAAAAACATCTGTGTTATGTGTGATTGATCTTTCTTCATGTGTTTGCAATTGGTGATTAAATTTCCGTAAAGATTTAAGTAGAAGGAATCTGTATTTAAAAATGGCATATATTATTAGATCAGGAGAATCCGACAATACATAATTGTATCAAAATTTCTACATGGTAACAGAGCAAAGAAGATTGCAATATTAAAGCAGTAGCTAAGTTTTTTGGTGGAAACAATTCGAATTTTCTGCAAGAATTTCTTGGTGCGACAGTTGACTAAACATCGAAATGGCTTTCAATGGTTTGCGGTTAGAGTATGCACTCGAGGGAAGCTCGAACTACATTGCATGGAAGGATAGGATGGAGGCGGTGCTTGAAGATGATGGCTTGAAGGAATTCATCGACAGTGATGTTCCTAACCCCACTTTGATGGATGTTGCATTACTTGATGTCTGGAAAAAGAAAATAGCGAAGACGAGAAGGATTTTGTTGGAAGGTGTGAGAGACCATATTGTCTCAAGCCTTCATGGGAAAGCCACTCCATTTACGATGTGGAAGGATTTGACGGATCTTTTCCAAAGCAGCAACGACCATAGGAAATTGGCGCTGAAGGATAAACTCAAAAAGATCAAGATGGAGAAGGGCGACAATATTCCTAAGTATCTCACAAAGTTTGTCCAATGTCAGGATGAACTGGGGAGTGTGGGAATCACGGTTGCTGATGATGATTTGGTGAGTTTGGCTCTATTGGGACTTCCTAAGAGTTGGCACAGTTATCAAGACTCTGTCAATGGACGAGAAAGACTGTCGGATTGGGAACGACTGTGGTCGGTGTTAGGGTCCCGTGATTTGGTCGATTGGCGAGCCAAATGACGATGTAACATCAAACCAAGCTTTGGAGCCCAAGGACCTAGCCTTCCTGGACTCAGAGAGGGCTCTCTCTATTAGATGTAAAAGATATCGGTGTGTTCGCTTATGATGTTCTGATATTAGGCTAGTTATGAAGTAAGTTTTTTGATTTTTGGTTTTTAAGTTTGTGAGGGATAAAACTGATCAAAGATGTAAAAATGGATAACAAGAAGTCAGATCAATTGGGCTATGGGGTCAAACAGGTCAAGGAAGCTATGAGAAGATGATGCAAGGTTGCTGTAGGGCCGATTTGATTCACGGTAGAAGGGATCTTTGGGAAAAATGGATTAAATGGACAACAAGTTTGTGAAAGACAAGGGATTTCAAGTGTAACTAGTTTATAGCAGACATAAACATGTTATAGCAAGCCATTAATCATGTTAAATGTAACTATGAGCTAATTAATACATAGAAATCAAACATTCCAGCCATACATAGAGGTATAAGACCCTCTAACTTCGGGAAATGGCTATCAGACTTTGGGGAAAACACATAAGACAAACTAACGACTCATAAACTACGCTGGAACACCTAAACATAGTCTCTAAGTCATTGGGCACTTTGACAAACAAGCTTTCATAGTTTTAGGCAAAGGGCTAGATCGGGACTAGGCCTCCTTGGTTCAACAAAATGATCAACAAATCAGTCAAAGAGAAAGTTTTATGGACAGATCTATGGACAACTTATAGGTAGGCAGGGCACACCATATATCCTACTCAATATGCATAGAACTTGTAAATAAAACTAGCAAACATTATCCTTAGGTTACTAAAGAGCAGTTAAGAATTCTTTAGCATAACAAAGGAAGAAGAAAACATCAAGCTATGAAGATTCAGGAATTTTGAGGTGCCTCCATGGGCATATCTCAAAAATAATCTCTACTGATCTGTAGCAGCAAGAAGCATGTATTATGGATGAAAACTAGAAGACAAAAACATAGCAAGAAAAACTATACCATTCTACCATGTCATGGAATCCATCACCAATCCTTCATCATTCATCAAAAGCATCCAAGAGGCAGTCCAAAAATCATAACACAAATATGTTCTTCAAAGCTCATATGACCAATATATTGATTCTTCTCTCAAGTTCAACCTCTCATTCACAATGAAACCCATGGAATAAATAGGCTTGAGGGAGGAAAACCTCATGGAGCAACTAGCTATCCCATTGGCCAAGTCAAAATATCTAAACTTGTCCTTGAGGCTTTGCAAAGCCCAAGGCAAAAAATATCCCATAAAATATCTAAAAACCTGCTAAAAACGGAAATTATATTGACTTTACATCATTTCCCAAGTATAAAAATAGCTTAACGCACATTTGGGAAAAGCAGATTTTTGAGGTTCAAAAATTACAAAAATACTTCATATTTATGCCTGAAAAAGGTCCCCTGACTTGCTGGAGGCAATTGGCAGCCTTCCCGGTGTCGAAATGAGGCTCATGATGGCTCGTTGGAAAGCTCTCTGTGTCTGCTTTCCGGCGCAACTAAAATCATCTCAATCTGATGCCTGGAAGTCCTTCAAAACTGTACCTGTGTGTACAAAACCAGGAAATAACAGACTGCTGACATGGCGGGCAGAATGTGCAAAAAGAGGGCATTTTTCGCCAATTTGAGGGGGTGAATGATCTCCAAATGCCCTGAAAATCGCTAGAGACCTGCTCATAGAATTATGGCATCCATCGGTATCCTCCTCCTCCATTGACAATTCCTCAAACTGAAATGGCGAAATTATGAGTTTTCGAACAAAAACCCAAAAAATGCCAAAAAACAAAAAGTTGTCGAAAAAGGCCCAAAATTGGCATGCATGACCCTCAAGGGTTCATAGCAGCATGCTCCGAAGCTGAGGCCAAAATATCAAGGGCTGATATGCTTTTCCCTTCCTTCCGTGCTAGGCGCTTCTCTTTAGCCTTCTTTTTCATCACTGTTTTGAGTTTCTTCATGGCGTTGCTCTTTATCATTTTGCTGCATATCATCAATATATTCTCCTTTACCTTGCCTTGCTGCCTCACTGTGCTCCCTTTCAAAACACTGCCCCTTCTCTTTGTATGCCACTCAACAATAAAACTCAAAATAAAAACACAGTCAGTAGAAGATACACAGTCCAAAAATCTTTTCTGTGTTTTTGTGCTAATGGTCTCTCTGCTTTTAGTAATTTGGAGGACACAAGACAACCCTGTTTTTTGGATAAGGCAGAACACAAACCTTCTTAATTCACAACACTGTTCTTTTCTTTGTTGGCCACTCAACTAGTGGATTCAATAACATAAAGACAGTCAATCAGCAAGACAATACATAGTCCAAGGTTTACTGTGTAATAGGTGATAGAGTTCATTTTTATTTTGATGTGGTCATAAAGAATCCTGTAGCATTTTTAACAACAATAAATCCCTCCTCAAACATAACACTGCCCTCTTTAAACTCTACTGTCCTTTTCACAAAGTTTGACAATACCTCTAATTGTTTTGAGCAGCTTTACTCACCAAAGCCTATTTATGGTCAAAAGGTAGCCATGACCTTGCTTTTTGCCACACTGAGGAAGACTTTGAAAAAATACCTAGAAAAACATGGATGATTTCTGTGTTTGGTGTTCTGACCACTGCTTCTGCTTCAAATGCTAAGCTTCTTTAAAGAAAAGGTGACTTCATTTCCTAATACTCTTTTGGGGACAGATTACAGGTTTTTTAAACAATTAAAAATAATCCAAGCCTTGCTATACTTACTGCTGGTCAATCACATACTATAGCAACTCTAAAAAATCACACCTCCTGAGCACCCTTTCTTTGTTACATATAGTTGACAGGGTTATGGAGTTTATGCCACAGTATTTTAAACGTCCTAAACACTTAACACTACCCTTAGAAAAGGAATGTGATGTTTGAGCACCTTGGAGGGCAGCTTTAGGCTCTTGAATATTAAAAATAACTTCTCATTGTCAACCAACTGACACCTTCTTTCCAAAATAGCTACTCAAAATATCCTGATTTACACAGAGGCCTTTGCTGTCTCGAACACTGTCTATCAACTTTAATCTTTGTAAGGGGCAAGACAACATTTCTTAAAAATCGGTGGCAGTCTTTGCTTGAGCATTGGAGCAACTTTGAAAGCAGTTTGGAGGTGCTTTGGAGGCTTATCACCCTGCGCGACGTGTTTATTGTGGAGAGTGCCGCGCAAGGTTGTGGTGTCGGGTCACTGTCGGGCCGACAGGACCAACACGCACAGGCGCGTCGCGCACCACTACAGGCGCGTCGCGCCTTAGTTATGGCCCTTTGTAGTTTTTGCTCCAGGCGTGTCGCGCACTTTTCCAGGCGTGCCGCGCAACACTTCGACCCACAAAAACTCTGTTTTTTATTCAATGCCTCCTTTTCTGATCTTGAGGGCAGCAAAAGGGATCAACTGCTCGGGCTTTTGAGTTTGCACGATGAACTTCCAATGGTATTTAACTTGTTTGGAAATGAAAAGACCACAATATCTTTGGTTGTGACTCGGAAGGTTTTGGGAGGCCTTTCTTCCCTTTAAACCATTAATCTGTCATTTGAAAGAGAAACAAAAAGATTTATGCATGTGTCCAGACGGGCCCATACTTTAAAATGCTGGCATAAAGGTCTGTGTTATGTATTTGAAAGTGGTTTTCTGTTGCTGCTGACCTTTTCAATCATAGCAAGTATACTCAGAAATCACTAGTAATTGATGAAGCATCCTCGGCCATTCTTCAAGGGGACAAATTTACCTTTTGACCCTGAAAATGATAGTGTTTGCTCTGGATGTTCTAGCGGTGATAATACTTACTGTGAAACTGATCTGATTTCCAAGTGTCCTTTAACATATTTTCTGACTGTGGGTGCAGAAATCAATTGCATTTATTCAAGCGCTTTCCTCTTAGTCCATTTTTAAAAGAGATATCTTCAATCATCTTTCTCTTACTCAATTGTATTGATATGGTGCCATCAACCTTTTAAAGTGAACATGCCTATATAAGTTTTAGGATCATTCTCCAGAAACTGAAGATATGTCAAAGTGCTTCCTTGTATGTTATGAACCTGTAGACTTACTTGTAGGACCCTTTGCTGCAGAAGAAATTTAACTGTTGCCTCAAATATCTTTTATACTTTTTGATTCTTGAATGGAATACTTGTCTCTGACATTTGAAAGGAGATGGCTTACCCTTGGTTTGACAAACTCTGCCTCTAAGCGCTTCATCAACCCTTTCCAATTGTAGGTGTCCAACTGGCTGGTCTTCTTGGACCTTTGACCTAAGCAAAGTATCTCCTTTCGACAAACTTTCTTGCCTATATTGTTTATGATATCTCTGTCTTTTCTGAAAAATGAGAAAACTGCATTTGTTTTAAAACTCCCAGAACTGACAATCTATCAACCACTTCTTTGTCTATTCATGACTAGTATACTTGTTCACAATGTCCTTTTGGGAACAAAACTCAAATTGCCTCCCATCATTTGTGAAGTATGTTCTGAAAGGGAAAATTATGGACTAGGAGGAATAGGTCCCTTTGAAATACAGTTATCATTTGTTCTGACCAGTGTATTGACCTTTTGTAATAGAACCATTGCCGAAGCTTAACTCTGTCCACTGTTTTACCTTTTCTCTTTTGCAGGTGACACATTGTAGCTGATTTCTTTTCATGCTTGCCAAATTCTTCAAAACCAGATGATGACTTGTGATAAAATGTCCTGACTGTTCCTTGCTTTGAAGAAATGCCTTCTCCTTTTAAGCTCGGTTTGACAGAATCCTATAGATGTCTTTTGATTGGATTTGTAATAGTGAAGTGCTTCATGGGTTTTGAGTGCTGCTCCAGAGCTACTGAAACATATTTCCAGAACCTCTGTCTTAATCTGCTGAAGGTCATTTGATGAGTAGGTTTTGACAAAATCTTCTTCTTATACATGGTGTTAGTCTTTGCTTCCAGGTGATCCATGAGTTCCTTTTTGGATTGTAAGTGCCATATTTTGCTTGTATGATTTCACACTATATTTCTCTGTTTACTCAAAAGGAGCTCCCTTTAAACTTCTTGGCATGTGACAGTGAGGTAACTGTGTGGCTTATTTTCCTAAGGAAACTGCCCTTTTTGTATCAATGGCCTACATAGTCATTATTGTATCCTGTCCACTATAGGTATAATTTGACAGACATTTCTATTTGAATAGGAAAACCAATACTTTTAAATCATAAACACTGACTTTCACCTGTGTACAGACTTTTGCTTTCTTCCTTTGTCTCTGTCTACTGCATCTTAGACTAATCAGTCTTCAACAACCTGCAATGCTTTGGCCATCTGCTCATAAATGGAGGAGGCCCTTCACTGAGCAAAGTATATGAGGATTATGTGATAAGGCTGCATGACAAGGGTTTGCTTGATTATGATGGTAAGCAATCAACTTAAAAAACATCAAGACTGGCACCTCTGCTTGCAATCATCACTGTGTTTCAGAAAAACCCTAACCAAAGTATCACTGTCTCACTGTACTGTTCTGAGGGAAACTGAGATGTCATCATTTGCTTTGGTCATCTCATGAAAAATTACTTGAAAGATAGTCTCTGTGACTATGGAGGTCAGTGCCTTTTGAAAAACAAAGAACTTTCTTTCTGCCTGTGTAATGGCATGTTTTGTCAGCACCTCTTCAATTTGATCTTGTGGACAAGCAGGCTGCTTATGATTGGAATTTTTACTAATGACATGCCTTTCTAAAGTTCAACAATTCACATGCTTTGAAAGCTTCAAATGACCTCTTTTATCAAACCAGACTCTTTTTCCTTTGAGCTAGCATATTTCAAATTCTATCCCTGTTATGATCATCACTCACATTCATAAAACCTGGAGATATTGTTTCACTGTTTAGTAAAAGGCAAACCTGGACTTTTGCAATCTTCAAAGTCAATACTGGCCAGTGCCCTCTGCTTGTGGATGAAGGAGGCGCCCTAACCCTCTGCTTGTAAATGAAGGAGGTTCTGGGCCATGACAATTTACCAGTTTGCTGTGACAGTGGTGTCTTTCTCTTACTGTGATTTTCATGTTGGAAAGAGCTGTAAGGTATTGATGAGTGACTCTTTGTTTTGCAGCTTCATCTCAGGCTCATGCTACATTTAGAAGCAGCTGTTCCTCTAACTGTAGATTCAAGCATTTACTCCTGAGATGAAGTTGTATTTCCTGTTCTTTGCAGAATCCATAAAACACTGTGAAACACCTACTAATCAGCTTGAGACTGTGGTTCATGCAGTGCTGAGACCTAGGGGTATAAGTGGCGTGACTTAGAGCTGTTTGTCAATTTCATTTGCAGAGTGAAAGGTCAGTCATGGTGGGTTTTGTAGCAGATGGAGGCTTTTTTGGCTTTTTGATGGTTGCCAAGGGTAAAATGTCTTAAAGCGCCACTTCCTAACATAGGGGAGACTTTTGAAACAGACTTGGACTTTTCCTTTTGGAGCTGATGGACAGACTAGAAGGGCTGAAGCTAGAAAAAATAGTGATAATGGATTTTGACTTTGACATGGGTGGACTGATAAGTAAGAGGGCGAAAAAAGTTTCATGAGGGTTTTCTAGATGACAGATTGACATATGGAATTCAGCTTCTAGAAAACTCAGTTATGGATATAGTCATCACTAACATGTAAAAAATACTGATGGCTAACAGTCGGATCTAGTGTAGGAGGAGTTTAGGATGAACACTAGAGATGGCTCTTCATCAGAGCATGATGATGAAGAGGATTTTTCTTTGGCTACCAAATCAAGGAAAGGGAAGGGGAAGAAATCCCATTCAAAATCCGAGGCTAAAGGCAAGAATCTATATTTTTCCAAGGTGAAGTGCTTACATTGTCATGAATATGGGCATCTCGCCACTAACTGCCCACAGAAAAAGAAGAACAAGAAGGCTGTTGGAGTTGTAGCTGGTGAGGCCCTTGCCTCGCAATTTGAACTTGATTTCTCCTTGATCGCATACTTGGTTTCAAGGGCAATGGGATCGGTGTGGTATCTTGATAATGGTGCTTCCTTCCACATGACGGTAGATAAGGAGATTTTAAGTGAATTGGAGGAGAAAGATCTCCAAATGCATATAGAGATGGGTGACGATGGATGATACAATGCTACCGACATTGGTACTGTTGTCGACCTTAGAGACAACCTTGAGTTGCGAAAGACCAGTACCTAGGACATCTTATACAGCAAGGAGCATATGATATAATATGGGAAGTTATCAGAAAAAGGCTCTCATACAAATGTATCAGACAATTCAAAAGCAGCTTACTGTAAAGAGGGCTGGGTTCTAAAATACCTCACAGAGATGAATAATCAGAAGATGTTTACTGTGTATGAAAAATTGAGATAATACTAACTGTCATTGGGATGATATCCATAAACAAATATCAACATGTAATGGGCTTACCAAATTAAGAATCCATACATGACAATAGCATTTTTTAAAATAACATCCCATAGAAGCTAATATAGTTGAAGTATGGTCGAGGTTGAAAACGAAACAATATATCACGCCTGAGCCATATTTAAAGTGCTTGACAGGTTCTAGCATGAGTATCAATTAGGATAAATTCATACCAAAAACCAGTGAGCCACTCACATTCCAGAACATGATACAAGCGAAATGGATGAAAACGAGATGAACAATTAAACTATTCACATATAAGGGAGAGTTACATACTGTGAAGCACAAAGACCAGAATCCTCGTTACTGATGGAACTCCTCATAACTGAAACCCAACAATCTCTTTTCATTCATATAAAAGTTCCACAAAAATGCATACAAAATCCTCTCACAGCATCTCTTTCTGAAAAATCTGGAACCTGATATAATCCGTTCTTGGGGATTTTTATAGGAGAAAAACGAGTCACAGGAGTGGACGATGAACATTAAATTGATTCATTAAGATAGCATGAAGGAAGCGTACACGCCCCTACTGCTTAATGGCACTGCATTGCTGTATTTATTTATAGTATGGCCGAGGGGTCTTTGTCAGGTCGATATCTGACCTAAGATGTTTCTTAGGAGTCCTTTCTCGCTGTAAAGCTCTCTATTCTGCCTTCTGGAATTGGTGAACTGGATAGAAAGTCTGCGGGCCTCCATAATCCATAACTGCTGGTTCTGACAGTCTTTAAGAAGCTTCTATCAGTGTAATTAACTGTTTATGGGCTCGAGGAGGCATGGAGGCTTTAATGGGAAGATGTACTGTATGGAGAAAGACGTCCCGCTGATATTAAACACAGGTATGGTCATTTCATGTGCTCTTTAGTCTTCCCACTACGTCCTTTCCTTTAGAATAAGGATTAAGGTGTTTGATCTTTAACTTCAGGCTTTAATCGACCTTTAAATCTTTGCTGCTATTACACTGGTCGCGGCTGTAATGGCTTCTCTGTATTCCGAATCATAATGGCTGTGATTATGGAGGCAGAGTGAAAATTCCGCTTTGTAAAAACTCTGCACAATGAAACAAATCAATTATAAAATCCAGGGTGGTGGCGGAAGAATGATTTTGAGGCCTGCGAAATGGTGGAGAACAGGCGGAGAAATAATGTTTAGTGTAAAGCCCAAAGTTTTAAGGTTCGGCTAATTTACAAGGAAATGAATGAGAATGCAATGAAACACCCATGAAGCGGTTGTGAAAGGTGGGACCCGTCGTGAGCGGAGGGCGGTTAGCTTTGAGCTGTTGGATCTCAGGAGGAGATCAACAGCGGAAAATAAAAGATGAACCCTTTGGGAAGGTCCGATGGATGAAATATGGTAGAGGCGTGCGGTGCGTTATGGGCCGTAGATCTTGGATGAATGGATGACTCTGATTGAATCGGAGGATCGCAATCGGGGGAGGCAATAGGGGACGCATTTTGGGAACTTGCGATTTCAATTGGAGCGACGTCGCGATTGAGCGCTAGCCGTCTGATCCAGGTCAAGATCAACGGTGGGAATTGAATTGGTGGGGAGGAATACTGGAGCGATGAGGGGGGAGGCGATGAGCGTGATGCGATTGGCGCCGGGCCGTCGGATCTGTATAGATCGATGGCGGGTATTGCACCTACACTCCATAGAACAACAAACAATCGCATCGGAGATTTCCAGAGTAACAAAGAAATTCGCTCGCCACGAGGCCTCCGATTGTGATAAGCGCCTGCGGGCTTAGCGCTCGGTCGCATGGAGGGGAAGTGGTTAAGGGGCTGGGCAGAGAGGGGCTAGGCCTGTTATAAAGTAAAAAGTGGGTCTTTTAGCCGAAAAAGAGGATTTTAAGGCTAAGAGGGAATCAGTAGAGGGAAAAAAAGGGGGTATTAAACTAGTCAAAGGTATTTGAAAGGCTAAAAGGGAATTAGAAGGGGAGACAAGGGGATGAAAACAGAGGTTTAATGGGAAATGAAACGAGGGAAAAGGAGGCCTTTTGGGCATTCTTCTTCACCAAAAGAGAGGCTTTAAAACTGGGAACAACAGTAAGGATTTATCAAAGGGAAAGGGACAAGGAGGCTTCAAGGATAATGTATTTTCAGAGGGAATGCATTCCTTGAAAGCTCAAAGACAGTTTGACCCGTTGTTTGCTTGTCAAAAATTAATAGAGGGATAACATGATCAACATTGATCAATAGGTACCATTACCTTTAAGAGGGAGTCAGGTAAATCATTTCTGTTGAAAGATGTTATGCATGTTTCAGGTTTGAAGAAAAACTTGGTCTCAGTCGCGATGTTGGAGGATAGAGGTTATGACATTTTCAACGATGGAAAAGCTTTCCTGTGACATAAAACAAAGGTTCAAACCAAGAGGATAGGGATTCGAGTCAAGAATATCTACAAGCTAGAGGTAGATGGCTGCGTTGCAATGGTGGGAAAAGCAGAAGAAGTGGTGATCCAAGATGAGGGCGAATTATGGCACAGGCGATTGGGCCATCTGCACCATGGCGCCCTGAATATTTTGCAGCACCTTTATACTAGACTTCCCAAGGGTACATTTGTGTAGATAGATTAGTGCAAGGGATGTACTATGGGTAAGTTTGTGAAGATGACCTTTCATGAAAGGAAAACCATGCTTTGGTGATCTTGAAGAGAGTTCACACAGATGTGTGTGGGCCTTTCTCGGTTGCTTCAACAAAAAAACACAGGTATTATGTTATTTTTGTTGATGATTATTCTCATAGATGCTGGATCTTATTCATGCAGAAGAAGGATCAAACATTCTCAAAGTTCTGTGAGTTTAAAGCATTGGTGGAGATAGAGTTGGGGAAGCAAGTGAAGGCTCTGCAGAGCAATAATGGTGGTGAATATATCTCGAACGAATTCAAATACTTCTGTAGCAAAGAAGGAATTCGAAGAGAACTCATAGTGCCTCATAACCCAAATCAGAATGGGGTCGCGGAGAGGAAGAACATCATTATCATGGGTGATGCACGAGCTATGCTGCATGATCAGGTCCTACCAATGCACTTGTGGGCTGAAGCATGCAACACTGCGGTTTATGTGAAAACCGGTTGTCCTCATAGAGTACTTGGCATGAGTACACCTGAAGAAGCTTTTACTGGTAAGAAACTAGATGTTTCTCACTTTAATATTTTTGGCTCATCGTTTTAGGCGCATGTGACCAAGAATTCCAGGAAGAAGCTCAAGCCGACTGTTGAAGTTGGGATATTTGTGGGGTACACAGAAACACCCCATAATTATCGTGTGTATTTTACAAACAGTTGAATGACTGTGGTGCGACGGGATATAAAATTCAATGAGGAGAAAGCCATGAATTTGTCGCTTGAGAGGGAGCTAGACTTGCATGCAAAGGAGGAACTGCTTGTTCCCAAAGATGAGTCTCTAGATGTGGATCAGCCACAGGAGGAGGTTCATGGAGTGGAGGAGTCCACTCACGTGGAGCCAAACATCAGAACTGGCAGAAGGTGTACAACAGAAGCTGAGAGGCTGAAGCTTGATGCAGCACAGAATGTAGGAGTCCCTACTTCACAACACAGACAGAGACAATATCCTAACCGATTCACTGGATACATGGCTCTCATGAGAAAATGTATTGTGACAGAGATATATTCCTTTCAGGAAGTAGTGCTGGAGCCCACATGGGTAGATGCAATGATGGAGGAGTATGACTCTATTGTCAGAAACAGTGCTTGGGAAATTGTTCCAAGGCCAGTTGATAAAGCATTGGTAGTGTTGGCAATATGAAGCTGAGTGTTGTCCTTGATGGCAACCTACTTGATGAAGTTGTCCTTGATGGAACATGTCTTGATGAACTTGTTATTAATATGAATTTGATGTATCTACAATGAGTACAGAAGGTAATGATGAAAGGAATTTCAGTATGTGTTGGTACCATGATGAAAAGAGTATGTCTCAAGGAATACGCGGATTTGTCTAGAAGAAGTAGCATATGCACGCGGGATATAACGTGCCAAGTCGCGTATGGGAAAAAACGCTTTAAAAGTATAAAACCAGGGGTTACTACCATGGTATTGACCCATTGTATTGAGCGATGATTCGTCTAGAAGAACCCGTCCAGGAATACTTCACTCTGAAGTATATCTGCATGGTTGAACTCTGTTCTTAATTGATAGATCTGATGTTGGTGGTGCACCTATGTTCATGAAGAAGGTTCAAGATCTCTAGTTCTATAAATGAGAATCTCAAGGATGATCTGAAAATAAGTAAAGAAGACTTGGCGCAAGCTTTTTGAAGAAATCTGGGTAAGTTGATAGATTTGATCTGTTCTGCAAAGCCTATCTTTCATAAACATATACGCAGGTTCAGTTGATGAAAATCGCGTGTATACGCGGATCTTCTTAATGAAAAGCGTGTATTGGAAGTTAAGGTTTTTCTGAAAAGTGCACGGATGTATACGCGAGTTCGCCTCATTGAAAGCGCGTGTATACGCAGATCCTTTTCATAAAAGGCACGTATGGTATCTGAATCAATGGTTGCTCAAGGGTGAATGTGTTTCTGCATATCTATTCTGAAGTCTGGGTTGTTTCTGATGTCTGGTTACAGTGGTCTCACTATTCTGTATGAAGCTTTGGGCAAGAATGATTGTTGATAAGTAAAGGGTTGTGTTGAAGCTGTTTGATCCAGTTTGAAAATTGATGAAACGTGGTCTGTAGAGGTGCTGAGGGTTGTAGACTTCAGTCAGGGGTCGTAGCTCCCTTCCAGGAAAGGCTGGTAAACGAGTCAGGGGGTTGTAGCTCCCTTCCAAGAGAGGCTGGTAAACGAGTCAGGGGTTGTAGCTCCCTTCCCGGAGAGGCTGGTAAACAAGTGCAGGTTGGTGCCTGCGTGCTGGTAGGAGTCTGCGCCAGCACATAAGTTGTAAGATGTTTTCTCTATAATAAAATATTGAAGGCTGAGACAACGGCAGCGGTGGTTTTCTCCCAACTTGGGTTTCCACCTAAAAATCCTGGTGTTCATGTGTGATGCTTTTGTGTGATGTTTTATTCTGTTATTACTACACATGTCTACTGTTATATAAACATCTGATGAATGAATAATTGCAAGGATATAAGTAAAGAATTGATTGCATATTATGATCTCTGTGCATACACGAGTTTGGTAAAGGGTATCTGCGTATATACGCGAGTCTGGTTCAGTAAAGTAGCGTATGGGTTTTTAGTGAATGAAAAATAAAAAGTTCTGAGTAAGTCCTAAATACTGATTCACCCCCCCCCTCTCAGTATTTTTCCCAACAATTGGTATCAGAGCAGGTCCTTCTGAAAAAGCTTAGCCGCAAGAAGGAAGATCAAGCAAAATGAGCAATCTAGAGGGAACAACATCTATCAAGCCTCCGCTCTTCAACGGAAGTAATTTAATCTTCTAGAAAGTAAGGATGAGATCCTATCTTCAGTTTATGGGAGCATATGTATGGGCCATTGTTGAACAAGGATATCAATATCCAGCTGCTACACCAACAGATCCAACTGAAAGGAAAAATTATGAATCAAATGCAAAAGCGGTCAATGCTATAACATGAAGTCTAACTGAATCAGAATTTGTCAAAGTCATGCAGCTGAATACGACCAAGGAAATATGGGACAAAATCATTCTAAGTTATGAAGGTGATGCAAAGGTAAAAAGTGCCAAACTTCAAACCCTCAGAATTGAATATGAAAATCTAAGAATGCATAGTGATGAGAATATTGCTAGTTTCTTTTTACGTGTTGATGATGTTGTAAATTGTATGAGAAATTTGGGAGAAACAATAACCGATTCCATCTTGGTTGAGAAAATTTTAAGATCACTAACGGCAAAATTTGAATCAAAAGTTTCCGCTCTTGAAGAAAAACAGGATCTTCAAAATCTTACTATGGTGCAACTTCATGGCATACTAACTGCATATGAAATGAGAAGAGGAGGACAATCTGAAGTCAAAGAGGCAGTCTTCAAAGCTTCTACAAAAGGGAAAGAAGTACAAGAAGCAGAAGGTTCAGGATATATCTCAGAAGAAGATGAGGCAAATTTTGTAAAGAAGCTCCAACTTGGCACAGGGCGGTTCAGAGGTAAGCTTCCTTTCAAATGTTTTGATTGTGGAAGAGTTGGTCATTATGCTGCTAAGTGTCCTCATAAAGAAACATCTTCTAAAGGGAAGGAAGTAGCAAGAAGGAATAAGAACCGATCTAGCACTAAGAAAAGTTACTATACTCATGAAGACAGTGATGGGTTATCTGATAGTGAGGAAGAATGTGAACAAGATTTTAGACTTCTCATGGCATTTGAAGAGGAATCTAAAGAAGAAAAAGATACTTTTGTAGATGCTCTACAGGACAATGATTTTCTTGATGAAAACAATCAACTCAAAATATGCTTAGAAGAAAGCAAAATAATCATAGAGACTCTGAAAAATCAGATTGAAGAAGAAAAGAATCACAGGGAGAAAGCAGAATGTGAAGTGGTAAGTCTAAGAAAAGAATTGGAGAAAGTAAAGACTCTGAATCTTAGATTTGCTAAAGGATCTGAAACCTTAGATGAGATTACCAAGGTACAACGTTCTCCTCTTATAAAAACAGGTCTTGGATACATAGGAGAATCCTCTCAGGCTTCAGCACCAAACTATCTAAAAGCAGCCACAACTGGTTTACAATATTCGGCCACGTAGCAAGAAAGTAAAGAATATTTACAGGTAAAGTAGGATCGTCTCAATTCAAGGAACACCAACAGGAATGTCTTTCAAAGAAGCTCCAACCAACAGGTAAATCCAAATAGAAGATTTCAGGATCTCAGAAATTTCTACTTCAATGGACAATGTTTCTCTTGTCACAATTTTGGTCATAAAGATGTTCAATGTGTTGCTTATAAAACCATCATTACAAGAGAAGCAAGAAAGAAAAGGATGGATATTGAACCAAAGAAGAATACCTATAACTACTTTTCTCCTCTTCAAAATGAAGTTGAATGTACTTATTGCAATAACTTTGGCCATGAAGAATCTGAATGCAGGAGCAAAGTCCAGCCAAAAGAACATGTCTCCTCAAGCTCCAAAATGTGGAAAAAGAAAGAAAAACAGGTTGAAAATTGTGGCATAGCCTTATTTGCAGAAGGTGAAGAAAATCAATGGTATATTGATAGCGGATGCTCAAAACATATGACAGGTGACAAAAACAAACTTCTTGCATATAATGCTCTAGAAAAGGAAAAGAATGTTACGTTTGGAAATGATACACCTGCTGTCATTAAGGGAAAAGGGTTTGTTTTTCTAAAAGAAAAGGTGAAAGCTAATAACGTCATGTATGTGGATGGATTAAGACATAACCTGTTAAGTGTTAGTCAAATGTGTGATCAGGGAACTGAAGTTGTCTTTAGTTCAAAAGAATGTGTGGTACGTGATCTTGATACAGGTAAAACAATTATAAAAGGAAAAAGAACTCCAAGCAACCTGTATGTATTGAAGAACTGTAAAGATCAATGTTACATGAGCAAATCTTCGGAAAATTGGCTATGGCATAGAAGGTTGGGGCATTTGAGCTTCTCTCAAATCAATAAATCAAGCAAACTTAAAGCTGTTCGTGGTCTTCCCAATATTACTCTACCTGAAAGTATCATACGCAAATCTTGCCAATTCGGTAAATAGACCAGAGTACAATTTAATGCCAAGGAAGGTTCATCAAATAGGCCTCTTGAACTTGTTCATATTGACATATGTGGACCTATGAGGAAAAAGTCACCACGTGGAGAAGAATACTATATCTTATTTATTGATGATTTCTCTAGAATTTGTTGGATTGGGTTGCTTAAACACAAAGATGAAGCATTTGAGAAATTTCAGATCTTCAAAGCACTGGTTGAAAATGAATTAGATCTAAAAATCAAGTGTCTTAGATCTGATCGAGGAAGAGAATATACTTCAAATGAATTCTGTGAATTTTGTGAACAACATGGCATAAAAAGACAATTTTCTGTAGCAGGCACTCCACAACAAAATGGCGTAGCAGAAATAATGAATAGAACAATTCAACAAATGGCTAGAGCTATGCTTGATGATTCCTGAACATCTCACACTTTTTGGGGAGAAGCAACTCACACAGTAGCAAATATTCTTAACAAGGCACATGTTCGGGTAAATAGTGACAAAACTCCATATGAACTATGGTATGGTAATCCTCCCTCTGTGAAACATTTTAGAGTTTTTGGAAGTAAATGCTTTATAAAAAAAAATGATGAAAAGCTTGGCAAGTTTGAACCCAGATCAGATGAAGGAATACTTCTTGGTTACTCTTCTACTAGTAGAGCATACAAATGTTACAATAAAAGGCTTCGGAAAATTGTTGAATGTATTGATGTTGTTATTGATGAGTCTCCTGCAGCCCCTAAAGAAGAAAAACAAACAACAGATGAAGATGATGGTGACTTTTGTCCTTCTGCATCAAATGGAAATGATATAGAAAGTGGATCCAATGAAGAACCTGAAGTTGATTTATCTGAAAAAGCTCCATCCAGATTTGTTCAAAAGAATCATCCTGAATCTCAAATTTTGGGAGACAAGGAATCGGGTGTACAAACAAGGAGGACTCTTGTGGGATCTTCTAGCTATCTGGCATTTCTATCTACGATTGAACCACAAAATGTCAATCAAGCGAGCAAAGATGAATGTTGGATTCAAGCTATGAATGAAGAGCTTGATCAAATTGAAAAGAATCACACTTGGGAATTGGTTCCAAGACCACATGATAAAAATGTCATTGGTACTAAGTGGATATTCAAGAATGTCAAACTAGGAGGTAACTCCTCAAATCAGAATATGTTATTGAATGTAGGATGAACATGCATTTATACATGGAGGTGAGGCTATTGGGATTCATCTCCCAATGACTCTTGACCTTCCTTATTTCCCAATATTATTTATTATACAAAATTAAATATCCACACCCATCCCATAGGATTAGGTGTCAACATTCCCCCCTTTAATCCGAAGGGATGTTGGTGAGTCCAAGCATCGATCTAAACTTTTCAAACTTTTCTCTTCCAAGTGCTTTGGTGAAGATGTCAGCAGTTTTCTCATTTGTGGAACAATGATGTAGATGGATGGTTTTGGCCTGAACATGATGTCGAAATAGATGGTACTTTGTATTGATGTGCTTTGTTCGATCATGGAACTTTGGGTTCTTGGCCAAATTTATTGCAGAAGTGTTGTCGATCATGAGTGGAGTGGAATACATTTGTTTCATCTGCAAATCTTCCAGGATCTTCCGGAGCCACACAATTTCCTTTGTTGCTTCAGCTACTGCCACATATTCTGCCTCGGTCGTGGAATCTGCTGGAACTGACTGTTTGCGTGATCTCCATGAGACAGCCCCTGATCCAAGACTCATGGTGTAACCTGTAGTAGACACCCCTGTTTCTTTGTCGCCATCAAAGTCTGAATCAGAGTATCCGATCAAGCTGAAGTCGCCTACCTGTGTATATTTGAGTCCAAAGTCTTGAGTCCCCTTCAAGTACCATAGCACTCTTTTTGCAGCAGACCAATGTCCTTCACAAGGTTTTTGCATGAACCTTGAGAGGATACCAACAACAAATGAAATGTCAGGTCTGGTGGTGGTCGGGTAGATAAGACTTCCTACAAGCTGTCTATACTTAGTTGCATCCTCAAATTCCTTCCCTTCAATAGATGTGAGCTTCAAGTTTTGTTCCATTGGAGTGGTTAAGGGATTACAGTCATCCATGCCAAATTTGTTCAAGAGATCTCCAATATACTTCTTTTGAGAAAGAAATATGAATTTAGGATGTTGAATTACTTCAATACCCAAATAGTAATGAACATGACCCAAATCAGTCATTTCAAAACCTTTCTTCAACTCTTTCTTCATGGATGCAATATAGCTCTCATTATTTCCTGTTATCAAAAGATCATCTACATATACCACAAGATATACAACTGTTTTTCCAACTTTCTTAACAAACAAAGTTGCATCATCAAGATCAAAGTGTTTGAAATCAAGTTTCAGAAGATGCTCGGTCAACTTTTCATACCAGGCTCGTGGTGCTTGCTTGAGGCCATACAAGGATTTTACAAGTTTGCAAACCTTGTGTTCTTGACCCTTTATCACAAATCCTTCTGGCTGGGACATATAAACTTTCTCCTTTAGATCTCCATTCAAGAAGGTTGTTTTTACATCCATCTGATGGACTTTCCATCCACTCTGAGCTGCTAAGGCAAAGAGAGTCCGGATGGTGGTCCATTTTGCTGTGGGAGAAAAAGTTTCTTCATAATCAACTCCTTCTTTCTGTGCGAATCCTTTTGCCACAAGCCTGGCCTTGTGCTTGTCAAGTGAGCCGTCTTCTTTGTACTTGTTCTTGTAGACCCACTTACAGCCAATTGGTTTCGTTCCCAAAGGTGGATCAACCAGCTTCCAAGTGCCATTCTTTATCAAGGCATCATACCCCTTCTGCATCGCTTCTTTCCATTCATCATGAGAAGCGGCTTCTTTGAAGGAAGTTGGTTCATGATCTGTAGACAAACTCAATTCACAGTTATAAGCAATATCCATATCAACAGGAGAATAAAAATTATCTACATCACCTTCGATTTGTTGAGTGGAACTTCTTGTTCCTGTTTCTCCAACCTCATCAGGATGAACATTCTCCAGTGTCTTTGTCATCCATTTGGGAGGACCTTTCTGAGATGGCCCAGGCTGGTCATTTGACTGAGTTGGGATTGATTCAAGATTCAATCTCCTAATTCTGTCAATCACATCATCTAATGTGTCATATGTGGTTGTTTCTTCATGTGGGGGAGAGAGTGCTTCAGGACATGATTCCACAGTTTGATTCAATATCGGAATCCCCCCTTCAAGATGTGGAATCACATTATCAAATTCTTGGAAGGACTTTTCATGTGTGAATCTATCCAGGCGATCAAGTTGCCGCTCAACAACCTTGTCACTCTTGGAAGATTCAAGGAATATGACATCTCTTGCTATCACAAACTTCTTATTTGCTCCATCATAGAGACAATATCCTTTGGAGGTATTGGAGTACCCCAAGAAGATACATTTGTGACTTCTAGCACCAAGTTTGTTCCTTTGACCCTTGGGTATCAAGGCATAACAGATGGACCCAAAGACCCTGAAATGCTTTACCGAAGGAATGTGGCCATGCCACATTTCAAAAGGAGTTTTGTTTCTAATTGAACTTGAAGGACACCTATTCTTTATGTAAACAACACATAGAATTGCATCAGCCCAAAACATCAATTTTACATTCTTGAAAATAACATGGAGCGGACCATATTTAAAATGGTTCTGTTCATTCTTTCAGCTACACCGTTCTGTTGTGGATTATATGGCACAGTGGTTTGATGTTTGATTCCATGTTGACGAAGATAATTTTCAACTTCGTTTGAAGTGTATTCTTTTCCATTATCAGTACGTAGAGAGCCAATATGTGTTTGTGCATCATTTTCAATCCACAAGCACCATTTAAACTTTGAAAAGCACTTGATCATTTTCCAAAGAAGTAAATCCAACACATTCGGGTGTAGTCATCAATAAATGTCATCATGTATTTACATCATTTTACAAGCAATAGTACAGGGTCAACATAAATCCGAATGAACAAGTTCAAGTTTTCTATGAGCTCTGGAATGAGAATCATGAAAACACAGTTTGCTATGCTTTCCTAGAATACAAGCACCACACTACTTAAGTTTCCTAGGAATTGTAGGCAAACCAGTAACACCATTTTTCTTCAACAAACGAAGGTTGTCATAGTTTAGCAAACCAACTCATATGCCACAAAAGACTTGATGGGAATGTACCTTCATCATGATGTGAACTTCCCGAATGCAAATTTTTGGAGCATGAGCAGATGAACTCTTCAAATTTCAAGAGTCTCCTCTTCTATTCCCTCCATAATAAGTGAGTGAACATGCTTTTCTAACCTCTGGCTTGGCCATCAAACAAGTGAATGGAGGTCTCACACGGCATTTCCTGGACTAAAGATAGCAAGTTTTCTTCAACCTCAGTGGAGGTATAGAACCTCATGTAGGATATGATCCGGAAGACCAGCTTAAGTCGACCGTGCCAAGCCCTCGATGGCTGAGTTTGATTTGCCAGGTTTATACGTTCCATCAACTTTGTCGCTGAATTCATCAAAAATCTTTTCTAAATGTCATGTGACATGTTGCTCCTGAATCTAGCAACCAATCATCTCTCCATGAAGTAAATGAAACATCAAATAGGTTTTCAGTTACTCCATTGTTACAATGTGCTAGAACATAGTAAGCGGATTCAGGTGCTTTACCGTTGTCTTTGTCATTAGTTTTACCTTTGTCTTGATTTCTTTGCTGCTCAATTTTCTCCCATGGTGTTCTGCATTTGGATGCATCATGTCCATCTCTATTGCAACGTGTGAAATGAAGATTGGATTTGTCAGATTGTCTTCCCCCCCTTTCTGTGAAGTTTATTCTTCCTCTTCCACCTCTTCCTCTGGATGAATCTGGAGCATGACTCTTTTCTCTATGTGCCAAGTATGCAGCCTCTTCGTAAGATGAAGGGACTGTCATCTTCCCAAAATATTTCTCTCTTTCTGCAAACTTTTTCTCAAGTGTTTCAAAGGTGATATGGTCAAGGTTCCCACTTGCTTTCAAAGACTCAAGATAATGTGAGTAAGTCGCATATAATGCCTTAACATATGCTATGAGAGGTATGTCCATTTTTACACCAGTGCTTTCAATATCATGCATGATCAATCTAACTTCTGAAGCTAAGGCAAGGGGATCATCATTCTTCATTTCAAGACTGAACAACTTAATCATCAATTGAACATTTTCTAATTCTGAATGTGAGTCATAGAGTTCTTTTAGCTTGCTCAATGCATCATAGGCATTTGAGAATGATGAAATGTGGCGACTCACGTCTTCATTTACGGAAGCTGCAATCAAGGCATAGGCCTTGCAGTTCTTGTTTTCCCAAATGGCGAGCTCTTTGTCTGAAGTGGGCTTTGCTGGTGGATTTCCTTCTTGTCCTTCACAGATTCCTTTCCACAACTCATTAAAAATGAGTGTGTGTTTAATCTTCCGAGACCATTCAAGATAGTTCTCTTTGCCGGAGAGAACCACCCCAACAATAGAGATGAGAGAATGCATTAGATTGCTAGAGAAAAAAAATCTTCTGAAGAGAAAAAATTTCTGCTAGAAAAACTTTCAACTCTTGAAATTTGCTCAATTAAAGGGAGCAAAAACTCTTTGCTGGAAAATACTGTGAATTAAAAAAAAACTCTTTGCTAAAAAACTGAATTCTTAACCAAAAAAATATATGTATTTTTTTTGTTTGGAATTTTTTTTTGTATGGGAGGTCGATATGGAATTTTATGGGAGGGCGGTATTGTGAAATGGAAGGGCGGTATTATGAATGTGAAGTGATATTAAATATGACAGTGGGAGGGGGCGGTATTGTTAAGAATGGTGTGGGTGGTATTGAATATTATGAAGGGCGTATGGGAAGTATTGAAAGATGTTAAGGGTGTAATGAGTATAATGAGGGGCGGTAATATATGGTGGATTGTAAATAGCGCTGGAGGAGGGCGGTATAGAATATGGGAAGGGCAGAAATGTATATGGGACAATGCGTTATTTAAACAGTGATCACGTATATATATAAACAGTGGACGATGTAAGGTGAAGGGATAGACTGTTCGACAGACAGGGACCAGGGACCAGCGTTGATATGTATATACAATGGACAACACTGTATTAAAGTGACGGGCGATATATATTGGAAGGAAGCGTATATAAATGCTGGAGCGAACTGCGTGTAGTGGGAGGTCTTTGAAATGGAATGGCACAGTCAACGAATTGGAGTGACAGCGTATATATCATTCGTATACAGCGTTAAAATAGTAGACAGCTTATATATGATTCGCTGCGGATTTGGAGGCGGGGATATATCATTCGCTGCGGATATATAATGCAGCCGACGGGGATATATCATTCACTGCGGATATATAATGTAGTCGACTGGTTGGGCGTTGAAGTGACAGTGCGTGGTAATGAGGCGGTATTGAAAAATTGAGCGCTGTATATATATATGTGAGGGCTGTATATATGTGGACAACGTACAGTGTAGAACGGATTGGGCGGAGTCTGTGTTAAATAAAGTAGATAGGGTGGGATGTAGCGCTGGAGGGCCAATAAATGGAGCGCTGGGTGTGTTGTATGCTGTAGCGATAGGGAGTTGAGTGAGGATTATGCACAGAGAGAAGATGTATTGTGGGTGAGTATGGGGCGTGGGGAAGTGATGGGTAGGAGAGAGGGAAGGGAGGTGATAGGTATGGAGAATGGAGGAGGCCAAAAGGCCGTTACAAAAAAAAAAACTGAAATGGCAGTTGCAGGTGCTGAGTTGCAGGAACTGCAGAAATTGCAGGGGCTGCAAAATACTCAGATATTGTAGGAGCTGAACCTGCAGAAGTCAGAGACTGTAGAATTTGTAGAAATAGAAAAAAAAATGTAGAATTTCAGTCTAGCAATAAGGAGCAGCAAAAACTATTAATAAAAATTGATTGAGCAAAGGAGAGGGAGTTACACCACAGGCAGAAATGCCAATAGTGAGACCGGCTCTGATACCATGTCAAACCAAGATGTAACTCCTCAAATCAGAATATGTTATTGAATGAAGGATGAACATGCATTTATACATGGAGGTGAGGCTATTGGGATTCATCTCCCAATGACTCTTGACCTTCCTTATTTCCCAATATTATTTATTATACAAAATTAAATATCCACACCCATCCCATAGGATTAGGTGTCAACAAAGAACAAGTTAAATGAGAATGGGGAATTTATAAGAAACAAAGCTAGACTGGTTTGCAAAGGGTATACTCAACAAGAAGGTATTGACTTTGAAGAAACTTTTTCTCTTGTAGATAGACTTGAAGCCATAAGGATGTTTCTTGCTTTCTCAAGTTTTCAACAAATCAAAGTTTATCAAATGGATGTCAAATCTGCATTCCTCAATGGTGATCTAGAAGAAGAAGTTTATATATAACAACCAGAAGGTTTCATCTTGGGAAATGATGAAAATCTTGTTTGCAGACTCAAAAAGGCTCTATATGGTCTCAAACAAGCTCCAAGGGCATGGTACTATCGTCTTGACAAATATCTTCATCAACAAGGTTTTTCAAAGGGGTCTGCTGATAGCAACTTATACACAAAAATTGAAGATGATAAACTTTTGATTATGATTGTATATGTTGATGATATCATTTTTGGGAGTAATGAAGAATCTATGAGTCAGAAATTTGCTTCTGTCATGCAGCAAGAATTTGAAATGTCCTTACTTGGGGAACTAACATTCTTTCTTGGCTTGCAAGTGCATCAAACTACAGATGGTATATTCCTATCACAAATAAATTATCTTAAGCAAATTCTGAAGAAGTATGGCATGGAAGAATGCAAACCTGTAAGTACACCAATGATAACCAGATGCAATCTCAGTTCTCATGATGATTCTTCCATGGTGAATCAACCAGAATACAGATCAATGATAGGAAGTCTACTTTATCTCACCGGGACTAGGCCGGACATTATGCATGAAGTTGGGATTGTTGGACGATTTCAAGCTAATCCAAAAGAGTCTCACCTTCAAGCTGTCAAAAGAATATTCAAATATCTACAAGGAACTCAAGACTTTGGACTATGGTATCCAAAGAATGCTGATCTTACTCTTCATGCTTACACTGATGTAGATTGGGCTGGAAATGTTGATGATCGGAAAAGCACTTGTGGTGGCATCATATGTATCCCATTAGTATCTTTGCCTGCCAAGAAGCAAAATTCTACCGCGTTATCTACAATGTAAGTAGAATATGTGGTCACAGATTCGTTGCACCCAACTCCTTTGGATGATGCAAACCTTGCAAGATTTTCAAAATCAAATGTTCACCTCCTATCTCCATTATGGGTGATAATACAAGTGCCATCAGTATCTCAAAGAATCCTGTTATGCATCCAAGACCAAGCACATTCCCATCAAGTATCACTTTTTACGTGAACAAGTGCTTGAACAAAAGGTGAAGTTGGAGTATGTTCCCTCCAAAGAACAAGTTGCTGATATATTTACCAAACCCCTGCCCAGGGAAGCGTTCGAATATCTCAGACAGAAGCTATATGTTCTACTCAGAAGATCAGATCTGATTAAATTCAGAAGATTAAATTAAATACGCGGGTTTCCTGAAAGTCAGTCGCGTATATACGCGAGTTCATACACAGGAAGCCGCGTATGGTTGGTTGCTGACAATTTTTTTTTGTGTATCAGCATTTTTCAGCACAGCTGCAGTGCTGATTAGTATCTTTGATGATGTTTGGCATCTCTGGTGGTGTTCCAGTTCTTCTATCTCTGTTTCATTCTCTGATTATTGGATGAAGATGCCTTGATGATTTTTTGTTGAAAGTGTTCAGGATGTACAAGCAAAGGGGGAGCTTTGGTCGCATGGAAAGGATGCACAGTTTCAGGAGGAGCCTTAGCCTTGCTGAGTATAATGCATTGTTGGCATTATGATAGTTCTGAAATATGATCTCTCTCTTGAGGTCCTTCTCAAGTTGTGGTCATAAAAGGTCATATTTGTAATTTGATGAAAAGGCTGCGATGAGACCTATGATATAAAATTGTAATATCTGGGCCATGTAAGGACATGTTCAAATTTGTAAACCCACTTGGTTGGGTAGTTGAGTCAAAATGTGTAAACCCTTTTTGGTTGGGTATTTGAGTCTCTTATGTAAATCCACTTGGTTGGATCTTTGAACTCATGGGAGTCTTTGCCCTCGATGTCAAAGGGAGTGACATGGTGTTTGAATAAGGGGAGAATATCATGTATCTATTTGTTATAGTGACCTAACACCATCGTGGTTGCCATCAATTCCAAAGGGGGAGATTGTTGGCAATATGAAGTCGAGTGTTGTCCTCGATGGCAACCTACTGATGAATTTGTCCTCATGGAATATGTCTTGATGAACTTGTTATTAATATGAATCTGATGTATCTACAATGAGTACAGAAGGTAATGATGAAAGGAATTTCAGTATGTGTTGGTACCATGATGAAAAGAGTATGTCTCAAGGAATATGCGGATTTGTCTAGAAGAAGTAGCGTATGCACGCGGGATATAACGTGCCAAGTCGCGTATGGGAAAAAGCACTTTAAAAGTATAAAACCAGGGGTTACTACCATGGTATTGACCCATTGTATTGAGCGATGATTCATCTAGACGACCCCGTCCAGGAATACTTCACTCTGAAGTATATCTGCATGGTTGAACTCTATTCTTAATTGATAGATCTGATGTCGGTGGTGCACCTATGTTCATGAAGAAGGTTCAAGATCTCTAGTTCTATAAATGAGAATCTCAAGGATGATCTGAAAAGAAGAAAAGAAGACTTGGCGCAGTCTATTGAAGAAATCTGGGTAAGTTGATAGATCTATTTTATTCTGCAAAGCTTATCTTTCATAAACATATACACAGGTTCAGTTGATGAAAAGCGCGTGTATACGCGGATCTTCTTAATGAAAAGCGCGTATGGGGAGTTAGGGTTTCTCTGAAAAGTGCACGGATGTATACGCGGGTTCGCCGCTTTGAAAGCGCGTGTATACGCGGATCCTCTTAATGAAAAGCGCGTATGGTATCTGAATCAATGGTTGCTCAAGGGTGAATGTGTTTCTGCATATCTATTCTGAAGTCTGGGTTGTTTTTGATGTCTGGTTACAGTGGTCTCACTGTTCTGTATGAAGAATTGGGCAAGAATGATTGTTGATATGTGAAGGGTTATGTTGAAGCTATTTGATCCAGTTTGAAAATTGATGAAACATGGTCTGCGGTGGTGCTGAGGGTTGTAGCCTTCCCGCCGTGGGTCGAGTCTCTCCCGTGAAAGGGCGGGTAAACGAGTCAGTGGGGTGGAGCCTCCTTCCAGGAGAGGCCGGTAAACGAGTCGTGGCCGAGCTCCTTCCCTGAGAGGCCGTGTAAACAAGCGCAAAGGTGCCGAGATGCTGGTAGGAGTTCGCCGCCAAGGAAAGGGAAAAGATGTTTTCTCTATAATAAAATATTGAAGGCTGAGCAACTGCAGCGGTGGTTTTCTCCCGACTTGGGTTTCCACCTAAAAATCCTGGTGTTCATGTGTGATGCTTTTTGTGATGGTTTATTCTGTTCTTACTGCACATGTTTACTGTTTATTAAACATTTGATGAATGAATGATGGAATGATATAAGTGAAGAATTAATGAGATAATTAGATCTCTGTGTATACGCGAGTTTCATAAAGGGTATCCGCGTATATACGTGAGTCTGTATCAGGAAAGTAGCGTATGGGTTTTAGAAGCAGGAAAAAGTAAAAGTTTTGAATATGCAGTAAATACTGATTCACCCCCCCTTCTCATTATTTTTCCCCATCAAAGTAGGATCAAGATGGATCTACAAGGTAAAGAAAATTGCTGATGGGAGCTTAGAGCAGTATAAGGCAAGATTTGTTGCTAGAGGCTTCTCACAAATCGAGGGGATAGATTATGAAGAAACCTTTTCACATATCGCATGATATTCTTCCATAAGGACCATCCTTTCTCTCTCAGCACAGATGGGTTGGCACATTCATCAGATGGATGTGAAGACTTTGTTCCTTAATGGGATCATCGAGGACGAGGTATACATTGAGCAACCTGAAGGATTTGAGATCTTCAATAGCGAGTCACATGTGTGCAGAGGCAAGATTTTTGGCCCAGGGCTTCTCACAGATCGAGGGGATTGATTATGAAGAAACCTTTGCACCTGTCACAAGATATTCTTCCATAAGGACCATCCTTTCTCTCTCAGCGCAGATGGTTTGGCACATTCATCAGATGGATGTGAAGACTACGTTCTTTAATGGGATCATTGAGGAAGAAGTGTACATTGAGCAGCCTGAAGGATTTGAGATCATCAACAGTGAGTCACATGTGTGCAGACTCAAAAGAGCACTATATGGGCTGAAGCAAATACCCCTTGCTTGGTACACTCGGATCGACAACTATTTCACCATACTTGGCTTCACCAAGAGTGAGGCCGATGCAAACCTATACCAAATTGTGGTGGAGGGTAAGATTTTAATCATTGTTCTTTATGTTGATGATTTAATATTGACTGGTGATGGGCATCTGGTACACTCATGAAAGGAGGACCTTGTAAAGGAGTTTGAGATGAAGGATATGGGCCTCCTTCACTATTTCCTTGGATTGGAAATATGGTAGCGAGAAGGTGAACTGTTTGTGTCTCAAGGCAAATATGCAAGGGAGATACTCAGTAAGTTTCACATGGAGGGCTGCAAACCCATGGATACTCCTCTTCCAGGAAATTGGAGGAAAGAGGATTCTACATCTGGAGAGGTAGTGGATGCTACTGTCTATCGATAGTTGGTGAGTTCGCTCATGTATTTAGTTAATACAAGACTAAACATATGCTATGCGGTGAACCATCTTAGTCAAGTGATGGTTAAGCCTACCAAGCTCTTTTGGAAGGTGGGCAAGCATGTCCTGAAATATCTCAGGGGCACATCTGATTATGGCTTATGGTACAGACTGATGGATGAGGTGAAGTTGCATGGCTTCACGGATGTAGATTGGGCGGGCAGCCCAACGGACATAAAGAGCACATCAGGAGGGGTTTTTAGTATAGGATCTACAACATTTTCTTGGTACAGTAGGAAACAGAGATCCGTGGCACTTAGTTTAGCAAAAGCAGAATACATGGCAGTAAGTCAAGCTGCATGTGAGGCTATCTGGATGAGGAAGATCTTGGTCGGTTTGTTCAGTTTTCATTTATATTTTACAATGATTCGTTGTGATAATCAGAGTTGCATTAATCTCTCGATTAATCTTGTGTTTCATGATAGATATAAGCATATTATGTCCGGTATCATCATATCAAAGATTGTGTGTAGCGGAAGATCATGTTGCTTTAGTACATTCCTACGGAAGATCAGGATGCAGATATTCTGACGAAGGCGCTCACCAGGAGCAAATTCAAATACCATAGAGGCAGGATCGGGGTGAAGTATAATCCCTTTCTTGTTGAGAGGGAGTGTTGAGATTCAACAAGATGATGATCCTAGTGAAAATTAAGCACCTACACTAGGTGGGGCCCTTAGGCTATTTTTAGGTGATATGTCTATTTTAGAATTTGGATCAAAGTATATTTTTAGTAGTAATCTATTTATAAATGGTTCAGAAAATTATATGGATGGATGGGCCTCTATTTTTGGAATGCATGTGTGAAGATGGTTCATCGATCGCATTTCTAAAAATAGAATGCATGTAGATTATTGTTATCTCTTAACAATAATTAGACAATAAATAATAATCTATTCTCTTGAAGCACTTGATTTTAGTTAACTGATGTGGAAAACCAGTCAACTATAGTAATTTTGAGTTCAAAGGTTGGTTGGTGGGACATGCTAGTGGAATTCATTGTAACTGAGTGATACAAAGTTGTAACAGAGTTGGATGTGTAGTTATGTGAGTTGTAAAGTAGTTTAACTCAGTTGTGCTAGTTGTAACTAAAGATACACTAGTGAGAAATCAATGAATTAAATATTAAATTAATTCACATGGAGTGATCTCACATGCAACAGAAGATTTACTATTTTTAACTACATGCATGTCAGATCCAGTGGAGACCCAGTTGAGAGATAGGTGAAAGGGACAATTTTACTATCAATTGTGACTATAGTGGGTGCACACTTGCAACAAAACACATATTGGAGATGCCAATGAGGATTGCGCAGTCAAGGCAAGGCATGATCGAAATCATTCAGAGGTTCTTGACCATCAGGGATTGCGTAGTGGAGGCAGGTTGTCAGGACGCAGTAAATTGGTGCATGTTTATGCCAATTTTTGTATGACAGTGTGAGACGATTGTACATTGTACTGAGAGCTCTTGGACTAGAGTTTTGTATGAGATTGTTTCATGATCCATGATATATACATAATATATGATAGTGGGGTTTTCTTGTAAAAACATCTGTGTTATGTGTGATTGATCTTTCTTCATGTGCTTGCAATTGGCGATTAAATTTTCGCAAAGTTTTAAGTAGAAGGATTCTGCATTTAACAATGGCATATATTGTTAGATTAGGAGAATCTGACAATACATAATTCTATTAAAATTTCTACACCACTTGCTCCTAAGCCTATTTGATCACATGATTAACCCATCTCGTCCTCCTTCTCCCTGTGATGGAAGTCACTGGGTGTGAGGGTTGTTCTTGATCCTCCTCTTGTGTGTCCAACTCCTCTTCATGTTGTTTGACCTACATATCACCCTGTTTCATTGTTGTCTGAGGAAATAACTAAGCTTCCTTCCTAGGAGCATATTGCTCCTCCTCCTGCACTGAAACTTGCTCATTGTCAACGAAATTCCTCATAGCCCTTTCCTCCTGAAACTTGACGTCTTTAAGGATGGTTGTCTTCCTAAGTGTTGGTACGTATATTTTGTATGCTTTAGAAGTCTCATTGTAGCCTGCAAAGGTGCCCTTATTTGTAGTGGGTTCCAATTTTGACCTATGCTCTATTGGTACATGACAGTACACCATATTGCCAAATATCCTGAAATGAGCTATATATGGTCTTTTTCCTGTGAAGCCCTCCTCTGGTGTGACTCGCCCAAACACTCGAGGTGTGTTCTTGTTTTGCAAGTAAATTGTAGTGTTACATGCCTCTTCCCATATAAACATGGGCAAGTCTTGATCATGCAACAAGGCTTTGGCCACTCCACTTATGGCCTTGTTTTTTCACTTTTCCACCCCACTCTACTGAGGATTATAAGGTGTAGGGAGCTCCCTCCTGATGCCCTCCTTAACAAAAAATTCATTGAAGGCATTAGAGGTGTACTCCCCTCGATTTTATGATCTCAGCGCCTTGATTTTCTTTCCAGTTTGGTTCTCCACCAAGGCTCTAAAGTCCAAGAATTTTGAGAAGACCTTGTCCTTCTTCATGACGAATATTCAGGTATTTCTCGAAAAATCGTCAATGAAGGTTACATAGTACTTTTACCCACTGAGGGATACAAAAAACATGGGGCCACACACGTATGAATGTATAATGTCCAATATTCCCTTAGCCCTATTATCACTACCGGGAAATGAGGTTTTGACATACTTGCTAAGTGTGCACCTCTTACACATGTCATGGTGATCTACGTTTCATTTAGGTCGTTTGATCGTTATCACCTTGAGCACCTTCAGTGCCCCATGGTGTAAATGCCCCATACACTTATGCCACAACTGACCTATCTCTTGCCTTGAGTCACAACCATCTATGCTCATAACCGTTGTGACTATCTCAAATTGTAATATGAGTAGACTCTTCTATATAAGCCCATTTTGCTTGGAAAATTTTGAATTCTAAGGCCAGATGAAGAATTTTCCCTCTCCAAAGGTTATTTCATACCCTTTATCTTCGAGTGTTGAAAATGAAATGAGGTTTTTCTTTAGACCTGGAACATAAAAAACATATTTTATATATAAGGGTTTTCTCGACTCCTTCTCGAATCTGACTATACCAATCCCTTCATCTCAATACCTCCCATCATCTTCTAGCTCAATGTGAAACTTCTTGTCTTTCTCTATCAGTGTGCAGAAAATCTCCTTGTTTCCCCTCATGTGATAAGAAGCTCCACTATCAATTTACCAAACAATGGTACCAATAAAAATTGCCTACAAGCAATAAGGGAAAAATCCCTCTTAAATTTGGTTGAGAACTCGTCAATCTTTATAGAGGCTACGATCTAGTCCTTATTGGAACCCTTCTTCTAGTTAGGGAATTTAGTAGCATAATTCCCTTACTAATGGCATGAGAAACACTTTATTTTGTTGAGGTTCTTATTCTTCTTCTCTCCCTTGAAGCTTGACTCACCACCCTTCTTTCCCTTTGATTTGCCCCCTTTTCCAGTTAGGGAAAATTTACCTTCATCTTCAATCTTGGCATGAGACCCTGACAAAGGCCCTCTTTGGATCTCCTCTTGGATGAAATAACTCCACAATCTCTCTTAATATGGGAGCTTCTCCCTAGCCACAACCCCGTTGACAAAAATCTCCTGGGTTTGGTGAAGCCCATCAAGGCTAAGCGCACCAACTCAAATTTTGGGGTAGTCTCTCCCACTCCTTCCAAATCATCCCTCACTTGGGTAAATTTGGTGAGGTAAGTCACCACGGAATCTGACTTTGACATCTTGATGCTCCTCAACTTAAATTTGAGCTTCATTATCATGGTCTCATTATTGCTCTGGTATAAACCCACAATGGTTGTCCACATTTCCTTCATTGACTTCTTCTCGAACAAGTGAAGTATTATGTGGTATTTGACCCCTTCAAGTAGAATCCTCCTCGCCTTAACATGATTTTTGTTATGAGCAACCAAAAATTGAGGGTTAGTGGGTAATGTTGGAAATTTGTCGACAAATTACCATAAGCCTTGCTCCTCCATAACTACACCAATTTGTTATCTCCACGAACAATAGTTTGAGGCACCCTCAAGATTGTATTCAAAACAAAGCCCTTGGTACGCCATTCCTTTTTGAAACACTAGTTGTCAAGTCAACTTGGTATTTTATGCTCCCTCTGAATTCTAAACCTATTTTTGTGATAAGAAATACTCATGTTTTGGATTCTAATCAGAGGCTAGAGTTCTGATACCATGCTAGTTTTTGAAACTCAACAATCTTATTTACAATTTACTAAATTTTTATACCCAAAACGCAGGACTACAAATGCAGAATTGAAATTTATAACTGAAAACACTACTGAGTTTCTAATGCATAGTAGAAAAACAAAAACTAAAGAAAAACTAACCATAAAGTAATAAACAGCAGAAATACCCAGGAAACCCCAAATTCAAGGAAAACCTGCAAATTGTGTTCTTATTCGCTTCAACAAATTCTGAGATAAAACTACAGCTGGGTAAAACCCCTTTCAACAAAAAATTCTTGTTATACAATTCCCTCACTCAACTCGACTTCACCTTTAGGGGTTGTGGTCTGTATAACGTACGGCTAGCTATGTTGGTTGTACGGTATGGATGAGATGAACTCAACCTCACTTTTGTGCCACTTTAGAGTGAATCGACCTTGTTTAGTAGCTGATATTCATGACATACAACCCTCTTCCTTTCCCTCTTGAACATTGAAACACTCCAACTGATTGTTGACTTGCAGAATCAACCTCCTTTTGTTGAGCGCTCTGAACAAAAGTGGTGTCACTCAATTTGATTTTCAACTTAGCCTTATTTCCTCTTTATAATGTGACTTTGGTCCTTCGAAAAGGATCCAAGGGTTGATATTTACCCATGCTCCTTAAAGATCAATGGCCACGATCTAATCTTATGTTGACTTTGCACTTTTTAAAATTTACAAATTTTAACATTAGGAAATAATTAATTTTTAGTTAATTCTAGCTTAGTGAACTAATATGAGATTTATACACTCCCTAACACCCGAGCAAGTGTAGAATCACCTCTTTCTCTACTCCATTAAAAAAATATAATCATCTCATTGGCTAATGTGATCAACATGACCATGCTAGTGTGGTTTACTAACTCTTACGAAATGTTCCAATAGATAATTTGCTATGGAAGAACAAGGATCTAGAGCAAATTAATTGCTAATCAATTTAAAATATGAACTGGAAAGTTTGAGATTTCCCTATTTTAATTATAATTTCATGTGATCAAGTTAAGTTTAATTCCTTTTTGGACGAGGCTTAAAATATTTGTATTTATTTGGCATTGTTATCTTTTCATATGTTTTTTTTTAGAAGATTAGAAACAAACACAAACAACACTTGATTGTCATGTACTCCACTTGAGAAAATGTACTTTGATAGTGTTATAGGATCGATTGATATGATGATCAATTTATAGGTTCAAGTTTTAGGATGTAAGAAACTATTGTCACATGTGAAGATTTGGGCATAAGGATATTTGAAAAAAACCATGAAGATGTATGTATGAGGAATAAAGAGTATTCAGAGTGAGACATCCTTTTCATATCATGCAATAAATCCATCAATGAACTAGAGAACAAATAGGGAAGATAAGTTGTAGGGTGAAAATTCAAGTTAGGGTATTCGCAAAAAGAAAAAAAAAGAAAAAAAGTAATTTTGTATGCATAAGAAATAAAAAGTATTCACATTTAGACATCCTTTTCATATTATATAGTGAATTCGCCGATAAAATAGAGAACAAAATAATAGGCTTGGGAACATTAGTTACTAGTTGATGGTACAAATTAGGAACTTTAAGTTACTAGTTGGGGGTAAAAATTCAACTCATGTATTTTGTGCCTAGATAGTGATAAATATTAATGCAAAACATATGCATGTTAGTGTGCCAGGGTCAAATGGTAGTTGAATGTTAGACCTTTGATTTTGATATCATGTTTGGGGTTATGCATTACTAGATTATAATAGAATTGAAACAGAGTTAATTTTTAACATTTTATATTGTATTGCATATGCTTTTAACTTTTTCAATAGAATATGGATTTTGCAACCTATCTTGCTTTAATATTTTTCGTGTTGGGGAAGATTTTTACATTATGCATGGAATATAGAGAAGTTAGTGAACCATCATTGTTCCATCTTAATTCAAATGTATTGATTTGGAAAGGGCGCAAAAACATTGAAGTTAGCACCATGAATCATTTGCTTTCTTTCAATGCTTGATATAGATTTAGATTTAAGAGAAGGGTGCACAAACTTTTAGGCTTGCACATGATCCCTCTTGGTGCTTAATGAATCCGGGGTTTTTATGGAAAATGGAAATATGGTATCATTTTTAATTTTGACATTAAATGTATATATTAAATCGTGGGAAAAGTTAAGTATTCCTCTACCTAGATTATAACATGTGCCTCTTAGTGCAAAGACATACAAAAACCAGAAATGTGCAACTTTTGGATGTATATTTAAAATGCACCTAGGAAATATTCAATACATGCATCAGGTGATATAATTTGTCGAAAGTAACATATGGTTATCATGTATAGTTTAACATGTTGCACATGGCGCATGATATTCTAGCCCAGTGCCTACAATATCTTAGCACCTAGAACACTTTTAGAAAACAGGGTCTTAATTAGATTTTCTTTAACATCTACCATGAGAACATCAAAATTAGCTATCCTTTAAGGTCATGAATACACAATAAAACCAATATATATAAACCTACACATACACATGTGTGTGCATGGACACATACAAAATATTTGGATGATTGGCTCGCATGCAGCCCTACAATGGTGCCAAAACTTCATCAGTACCTATAAAGGACTGCTTTTAAAGGCTAGTATCAAATGTTGAATGTAATATTTCCTTGGCACATTTAATCCCTATGTAATATAGTAATAAATGTTGAATGTACGCTTTTCAATGAAACCGAAGCACAAAATTTGTACTCTCTCTCAAACACACAACTTTCCCACATAGCACTTTCTATGAAATTGGTGATTTCCTTGCATAACTCCATACATTGCATTGATAACCACATTATTATAATGGTAAGATTAAAAATTTTAAAATGGCCAAACATTAGTCCATCCCTTTTAAATATTCGAAAGCATTTGTTGTCAAAGAAGGGAATCACTTAAGAATATATTATTTTATAATCACATATTTGATGTGTAAATTTCTTATTTGATTGAAGAATTATCTCACCATTCAACTTTGAAACTATTTAAATTTGATGCTATTAATTATGGCTTCAAGTTCCTAAACTCCCTTCTGTCACATTTAACATGTGTTGTCCTATTACACATGTTGGGTATCGTCTAAACATGACATGAAAAAATGTTATGAAAGAAGAGATCAAGGCTAAATCACAATGTGTCCATCTTCTTATTGCCTGCAATGCCCCATGTGTTAGAAAATTAAATAACAAAGAAATGGAACACATAAAATATCGTGGAAAAAAAACACATAAAACAAGAGACACAGATATACATGGTTCACCCAATTTGGGACGTCCACAAAGAAGCAACAATGATTCTCTATGTTATAAATTCATGGGTTAGGTGCTATAATAAAAAAGGAAAAAACTTCAAATGTGTATTGTTATTTTGTTGGGATTCAATTATATAGTGATATAGAGATATTTCTCATTTTCCCTTCCATTTGGGCAATTAATTTTCTAATTAGTAAGTGTTTGACCTCTATGGTAGTCATCCACAAAGCATTTCCATGCTGGAAATATTCTAGAGAGAATTTGAGTAAGAAAGGGGGCCAAAGGATCCACCCATGATGAGATTTGGAGCCCACATACTGCATTTTGCTCTTTTCAAGAGTATTTTCAAGTTTAATGGGCCTTACATTGGTATTTTATTCAATATATCATTTTTTCCCCAATTTATGTGTTAATGGTTAATTTTCTATTTAGTTTAATGACAATATACTAAATTGATGATTATTAGGTAAAATTAACAATTTTGGTGTGCTCCATTTTAACAATTTTTGTGGTATCATCTTACATAATCAATTAATAAGGTGTTTTGATACCCTTATAATAAAAAAACCCAACTCCAAGCTCCATATACCACCCCCCACTATACCCTCACATCACTCTCATTTCCCCATACCTAATTTAATTATAAAATGCTACATGTACCTATCATGGTGGAAAAGTAGCAAAAGTGAAAGGGAAAGTCATATGTATTAATCAAAAGTGACATAAATGATCATCAAATGTATTCATGTCTCGTCAACTCAATCATCCATATAATATCTACTAGATCCTATTTCTTTCTAGGTTTTTTTTTTTCAAAACATCCATTATGCAACTAATGTCTACTACAATGTATTTCTTTCAAGTTTTTTGCCTTTTGTTTCAAAAAATTCGTAAGAGTGATGTTGTCATCCTCTTTTTGATGTCATTCTTTTCTCCACAGACCATTTTGTTGAGAATGCAAAACATGTCGCTATCGCTCTGAGTAGAATCCACATATAGAAAAAGGAAAACCATTTTTAAGTCACCAAGTTTATATTATATCAACATTATTAAAAAAAAATACAAATGAAATGTCAAATTTAGTACAATTCGTTATACATATAGTTATTGTAATTAGCACCTATTTTAGTAAAAAAAGTGGTACGATTAACCTCTGGTTGATGAACATCAACAACCTTAGTAATGGGTGTAACATGCATAACAAAATCTTGATGCACATGCAATAAAATTTATAATTGTTTTATAAAACATAAACTCTGAATAGGTTGATAATTAAACATTTTAAATAATTTTCACTTATTTATCTCCATATTCACCATGGAAGTATTTTGTCCCACACCTTACTTGAGTTTTACCAGGGCTTTGTATACCCTAAGCATGGTGAATTTTAGATTTTCTTGTGTAGGAATCTTGTCAAACTCGATAAACTACATATCCTAACATAACATAATTAGTTTTATCTTAGATTAATATAAAATTTAACATTCCATAAATAAAAGGATTAAAATTCTAGTACTTTTACATAGTTGATTTCCATTTTCACATATCCTTTGAGGTCTTAAATAATTCTTTAAGCATATTATAAACACATGATAAAGCATGGTCACCAACTTGATGAAATTTGTAATTTCCAAATGAAAACTTTAGCACTAAAACCCCATAATTTTGGCTCAAAACTACATAAATTAATCCCCAAATTGAAAAGAGTTGCTCCTAAAACAACCTTTTTTTAAGGTTAAAATTACAACATTTTGCAATCTTATCCTCTAAAGTTTGTAATGTTGAAAAACAAAATCTTAAAATCAATGTCCAAATCAAAAAATGGTGTTACCAGTAGTACCAATTCTTTTACGGGGTTAAAATTACAACTTGTTTGAAAACATGAACTTAACTATTGATACTATTAGAATCAATACCTTAAAATCAACATCTGAAACAAAAAATGATGCTACTACTAGTACCTTTTTTTAGGGGGGTTAAAGTGAAACATTTTTTAAACCATGGCCTCAAAAACTAGTACATTGTAACTAAAATCTTAAATCAACCCTTGAATAAAAAAGTGGTGCGACTAGTAGCACCCTTTTTGAAGGTTAAAATTGAAATTTGTTTGAAATTGTGGCTTTGATAAATGGTACCGTTGCAACTAAAAAAGAAGTTGAAAAAAATAAACTCCTAAATTCAAAAAATAAATTGCGAACAACACCATTTTTGGGCTTAAGATTATAACATTTTTGAAAACATGGCTTAAAATAATAGTGTTGAAAACAAAACAAAACAAATCAAACAAACTAAAATTAGAAATAAGGGCGGAAATAAAGGACAAAAAACCAAAAATAGAGGGAAAAAAACTCCAAAACTAAGGTTTAAAAAAACAAACAAACAAACAAATTTTTCCACTCCTCCCTCTTCCTCTAAAAAAAAAGAATTAAAATAAATAAATAAGAATTTTTTTTAAAATTATTAAAAATAAATCAAATGGGGTGATCAGGAAAAGAAACAACCCTATACCACCCCATATATGTTATCCCATCCAACAATTAAAAATTGTTGATGAACTGAGGGAATTAGGCCAAAGAAAGGAGGGAGACCATATGAATTATCACTTATATATCACACCCATGTTAAGACATGATGAGAAGTTGAGTGAACCTTCTAGAGTGGTCCTTAGCCATGAATGCAATAGTACACCAATGCACCATTTGATCATTTTATTCATGATAGAAGGTAGGATTCCTCTCAAGAAAATTCACCTTATGATAATCCATATATGGTATAATAAGGAAACCGTTGTGGCTTCCATAATATGAATCCATTAGAGAATCTCTCATAGTGAAGAACAAATTGAAAATAGAAAATCATGGAATTTGGCGTGCCTATCTTATTGCATGGGTCTCCTTCAATCCTAGAGGAGAAGGGAGGAAATATGATTGTAGAAGTTCTCAAGAAGTTGTTGATTATAGAGGAAGGCCACCTACCAACAAAGTACTAAAGCACCCCAACCAACATAAGTCATGATAGTGAAAGAAAATAGATGGAATGTGAATTACTAAGGGATTCACTAAGAGACACAAAGAAAATACAATTTAGAAAAATGAGAAGCTTGAGGAGAAGTTTCCGTAAAAGAGGGAAATCATTAAAAACTCCTAGCTTGATGGAAAATATGGCTAGCATAATGTGAACACTAGTTTCTCCAAGAAACTACAAGACCCATTTCTTTCTCACTCTTGATTTACATTGGAAAACCAAAGTCTTGGATTACTAGACATTATGATGAGGTGTGGAAGAGAAACTACATTGCTTTAACGAAATCGAGGAGATCAATGAGTACAATATAAAATATCGTTTTCTTCTCTAGACCATGTAAGGTTATGAGAGAGTCTTAGCAAAGGAGACCATTGAGGAGGATGTTGAACAACCTTTAGACACAAACCCCCCTTTTCCCCATGCTATTAGATGATGATGATGTATCAATATTCAACTAGTTTATTATCTTTTAGCTATGTGTCAAGGCCATGGGCCATATTATATGTTAGGTTCTTCTCTTCGAAATAATTTTGAAGTCAAACATCATATGCAAATTTATTTTTTCAATGTTTTAATTTCATACATTAAGGCTAAATCTTGGTTAGGATGTGGTCATTGGATTTCTCTTTTTGATAATAAGAAAAATATAAGTCTTGAGTTGCATTAATCTAAAATATCAAGAATGGGTTTCCCATCTTGAGTCTTTGGTTCTAAATGTACTTGTAATTTGTCAATTGAAATATAAATAATCTCCAACCTACAAATGAAATAAATAAATAGACCCAAAAACAAGAAGAAAGGGTAAAAAGGAAAGACAAAGCAATAAATTAAAAAGATAATTTTTTTTTTTTAATTGTTTAAAATTTGTAATTTTTACTCTCTTTTTTTAATATTGTTTTTAAATTGGATTGAGGGAGGGTTTTTAAATTGGATTGAGGGAGGGTTGATCTATTACAATATTTTTTAAAGAAGGTATATATACACCGCAACGTCTCTCCTTGGGAAGCATCAATATTCTTTTTGAAGAAAGATGAGATTTTTCAACTGTGCATTGATTTTAGATAGTTAAAGAATGCCCTTGTGAGAAATATCCTCTACTAAGAATTGATGGCCTCTATGATTAGTTGATAAGAGAAAAAATATTTTCAAATATATATTCGAGGTTCAGCTACCATAGGATAAAGACAAAGAATGCAAACATAAGTGAGACAATTTTTAAATCTAGATATGGGCATTATGAATTTGTAGTGTGTTAGGTCCCTATAATAATAGTGTAGCCCCCATATTGTTATTTTTGTGGCCCATAGAATCCCACTATTGTTATTATTGTGCACCATAGAAGGCCGCTATTATTTTTATTGTGCTGTTACATTGTTATTGTTATGTAGGCCCTATTTGTATTGTGACCCCTTAGACTCTTATATATACGAATGACATCTTTTCATATGAATCATCCAATAATTATTCATTTATGTGATGTAAAAGGAGTTTCCCCCCTTAAAGAGGATTATTTTCAAGTCATTGATCTATCTTCTCTTTTGTTTTGTGATCTAGTTACATAACAATTGGTATCAGAGATATGGATCCTAGGGTTTCACTTCTTCAAACATGTCATCTTGGCAGTTTCGCTTTAACATTTTTTCTACGAGGCTTCAAAAGCTAAAATTTTGACCATGTGGAGCCAAAATATTGATGAGCATCAAGTATAAATTTCAGTTCTTGGTTCACTATATTTTTGGATATATGGCCCAAGGAAGCTAGGGTTTCTGCATGCTATAGAATTTTGTCTCAAACAGGTATTCTGAGTAAAATCATCATATCTTTTTCTTTCTGTAGCAGATTTGAATTTCATCAAAACTGATAGAAAGAGCTTAGACTGTAGATTTTCGTGTGTCATTTTTAGGGTCGAAGGTTAAAACAATGACACATGGTATCACATACAAGTTCTCTCTACTAAAAATTGGCATTAATTTATCTTAAACAATTCAATATCGGTCTTACTTGTGGAGTTCGAAAAAATAATAAGAGGGCTACTACAAGAAGAAATTCCAGACCTTAGAGATTAGAAATTACAGAGATAAAACAATTGCAAGATCGAGCTCCAAAAAGCAAGAAAAAAGGTGTGTAGTTTTTAAAGTTGCATAACTTTTCTTTGAAAAATCGGTTTAAAGTGATTCAAAGGGCATAGTGAAGAATAGATATCATTATTTGGTTCCAATATACCTCATGAAAAAAAAAATGGACACACCCAGTAAGCCAACAGAAAGCTATATTATGAGGCATGAAGAAGAAGAAGAAATACAACATGATATATCAAAATCACGGGACCAAATGCAACAAATTTTACTCTCACAAAGAGAAACCAAAGATGAATTGGATGGTTTAAAAGAAACAATGAAAAGTGACATGCACAGTTTAAACGCAAAAATAAAAGGAAACATGAATGGTTTAAAATAATACATGGAAGGGTTGAAAGAAGGTTTAACAAAGTTGTTGCAAGAAATACTTCCTTGTAGTGACAAGGTAGTCCATGAAAATAAGGATGACGAAAAAATTAATATGAATTATGATTTTAGAGACTCCAACAATGGTTTGAAGACTAACCACATTCCAAAGATCAATATGAGGAAATTTTATGGCAAGGATCTGGTAACATGGATGCTATAGATGGGGTAGTTCTTTGATCTATACGATGTGTAACACACACAAAAGGTATGCATTAAATCTCTATATTTAGAACCCAATCAATTTGTGTGGTATCGATGGTTTTTTTCTCGTAAAGCACTTGTCACTTGGAAAAAATTTACGGAAGAATTGATATCATATTATGAGGATACAAAGTGCAACACCTTCTTTAGCCAATTCATAAATCTCAAATAGAAGGGTTCAATGGCGGAGCATATTGAGGACTTCCAAAGATTAAATGTCAAGGTAGTTTATATTCTAGAGGAGAATATGATTGATTTATTCATAGGAATTTTAAATGATAACATTCAACATGAGGTTCACCTTTAGGAACCTAATTCATTGGAGAGGGCATTCAGGGTGACAAGAAAAGTTGAAAGCAAAATTATGGAAACAAGGAGTTATACCACTCACAACTATCAAGATGGAAGTGTTGCCACTCCTAGCCTTCCACAACCTACAAGGTTGACACCACAAAAACTATAGGGAAAAAAATCAAAAGGGCTTTGTTATTGTTGTGATAAAAAATACAATAAAGGTCATAAGTGTGCTGAGAAGAAATTATTTTACATAGATTGTGAAGAGGAGGAAGAAAAGGAACAAGAAACATCAAAAGAAGAAGATATATACCAGGAACCAACCCCAGGAGCTGAAAAGGAAGAAATGAATTTGACCATATATTGTAATGCATTGGTGATAATTAGCATTCCTCAAACTCTTAAGATAGAAGGATATATCTAGAAGAAAAGGGTAATAATACTGATTGATTTGAGCAATGCCCATAATTTTATTCATTGTAAGATAACCAATGATTTTAATTTCCTGCTATGTCCAACACCAGAGTGTCAAGTGATGGTTGCAGATGGAGGAATTATAAATTGCTCAGGGAAGTGCCATAATATCAATATAACCATGGGGTAATATGTATTGAATAGACCAATGATTTCCATTCCAATGGGTGGTGTTGATGCTGTATTTGGAGTCAGATGGTTACAATATTTTGGGATGATAAATTTTAATTTTCAAGAACTTTTCTTGAAATTTTTCTATGAAGGAAAGGAAATTGAATTAAGGGATATCATTGGGAGACTTGGTAAGATAATCAGCTCTAATGGCATGACAATGCTTTTGAAGAAGCAACAACAAGGTGTAATTTCAAAATTATGCTCACTAGATGTTCAAACATCTAAGTCACCCATTTCACAAGATCTCCAAAGAGTCCTTGACAATCATTCCAAGGTATTAGAGATTCCCAAGGGCCTCCCACTTATTCGTGATCATGATCATGCTATTCACTTGATTCTAAGAAGTGTTCCTCCAAACATCATACCCTAAACTCGATATCCCTATGCCTAGAAGAGTGAAATAGAATGTATGGTTTTAGAAATGCTAGAGGTTTGTAGAATTAAACCTAGCGAAAGTTCTTTGTCTTCTCTAGTAGTATTGCTACACAAGAAGGATGGATCATGGCATATGTGTTCAGACTATAGGAATCTCAAAAAGCTCACTATTAAAGATAAATTTCCCATTCCTATTATTAATGAATTGTTGGGTGAATTACATGGAGCAATTTACTTCACCAAGTTGGATATTCATCCAGGATATCATCAAATTAGAATCAAGACTGAAGAAATTCTGAAAACAACATTCAAAACTCCTAAAGGTCATTATAAATTTTTGGTCATGCCTTTTTTCCTTACTAATATGCCTTCCACATTTCAAGGTGAGATGAATTCTATTTTCAAACCTCAACTTAGAAAATTTGTGTTAATATTTTTTAATGATATACTAATCTACAACAACTCTTGGAAGGATCATGTTCGACATGTTGATAGGGTACTCAAGCTATCGAAGGCGAAACAATTTTATGCAAAAACATCCAAATGTTTATTTGGGGTAGGAGAAGGAATATTTCAGTCATATTGTATCTCATGAGGGTGTTAAGGTAGAACCTAACAAAATTAAAGCCATAAAGGAATGGAAAATCCCCACAACCTTAAGGCATATTCGATGATTTCTCAAAATAATAGGGTATTATAGCAAGTTTGTTAAGAATTATGGGATAATAACAACACCTCTAACAACATTACTATATAAGTATGCATTTTCTTGGACTCCAAAAGAAACTAAGGCCTTTAAATGTCTTAAAGAGGCAAGCTTCGATCATAGCTACACTAAAATTCTAAAAAACCTCAATTGTGGAATGTGATGCCTTAGATAATGGAATTGGTGTTGTTTTAATGAAATAAGTATTGAGAAATTGAAAAACATGTTTTTTTATTTTTCTTTTCCTTTGAGAAATATCTTTACATTGCATATGAGGGATATACATGTTTCAATCCTTGAGGGACTGCTTAGACTCAACAACAATGCTCATACATGACAACAAAGCTCATCATATCACCTATGAGAATTCAACAAGAAAACCTTATCATCAAAGAAGTTAAGTTGTAAAGGAGTGCCATGAATGTATACATAATTGGCCATGTAACCATCATTAATGAATCTCATGAACAACAAGTTTCCCACATCAACGTTTCAAACTTTAAAATTGAAAAATGTGTTTTATTTTATTTTTTCCTTTGAGAAATATCTTGATATTACATACGAGGAATGTACATGTTTTGGTCCTCGAGGAACTACTCAAACTCAACAACAATGCTCAAAGTCATGCCAAAAAGCTCATCATGTCACTTACGAGAATTGAACCCGGAAGTAGAGGATAATGATCATTCCTTTCAGCCACTTAAGCTAAACCTAATTAACTAAAAATGTGAAACATGTGTTATCAAAATAACATAATAATATAATGAAAACAATGGATAAAAACTCTCAATTCATTTTTTTTAACCATATAAAATGATACCTCATTAAAATGACATACACTAGATCCAAAATCAAACCAATTGTTTACTACTATAACCAAAAAAATATATCCAATTAACCTATAACCAAAGAATATATCTAATTAACCTAAAAATCCTAAAGAATA